>OY744525.1:71603111-72343111 GCA_963556195.1 Sepiola atlantica | reverse complement strand
ATGGTTATTCGAGTGAATCAGCAGACGACGATTTCCTCGAGTATAACATGTTGGTCAAGTCTAACATAAGTGGTTTCTTACTCATACTATTATTCCATGATAAATGCCAGTATACTGAAATCATATGCCCTTAATAGGATTAAGATGAAAATTCAAATACACTAAATGTACAAAAGCAAGGAAATTCACAAATGTTTACACTTTTATTGTCATTAATTAAGGGTATGACTACATATCAACCAAACCATTTCATTATCACATCACTACAGTATAAATCTCTATGCATGAGTGGATGAAGTGTGTGAGGTGTACTGAAGAAAAATTCCTACCAGTAAAATACATAGCCCTGTTGTGCTCGCATACCCTTAATGACAATAAAAGTGTAAAACTTTGGGAATTTCCTTGCTTTTGTACATTTAGTGTATATGAATTTTCATCTTAACCCTATTAAGGGCATATGATTTCAGTATACTGGCATTTATCATGGAATGTCACTACTTTTGTAAAGGCTATGCCTCAATACAATGGTCATTTTTAAGGTTTTTTGGAATTTTCTGGAAAACTAAGGTATATGGTAAACTGAAATTAAAATGCCATCACCTAGACCCTAGAACCTCTATCTCTGCCAAAAATCAGCTGAATCCATCAAATAGTTGATGAGATACAGGGTGGCACATATGTATGTACGTATGTACACACAGATAACATGATTTTATGATTGAACTTTCTGGATCTCTGGGTTGCCTTGACTAATGATGCTGAAATTCTACACACTTATAGAACCTATCAAATAAAAATTTTGTGCAAAGTTTTAACTAATTTGGTTTATTGGTTTTTGAGTTATGATTGATCAAAGAAATGAGATTTCCAGCATAGGCCGTTTTTGAAGTCTATTAAGGGATAGAGCGCTCTTGCGCCTCCCTTGATTCTAGCAGATCAACTCAGGATTTCCCTCAGTCGATAAACATCAAATATAACATAATTTCGTCTTATCCTATTATTTCCTAATTATATTGTTATTCTAGTAGATTAACATATGATATCTTTTTTATCAATAATTGTTTCTCTAATTATACTGTTATTCTAGTAGATCCACATGTCTTTTCATTTATCTAATCTCAAGTCGTTATTTTCCTTATTATACTATCATAATAGATCAACATAAGATATCTTTTTTATCAATGTCAAGTAATCTTTTTCCTAATTATACTGTTATTCTACTCAACCATCGTATGGTTTTCTTTTTTGTCAACATAATTCTCTTCTTACTTATGCTATATTTTCCTCATTATACTGTTATGCTAATATATGATATCTTTTTATTAATGCCAGGTAATTATTTTTCTGATTATACTGATTTCCTTTTATCAAGTTAAGTACTTAATTATTATTCTAGTAGATTAACATGTGCTATAGTGTTATTAATGTTAAGTAATTGTTTTCCTAATTATACTGCTGTTTTAGTAGATCAACATACGAATTTTAATTTTTTTCCGACAAAGTGCTTGACTGAACTCCAACCCCTATTTCCCCCTGTAAAACATTCACAGCAAATACTCGCCTCGCGTCAACCACTGAAAAGAATTTTCCTTCCTACCTCTTATTTAAAACTAAATAGAACTATAAAGAACAAAGTTTCTTTTCAAAAACTTCCTATCTGGGGAATACGATACCGTTGGGCTGCTTCCCAGCTGAGTACAACATGGTCGTTTTTTAAGTCCAATGTTAACAAATTCTTGTCGAGCCGCCCACTTAAATAATCAAATTCTGACCATTTAATCTATCGTTTCCAATCCTCTCATAGTGTTGTTCATCGCCAACTGACAATCTTTTTAACACTTATCCTCAAGTGGCCTCCGGGCCTTGATAATCGATGACCCATTACTATAAAAAAAAATATAGTATGTATTTCACTACTTATTAATACACTGGGTAGTACCATTAAATAAATGGTCGATTTTGTCCAAATGACTGGAAATAAATTTCAATATTAAATATATTTTTTGGGGGGAGGGGGGTCATCGCTCCAGACAAGGCATGAAGCCACTTGATGTAAGGAGCTAACAAGAACAAATATGATTATCGCAAAGACAGTAGATGCCTATTGGCCTTAGTCTTGAAAAGACCGAGGTTATAGGTAGGAGGAAAACAGGAAGAGAGTTCCACAAGTCTGCGGTTCTTGGAGAGAAGTTATTGGAATAGGAAGTTGTATTACAATGAGGTATCAAAACAGCGAATTGATGGAGACTACTAGACCAACGAGTAAACGAGCTGGAACAAAAGAAGCAGCGAATTGATGGAGATCACTAGATCAACGAGTATGGTCACTGTATTCACTGCTTCACACAAATCTAAGGAGATTGTGATTTAGATTGTTAGTAAAAACATCAACAAAACTTTATCATAGGGCTTTGAGAAATTAATTATTTTTTCAAATTCAGCTATCTCTAACCGTTCGCCTCGTTTGTCAAGCGCCTGAGGTACACTGTCGAATTCTGTATGAGTCTCATTTTTTTCTTTGTGATTTTCTTTCTTTATTCCCAGACCCCTGGACTAAATTAACCGTTTATTTAATAGTATTACTCATGTGAACACGAGTGTGAAAAGAAAGCAGCGAAATACTTAACATGCTGTTATTCTAGTAGACCAAGTTACGATTTCTTTTTTACCGGTCTGTGGGTTTGTCCTGTGCAGTTCTAGGAGGTCCACCCTCCCAGGCTTTGCCTCTCCTCTTTGGGGAGGAGTAAGTTTATTGTTTACTGTCTGAGGCGCCCCTACCGGGGAATGCCGACGGGGCTGCCCCAGCAATTTTTAATGGCCAGAGTTCTCACTGTCTCAGGCGCTGGCTTTTCAAGTCCCACTTTCCCAACCCGACCTTGGGTCACATCTTACCTTGTGGAAGTAAGATAAAACTGGCCTTGTGCCTAACCTCCTGGGGAGGTAAATAAATAGTTAGTAAGACCCTCCCAACCCTTTCTAAATAATAGACAGCCCAGTGTTTCCCGGTTTATCCTCTTTTTATCAAATGTCAATTAAGTGTTTTCCTAATTATGCTGTTATTCTAAGGCAGAAATATTGCCACAGATATTAAAGTACTACCACCAGGCTTCGGTGATATACTTCAGTTATTTGTGTGGTAAGCTCTGTTCTAAACATGACAGATTTGATTGTGACCAAACAATTCGAAATTTCACTCATCTGCAATGAATGATGACATTCAAGAAAGGCTCTTTAAATGATCAGCTTTGTTCCTCATTGAGAGAAGATGGTTCCTTCTTGTAATCCTACAACGAATACCATGTCCATTCAATTTTCATCCCATTCTAAACACAAGTAAATTTACACCAGATGCTGCCAACGATGTCTCTAATTGTCTCCACGAGTGCCTTTACCTAATAGCTTAGTTTTCTAGTGTTTCTTTATGGTAATTTTGATTGGCATCCACTTCTAAGCAGAGTTATTCATCATCATCATCATCATCATCATCATCACCATCATCATCATCATCATCGGTTTAACCTGCTTTTACATGCAAGCATGTGTGTCCAACTTTAAGAAATTGACTTCTGAACTAACCTATCTCTGTCCAGGTTTTATTTTTCCTTATTTCTCTCAAGTCCATTTTTATCACTTCCTCCCATGTTTTCATTGGCCTTCCTCTGTGAACTGGACCTGCTACCTTAACTGTTCTACATCTGCTAAACCAAGAACTCTCATACATTCATTCAACATGACCATCCCGTTGAGAGTCTACTATTCTGCACACATCTCCCTCTAGTGTCCAGAATTAATCTTCCTCTGAGGTCATCAGAACTAAGCCTGTCTTTAAGACTCACATTACAAATCCATTGTTAAAAGTATGTATGTGTTTTCACTTTATGAGAATGGCATTTGTTTTTGTTTTTTGTTTTTTTTATAAAATATTAATAACCTTATTGTTATGTTGATTTCCGTCCATTTGTCAATTATTTGGATGGATCTGCCACCTTAGTCTTATAGCTTTTTCTAGACTAGAAGAAAAGCCAGTGTCTTCTTCCTGATGCTTGCAGATATCTCCTTTTCTCTCTCAGCATCGTTGATCTGTGAGGCTATATCTTGGCATTACAATAATGTTACTACAGATGTCTCAGTTTAAATTGAATAATTAAGTGCTCTAATGTAAGATGTCCAGTTTTATGGAAATGAATGACATTTTTTTAACAAATAATTAATCTGTTTCTTTTTTGTGTTCATTATATTGAAAATCTTGTTTGCCTGCACATTTAATGGGATCATTTTAATTCTTTTCACAATAACAATCATCATGTCTATAGGTTCACAAACTTTCAAAACACACACACATATTGATATTTATACAGAATTTTACAAACGCTGCTACACTGGCTTGTTGATATTTCGATCTTTAGTTATTAAAAATTAAGATCTCCTCAAGCGGAAAATCTGATCTTTCACGTAAGTGTTCATATTGAAAATGAAGCTAAAAATATTAATATCAGGACAGGCGACACAGTTATAAAAGTGTGTGTGTGTGTGGGGGGGGGGGGCTCTCCTAAAAAGTGGGGGGGGGGGCGGTTAAACACATGCATATATAACTTCATTATTGATGACCGTAAAGTGGGGGTCAAGTCAAAAAGTGTGGGGGGGTAGCCCCCCCCCTGCCCCCCCCCCCCCCCCCCGTCGTCCATGAATATAAATAGCTCTATTTACTATTGAGCACTATCATACAAACCCGATTGAAATTCTTTGGATTTTTATCCTGTGAATATATATTTAACCTGGATTATAATATATATATATATATATATATATATATATATATATATATATTTACAACTCATAATTGAAAGTGTTCAATTATTTTTATGGAAGATCATAGCATGAATGCTAAGTGTGGAAATTAGTATTTCCGTCACCAGAGTGCTCCACCTATAGGTGAGCCCATATATATATATATATATATTTAGGCTCGCATATAGGTGGAGCACTCTGGTGACGTAAATACTGATTTCCACTTAGCGTAAAAAATAATTGCATACTTTCAATTATGAGTATCATAAATAAAAAAGAAGGTAAATAAATAAATAAATAAATAAATAAATAACATCATTTATAATGCGATACAATCGTGGCCTAGTTGGTAGAGCACTGGACGTCAGTCACTGGAGTCTTGGTTTCAGAACTCGTTAGATATAGCCACACTGATGAGTCGTAGAGACGACGAAACACATGTCTGTATTGTAAATAAATATAGTATATATATATATATATATATATATATTACTAATGGAGATTTAGTATCAGTCTCTCTGAAGCCGAAACTATACTATTATTATTATCTTTCAATGCTCAATTCAGGGGGGTAGTGTCCTATCTGTTCTTTAGTAATGAGACCATCCTCCCAGGCATTGCCTCTTCTTTTGGGGATAGTAGTATCTGTTCTCTGGCTTTCCTCCTAGGGATTACTTTCTTCTTGGGTGGTAGTGTAGTATATATTCGTTCGTCATATATACTAGTAAAAATAATTATTATTCAAAATCAATTTTTGGAACTATCTAAATAACTTTTACTATCAATGTGCAAAGAACAATTTGTAGCTCAATATTTTATAATATCGTAAAATAGAGCCTAATATATATATATTTTTTTAACTTTAAATTACATTTAAATCATATTCAAAAAAAAAAATCTATATAATTTTTCTTTGTTTACAATCATTTTAAAAACGTTTCTTTCAAATATGCAATGAACGGTCATATATAATTCTAGTTCTCGGAAGAAGTCATTCAAATATCTAGGAAAAATAAAAAATAAATACATTACTAATAAAGTCATAAGGCATTGTTAAATGCTAAATATTTCTTAGAACATGAATCAGCATGTCCTGTAATATATAAATCAGAAGCTTGAAGATGTAGAAACAGTTTTATCACCATGTTGTGTTTACAGCCTGGCCGAATCATAGAGGTGTTCACAAAGAAGGTAATCATAATTGCTTTAGAAAGGTGAATGCAGGGATCTAATCAGGTGATTCTCTTTTTAGCAAGACAGATATTTTAAATTACTTTGGAATGAGAATTTAGAGAGAGATATAATTCAATTCATGGAAAATAATTTTCTGTTAAATTTTAATATTTACATATTGTTAACTAGTGATTGAATTTAATTCACACAAGGTCTATTAACAACTAGAATCAGGTCTAAATGTTAGAATATAAGTGGTATGAACTGAATAAAATAATATTAAATTATTATTATTTATTAAATTTAATCAATATTCAAATCAAATTGGAAGTTTATATTCCATTTTTCCAAAATATTCTAAAAGAATAAAAAGCGTTAATAATTAACTTTAGTAATAAAAATTAAATATTTTAATAAATGTTGATTTAAACTTAATTCCTTTAAGCCACTGTATCCACTGAGAGAGATATGGTAAATATTGTCGCAGTTGCATGAGCGAACTATGTTGTATCGGTCTACTTAACCGGCAGAGAGATTGTAATTCGGCTTGGCGATTATGTAATCATTGTCTCTTCACCGCATGGGCGTATGGCACGCCTGCATGTAACGAAATTCATATGCGATGAATCGATCTAGCACGAACCACAGGTGAATCTTCAGTTCACAGTTTTTCTTATACCCGACAGGCCACGCCTTTTCCCGTTCTCAACCTGACTCAACCCTGAGCGGGTGAGATACTGAACTCCAGGATAATACGTCTTCATTTAACCGACATTAATCAGCTGATTGTTATAACTTCATTTTGCTCCTGTATTCCCGTGAATAAAACGTCATATCTATTTAGTTGTGGAGCATTGCGTGAAAGAATGGTGATCCCTTTTTGTTTATCTAACATTTCTCTTTCAGTCAAATTTGTCCAGATGTATTACTTTTCCAAGTAAGTTCGTCATTTTGATTGCTTCTCGATTTAAACCACAAACCTAAAATTGGCCAACTAAAATATAAACAAAACAAAAAAGCCTAGAAAGGTCTGCAAATCGAGGAGGGTAATTCACTTAGTCACTATTTCGGCCATCACTAACCTTAAGATTGTTGGAAGCCAAGTGATAATGAGGTACAGGTTCGAATTCTGTCTGAGTCTCATTTTCCTCATTGTTGATTTTTCTATATATCTGATCCGTAGATATTTTTTTTCATGTTAGTAGTTGTTGCCTCTGATAACATCACATGATGTCCCTCTACATCTGAGGTAATTTGTATAGCAGCTGTGTCGGGAGCGTCATGAGATATGCCACTGAATGCTAGGTTCTCGCCCAGTCCTCTCTCGCCCATCTGCATTGCAATGTCAGATCCATTATCAGATGGATCTGCAATGTGAAATCTGACAAAACCGAACACATCAGGTCAATGGATTTGCTGTAAGCACTACACTT
The DNA here is from genome assembly GCA_963556195.1 of Sepiola atlantica. Lineage (NCBI taxonomy): Eukaryota > Metazoa > Mollusca > Cephalopoda > Sepiida > Sepiolidae > Sepiola > Sepiola atlantica. The sequence goes on along the minus strand of OY744525.1, from coordinate 72,335,717 downwards.
GCTCATCATGGAGGAGGTTATCCTAAGGATAAATCGATTGCACTTGTATAGTCATGTGGAACGTTCATCCTCCTGGATAAACCGTTGCAGAAGCTTGAATGTCATAAATCGCAGGAAGGTTGGCCGACCAAGGAAAACTTGGAAGCAAGTGATTGCACAAGACCGTACAGAGTGGAATTTTGGGACTGCTGATCCGTTGAACCATGAGAAGTGGAGAGTGAGCTTGCGTAATATCAGAAACGTCTGACCCCTGAACAAGGGAAAACTGACGTTAAATGAATAGAAGAAGAAGAAGAAGAATGTAATACAATATTTCATCATCATCATATTCGGTTGAACGTCTGTTTTAAACTCTAACATGTGCTGGATGACTTTTAGAAATTGACTTCCAAACTAACCTATCTCTGTCCAGGTCTTTATGTATCCCCTTTTCTCTCAAATCCATCCTTATCACTTCTTCCCATGTTTTCCTTGGCCTTCCCCTGTCAACTGACCTTGCTACCTCAATTCTTCTATATCAAGCCAGGAACTCTTATCCATTCTTTCCATGTGACCAAACGAAAGAAGTCTCCTGTTCTGCACACATCTCCATATACTGTCCAGATTTAATCTTCCGCTGAAGTCATCAGATCTCAGTCTATTTTTAAGACTCACATTACCCATCTATCGTATCATTTTTCTCCATGCAAACACATGTCCTCAGCCCTCACTAACCAGGTTTCACTTCCATTCATCATCTAATAGACTTTTCCCTTGGTCACCGGTGGTAATGCTTTGCTGGTTAGTAATGAAAAAAAGTTCCCCGAACTTACTCTATCTACTCTTAACTCTTGGAATCACACCAGCACTAGCTCCTCCCTAAATATTGGTAACCTTTAAAAAGCAACATTTATGAGAAATATACACACAAAAATATACCTTCTACACGCACACACACAGATATATATATATATATGGGAAATGAAAAAGGAAAAACCAAGAGATATTATTTTTATATATTCATCAACGTTTCGTCTTTATTGTAAGACTTCCTCAGGATCATAATTTTAAGAAAAATGTCATGCAAGTACATCGAAATATTGGGTTGACATGATGGGTTGATAAGGAAAAGTAGTAACTGTGGCTACTAAGAGCGCTGGACGAGGGTCCAGGCTGCGAGAAGTCAGTAGTGGCAAAGAGTGAAATGAATATGGAAAGCTTCGAGTGGGTACCATTAAGGCAGCAGTGAAAAAGGGGAGGGGTGAGAGTGTTAGTGAATTTGCCTTAGGGTGGGAGAGAGGAAAGGGGGGCTGAGGTTTTTGTCGTGGTGAGGTGTGGCATGGATTTTGAGGGGCTGGGGAAAGAGGAGGGAAGGGGGAACTCTGTGTTTGGTATGTAGGTGGTATCATAGTTTTTAAAAAAGATAACTTGAAAATGGGTGGGGGTGGGTAAGAGTATGAAAGAAGTAGTCGAAAGGATGAGATAGGTGAGAGGGGAGATTTTGTTGTGGTCAGGTGTGAAATTTTTGGAGGGTAGGAGTATTGACCAGCTGGCTATGTCAGGAATGTGTGAATATGAGTGAGTTTGAAAGAATGTGTTAAAATGTGCTGTGAACATGACAATAAATAAAAGGAAAAGAAAAAGAAGAAAAATGATTTTAATTTTGGGGAGAGATAAGTAAAATGTAGTTTCGTTCAGGATGTGTTGATGGTTTGAGATTAAATTGAGGGCAAAAGAGGTTTAAATATCTAAATATTTGGGAGGATGTGTAGATTGTGTTCATTGGTAAGGTTGTTATTTGTAGTTAAGTAGTTTTGATTCGTAGTGGGTGATTCATGACTATGTGAATGAATATATATATATATCATACAGAAATATATCAGGCTCATTTTCAGGCATCCACATTTTTAGACTTGCATTCGCACAAAACGAGGTGGGTGATTCACGTAGTCACTATTTTGTCCATTGCTAACCATAAGATGCTTGGTGGCCAAGTGGTAATGACGATGTTGGCTTAAAACAGTCCCCATTCATAGGCACAAGTTCGAATCCTGTCTGAGTCTCATTTTCCTCATTGTTGATTTTATTTATCTTTCTAACCTGTAGATATTATTATTTGTTCATTTAATATTTTATATGATTAAGTAAAACACAGGTATCCTTTGAAAAACAATGTTTACTCTAAAATATACACAAAAATATACCTTCGATGCAGAAGTGTATCATTTTTAAGGCATTCGCATTTTTAGACTTGTATCCACACACACACACAGACAAGCACATTGACAGTATTAAAACTGCCACATAATCCCAGTCTCTTTACCAACCCTCAGCAAACAGCTCAGATCTTTTAAATAATCTGGAGGCATTGAGTAGGCAGTTGATTGACAGTAAATTCATTAGTTTTAGAAAGAAATCACGCCCAGCAATGCAATCCGTTCGTTGTGCCGGCAGCTGTTCCTTGTGCCTGCGTTTCCTTTTCTTCCCCGGTTCTAAAGCCTCGTCAAAATCAGCGCAGTGGTCTGCATGCTCCCATCACCAGGCGTTTCGGCTCCCGTTCTCCGCTATTTTCAGAAAACCGCACGCAGTGGGTACAGGCCAATAAAGAATCATTTCTATTTCTGATTCCTATCCTTTCTTCTCGTTTCTTGCCGCGTTTTTATCGTTCCGATTCTGCTTTTTTTTTTTCCTTTCCTCTTTCTGTTTTATGAAATTCAATTATTTAATCATGTTACTTCTTACATGATTTCATCAACAGCAATAATCTATTTTCGAACCGAACGAAAATAAAATAAATAAGATATTTTGCAAGAGTAGAAAATACTGAAACATTAAACAATTAACTTCCAATAAATATCAATATCACACAGACGCACAAATACATGTACTTGCATTTATAGATATATACCCATATATCTATATATATATACATATAAACACAAGAATGTATATATATATATATATACAAATACATATATACATGGCTATATATATATAAACAGACACACACACACACGTATATATATATATATAAAAGGAATATATATAGATACAAACACATGTATATTTATATAGATACAAATACGCATGCATATATATATATATACACACACACACACATATAAGAGGTTCATGTAGTTTGCTTGATGCAATGTTTAGTGTGTATATATAAAGGCGATTTATAGAAGACAATACAATACGGATAGACACACACTGAAGCAAATTAAGACATAACGGTGGCATGAATTATCTAGTTACACCTTTTTTATTAGTACAAAGTATTTTTTTTCAATATTTATATATATATATATATATATAATCCACTATGACTATACAATCCCTATAGCTACATATCAAGAAAACGGAGCTGTTAAACCTGACAGTGATATGGGACAAGAGGGAGAAAGTAGCAACCCTAGTTGAAGTGTGATGCTGGCTTAAACAGAGCTGAGAGGGAGCAGACAACTAAATACCAAGGTACAACATAAAAAGAAACTGGAATCTTCGAAAGATCTCCATCATTTCATTAATCATAGGAGCAACCGAGCTCATGAAAAAGAATTTTAAAAAGTATCTGGCAAATATGGTCGTTTAACCAAATGCAAGGGACATCCAAACAATTGCGCTTAAAGAGACGATAAGAATTCTAAAAAGATCTCTCGGTTGGAGTCTCTGAAATAGTGGGTGAATGTCTAGCATCTAGTAGGATGCCCCATCCACAGCAAACACCAAAATATAAGAATATTGAGAAAAAAAAAAGAGAGAGAGATAAAACTGGGTATATACAATTATCCTAACCATTTTTTTTTTATTAACCGCGGTATGTAAATATCGGGAAAATTCATGGACCAAAGTTCATGAAGTCAAAGTAAATAGACACCTGAAACCCTCAATCATCTCCTGTCATTAATTTGTCCTTCATAGAGGCTCAAGGGTGATACACATTAAAGATGGTGGTGGAGTCCAGAAACACACAACACACAGTTAATCATATAAAATGTTCCATATGCCATAAAACAGACAACCCAAACTAAAGAACAGTAACACACACACACACACACGTGTGTGTGCTTGCGTTTCTGTGTGTGCGTGTGTGTATAACCAGTGGGACCTGTGTTCCCGCATTGTCCAATCATTGCAGAATCTCAACCCCCAGATGTAAATGGATTGAAAATGATCAGAAAGCCTCTTTTCACCCAAAATGCTAAGCCTTTATCCACGATATTAAAAAAAATATATCCGTAAATAGACTGATGTGTTATAATAAAATGAAAACAATCTTTGAATTAGAAAACAATAAAAACGAATAGTGAATTAATGAGATGTCTTTTTGCAAAGCAATATGCAAATTAGTTAACGTCGATTGTATACACCTGATCATTACATTAGAAAACTATTGTTCTTCTGTAGAATTTCGTATATTCGGACTACTTTTCTCATTTTGGGTGTTTTCATCACAACGTTTCGGCCGATGTAACCTCTGACCTTCTTCAGGTGTACTTTGCCGAACAAGGACCTGTGGCGCAGTGGATATAGTATTAAGTAAAATTCTATTCTAAGTGACAGTCATCTGAAGGTTGAAGGTTTAATCCTCAGTGTGGGCGATACGAAGAATTGCGAATTACTGAAGACTTCTTCCCAGTCATAGTAGATGAAATGAGAGCATGCTACCCCATGGATTTAATAAAGGGTTCCGTTCGAAATTCTGTCCAGATTCCCGAGTTCGACAGAAAGATTCCTTAGTTCGACAAGGTACACCTGAAAAAGGTCGGAGGTTACACCAGGCGAAACGTTGTGATAAAAACACCCAAGATGAGAACAGTAGGCCGAATATACGAAATTCTACAAATTATCAACCCTCATCTAAAAAAATTGCGAAATATCGTTCTTCTATTCTGACTACGAATTTGGCGTTTTAATTTCACAGTGGCATAAATGTCCAATGTTATGATGTTATAAAACTAATTTTGTTTAGAAAATGTTGTTTCAATCTGTATTGATATAAAATTATTGGATGAAAATAGCTTCCGAGATTTTCAGCCTTTTAATACATGATGATTTACTAAGAATTTTAAAGCCAAAAATAACTTGCTATTCGACAGCTTAAATGCTTTAAAATTTCATTCAATTTCGAAGGGTCACGAGGAAATTCATTTTTTGTTTCACCAAAATATTAAAATGACGATTTGTTTACAAAGAAATAGAAATGCATTATGATGGATTTAATTTCGTAATTAAATTATTTTATAAAGAGTCCGTTTTAGTAGTTTAAGCAATTGATCTTTTATTTCAATAAATAATTTATTTATAGTAAATAACAAAATAAATGAGTAAGTCACGTAGAGGTGAGAAACACACGTACAGATACACGAGAAGTTGTCTCACAATTTTATTAATATAGAGACTTTGTCTTAGTCAGAAATTTCAAGAACGTGTGCTTTATTGGGAATTTTCATATAATCAATAAATTTAAACGATGAAATAATTTTAGCCAAATATTTTCATATTGAACAGACAGTAAAAAATACAAATTATAAATTAATCAGAAAAATCGAACAACGTACAATACATGATTTGAGTTTTAATTTTCCGAAAAGAAAACAAAAAAACTTTTTTTATATTTTGACAAAATGTAAAATGTGTTTTAATTCTTCATGAAATTACCTTCAAAATATCTAAAAATAAAATAAATAAATAAAAAATTGTATTATATATCAAAATTTTTTCGACTTATTTATTAAGGCTTCTTCAGGAAAAAAGAAGTGTCATGGGCAAAAACAAAGCATTTATACATACATGGGTGGTAGGAGAGAAATGTCAAAATGGCAAAGATGAAGGTGTTGTGCAAGAGTAGGAGGTAAGTATTTACCCGATATATATATATATATATATATATATATATATATATATATATATATATAAATATGGCTACAATGGACTTCTTCAGTTTAGGAATAGTCTGGGGATTGTTTTAATAGACATTATCTTTGAGATAACCCCACAGATAAAAAAAAAGCTTGAAAGTTAAGGTCTAGTGAGTGTGAAGCCCATTAAAGATCATATCTCCTACTGATGGAACGATCATCAAAGTGTCCCCGCAGCCATTTCAACCAGTCATTTGAAGTGTAGGGTGTTGCCCCATACTGTTGAAACCACTACATCTTTCACAACACCTCTTAGTCTGCCTCAAACTTCGTAATGACCACTAGGTAGAGTTCAACATTGATGAACGCAGAGGTGCACATTCGGAGAAAATTAATCAAATAAAACAGACTGTTGGACATTCATGACTGAAACTTGGTGGACAAGTCAGTCACAGACTGAAGTTTATTTGTACTAAATATGTTTGTATTATAGAAAGGAGGGGGGTCACCCTATACAGAATATATATATATATATATATATACATATATGAGAGAGTGACGGAAGGGTTTGGTCGTTTTGTTTTACAGCATATCAACCCTTTTCGAACCCGGTCATTTTGGTAAAAGTTTTTATGCTTCAAGTTATTTATATGTTCAAGTATCTATTTATGGTGTTTGGTTTGGTTGTTTTGTAGAGGAAAAATGTTGTTTTTGGCTTTGCAGAAAATGATTGAGTTTTGCAAAACAATAGCATCAATGTTTGGTGCATTTTTGGTGATGAGGGGATAGAGATATATAGAAACATACACGGTAATATTTATCTCCCTTAAGTTTTATCATGGCAATTGAGATTTATTTTTTCATCTCTAAAACAGTTAATATCTCCAATAATGTGAAAAACAAAGATTAGGCTTTAAATCAGGAATAATCACAAAAACTTAACCTAAGGCAATGTACATACAGTCGTTTCTCCTTTTTTTATTTGCAATTAATAAATCGAAAAATGCTTTCATATTTGTTTTATTTTTTATTTTATTTATTCATTTAAAAAAAAAATGGGAACATTAAATGCAGCATTCAAAAGAAACTGGTTTTAATTGAAATATGGATCTGATGGATTTTTTTTAAAATTAACGCATGAAGAATATTTTATTTGGGTATTAGTTTAAAAATAATAATGGAAACCACAGTTTGGTACTATTTCTCACTCAAACTATATATAAACTCTGTATAACTATAATTGCATTTTATTTACAGAAATATTAAAATGCAAACGTTTGAATCAAAGATTTATCAAATTGGAATTAAGTAAAGTTAAAATAAAAACAATTTTTTTTCTTCTGTTTACTGGCAAATCAACAGTTATCTGGCAGTTATTTGATGCTTATTGTAAATGATTGGTTGTATAGAATTAATTGAACACTAGTTGATATTTTAACCATAGCTGAGAAAAAATAGGGGCTTTTATTTTTATTAACAACAACAGTACCCCACCTAAAGTCCGACACTTCCTCACCATGGTAGGAGCGGTGGCAACATGATAGCGTCAAGGTTATCCAGCTAACAGGGATCTAGTGAAAATCCAGTAGGAGTCAACATTAGGATCCGTCGTCTTCTGGTCGTGGTAAGCAAAAACATGTCTGGCACGGAACTTCAAATCCAATGAGTGAGGGTAACAACGTTGCTTCTGCACATGTGCAGCCGTCATTGCTTTGTGTGTTCGCAATCAAACCTTCCCCAACTTCGTATGAAACCGCTAGGCTTTGCTGATCTGGAATTTGGGACCGTAGGACCCATTAATTCTAGTTAAACTAAAAAAAAAAGAGACACATGTATTATTGGTGGTATGGATATTGTTTGTCCTGTTTAGCTTTGTAAATCAACTTTTTAGAGTTACTTAATGTTGAAAGATTTTATGCTTAACGAATCAGTAATTACACTGGGCAGGTGACACGATCGGGTTATGGTCCTTTATCCCAAAAAAGGTTCGAGAGAATCTGGACGTTAGTAACGTCGGACGTTTGTGGCTTGTCCAGCAAAATTGAGAATATCAGTTGTATCCAGATACAAATACCATACCCCAATGTAGAGAACGACCATGGACTGTGCTTTATATATGTTATATATAATGTTGTGTTTACATTTGTTTGTATTTGTCAACTGTAATAAATGTGTTAATCGTACACTACATTCCTTTTTGTATGTTAGTACTTCTAATATTCTGCGTGGGAGCTCTACATTACACATCCACGGTATTATTCTCATATCATTTCTCTCCATGCAACACCTTTATAAAAATGAAATAAATTGATCCTACGCTTATCCTTACTTTTTGAACAATTTCATGGGTTGTAACATGACGATCTTCTATGACTATTAACTGAACTTTCTGAATCTGCTTTTCGTTTCAGCCTGTTTGAGCATGCCTTAATCTACACTGATGTATGGCTATATTTGATCTGAGTTTGACCGATGACATTACCAGCATCTGAATCTCATGGATAGTTTAAGCTTGAGTATTACTAACCTTTAACAACATTTGATGCAATATCTCTGCTTGATAATGTGTTTGACAATCTTATGTGGAAACAAAAATCCAATAAGCGTGCAATACACGTCCGTAAAATAGGCATGAAGATGTTCAATCACATGCAGGAAAGATGGACCCACTTTTCACACAGAGGAGTTTATTAACCTGTTATTAGTTTTGGCAAGTCAAAATACAATTTGATACTTTTTAATGCACCTCATACTAATATGAAATATATCTGTCTAGATGTCTGTCTCTTATGAATTTTGATATATTAGACCTACCAATTTCAAATTTGGTAGGAATGATCCCCTAACCCTGCAGATTTACTTATTTTTTATAAAGGTTTCCCCGGGGAAGCATGAAACTTCTTTAATTAGTTTACCTCAGATTTAATGAGATTTAAACAATAAATTAAGAGCACATCGATAGATTAAAAATTTGAGAGATTTTGTTCGTTTTTAGACCCTTTAATAGGAGCTTAACTCATCAAAATTAAAAAGAATTTAAATACTGGTGAGCTTTTCCGAGGCAACAACCCTCATGGATCAAGTCTCGACTAATGGTCTGATCGTGTGAGCTTATTGGCACCAAACAAGAACCCACTTTGCCCTCCCCACTCTATCTAAAACAAAAATGACAATACAAAGAAAAAGAAACAAACCTAAACCAGACACCCACCAAAAAACATCTTCGCCTCTGCCCTCAAGGCTGGCATTTACAAATATCCGGGAGCTTAGAACCAACATCAATGATGTAGAAAGCTTTCTCCTAGTAAACTCTCCGGATATACTAACACTAAGTGAAACAATCCTCAATCTCCTCACTCCATTTTGATGTGACTGAATACCTCCCACTCTACCGTAAAGACTCTGACAAACATATGCACTGGCTAGGAGTTTGTTTGGAACACCCTCTCTTTGATTAGAAAACATAGGCTAGAATCAGATGACCAAGCCTACATGTGCTTTAGATTAACCTTACAGCACAACATTAGTTATTTAAACTTCTTATATCGTTCTCCTTCGATTCAGGTTAACTCTGTCTCTGAACGCATAGATACAGCACTCTCATTTGACTCAAATGACTAAACACATTTATTTGGGGATTTCAATGTATATCATCGTGACTGGCTTGGATTCTCCAGCTATACACACACAGCTGGTAACTTCATGTATAGTTTCTCCATAGCGCACTCCCTCTCACAGACTGTCACTTTCCCCACCCGTCTCCCTGATCGTGTGGACCAGCAAGCCTCACTTCTCGACCTGTTCTTGACCTCACTGCCCAAGGCTTGTGCGACGAATGCCCATAGCCCGCTCAGGAATGCTGATCACATTATGGTAATGATTGATATCACCCTAGAATCTCATTCCAAAGCAGATGAGCCGTTGCTCAAAATGACGAGATACTACAAGCGAGCTGATTGGGAATCCATCAGTAATCACATCAGAGACGCCCCATGGAGTGAAACTTTTTTCTCCTTGCTGATCAGTGCGCAAATGGGTTGACTGAATGGATCAAAGCAGGCATTGAAGCACATGTCTCTATGCGAAAATTCTACAGCAAGCCGCACTCTCCACAATGGTTCATCTCGAACTGTGAAGCTGCTATTGCTCAGAAGCAGCAAGCACTTTATTACCTCATCTCATGGCCGAGACATCATAAAAAAGCTTGACCACCCAAAGCACGTGGGCCTGATCTTATATCAGTAATAGTAATAAAGAAATGCTCTGTTGAGCTGGCCCCTGTCCTCTCCAAACTATACAACAAATGCCTAGATGAATCTTGCTTCCCCAATAGCTGGAAAATTGCCTCTGTAGTACCAGTCTTCAAGAATTCTGGAGATAGAACTGATCCTCAGAATTATTGTGCCATCAGTCTACTCCCACTCTTCGCTAACGTCTTTGAATCCTTAACTAATCTAGCGATAGTCAGTCACCTCGTTAATACTAAACTTCTTACTGTCCATCAGTATAGATTTAGGCAAGCATGATCTACTGCGGATATCCTAACGGTCATTTCTGACCGCATATAGTATACACTGGATAAGGCTAGGGCGGTAGCATTTAATATATCCAAAGCCTTTGACAAAATCTGACATTAAGGTCTTCTCATAAAAATTAATTCATATGGTATTACTGGACAAATATTCAATATAATTAAATCCTTCCTATCCAAAAGAAAGATCCAGGTTGTCCTCGATGGCCGTTCATCCAAACATGACATAAATGCAGGTGTACCCCAGGGATCAATCCTTGAACCTTTATTGTTCCTGATTTTCATAAACGACCTCCCTGATAACATTGTGTCTGAGATGGGTATATTTGCTGACGACACCATGCCTTACTCTCGTCATGTGGATGCGCACATATCCGAGGCAATGGCAGAATCCTTAGAAAGTAACCTCCAGTCTGTAGTGGAATGGGATCAAAAATGGATGGTAACATTTAATGCTGCAAAGACGAAGTTCCTTTTCTTCAATAACTACAAGAACCATCTTCAACCACCGATTGCCATGGCAAATAACACCTTATTTGAGAGTCCAAAGTTCAAACTCCTCAGCCTAACATTCACAGGTAACATGAATTGGAACAAATACATAGAAGACATTGCCAAGGCTGCTGCAAAGAAAGTGTGATTCCTCTACCGAGCTAGAAAACTTCTCACACCTGACAGTATCCTATATCTCTATAAAGCCACCATCCGCCTATGCATGGAGTATTGTTGTCACATTTAGTCTCTCCCTCTTAGACAAAGTCCAAAAATTAATCTGTAATCTAATAGATCCCTCACTATCCATAAAGCTCCAGCCCCTATCCTATCGCCGCAATGTTGCATCCTTGTGATTGTTATACAAGTACTTCAATGGAATGTGCTCCGATGAACTTGCTGCTCTGATGACCCCTCGATGTAAATACACTCAACCAACCTGATAATCAGCTAAATCCCATCCATTCACTGTGGAGGTCCCCAAATGCCGGAGAGCCTTTTACTCCAATAGCTTCTTTCCTTGAGCTGCCGGCCTTTGGAACTCCCTGCTCCCTGTTTCCCCAGCTGTATCGACATGCAGAAATTTAAAACTAATGTGAACAGCTCCCAATTTAGGATGACCCCAAAACTTTCACCCTAATTCTTAGTAGTGCCTTATGTCTACAGTGGCAACTTGCCTTGTTATGGGTGAACTAAAACAAAAATCCATAACTTTAGATGTGTAATCTCTATTTGTACACATGCTTTTGATTGTAATTCGAAATAGATGTAATGAGGAAATGAGCAGAGCTAAGTTCCTTCAAATAAATGATAACCCAAATAGAAAAAAGGGCATCAAAACCACTAGCTGCTCCTGATAATTAATCCCTTTGCTGCTCCTGATAATTAACCCCTTTGCTCCTCCTGATAATTAACCCCTTTGCTCCTCTTGATAATTAACCCCTTTGCTCCTCCTGATAATTAACCCCTTTGCTCCTCCTGATAATTAACCCCTTTGCTCCTCCTGATAATTAACCCCTTTGCTCCTCCTGGTAATTACCCCCTTTTCTCCTCCTGATAATTAACCCCTTTTCTCCTCCTGATAATTAACCCCTTTTCTCCTCCTGATAATTAACCCCTTTTCTCCTCCTGATAATTAACCCCTTTGCTGCTCCTGATAATTAACCCCTTTGCTCCTCCTGATAATTAACCCCTTTGCTCCTCCTGATAATTAACCCCTTTTCTCCTCCTGATAATTAACCCCTTTTCTCCTCCTGATAATTAACCCCTTTTCTCCTCCTGATAATTAACCCCTTTGCTCCTCCTGATAATTAACCCCTTTTCTCCTCCTGATAATTAACCCCTTTTCTCCTCCTGATAATTAACCCCTTTTCTCCTCCTGATAATTAACCCCTTTGCTCCTCCTGATAATTAACCCCTTTGCTGCTCCTGATAATTAACCCCTTTGCTGCTCCTGATAATTAACCCCTTTGCTGCTCCTGATAATTAACCCCTTTGCTCCTCCTGATAATTAACCCCTTTTCTCCTCCTGATAATTAACCCCTTTGCTCCTCTTGATAATTAACCCCTTTGCTCCTCCTGATAATTAACCCCTTTGCTCCTCCTGGTAATTACCCCCTTTTCTCCTCCTGATAATTAACCCCTTTTCTCCTCCTGATAATTAACCCCTTTGCTCCTCCTGATAATTAACCCCTTTGCTCCTCCTGATAATTAACCCCTTTTCTCCTCCTGATAATTAACCCCTTTTCTCCTCCTGATAATTAACCCCTTTTCTCCTCCTGATAATTAACCCCTTTGCTCCTCCTGATAATTAACCCCTTTTCTCCTCCTGATAATTAACCCCTTTTCTCCTCCTGATAATTAACCCCTTTTCTCCTCCTGATAATTAACCCCTTTGCTCCTCCTGATAATTAACCCCTTTGCTGCTCCTGATAATTAACCCCTTTGCTCCTCCTGATAATTAACCCCTTTGCTCCTCCTGATAATTAACCCCTTTGCTCCTCCTGGTAATTAACCCCTTTGCTCCTCCTGATAATTAACCCCTTTGCTCCTCCTGATAATTAACCTTTTTGCTCCTCCTGATAATTAACCACTTTGCAGCTCCTGATAATTAACCCCTTTGCTGCTCCTGATAATTAACCCCTTTGCTGCTCCTGATAATTAACCCCTTTGCTGCTCCTGATAATCCCATAAAAATGAACGGGTAAAGTTAAAATTTCGCTTTATTTTCTTTTGTCTGTGACCAGATCACAAACAATACAATAAGTTTTCTTTACCTATTTTACTCGATCCCTGTGTAGCAAGAGAATGATAATATTATTCATTATAGTTTTCCTTGTCTTTATTAATTTTAACAGAAACAAAATACTACCAGTTAAATATTATTATCCTAATTATAATCTTGTTATCGACTTCCATATTCCTCTAAATATTTGCATTTTCTTGGATTTAGAAAGTATTCTTTTTATTTGTACTTTATGTATGATCTTATTTTTATCTATAATATTTATGCATATTCTTTACACTTAAATTTTTGCTGAAAATGATACGTTTTTCTCATAGTTATACATAAGTATAAGTGTCTGAGTAGTTCTAGGATTTGGCGTTATATAATCTTATCACTTGACTCTAAGATTGCTTTGAATTATTTTAAGGTTTGGCTTCTTGTTCGGTTTGGTAGTTTGGTAGTTTTACGGCATATCAACCCTTTTTGGGTTATTTAATGCCGAATCTGGTCATTATAGTAAAAGATTTATGCTTCAAGTTCTAAAAATAAAATAAAAAAGGGGAGGGAGAAAGGGAGAGGGGCTGTTTTTTTTTGTTTTTGGTTTTGTAGAACATAATTAAGTTTTACAAAAAAAAAAAAAAAAAAAAAAAAAAACGTCAATGTAGGTGAATTTCGTCTCAGGGAGCCACAGGGCAGCCTGATCTGGTATCACCAGGCTTCTTGTTCATATTAATGTTTCTAAATGTGTCTTATTATGAACCCATCGTGGAACAGGTATTACAGCTGTAATCCAAGTGACAGCGATTCTAGCCTAATACTAATATACAACCTCCATATATAAGTTGTTTGTCTTTTGCACATATCTTATCTTTCATAGCTTATCATTGTATGATATATCATGCATTTTATACTCATATATAGGATGTGTAAGGTATTTGAAGACATTTTTACTATTATAATAATAATTAATAATTATTATTTTACTTTATATTTTCTATATTTCAAAATTATCGATCGAAACTCTATAATTACACAACAAATGAAGAGGTACACAAAATTGCTTGATCATTGTTTTACAAAGTTCACAAAGTTAAAGGCTTAAGATGAAAAAGTATCACTATTATCTAAACGTAAGAGACATTCTATGCACACTGATAACATTAGTAATTACAGCACACCATTAGTAGTAATACTAGAAAATCAGAAAGAACAATCTGAAATGTTGTTCACAAAGACATCAGATACAAGTCTTATATTATGAGTAAAGATAATTTAAACAGAAAAGTTAAATCGCTTAATCAGAGCTAATAGACTTATAAAAAACATTTGCTTTGCTTCAGTTTCTTTCTGATAGCCGGCTAGAAATACTGGTAAAGCGGTGACATTTTTCTTATTGACTTAAATAGGAGCGTAAGCCCTTCATAAAACAATACATTTTCTCTATTTCTCTACCTACTTCGGTTATCTTATAATCAATTACATGTGTTTAAATCAACATGAAACTATTTCTTTCTTACCATTAATTGTATTACATAATACTAGATAACATCTTTTTCATTCTAACATCGACTTATACGATTGTTTTTATTAGATGATACAAAAGGCAGCTTATTTTGATTGCTGCATTTTTAAGGATACAACACAGACCTATTAGACTAGCAGCTCAATTTTGGACCTTGTCTTTAACTAATAATAGCTTTCGCCCTATAATTATGTTTGATTTTGGGTAATTAGTTTTTTGGTGAAATGTTAGTACATCTTCTTAGCAAGAAAAAAAATTATCCGACCAGAATAATTTTCGAAATGACGTCATTTGAAGAAACAATAGAACTGTTTTCGCTTTTTTATATAAACAATGCAAAACCTATTTAACATTTCAGTTCCAACAAGTAAAGATAATTTCAGAAACTCCAGGTAGGAGCAGCTAATATATATATAAATATATTCCATGAAAAGTACCAGTATACTAAAATAATATGCCCTTAATAGGGTTAAGATGAAAATTCATATACACTAAATATACAAAAGCAAGGAAATTCCCAAATGTTTACACTTTTATTGTCATTAAGGGTATACAGTATAAATCTCTATGCCTGAGTGGATGAAGTGTGTGAGGTGTGCTGAAGAAAAATTCCTAGTTGTAAAATACATAGCTCTGTTGTGCTCGCATACCCCTAAATGACAATAAAAGTGTACAAATTTGGGAATTTCCTTGCTTTTGTACATTTAGTGTACATGAATTTTCATCTTAACCCTATTAAGGGCATATGATTTCAGTATACTGGCATTTTTCATGGAATATATATATATATATATATATATATATCACTGCTAAAAATCAGCTGAATCCATCAAATAGTTGATGAGATACAGGGTGGTATGTACGTACATACGTACAGATAACATGATTTCATGATTGAACTTTCTGGATCTCTGGGTTGCCTTGACTAATGATGCTGAAATTCTACACACTTATAGAACCTATCAAATAAAAATGTAGTGCTAAGTTTTAACTAATTTGGTTTATTGGTTTTTAAGTTATGATTGATCAAAGAAATGAGATTTCCAGCATAGGCCATTCGTGTGGTCTATTAAGGGATAGAGCGCTCTCGCACCTCCCTTGGTATATATATTATATATATGATTTCATTTATTGTACTTATCTGTTAAGTATATTTCTCTTTGAACTCCAGTTATCATGGAATGAATTTTCGCTGAAACTTCTCTTTTTGGTGGAGTTGCGTTGTCTATCTGTGTGAAAGGCGCCTATGGCAAAAGTACACTCATTCATTAATATATATATATATATATATATACGTATTAAAACCATATTTTGTTTATATGTGCATTTTTCATATGTTTATGATAGAATTATCATGCTACCATTAAACATATGCATTGTGTGCATGAATTTATGCATTTGGTGTAAATATGTACTTACGTGTATGAATACACATTCATACACAAAGAGAAAAAGCTAAATATTTCATTACCATTTTATATGAATATATATATATATATGTATATATATATGTATATATATATATATATATACACACACACTTACCAGTCTGTGTAAAATTAATTCCTCGAGCAGAACAGTTTTTCACTACTTTTATGTCCATTATGAAGATTAAAATCAACATATAATGCTACTAAACCTTATGCCTTGAATCTTTATTCCAATTTTGATCAAAACTCATTACATTGTTTTGATTCTAGATAATGTCTCAAATTTAAGGCTTAAGCTTAAGGGGTCTTAAGAGGGTATTAGAATTCAGGGAATCTTGCTTAACTGGTGTCTAATGACTATAGATCAAATTTATCCAAATCTTATATATTTGAATTTTCAAATGGGAGGTTGTGCCCTTGTTATGCCTTCTCACAACACTTTCAAATACCCCAAAGAAGCTAAAATGTGAGGAAAAGGTTTTAATTAATGTCGAATACATATTGGTAAAATTTCAACAAAATCGGAGGTTTCTGAATTTTCACGAACAGCTTCCACCCACTCTTCGCCTTATTTGCATAAACTAAATTCAACTACACCACCTACCTGTACGCTTAATAGCTCTGCTCTAAAATGCATAATGATTGGTTTATTAGTTTAGGAGTGAATCTTGTACATACAAATATATAAAGATATACACCTAGCTAACTTTATATGGATGGAGATATACATATACCTAACTTTATATTAGTAAAATAGGTATTGTCAAGCTTGGCCAGTGTACCCTTGATGGTGCTCAATGTACAGTGTGTTATATTTATGATAGAGCTACTATAGTATAAAATTGCAACACCGAATTAAAACCATTTTAAGAAAATATTTAAAACTAATTTTAAACATATCCTTAAAATTACTTGAATTTGAATTTCCTATTATACAGTATATCTATATAGATCAGCTTATTTTTAAAATCTATATCAATATATATATATATATATATATATATATATATAGCATAATATCAAATGAAATAATAAAATAAGGTGCAAATCAAATTTTATTAGAATTCAAAGTTCAGGCAAAGTATCTTAAAGTCCTTGGAATAATTTTTGTCGGACCTGGAAGAAGAGATGGCCGAATATGTCAACTCAATTTGATTTAATTTTATTCGAATCGGATTTAGCGGATTTTCCATTTAACCAGCGAATTATGGCTTGCACTAGTCCGATCAAATCATCAGAACCCTGAATTTTGAACATTATGATTTCAACGCTAAGTAAGTTTACTGAACTTTTTATTTGATTTGGTTCCTTTATCGTTTTATTAATTTAACATAAACATTGGATGCATTTTTAACTGTCATTTATTGCATCGATTGCAGACGCATTTCCCGACTGGATAAACTTTTTCAATTTAATCAATTCTTTCATTTTTGGACTGTCACTTACTACCTGGATCAATCTTCAATCAACCTCTTGTATGTCTTTCCTGAATTTGTTTTCAATTGTATGACTTGGATTGTATAGCTTTAACAAAAGTATGTTTTAGGCTGATATATTTGATGTGTTATATACTTTAATGCATTTTTGCATATATTTTTTATATATTTTCAAAGTGTAAGTTTATCACCTGCAGTGATGTCACTGCGATAATGGTCCTCTGAGGAGAAGAATTATCTTTGAAAACTCATGAGTTAAGGATTTTAAGATACTTTGCCTGAACTTTGAATTCTAATAAAATTTGATTTGCACCTTATTTTATTATTTCATTTTATATTATGCTATTAATTCTCTATACAGTATATTGAGCTTCAGTTTTTATCCGGATGTTTCACTAATTAAAAGATATTAATTGCCTCTTATATATTCTGTTGGATTAACTTATATATATATATATATATATATATATATATATATATATATATATATATATATATATATAATAATAATAATAATGGTAATAATCCAGGTGAAAAATATCCACAGGGTGGTAATCCAGAGAATTTTAACCGGGTTTATAAAAAGTGCTCAATATCAAAATAGAGCTTTATGTATGATAATTTTATTTACACAGACATGTACAAAATCTGCGACACTGGCATGTCGATGTTATCGATCAACAGTTACTATAAACTGAGATCTCATCAGGCAGAGTTAGAATCCGATCTTAACCGATCATATTTGGAGAGAACCAAATATGATCTGAGGTTAAGATCGGATTCTAACTCTGCCTGATGAGATCTCAGTTTATAGTAACTGTTGATCGATAACATCGACATGCCAGTGTCGCAGATTTTGTACATGTCTGTGTAAATAAAATTATTATATATATATATATATATATATATATGTATATATTATATATATATATATGTATATATTATATATATATATATGTATATATATATATATATATATATATATATATATATATATATATGAGAGAGAGTGTGGGAAAGAGATCATATGTATGCAAGTAAATTGTATAAAATAAAAATAAGAAATTCAAGATATCAGTTAAAGATCTGAAATGAATAAAGTGTAAAGAATCATTGCTCTTCATCAACTTCCATTTATCAATATTAAAGAATCAATCATGTGTTCAATATGCTAAGAAAATAAATTATAAGCAATTATAATCCCTTGTAGGTATGATCTTGATTGTGAGATTAGATAAAGCATTATAAATTAGGAGTTTTGTGAACACATTTAAAAAAAAAAATCAATAAAATTTGATGAAACTAAATTTAGAGATGATGTTTTTTTGTTTTTTTGTTTTTTTTAAATTGATCAGTTCTCAGATTGAAAATGTCAATGTGACTTCATGTTTGGATCAAAATTAGTTGCTTCTAGTCAAACATTGTAGTTTCCTTAAATAAGAACTTTTGTTTGCCGATCCCTTCTATAAATATCATGTGTAACATACTGACAGCATGACTTCTATTTTCGTGTAGATGCTCTAGAGAAATGTGAACAAATGCCAAGTTATCAACCATGACATTCAAACATAAGATCAGTCGGACTCCTCGGTTGGTATTTATCAAACCTTGTCTCATTATGTATTTCACTGGAACCAACATTGTAGGCATTGTTTAAAAATGGGTTGTAAAAGAAAGTCAGGTCGTATTATAATCTATAATGTAATTATACAGAGTGTGAGTTTTTGTCCACATGTCACACGATATTAAAACATTCTAAAATGGTATATTTTGCATTTCGATAATCTCTGTTAATAAAAATATTTGATGAAATATCGTGTGTGTGTAACTACGAATAAGCGTGATTTATAACATTTAAAAACATAAAAAATCTATTAATTCATTAATAATTAATTAAAAGTAAAAAGGCATTGAATAAATATAAGTTTCAAAATCATGTTGAAAAATAATACTTGTGTAAATAAAACAGCCGGCATGCACATTCGGCTCTGAGCTTATTATTTTATGAATTTAAGATAAATTTTTTTTAAATATTACCTCGAAAGTATTTATGCAATTTAAATTTCAGCATTTCGTAAGACGTCCAATCTATTTTATTGTAAAATCGATTTTTTAAATAATATTGTTTCATTAAATTATCTTCCCAAGAATTTAACTATTTTCTTACATGAAATTAATTAAGAAAAAAGACAAAAATGAAAGTAAAAAGACTCCCAAGCAACCCAAATAAGTACAGCTAGTTTATATATATATATATATATATATATATATATATATAGAGAGAGAGAGAGAGAGAGAGAGAGATAAAACTCTATGTATACATGAAAATATATTTATATGTAAAGTTTCTGCCTAAATATACTTAGATGTATATGTAGATATATAGACATATTTAAAATATGTATATTTAGGCAGCATTTTCTCTGTAATACAAGTGTTGTTGAATATGACAGACAACTTATGTCTGGATATCCTTTTGTGGATCCTTTCCATTTGCCGAATCAGGGTCTTCTTTTCAGTAGGGAATTGGCCGATGAATCTGCTATAACTGTAGGTGTCCCAAATACTTTAAGGCCCATCCGTGTCCATCTTCAGGAGAATAAGGTAAAGACCATTGTGTTAGTGCTAATATTAGTAGGTAGTTTTGGCTGGAATTATAATATTAATACGGAACTAAAGTTAGAACTATAAACATTTTAGAATGATATCACTAGTGTCAAAGTTAATTCTGTTAATGGCTTTTTTTTGGGGGGGGGGGTTTGATCTATAAGGCTTTTAATAATATATAGAGTTTTTGTTTATTATTGGTATGTTCTAATATTGTAGTGTTTTCTACTAAGAATTTTCGAAATTAGGAGCGGGGGGGGGGGGCAGGAATGCTGATTAGTAAGGTGCTGAGCTATGACGCTGGTAGAGTATAAATGCATTGTTAATCTCCTCGACAAAGTTGTAGTAGTCGAGCCAACGTATATGTTTTTTCGCTGTTGGAGACACAGTCTCTCAGTGGGCATTTGAACTCATATACAAGGTTCGTCCTATCTAAAACTCTGGTCGAGGGGGGTGAATTATTAGTAATAATAAGGTTAGCTGTTTTTAATTGACTGTAGTAAATGATAAGTTTTATTTTTTTTATTTGGTTCGGTAGGAAGTACGTTTTTATTAATAATATTTTTTAATACTTATGATGAAACTGGTTAGAATAATTTTATAAATCCAATCCTCCACTTAGGATTAGATTTATTAATATTATCGTGGGGATTATTTCTAAACTGTCTAATTTGTTGGCCAATAATATAGTTAGGGAAGCCATTATTTATTAGAGTTTGCTTGATATTGTTAAGTTAATGTTGGAAGATAGTTAGAGAAGAGGAAATTAATTTGGCTCGAGTTACTAAGTTTTTAATAATACCTATTTTATCTCTGAAGGGGGCATTCGCTAAGAAAGTTAAAGATGCATGGATTTTTATTAGTAGGTTTTTTATACGTGTATGTAGAGAATTGATTGTGGTTATTGTCTATAAGAACATTTAAAAATGTTCTTATAGACAATAACCATAATGAATTCTCTACATACACGTATCACAAACCTACTAATAAAATTAAGGGATCTTAAGAAGAAATTGAAATTCATGGAATCTTGCTAAATGGTGTCTAATGACTATGAATAAAATTTAATAGAAATTGGAAACATTTGAATTTTAAACTGGAAAGTTAAGTCTATATTATACCCCTAACAACCCTTTAAAATACTATAAAGAAACTGAAATTTGAGGAATATTTATTAATTGATGTCTAATAGCTATTGGTAAAATTTCGCAAAAATCGAAGGTATATGAATTTTTCACAAAGGACTTCCACCCCCTCTTTTTCCCCCTTTGCATAAAACTAAATTAAACTACCTATAGCCCACATTCTGATCTCTTACGCCTAGCAGTTGTGTTCCAAAATTCATAATGATTGGTTAATTAGTTTAGGAGTGAATCCTGTACATATAAATATATAAACATACCTAACTTTATAAAGATATTTTTTTTCATTTGGTTATGTATATAATATATTCAGAAATGTTCTAATTTACTGCCTATCCGTACTAAAAGAAATAATTATTTTTAATAATATACTTCATATGGATGCTTTTTTATATGCTTTATTTGAAAAAAAAAAATTTTATTGTTTCATCTGGTGCTACCAGATCAGGCTGTTTGAATATATCAGCTTCCTGACCAAAAATGCACCAAACATTGATGTTTTATTGTTCTTTTTTTCTCTTTGCAAAACTCAATCATGTTCTGCAAAGCCAAAAACAAAAAACAACAATTTATGTCCATCCCTTTCCCCCTCTCCCTCTCCCTCCCTTCCCAAAAACTTTTACCAAAATGAGCGAATTCAGCCTAAAATAACCCGAAAACAGTTGATATGCCGTAAAACAAAACAACCAAACCAAACCAAACACCATGAATAAACATTTGAAGATATAAAGAACTTGAAGGATAAAGATTTTTAGCAAAATGACCGGATTTAGCATAAAATAACCCGAAAAGGGTTAATATGCTGTAAAACAAAACAACCAAACCAAACACCATGGATAAACATTTGAAGATATATAGAACTTGAAGCATCAAAACTTTTGCCAAAATTACCTAATTCGGCATTAAATAACCCGAAATGGGTTGATATGCCATAAAACAAAACAACCAAACCAAATCAAACCTTTTTTATTTGGTAGGAAATGATCCGCTACTAATAGCTTACTAGTAGTTATTGGACAAATAAAGACATCAACCATCCATCCTCATATTCAGTTTAACGTCCGTTTTACATGCTGGCATGTGTTGGACGGTATTTAGAAATTGACTTCCAAACTAACCTATCTCTGACCAGGTTTTTATTTATCCTTCTTTCTCTCAAGTTTATCATTACCATTTCCACTCATGTTTTCCTTCGCCTTCCCATGTGAACTGACCCTGCTACCTCGGTTGTCTACATCTACTAACCCAAGAACTGTTATCCATTCTTTCAACGTGATTTTACCATCAAAGTCTCCTGTTCTGCACACACCTTTTTTATACTGTCCAGATTTAATCTTCCTTTGAGGTGATCAGATCTATGCCCATTTTTAAGACTCACATTACACATTCCTTGTATCATTCTAGTATGATTTCTTTCCATGCAACACATGTCCTTAACTATCATTGGCCAGGTTTCACTTCCATACATCATCACACTGCGTATTATGCTATGTTTAAGTTGTCTCTGAGTTGTCTCCCTTTGAGTTGTCTCTGAGTCATCTCCTTTATATAGGGTAAAGCATTGAGAGTGACTTCCCTCAGTTAGTTGTTGTGAGAAGACAAGATGGCGACGTGCACAAACGGTCAGGGATTTCCAGTTGGAAAGAAGAAGTGACACAGATCAACATGCTAGACTCTTTTCTTGGTCGGCAGTGTTAATGCTCTGCTGCTTAGTAATTATGATATTAGTATCGATATTGTTATTGCATATCGTTGGTAATAAAGACAGGAAAATCGAAATTGGAATGAACACCTTTCAGTAGTAGTGAATAAGAAAATCATATTGAAAACTGAAATCGTATTAATTGTATGTAAAGGGAGAAGATGCGCTTAAAAAATTCGAAAATTATTGAACTGCTGTTTTCCACTATTAAGGTCTAAGACCCCTCAAATTGTTCCAAAGAGAATATTTGCATTTTGTATTTTTCATGTTAATCTCTATATTTATAAAGTTATGTATATATATATATATATATATATATATATATATATATATATATATATATATATATATAAAGATTTTTTTAAATATTAAAGTATTTTTATTTCTACAGACGACGTCCTTTCGGGTTTTCTACCCTCATCAGTGCAGGAGTGGCAGTTGCGAGCGGTAGCATGGGTTCGAACGCAGTTTGTAGATTCAGCCTAGAATCATGAGCCTAATGCCTATGCCCACACGGCCGTGAGAAATCGCCACAGACAGTAATTGAAATTAACGTACGATAAGCCGGGAGGTGGGGGCAAGCGTTTTGTTGTCAATATATATATATATAGAGAGAGAGAGAGAGAGAGAGATAGATAGATAGAGAGAGAGAGAGAGAGAGAGAGAGTAAATCTTCTAAACTAATGAACGGATAATTATAAATGTTTGAATATATATTCTAAAAAGCATGGTGAGTAACATGGGCACATTATTATTTTCTTTTTGTAAATGTTAACATTTAAGGGGTGCATATATATGAAGATTTTTTATAATTTATTTTTTAGGAACCGATCATTATGAATTTTGGAATGTATATTCTCATACCATACCCTTCAAAGAAAGAAAAAGTAATTAAAATTTAAAACTAATGCTATACTTATTGTATATACCCGTCTTGATATGGGTATTCTACTAGTTAGAATATAAAACACATTTAGATAGAGCAAATAAATGTTATTCATCGCAATGGTTGTTATCAATCATAGACGAACAACATTGATTTTTCTTTAAATGTGAGTGAAATCCATTGAAATTTCATTGAGAAAAGCTTGAATCCACCCTACCTCTCTGTATCCACAGACAATAGACAAAAAAGAAAAAACTAAGTTTGATACAGAGTTGGCAAATTGACTCGGTAGAATCTATGTTCTATTGAACCATTGCTATGTTGGATATGTATAAGAATAAACAAAAATTAATTTTTAGAATTTTAAGATCAATTTTTCAAATGATTGAGCAAGAATTCTGAAAGTAAGTTTCTGTCCTCACATCTGAAACCTTGAACAATCATTTTCAGACGTAGAACTGAACATGCATTTCGACAACATGCCCTGAAGAGCATCACATATTTTCTAATTAAAAAAGAAAATGGATTGAATTTCCAACCGAAGGGGACAACTATTATGAATCTTTGTTTTTATTGCCTTGAGAATAAAGATTCATAATAGTTGTCCCCTTGGTGTGGAAATTCAATCCATTTTCTTTTTTAATTAGAAAATATGTGATGATCTTCAGGGAAGATTGTCGAAATGCATGCTCAGTTCTGCGTCTGAAAATAATTGTTCACGGTTTCAAATGTGAGAACCGAAACTTACTCAGAATTTTTTTTTTTTTGCTTAATTATTTGAAAAAAGTGATCTTAAAATTCTGAATGTTAATTTCTGTTTATTTCTACAGATTCAATGTCTCAATTACATCACAGCAATAGTTCAGTCGATTTGCTAATTCCGTATCCAACTTATTTTTTTTTCTGCTTATTGTCTATAGATAGGAAGAGCTATGGTTGATTCATACTTTTCTCAATGAAATTTCAATGGATTTCATTAAAAAATAAAAAACCAGTGCTGTTCTTCTACAATTGGTACCAACCAAGTTTAAAGAGTAAAGTATTCTTAGCAATTTAAGATCGAGCTGGATTCATGCCTTTCTTTAAAACATTAGTATGAATAGAACACAATCCTTTGCATTGGATTACCAATTACATTTTGCATATTATAAAATATTAAGCAACCTGCATCTCTACTTATGTTATAGACACACATTACTCTATAATAAAAACCAATGTGTGAATGATATATATATATATATATATATATATATATGTATATAATATTATATGTACTTCTCTCCCATCACGGACGAGTAAAAATAACGTGCTGGACGAAAATATTTCAAGTTAGAAAGTCCCTGTTCTCTAAAATTAATTTGAAACAAAATCCTTCACTCTATTTCTGTAATGAGACATTTTCTTTTTTTTCCCCTTGCTTCTTTCTATTTCCAATTGATACGTTTTTTCTTTCTTCTTTCTTTTTTAAACTTTCCAGTTTGAGACATTTTCTTTCTTTCCACTTTCTTTTTTAACTTCACCGATTGAGACGTTATTTTATATGAATATTAGTGCGAACATTAACGAAGTATAATCTTTTTTTCCAATTTTGACGGCTAGTATACACTCCTATATATATATATATATATATTCATCCATCCACATACAAACTGTATCACACCTCTTCAGTGTGGCTAGACAAGCAAGTGCCTCAAGCCAGGATCGAAACTCGACTGTTAAGCTTACAGTCGGTGCTTATAGCCCCTGTGCTATCATCTGACACCTGCTGAATGTAAGCGAATCTCAACATAAACTCAATGTTAACCGGAGAGATCGAATTGTTTTTACCCAATGAGCCATACCTCAAAAGCTAGTGGCAGTTCTTGTATTTGCATTCCATTGACCATGGGGAATTAATCCAAGACCATAATTTTCATTAGTTTCAACAACTTCTTATTTCGGTACTTAGATAAAAAACTTTTATCATTTCTCAACTTACACACAAAAGTAATCCATTAAAATTTAATATCCGTTCCTATTCCTTATGTGCATTTCTTGGCAAAAATCAGATAAATGTATATTTTTTCCTTGGTCCAATTTTGTCAATCATCAGAGGGTTGCAGTAGACATTGTTGAATGGTGAAATAGCATGTCATAATAAAAAACAAAAAAACACAGGAGAGGAAAATACGGTGAAATTCCAGATTGAAATTCTGATAAAAATATATATGTAGACAGCATTGCTTTCATTAATGCAAGTTTCATTGAATAGAAGTTAAAACTTCTGTCTATTCATTTTCTGATCCCTTCTTTCGCACTGGTGGACGAGTCGTGTGAGTCGAAAGTACTTGCAAGTATGGCGAGTTCCTGTACACACTGGAAAATAACATCAGACCCCTGATCCGCCGGTGAGAAAGAAGAGAAGAAGAATAGACAGAAGCTTTAACATCTATTCAATCAAACTTGCATTAATATATATATATATATATATATATATATATATATATATATATATATATATATATGTATTTACTTTTATTCATTCCAAGCAAGACATGTTTCCACTCAGACGTAATAGGCTACTGTGATTTAGGGGCCAGATTTATAGGGGGCATCCTAAGTGAGGAGTTGTGCAGCAAGATGTTTTTTCATATTACATTTAAATTTCTGCATGTTGGTACAGTTAGGGAAACAGAGAGGGAATTCCAAAGGCCAGCTGTTCGAGGAAATAAGCTATTAAAGTGGAAAGTCTTCCGGAATTTGGGAACCTCCACAGTGAATAGATGGGATTTAGCTAATTGTCAAGTTGGCCGAGTGTATTTACGTGGAAGAGAGACCAGAGCAGCAAGTTCATCAGAGCAGATTCTATTGTAGTACTTGTAAAACAAGCACAGGGATGCAAAATTGCAGCGATGGGACAGGGGCTGGAGCTCAGTGAACAGTGAGGGACCTATTAGATTACAGACTCATTTTTTTTTTTATTCTGTCTAAGAGTGAGAGACTAGCAGTTGATGCACTCGTCCAGATATAACAGCAATACTCCATGCATTGGCGAATGGTGGCTTTGTAGAGATATAGGATACTGGCAAGTGTGAGAAGATTTCTAGCATGGTAGACGTAGCCCACTTTCCTTGCAGCAGCCTTACAGTATCTTCTATGTATTTGTTCCAATTCATGTTGCCTGTGAATGTTAGGCCGAGAAATTTTAATGTTGTACTCTTGGGTAGGGTGCTATTAGCCAGAGACAAGTTGGTCAATGTCTCCACTAGAATTATTTGTTTGCTATGCCTTTTTGGGTGTATCTCCCTTTTTTTAGTCATCTCAATTAAACTATAAAAAATACTCATTGCACAGAACTTTTACTTCATCAATACAATATCAATACACAGATTAAATTCTGTAAAATATTTCATCTGATAGTTCCCCAAAAGATCTCTTAACTCGTTTGTATACCATTATATCTGAATTCATCTAATTCCATCTTTAAATGTTCGACAATATTGCCATTCTTAAGCTGATTCTTCCAAAAATATATTACTTCATTTGCTTGTGTAATATCAGAAAACGTCTGGCCCCTGAACAAGGGAAAAGTGACGTTAGATGAATAGAAGAAGAGAAAGAAGCAAAAAAATTCCATTGGTTAATAGATTTTTTTTATCTGACAATAAATTTGCAGATCTAGGAAAAATATAAAAAACAAACTATCCCCCATTGTTAAAAATGCTATTAATTATTTTTAATATTTCGATTGTTTTGGCTGAGCCTTGTTCTATAGGAACTCTTAGAATCTTTACAATATTTATCCATGGATCTCTGTAATTTGGTCTTGTAGCATTGGCAAATAACCATATTTTTGTCAGGAAACTTCTGTGATTACTAACCAGCAGAGCATCATCATTGTCGACCTAGGGAAGGATCTATGTGTCATGTGTATACAGTGTGATGATATATGGAAGTGAAACCTGGCCAGTGAGGATATGTTACATGGTGAGTAATGATATGAGAATGATACGATGAATATGTAATGTGAGTCTTAAAGACAGGCTTCGATCTGATAACATCCGACAAAGATTAAATTTGGACAATATAGGGACATGTGTGCAGAACAGGAGACTGGGTTCGTTTGGTCACATTGAAAGAATGGATGAGTTCTTGAGTTAATAGATGTAGAACAGTTGAGGTAGCATAGTCAGTTGTTAAGGAAAGGCCAAGGAAAACATGAGAGGAAATGATAAGGATGGATTTGAAGAGGGATAGAAAGACCTGTCCAGAGATAGGTTAGTTAAGAAGTCAATTTTTAAAAGCCGTCCAACACATCTAAGCATGTACCTCCTTAATTTCAAACCTTTGTGGTAGGGGCGGTGGCAACGTGGTAGTGTCAAAGCTAGCCAGCTAACAGGGCTCTGGTGAAAATCCAGCAAGAGTCAGCATCAGGATCCGTCATCTTCTGGTCGCCTCTGCAGCCCAGACAATCCTGAGGCACGATCTTTGTGAGTTCTATGCAGAAGTCTGACTTGCCTAACAAACAAATAAACAAAAACTACCAGCAATATAAAATGGATGTTTCACAGAATGGGGAGGGGAAGGAGGAAGAGGAAGAGTGATTTTTTTCTGCTCTACAGATCCTAAATAATTGAAATATTGTTTGTTGCTGAAATTTCTCACTGGCATTGTGCCTGTCATTGCTATACATATATATTTAAATACATAATCTGCATCATATCCTTTGGAATTGTGTTCTTTTGGTATATTATTGCTTTTTCGTCCTCTTTTCACCATGAGTCCCAGCACACCATGATTTTTTTTTTTACTTGTCTTTTATTATGCAGTCAAAGTTTGTCAAGTATAAATCTATCCACAACACACTTCTACTATGTAAAAAAATTAAAAAAAATGTCGCACCATGACTAAAATAAGGTGCCGATTTTTATCTTTTTTGTTTCAAAAAAGTAGGTTCTTATTTGGTAAGTTTTATGCAAACAGTAAGTCCCTCGAATGAATTCAATGGTTCAAAAAATGGAAGACAATGTTACAATTGAAATGGAGAAAGGTTTCATTTCATCATGTTTTTTTTTAATCGTGAAGAAATATGATTTACAACAGTGAAAAAGAAAGCAGCAATAACACAAGAAGCGGTTTCTGCAGAATGAACCCCGACCCCGCCAAAGAAATGCCACCGATGGAATCATTAATAAAATTGACAATCCTTTATGTAATTCGACCATAGTTGGCACAAATAAACATCAGTCTATGCCTGACTTGTCCATCAAGTTTCATTTATGAATGTCCAACTGTCTTTGTTTTAACACTGTTCAATGATACACTTCCAAATGTGCAACCCTGTATTGCAACCACATCTGGATATGACGTGTAAAATTGTCTGAAGATTGTTTTGATAAACATTGTCTTTGAGATAAACCTACAGATAAAAAAAAATCTGAGGTGAAGAATTAAGGTCCGGTGAGTGTGAAGCCCATTCAGCGTCACACCTCTTACCGATGAGATGATCATCAAAGTGTCCCCCACATATCATTGGACGGTGGTAAAACAAAGACTGTTGGATATTCATGACTGAAACTTGGCGGACAATTCAAGCATAAACTGAAATTTATTTGTACCAAATATAATTAAATTGAAGAAAAGAATATGAATTTTATTAATGAGTTCATGGGTGAGATAGAGATTTTTTGTGTGTGTGTGGGGGGGGGGGCGCACTATATTTTGATACAATTGAATTTTGAGCTTGATCTTTAAAATTAATTCAAATTCAGCAAAATTTTTCTGTGATCAAGGCAGGTAAAAGAAAGAGTAAAATGGTCGACCATAGGTGAGGACGTTTCGAAAGCTCCATTTTCATTAGCTACTAAATTGAGGTGTAACGTGTTAGGGGAGGGCACCACTCCTTTCCCAGGATTACTCCACTTACACTTGATCCTCATCTTATAATGCCGCGTGTTTAGCAAGGGGGCATCAAGTACTTTTTTTTTAAGTCTTTGGTATGACTTGACCAAAAATTAAACCCTGGTCTTCCGGCTCTTTAGCAAACACTCTCCTCCTCCTCCTCCTCCTCCTCCTCCTCCTCCTCCTCCTCATCATCATCATCATCATCATCATCATCATCATCATCATCATCATCATCATCATCATCATCATCATCATCATCATCATCATCATCATCATCATCATCATCATCATCATCATCATCATCATCATCATCATCATCATCATCATCATCATCATCATCATCATCATCATCATCATCATCATCATCATCATGCTCAATATATCAGTTGATGCAGGTAAAAGAAGGAATTTTTGACATGGGGATTTTATCTCCTGCCATTTCGTGCATTTATTATGCTGACTTGTGCAGAAACATAACTTCTTATCTAGATTTACCATTTACTTACCCTGACCTGGATTACTCATGCTGCTGATTCGTTTGTAACGATTTATTGATGTTTTTAGTAAATTGACAATAATCTTTTCTTTATCTTGTTCTCAATATTGTTCTTCTTACTAGCGCTATTGTATTCTATTCAATATAGCCATTTCTGATTGCATATTACTACCATACACGCATTCATTTATTAAAATCAGACTTTTATCGTTACGGATTTCACAAATAATTGATAATTTTTCTCAATTTTTCCAGAACACTGGACGAGTCTAATAACAATAAGAAACGAAAAGTAGATTGTGGGAAGTATAGACTTGCAATAACAATTATAGATGTTAGAAAGAAAAAAAAATCTGAGTGTGGAGAAGAAGCCAGCATAAAAAAGTTTTTAAAAAAAACAAAACAAACAAATGAACAAAAATTAAGGTAGGAACTTGAGAGTATATTTATATGCCATTAACATTGCTAGTCTAGTATTATTAGACTGGGTTAGTTTTCAGAAGAGATGGAGCCAAGTGCATGATTATAGGTTATTAGGGCCTTTAGTTAAAAGTCTGATTTTCATAATTAAATGCTTTTAGCTTATATATTTAAAATGGCTGTATTAGGGATTAATAAATACCCAACACATTTTTCTGATTTTCAACCTCAGGTTGTATACATGGTAAATATAAAATGTACATAAACACATAAAAAAATCATGGTAGTTTTTAGGTAATCGTTTATTTCACTCACACTTAGTGGTCGAACATTAGTTGTAGTCGCAAAAAGCCATAAATTATTACCTAAAAACTACCATAGTGTTTTTAGTTTATCCCTATATATATATATATATATATATTTATTTGAATAATATAAAGATAATTATTTTATATTAGATCCTATCGTGATAGGGAAATGCTCGATATTGGGGATAGAGCATTATTATAGATAAAATTAAAATAATGAAATCAATCACTTTCCACTCTATAATACCATATTCAATTTGGATTTTTTTTTCAACAACTGAATTGATACTATAACTTTCTGCCCATTATTGAAACTTTCTTTGAACGATTTTTGCTTTAATTTTATTAAATTGCAAATTTTCAAAATAATACTCACCAATAATTAGCAATTTATTGGTTTTTCCTTCTGAGGATAAGAGTAATTCTTTGAAAATGCATGGATTAAAGGTCATTTATTATATTCGTTGTTTAAACACCTGATGATTATAATAAACTTGTAAAGTATGTAACTTTACTCTTTTTCATCATTTCAATATTTACTATATATATATATATATATATATATATATATATATATCATCCACAGACAACTGTTTCATCGTCTACAACTCCTCAATGTGGCTAGACATATCTATATTCCAACCCAGTTATCAGTACTTAGCGTCCGATGCCATACCAACTGAATCCGCTATTGAAAGTTGAAGAAATTATATCGTATTTAAATATAATTATTGATTTCTTTTTTACATTTACTGAAAACCGAAAGAACTCAATTCTTTTTTATGGAAGAGTATTGCTTTTACGTTTAATAGAAACCATTATATATATATATATATATATATATATATATATATATATTAGAAAAATATCCGTCTCAGGACGGTAAAATTTATTCCCGAAAAGAATCATTTTACACCACTTTTATATCTCCTTACTTAGATTAAAATCAACATATAATGATACTAAGCCTTATGTCTAGAATTCTCATTCTAATTTTAATCAAAATCCATTACATGATTTTGATTTTGGAAAATGTCTAAAATTTAAGGCTTAAGCTTAAGGGGTCTTAATTAGAAATTGAAATTCACAGGATCTTGCTTAATTGATGTCGAATCAGTATGGATAAAATTTTATGCAAATCTGATACATTTGAATTTTCAAATATGTGTCAAGATTATGCCCCTCACAACCTTTTAAAATACTGTAAAGAAACTGAAATTTGCGCAATATTTATTGATTTATGTTTGATACATATTGTTTAAAATTACCCTCTTTGCAGAAATATATTAAACTTAATATAGCCTACATTTTTACCCCTTACGCCTAACAGCTGTGTTTCAAAATTCATAATGATCTGTTAATTAGTTTAGAAGTGAACCCTGTACATACAAATATATAAATATCTAAACATGATATATATATATATATATATATAAAAACGGGACTTTCTGTTTAATATGATCTACTTTCAGAATACTTAATTTAATGATATGATATATATATAACATAAAAATAAACTTCTCGAAAACTATGTAAAGACATGAATTCTGAAACCAAATCGAATCAAGACAGCAGTCCTTAGTACATATATATATATATATATCACCAGTTTTCTTTTTAATATAACAGGACTTTCTCTTGAGCCTTTTTGTCACCATAAAAGCAAAAGCTCAAAGACATCAGCACAGTTGTATGCTAGCCGTCTTCTGGGGCCCCATAGTAAGCTGATATCTGAAACCAACTTCACACATCACCACTGAGCTGCAGGCCATCTGCTCACTGACTTACAAGGACCCACCTGCTGACCGAATAACTGCATACTGTACTAGTGTCACAAATGCTACAACCACAAACTAATAGCAGAAAATGCCAGAACTATTACTTAACCATTCATTTCTACCAAGACGGGTCGACACTGTCAATCATGTACACAATATCCAGCATACCAACTGCTCAGATTGATTTGAGCCATCACATCATTGACATATCTCCAGAGCAGTCAAAGTTCATTACATTTAAAGAAGGCATGCTCAGCCGTTTCTTCCTCAGCTCTATCAAAGTGTAGTCAATCAGGAACTTCTGCTGTTTGAACTGAAAAGTATGCCATTGAGAGGTAATGCGTTTTTGACCAATAGCCAGGTCAGAGAACACTCAGTGAGATATCTCAAACTTGGTGCTCAACTCCATTGAGAGCGGATCTCCTTCATTGACTATCCCAGCCACTCCCCGCGCAGATTCAAAGTGAAACCCTACACTATATCACTATATAGTATACTTTTCTAGACCTGGACTGAGGCAACTTTTTAAGCACGGCTTGGGGCTCAGCAAAGAATTGCAATTTACCTCTCTGTCTACAACAGCCCTCAACCGAAGAGGTGAGGATGAGGTCAAGAAAGGCACTCTCGGTTGCAAGGCCCCATATAAACTCTTTGTCAAGGTTTGATACAGGAAAGTCAGTCTATTATGTCAATGACTTCCTAAGTCATGCATCCCCAAGCCTTCTTCACATGGACATTGAATACAGACCTGTCTGTGAACACACATAGAAATAATAGAAATAACCAAAGAAAGAAAAGGCTGAAAGACCATTAAGAGGCTCATAGGCAGAGAAAGTACAGCCAGTCGGTAAAGGATAAGAAGACAGACATACTTGGTGCATGCTTCAATCCTAACTTTTTAAGAAAAGATTCCTTTAAAGCCAAGTCTAAATCGGCACTTCGATCTTTGACTGTACTTCCGACCAATTCCTCTCAAGCTGGAGATCTGCTGAAGATTCAAGTCGGATCATTCATCCGCAGAAAGGACTCAACTGCCGGTTGATCGACTTACTGTGTTTTTTTCCCCTGTGATTGTTTTGTAACATGCAAGTGTGTCCGTCACTGCCTCCATGTCTCCAAAGCGCAACACAAAAATAATGATTATACTTTGATCCCAGCCCGAAGGCTGCGAAGTGCTTTCAAATAGTCTATTCTTTGATTTTTTTCAGTCTGTTTCTACAGGGTGGGCAAAAATAAGGGTCCTATTTTTAAAAATTCATAACATTTTTATTTATTGATTTTTTTTTTTTTTTTTTCTTTAGAATAAGTAAAGGACCCCTTCCGAAGCAAGCATGAGCCGTATTAGCCCTAAGGAACGTACCCTCATTTAGAAAACATTATTTTTGCTTAAAAAACTCAAAACAGTGTAAAAAACAATACTTTAGTTTTTGTAAGTTTTAAGAAGTGTTTTTCGGCTAAAATTTGTTTTGTTTATTTCAAAAAATCTCGGAAGGGTCAGTCTACACACACATAAAGTTTGGTGAGTTTAACTTTTATTTTGTGGAAGTTATTCAAATTCAAGTTATTCAAATTTAAAGATAGGACCCTTATTTTGGCCCACCAAATATATATTATTTATAAATGGCTTCAAATCTTAGATTATGTATCGGATTTTTAGTTGTTTTACCAAACTTTATTAGAAAATATAATGTCTGCTCATCTTATATCAATAAAACATAACTTTTTATCTTCAGTTTAAAAGTTTTTATATTATTGTATTTTGTTTTCACTGTTCCAAAACACACAATAATTTAAGTAAAAACGTTTTAAATGAAGAATGAAAATTATTTTGTTTTTTAACTAGCTGCCCCGACTCGGCTTTGGCTGAGAGTCTTTTACTACAATTTTTGTTTCGTTTTTTATTTAAAACTATGTATGCCTTTTGTTTTTAACCAAATATTTTTTTTTAAATAGGAGACTGAATATTAAATTTAATTATTATTACTAGTTTGGTCATTAAATTATTAATTAAACCAAATTGCTATAAAACTATAACTAATTTTTTAAAATGAATACATATAAATAACTTTGAAAACTTGTAATACTTCAGAATTTGCTATGAATTTTAAAGTCAGGAATTACTTTCTTTTACCAATTTAAATGTTTCCAAATTGCTTTCAAATTTTGAAGGGTTATAAAGCAATTCATTCTTTTTCCAACCATTAAGAAAATATTAAAATGTCTGATTTGTTTATGAAGAAGTCAAAATTCATTCTGGTGGATTTAATTTCCTAATTAAGTTATTTAAAAAAAAAAAATTATTTTATGAAATAAATATTCGATTAATCTAAATAAAAAAAATAATAATGTGTTATTATCAAAGTTACATTGACACACGGCTCCTAATTTAGGATGAGCCCCAAAATTTCCACCCTAATTCTCAGTAGCCCCTTATGTATACAGTGGCAACTTGTTTGGTACATTTTAAAATGACATCGTCAACTGCATCTTGTAGATGCTCCAAATTCGGTCTGGTGATACCAGATCAGGCTGCCCTGTGGCTCCCTGAGACGAAATTCACCTACATTGACGTTTTTGTTTTTTTTTTTGTTTGTAAAACTTAATTGTGTTCTACAAAACCAAAAACAAAAACAACAGCCCCTCTCCCTTTCTCCCTCCCCTTTTTTATTTTATTTTTAGAACTTGAAGCATAAATCTTTTACTATAATGACCAGATTCGGCATTAAATAACCCAAAAAGGGTTGATATGCCGTAAAACAAAACTACCAAACCAAAAACTATGATTAAACATTTGAAGATATAAAGAACTTGAAGCATAAAAACTTTTACTATAATGACCAGATTCGGCATTAAATAACCCAAAAAGGGTTGATATGCCGTAAAACAAAACTACCAAACCAAACCTAATTTAGGATGACCCCCAAAATTTCCACCCTAATTCTCAGTAGCCCCTTACGTCTACAGTGGCAACTTGACTAGTTTGGGGTGAACTATGTTAAAAAACAAAAAATTGTCTCAGAATGTTATTAGTACACAAATCTTAATAACACTGTTTTTGCAGGAATTAGCTTGGTTTTTCCAATATGCTTAATAGCAAAAGAACAGATACTACACTTTATTCGCAAGCTATAAACTGAATGCCATAGATACAGCATTCTAATCTGGGCCACGCCTTTATGATAGTTTCAGTAAAAGATGCGTAAACATTTTCCATTACAGTTCTATTATATTCTTGATGCTCAATTGGCAGATGACTGTTTTGAAAAATTAACTCGTTCAGTGATGGAACAGGTGCTAATTTCTATTATCAGCAATAACATGAGAATCTGCGTGTTTAGAATTGAAGCAAATTATGATATTAATGTTTGTTTTTTTATAAATGCTATGAAAAAAATTCTTTATCAATAAGTCTCACTGACTATTTTAGATACAGCAGATCGTTTTGTGTGGTTGTCAGCTGCACAGCGGAAAAAAAAGCAGTTCGTCTTTTTCTTATCTTTTTTCCTTCTTTCTTTTTTATTTGGAGCTCATGTGGCAAAATTGGTTTGAAGAAAACATTACGAGGTCAGTAAAAGATATGATGGCAGAAGAAAAGAAACCAAAGGTTTTCCGAAACTCAATAATAGAACATAGATTGATTATTGACGATGAAAGCATTTTTATTTATGAATCAGGAAGTGTTCTTCCTGACAAGACAGCAGTAGGAGTCTACTATCTATCTATCTATCTATCTATCTATCTATCTATCTATCTCTCTCTCTCTCTCTATATATATATATATATATATATGTGTGTGTGTGTATAAAGGTCATTTTGAGATCATTCTGAATTTCATGAGCAGAATAGTGACAGACAATCTCCAAGGTTTATTGAAGGTTAGACCCATGTTTTTAAATTTGTTAGATTTGCCAGTTTTCTGACATATCAACACTTTTCAGGTTATTTTATACTCAACAAGAATACTTATTGTAAACGATCCATTGAACACAAGTTGTCAGTTTACTTATAGCAGGAGAGAGGTGTCCATACACTTCTTACTGATATTACAGTATAAATGAATACAATATACTTAACTGTTTAAATTCGATTTACCCAATTTCATAGTCTGTCAATATCCATTAGACCAATCGGCCCTTGTGTTTTTAAAACAAAACTATGTTTGACCCATGTTGATGTTTTATGAAGCAACTGATATGTGAAAAGAACATCTTGCTGCAAAACTTAGGATGGCCCCTATAAATCTGACCCTTAATCACAGTAACTCCTTGCATCTCAGTGGCGATATGCCTTTTTTCGGTGAATAAAAGTTCAAACAAATTATATATTCTGAAACTACAAACTGTAATTGGATAAGTATATTCAATTTTGATCAAAAGGGGTACAATAATATTGTTCGTGCTTGACATCTATAAAAGCATATGGGAGGGGTTAAAGGCAATAAATTTATTTCAATTAATGTCACTTTACTTACACATCCTCTGACCCCACCCTCAAAATGTTATAAAAAGGTAATATAGTGTTATTAGTTGAGTGCAAAGGACATGACGTCCATCATTCCTAATATATATATATATATATATATATATATATGAGAGAGAGAGAGAGAAATGGTGATAACCGAATAAATAGAATGTCTTCTTTTAATACTGATTTAAAAGAAAGCAGTTTCTAATAAGTAACTGTATTGATTTTTAAAACAGTTTTATATTAATATATATAAGCAGCACCTTTGTGTTTATATTTTATTAGACATTAAAAAAAAAGGAACTGAACTTTTTTAATATACATTCATAAACTCATTAAATATTTGCTCTCATACATAATGTCCTTTCAGATAAGTTGAAGACAGATATTCAGAAGCTATGTTCAAATGTACTAAAAGGTGAAGCAGTGAAAAGTAAAGGAAGCTGAAATGTTGTTTTCATTTTGCTAACATTTTATTTTTTAACTAAAGAAAATGTTATAGATCAAACTAATTCATATTATTTGTACATTAATATTTTATTTTCAAGAATTTGAAGATTATGTAATTGATGATATCAATAAGATCATAACTTTGGTTAGTGATAGTTATTTGCGAAATCACTTGAACTCAAACCAATGATAAAATAAGTAAGAGAGATTTTGCAATTAAAAAAAAATTAACATTTTTTTCCACCAAAGAAATTAAAATATACATGATTTGTCTTAATGCAAATCTTATGAGTGTCCTGCTGACTAAATAAATTTCTAACATCCATTAAATAAACTGAAGAATCTACAACAAATATAATGCATGAAATTCTTTAAAAAATGTTAATCGCAGTTCATGTTAAAACGCTTAGCATTTACATATTTATATATATTTGCACACACACACACACACTTATATAGAGACAATTTGAATGTCCTTGAGTGTCTAAGGTCTCTCTGTATAAGGGTTTGTCAGGACAACCTGGCATGAGGATACTTCACCTTACAAGTAAACCCTGACCAAATATTCAAAATAACATAGTTTTCGAAGCCCAAATAAGATCCCCTTTGTATAGCTACACCACACTAGTTAATACGAGAAATGGTGCACCTTCTCCAAGTGATGTTGCCTCTAATAACAGCACTAAGCTGAATACTCCACCAGACTAGATGAATTCATGCCCTGAAAATCCAGTAAGACCAAGAGACCACAATAAAGATATACTATGACATAGTTAACTGATCAATTAGGGAAAGGAAAATTAATGTTCTTAAATTCTTTACTGGCTTGGCGTTTGATGGGTAGAGGAGAACTTTAATAGAACACTGAAATATCTATGTATCTCATATGGAGATCAAGTGTTAGCCATATGAAGGAGCCCTTTGATTTCTGAGAACTTCGACTGAAGTAAAATGAAACAAAAAAGATATATATAGAGAGAGAGTTTGAATTATCTACTGGACACTATTCTCGAGTGTCTTCGGTCTCCGTGTACAAGAGTTTGTCAGAACAACTTGGCATGAAGATCCTTCACCCTACAAGTAAACCCTGACCAAATATTCAAAATAACATATAAGATCCCCTCGACACGGCTATACATTGGTTCATACAAGGAAAAGTGCACCTTCTCCAAGTAATGTTACCCCAAGTAACAACACTAAGCTGGATACTCCACCAGACTAGACGAATTCTTGTCCTAGAATACGGTAAGACCACAAGAAAGATATACTACAACATTGTTAACTGGTCTATTGGGGAGAGGAAAATTAATATTCTTAATTTCTTTACTAACTCAACGTTTGACAGATAAAGGAGAACTTTAATGGAATATCTGTATCTCATATAATGGCAAATGACAAAAACAGATTTATTTTGTTCTGTTACATCATTTGAATCTAAAGTGCATGTTATGTTTAAACCTGGTAAATGTCGACGTAAACTATACGCAATATTATTATCATGAATACTCTACTTATCATGGTATTGAGCACTTCAGGATTTAATACATCCTATTTACTAAATTTACACAAACTGCCAAATTTGGTTATATCTTATACTAGCAAATATATGCTTCCTCTGATCACATATTTTTGCCAGGCTTGGAGGATGTCATGATGTATGGACCCCATACACTGACCCTCAAAGGAGGAGGTAATGTCTGGTAGGATGGTATCATTATACTAGAACATATACTACAATACCCTATCCAAAATAGAGAAGGTCAAACCTGGGAAGATCTTCCCCATAAAAAGAGAAAGGAACAACAGAAAATATACTACACTACCCCCCCCCCCCCTCCAAAAAAAAAAGATGGTCTCATAACTACAGAACAGATACTACTTTAATCCTCCTTCAAAGAAGGATGTCATATCTGGGAGGATTACCTCCACCCTCTTAAAAAAGGAGGAGGTAATTCCTGGGAGAACGGTCTTATGACAACATAATTAATTCTACACTGCCTATTCCCATTAAAAGATAATACAATAATAGATTAAATCAGTTTTTTTTATTCATTTAAAAAGGCCAAGTCATAAAAACATTACTTTTTTTCATAGTTCTTTGGCCTTTTGGCTAAGATCAAAGCATCTCAGCGATATTGGATGTGAATTTAAAAACAAGTTTTCCATTTTTTTATTAAATCATTTTAATTAAGT
The DNA here is from genome assembly GCA_963556195.1 of Sepiola atlantica. NCBI lineage: Eukaryota > Metazoa > Mollusca > Cephalopoda > Sepiida > Sepiolidae > Sepiola > Sepiola atlantica. Next base: position 72,295,907 of record OY744525.1, on the reverse strand, counting down.
ACTGTTAATATCGACGAAACTATTGCACATATGTAGATAAAATAATACAATAAAATTAGCAATGAATAACATCAAATATTAATTTATTCTGAACTGTTTGAAAATAGATATGCAAATTAGCTATTCCAATGACTGTCCTTGGATGGTTCTTTTCTACAATATATAGAGTATTTTAAAATTCTATGTTTTATTATTGATTTAAATAACAGCCGTTTTTATGGTAATACTAGACCACCCGTGACCCGTTGGGTCAGTTTGTTATATTAGCTATTGAATTCATGTATGAGCGTGACACTTGTGGCATAAAGAAAATAGTTTTTTTTTACATAACAGAAGCATTTCTATGAAAGTATATTAAAATGAAAAAAGAATATAGATTTCTATGAGTCGTTCTGTTTATTATAATTGTTTGTTTTTTTTAAATTACAGTTACTGAATTATAAGTGGTTGGTTAGGGCGATTTGAGAAAGGAAGGGGGTACAGCCGTGGCCACCGAGAGACAGCAGGCTTTCTCGCGTACGTAACGAAAACAGACGGAGTAGGAGTGGTGAAATCTATGAGAGGGAAAGTGGGAGGTGGTTTCGTTCACCGACCGCTCGTATGGCTGATATTAATAATGAGTGTTGTTTTTTTGTTTGTTTGTTTTTGTTTTTTGAAAGGGAGGTGTTTTTTGAAACTGCGACAGACTTTACGAAGTCTTCCCGTTGAATGTTTTTAGCCGTGAAGAAAACAAAAAAACTATTTGATGAAATTAAATGAAATTGTTTATATTAAAAGACTAAAACAAACATTGCTAAAACTCTCAGTATTATAAGGTCAGGATCAAGGACAATGAAGCAGTCCTGGGAAAAGAGTGGCGCCCTCCCCTACATCTTGGGTTAGTTGATAATGTAAAGAGATCCTCTACTGTAATCGGGCAATTTAGCCTTTTATAAAGTCTGAAATTAGCGACCACCTCACCTAAAATAAGCGAACGCCATTTTTGTTTGACGAATTTGACAATATAACTAAATAAATATTTGAAATAAAAAAAATTAATTTCTCAGATGTTAACCATACAATATCATTGCCCTTGTCTTATTTTTACGTCTCTATTTGGTACTTTGTTACATGGGGACCCGGGCTAACTTTGACCCTGACCCTAACTTTAACCCTAACCCCCAATGACCCTGAACTTTATAGGTAACCCTACCCCCCTCCCTAACCCTAACGACGGGGTCAAAGTTAGCGCGGGTCCCAATCTAACGAAGCACCATCTATTTGTTAGTAAGTTACGCTTGTTTTATTATGAGCACCCCCCCGGATAAGAGTGAAATATTTTGAAAAAATTAATAATTTGCCTTCCAATAACGCGTGTACGATGGACACTCTACTAAAAAGGGTTGATATACCGTAAAAACTGGTAGGCTTCCGATAGTAAACGAAATTATACTTGTTACTTTTTTTTTCGATTAGATTTTCTTTTTTATTTTGCTTTGAATCACGACTTTCCTCACTTTCGTTTTTGTTAAATATTTTTTTTTTTTACTTTTTGCGATTTATTTATTTGTTTTTATTGCGTTTTCACTTTTCAATTACGTTTATTCTCTCTCTCTCTCTCTCTCTTTCTTTATCTTCTCCCTCTATCTCTCTCTTACGAACACAAACTTTCTCTTTCTTTCGTACGCGCTCTCTGTGTTTCACTGAAAAAAAAAAGGAATTCCACAGTGTTTTCTACATCAATTTGTATAATTTACTGTTAATAAAATTATCCGGTGGCTAGAAATATGCACATATCTTACTCACCAAAATTTTGCGTGACGGGATGGAAGTATATATATTTATTATATTACTCGGTTGTCGGGGTAAAAGCTGTCTCTTCAGCAATCACTATCGGTCGCGACTCCCCTCCCCCGTTGTCAGGGGCAAAAGTAAATACTAAATCTTATTAAATGAGAGTGTCAGATCGTGACACAAAATAAGAAACTTAACTTCTCAGATGTTAACTATACAATATCATTGTCATTGTCTTATTTTTTACTATCTCTATTTGGTAGTTTGTTACATTGGGACCTGGGCTAACTTTGGCCCTGACCCTAATTTTAACCCTAACCCCCAATGACCCTGAACTTTATAGCTAACCCTAACCCCTCACTGACCCTAACCCTAACGACGGGGTCAAAGTTAGCGCGGGTCCTAATGTAACAAATCACCTTCTATTTGTTAGTAAGAGACTTTTTGCGATTTATTTATTTGTTTTTATTGCGTTTTCACTCTTTCTCTATCCCCCCCCCTCCATCTCTTACGAACACACACTCTCTCTTTCTTTCGACCACGCTCTCGGTGTTTCACTGAGAAAAAAAAACAAAACAAAACAAACATTGCTTATTGTCCGTTCAAAACATTTAAAAAATAAATACTGGTTCCTTACCATCCAAAAAAAATAAATAAATGTTTTAACACTTTAAGAAGTGGTGCAAAAAAAATATAAATACTTAGTTCAAACTATCATTGAAAAAAACAACATTGCTTAACGTCCGTTCAAAAACAACAACAACAAAAAATAATAGACATGCCCTAAAAACGTCAAAATAAAAAACAAAAAATAGTTTTAAGTTTTAAGCAACACAAAAAAGTACTTTTTGACCGGGTGATTAAAAAAAATGTATTATTTCTTCCCCTTCCGCTCGAAATGTAGAAGAAAAAATATTAGCGGCTGGTTGGGATCGAACTATAAACCAGTCGGGCCAAAGACAAAAATACTACGTCGCTTACCGTTGCGCTAAAGGGAAATAATTAAAATACGACGCAGAAATTAGGCTAATTAAATGTTATTAATAATCTAGGTGCGGCACGCATGCGCAGAGCGTTTGCCGGAAGCGTGACACACGTACGTACACCTTAGCGTATTAATATATAGATTGTTGTTGTTTTGTTTGTTTGTTTTTGTTTTTTAAAAGGGTTTGAAACTGCGACAGACTTTACGAAGTGCTCCCGTTGAATGTTTTTAGTCGTCAAGTAAACAAAAAAACTATTTGATGAAATTAAATGAAATTGTTTATATTAAAAGCGATATAAAAATTTCCAGAATGAAAAATTGCATGCGTTCGTTAATCGTAAGAGATTAACGGAATCGGAATAACAGATTTAAGACGATGCTATTTACGCATGCGCAACCGGATGTTGAAAACCGGAAAGCTGAAAGCTGATTGCAAACATACAAGACCCATAGACTTTTAGTAGTATATAGATAAGAGTGATAAATGAAAAAAACTTTGCATTTATTCATTTATATATATTAGAATATAGCATTAGTTTTAAATTTTAATGTTTTTTCTTTGGGGGATATGGTATGGTTTCGGTGTCAATCCCCTCTCCCTAAATAGTAAAGTTGATAAAAACAAATAATAATTTGCCCACGTTACTCACCATGTTGCCGAGAATACATATTCCATAATTCATAATGATAAGTTCAATAGTTTCGAACTTTACCAAGCACATACATATTACTCACATGCATGCACCAATCTTTTTCAAAATGTATTACTTAATACAGTATAACTCAAAATTTGATGTAGAGCAATTTTTTTACTATTACATTTTTGTATCTGACTATGGTTTTTTTAGGGTGGGGCCGAGTTTGGATGGGTATGTTACTCACCATGTTGCCGAGAATATATATTCCAAAATTCATAATCATCCATTCATTAGTGTAGGAGATTACCCTGTACACACACACATATATATATATATATATATATATATATATATATATATATATATATATATATATATATATATATATATATATATATATATCTTTATGCATATAGTTATGAGAGAGAGAAGAAGAGAAAAGGAGGGGTGGAGATAAGTAGATCAGTGATTACAGAATAACATACAAGAAATATTAATGCTAAAAGCGGATATTTATTTTGTAATATGATTTCTAATTGTCATTGCATTTAATTCAACCATGAATATTGATTATATATAAAAATAGATCTGTACATAGATATATATGAATATGTAAGTATGTATATATATATACATAGTTTTATCTGTGTATAAAAAACATGAATAAAGAAAGGCGTGTATGTGTACAATAGAAGCAGTTCAATACATATATTCATCTAAGTATGTATATTCCTGAATACACACACAAATATATATATATATATGCCAGTGTGTGTAGATGTCATTTATTTTTTTATTTTGTTTGCAATATTTTTTTAACAAATTCGATTATTTCTACGGAAGAGCATTTTATCTTAATGCTAGTAAGCAATAATGCATGCTCAGTGGTAGAGCTTCAGACTATGGGGTCCTGGTTTCGAATCTCCCTAGGTTCAGCCATGCTGAAGAGTCGTAATTGATGAAACACATGCTCGTGGATAATTGAATTTAAAAAATATATTTATGTATAAATACAAATGTGTATATATACATATATGGAAGTGGCGTGATGTAGTTGTTCTAAGCGTGGACTGTGGGCTCAGCATACCAGGTTAGAGTTCCGTTGTGGCTACTGCAACACTTTCACTAATACCCATAGGAAAGGTATGAATCCATATATCATTTCTCCAAGTATTGATAAATTGTAGGGTAGACAAGACTTTCAAGCATTGGTTGTGCAACTCGTCTAAGAGAAGGAAAACTCAGATATGACACCAGTCTCTCTACTTATTTCAACACTGTTTTCAGTCGTCCTGAACTTCTTGCCACTGGACTCGAGCAATGTCAGTTCAGAAAAGATGCAGCTGGTGATTGTGCAACCCTGATTGCACTATGGACTCTCCACACAGAAATTATATATATATATATATATATATATATATAAACTTTTACAATAATAATAATTCTTTAACAATTAAAGAAACATTGAATTGCGTTTCGGGACATTTTCTATTATTTGAATTATTCAGACAACTATTCTCATTTTGGTTCTTATTTTCACAACGTTTCGGCCGTTGTAACCTCTAACCTTGTTCAGATGCATCTTTTTAAACTTGGGATCTTGAACTGAATGCTTTATTTAATCAACGGGGTAGATTTTTCTCGTTCTGTCATCTACGGCTGGATAGAAATGTTAATTATGATATTATTCTTTGTTAGTATCGGCTTTAGTAAAGATTGAGCTTTGAACTTCTAGAGGATTGTCATCTAGAACTGATTGTAATCGATGCCTTTATTCGTTGGGCCATGGACCCATGAAAATAACAACCAAGATGAGAATAGCAGTCTAGATAATCAAAATAATACACTGGGTTGTAATGTTTTCCTTAATTCCTCGACATGTTTCAGTCAATAGGGCCATCACCAAGAGAAAAAAAAATAATGTGTGCTGTTAATAGCAACAGACTCCAGTTGTGACTACAGATCAACATATACATATATATATACACATACATACACATAATCATAAATATTTATATATACAAAAACATGCATATATGTGATGGCTCCAACTCATGCTCGATTCTTGTCATCTGATATTTTCTTTTTTGAAACATGTGTAGAGTGAATGCAACTTTGTAGCCTGTCAATAATTTACACCCTTTAGTACGAATATGAGAATAACATGAAGACCCTTGCAAAGGGAACTGCTTCGTTGCTCTAATGGCCCCTCATTTGAGGTTTGAGGCCTCCAACTGAAGTACATTCTTTTGCACATACTCTGCATATGGAATTTGACATTTGACTATGGTTTTTGTGGTTTATCCGAAACAGTTTTTCATGGTAAACAACTGATGATCCCTTAAATAATGTTAGAAGCAAACTCATATAATAACTGAAAAAGTTAAATTTACTTACATTTTCCACTGAACGACTTGGGACTTAAGGTTTGTTTTTTTTTTATTTTTTTTTTTAAATATAGCTTTAATGGTTGAGAAACTTCCAAGACTATATATATATATATATATATATATATATATATATATATATATATATAAATACAAGGTGAATACATTTAATATATATTCATTTATGTACATTCCAAGAATTCAACATAAACAACAATACAAATACATACATGTATATACACAAACATATATGCACACACGCATATATATAATAATACAGATATATAAAAACATATTATTTATGAATTTTCCCCACATTAAAAACCGATCTTGTGTCTAACTCTGCCCTTGTGGGGAGGCAAGTAACTTGGAACATGCTGTTCAAACAGTAATTACATGTAATGATCATAAACTTTAATATATACACAAACATATATACACTTTTAAAATAGGTTTATATAATTAATAAAACTCATTCAATATTATTGGGACAATGATTATGTTCATTTCATTATAAATTTACAAAGTACTGATTTTCATTAAATAATGATATTTATTTTGTGCAATGATATGTATCTCTAATATAATATATATATATATATATATATATAAATACATACACATGTATACATATATGTATACACAAACGTATAAGCACACACACATATATATATATATATATAGTAAGTTATGAAAATATATTTATGGCAATGAAGCTACACAGAGGCTCCCGCGTTTCATCCTCGGGGGGGGGGGGGAGATCTTCAGGCTAAAAATGTATATATATACACACACTAATACAGATATATAAAAACACACATATTAAATTTATGAGGAAAAAAACAACTGTCACATGTATTTTCTTTCCTTAACACATGAGATATATTGCATTTTAATTATTATTGAATTATCTACTTTTTAAAATTGCCCACGGGTATACACACACAAAGCTATGCTCACACACACACACACACACACACACACACACAAAGCTATGCTCACACACACACACACAAACTTTAGACAATATTTATCTGCACTTTTCAAAATCAGAATCATTTATTATAAAGTTGTTCAAACAGCAACATTGATCGACTCTTGGCCTTTTGGCTAGGAGTAAAGTGTAATATTTGTTCTGATACTACACTTAATGTTTTCTGTCCTCGGACAGTGAAGCAGAAATCTTTCTAGACTGAGGCAATTAAAATTTTTGTTCCGATCCAGAATGCCCCATTTTTGGGGAAGCTGGATTTTCCCTACATTAAAAACCGATCTTGAGTCTAACTCTGCCCTCGTGGGGAGGCAAGTGACTGGGGATATGCTGTTCAAACAGTAATTACGTATAATGGTCATAAATTTTAATATATACACTTTACAAATTAGGTTTGTATAATTAATAAAACTCATTCAATATTATTGGGAAAATGATTATGTTCATTTCATTATAAATTTACAAAGCACTGATTTTCATTAAATAATGATATAGAAAAACTCTGGAAAAGTATCGACTTCGAACGGTAATATGAAATGTTGATTGTTTTCTAAACAAAATAGGGCAACAACGGTAAGTTTTGTTTTGTTAATTAGCGGCCAAAAGTATTTATTTAAAAAAAAACAACGTCATAGTTAAGCAGACCTTCTTCTAAGTGTACACATTAATTTTTTGCAGACATTAAAAACTACTTATTTCAAAGTAGTATCAAATAATTCCGTTAGATTTCATAAATAAAAACCAATTCATTTTTTCTTACGAATAAATTATTCTGTACAATATTAATTACTGAAAAGAAAAGTTACCAAGATGTCAACAGGGGTCACTTAAAAATGCAAAGGTTAAGAGTGCTGATTTTTATCCCCCTAAAACGTAACTCATTATTTTTTGTTTTAATAAATTTCTAACATTCATTAAGTAAAATGAAAAATCAAAACTTAAAAAAATATATATAAGAGGTGAATGTAGTTTGTTTGAAGCATTGCTTAGTGTGTATAAAAAGGTAATTTATAGAAGACAATACAATGCAGATAACGGATAAACACGAACTGAATCCAATTAAGACAAAACGGTGGAATGAGTTTTTCAGTTATAACATATAACATTTATTATATTTAAAAAATATAACATTTATTATATTTAAAAACATAACATATAATAATAATTATATTTAATGACATAACATATAACATTAATTATATTTAAAAACATAACATTAATTATATTTAAAAATCTGAAAAGGGGTTAATCTCAGTTTAGGCCCAAAAGCTTTAAAATTTACATATTTATATGCATTCACATAAGTGCACGTGAATATATTAAAAAGTGCATAAAAAGAAATATAAGATTATTTTTATTATTAACTTTTGGTTCGAAAGAAAATAAAAGAAAAGATCAAAATTGAATTTGTGAAATCATTTTTGTAAAGTACTAATTGAATAACAATGATTTTTTGTTGTCATTTTTTGTTTGTTATTGTTTTTTTTTAAAAACATAACCAAATTATTTGATAAATATTCATGATATGTGTGTGTATTTTTAATGATTTCAATTATTTTAAAATCATATTCCAAATAAAGAGTATACACTATGATATTAAAGTTGTTTACAGCTGTTTATATATATATATATATATATATATATATATATATATATATATATATATATATACTCAGCCCTATCTCACTAAATATCGAGCTGTCATAGTTTTTGCAAGTTGATGATTGATCTTTGTAGTTAACTCAAAAAGAGTTTTCTAATTAATTTAAAATTTGAATATATATATATATATATATGACATTCTGTAATAAATAAATAATTATATATATACATAAATATATGTGTGTGTTAGTTTTGTTTACATACTATACAATTAAGATAACTGTGTAAATAAAACACATCTAGCTCTTGTACTACAATTGAGCACTTTGGTTTATTTTTTATACTGATGCTAGGATTTCACTACATATATATATATATATATAGATTAAACTATGTAGGTAAGAATTATTTTTAATTATAAAATTCCATTCTTATGGACAATGTAAAGTTATAAATTGACCCATTGAGATGAGAAAAATACAACGGGATAATAGTTTGGCATTTCTCAAGTTTGATCATATTGTTTGTTGAGTTGTCCAAAGTGAGGGGAAACAATGCCCCTCCCCTACTCCCCCCGCCCTCAACAAATCATCAAAAGTCATAATTTACTCACCTGAGCTTTTAATCCAACTAAATTCAGCAGTTAGATAAGTGATTGGTCTGTACGCATATTTCTTCTTTCCACTACTGCCACTGTGGTTGCTGCTGCTTTTGTGTAGAACCAGTATGGGGTCTGCGTTGAACGCAAGTACGTGAGAGCAGCCAGCAGTTCTACTATGTGTAGGGTGTGCGTGATGCCTGATCCACTAACTTTGACCGACACAAAGAAAACAACAACAACAAAAAACTTGTACCCAGTTTCCTTTCTTCATACAGGCTGGATTCCACTTTATATTAGGATATATTTGAATGGAATTGGAGACATGCATTCAACTCAAAATCTAACAGAGAAATTCTTTTTTCTCTCTCTCTCTCTCTCTCTCTCTCTCTCTCTCTCTCTTCTGGGACAGATGTGTTAAACGATTGTACGCAGTAACCATACATGAAGACAACTGTTGATCTATAGAAATGCCTATGAACATCAATACATATGCACACGCTTTTTTTTTCTTTTTGTGATTTTTTTAAGGAAATATGCCATTAGGCAATTCTAATCAAAATTCAATTTGAAATCATAATAGATTTATAAACGGAATAATAGAAATATATTTCTTGCAGAATTTTTTTGAATTTTTTTTCTTTTTTTCCCCATTCAACTCTATTTGAGGCTGAGGTCAACACAACTTTGAATCTTCATTCAGACTCATTGATGCCAGATGTCTGTCCGTTCATGGACTTTTCTCAGTAAAAAGTCTGGAAGTTCTGACAATCTAAGTTATAGGTTATATGGAAATCAATATTTAACACTTTTTTCCTTTATAATTCTTGGTTTTTAGAATTTCTTAAACAAGAACAATCTAGGCTAATGGTTTATCTCTGCTGGTAATCAATATAAAAACAAAAAAAATGAAGAAAAAAGTTTTTTTTTGTCATCCTCCAAACCCCTGCGGAGAGGTGGAGATATATTTATTTTCAATTTAATGTCTTCCAATACATTTCACTTTGAAATCTTTGCTTGTTTTATGTATTTATTATTTTTTTTTTTTTTTTTCATATTTACGTTAACCAAGTCTCCAGGTACAACGGCATCAACAAAAACATATAAAAGTAACAAAAATAAGAATTTCCCAAGCAACAGTCTGAAAATTATATACAGCACAGTAAACATTTGCAAACCAAAAATCAAAATTTATCACAAAGTGAAAGGCTCAAAACTCATGATTATACCACTTGACAATCCTGAGACGTGTTCCATGTGTTCAGATTAATATATATATATATATATATATATATATATATATATATATATATATATATATATATATATATATATCCTCCGCAAAAAGAATGAGTAGGGATCAAACACAAAATGACAATATCTTGATTTTTTTTTTAAATACATAAATTTAACAAAATAAAAGCATGACAGAGAGATCTACTCTATGCAGTATTGTGAGTCCTCCAGTAAAGTGGAATATCATGCATGGAGGGTGCTGTCAAAAACTTTATGGCTGGTCAGTTCAAAGTTGACTCTAGTGAAAATATTGTTAGATCGCACATTTATAACAATTGAACCCATCAACATAGAATAGAACAAGTATTTTTTTCATTAAAAGCTGTCCACAAGACTCTTCGGTTTTACTCATAATGCCTAAACATTTAAAGAAATCAAAGGGAAAAGCTATCCCATATGAAGTTTTGTTGCTAAATCCACTAGAAGCTCAATATTTGTCCATGTTTTTTTGGCCCAATTTTTTTTGCCCAGGAAAAAGTATATATATGCATGCATGTGTGAGTATATATTTCTTGAAAGTGATTTAGTGTAGATGTTAGTGCTGTACTTGATGTATCTGTGTTGTCTGTACATAGTGTGTCTGAATAGCAGCTACAGTACACAACACAGAGGTCCAAAAGAGTTCACGGCTCACACAAAGACCAGAAGCTCAAATGTATACAAACAAAAGCATAACACAGCGAATTGCAGATTACTTCAGGTGACTCAAATTCCAAACATCTGGCCGAGACTTTTGTTTAACTTGAATTCCTTTATTTCAATGTATTTCTTAATATACTTGACAAGAGGAGGAGTTAACTGTATGGAACAGTGACCAAACCTGATGAAAAAAAGAAAGAAAATGTCAGTTACTATTTCATGTTTAGTTTCATTTCATATTAATAAACATACGAGTTGATTAGCATTAGGATGACAAGAAAGTCTAATCAAATTTTAACATGATCACTCTGGATTTACCATATTTCTTTTTAATATAATACTATTTTGTGTTTCTGAAGCTAAAAAGTGTGAATAAATGACATTACTGTGTATAATGCAATAATGTAATTACTTATGTCAAAGGTGAACCATATTATCCATTAATTCTTTACACAAGTTTAAGATAAGATGTTGAATTACACACAGGAGGAATATTTCCGAAACATCAAATATACTTTTTGTAAGCAATTGTTATCAACACCTGTCTACTTTGTGTTGTGTTACTTCCACCAAGGAGGTGATGTTTTCAGTCGAGTTTGTTGGTTTGTCACTGTTTGTGTACAGCCTTGTGTCCGCATCACTTGATCACTCGTCACCAAATTTGGTCAAAATATCGGTCACAGTCTACCAGAACTGGTTTAACTTGGGGATATATAGATCAACAATCAAGGTCACGGAAAGGCTGAAAGCCACATTTTGTAGCCAATGAAGTCCCAAAGCTGATATGACCTTGACTATAACAAGTTCGTTCATGGTCAAAATTTTTGGCGAAATTTCAACTTGTGATTTTTCCAAATTTGATGTATGGATCTGATGCTCTTTGATAACACCATGCAAAATTTCAACCTCATCAGATAAATTGTTTGTGAGTTAACAACATTTCCATGGTATAACTTTGAGAATACATCATACAATATGGAGAAGTAAGACCCTGATAAGACTTTGGCCTATCCTTACGTTGTCAGACAGTGGTATGCAGTCTCACAACTGACTTATTTTCTTGTTATCTATTGCGCTGAATGTGTTTGTACTCTTGTCATTTCAAATAAAGAGTTCAGCAAAAATTTCTAAAAACATATATGTGTTTATAATATGAAACCTCCCTTTTTGTCTTGAATTTTCATTCCGAATTTCTGGTATTATACACAATAAACTATGATACTTTTTAAAGATTGTTTACCGCAATACAACAATTAAGTGTTGCAAACTGTTTAATAATGTCATATGGACTAAACTTTGCATGTATTTGATCCTTGAAAATGAGTGTAGATCTAACACATTTAAGACTACATGTTCTACAAATGAAAACAACTGGTTCTTACACAACAGAAATGGCAAACCATATCATTTCTGATTTGTATAAGTCAGATACCTCCTAAGATTTATATAAGTCAGATACCTCCTAAGATTTATATAAGTCAGATACCTCCTAAGATTTATATAAGTCAGATACCTCCTAAGATTTATATAAGTCAGATACCTCCTAAGATATAGTTCTGCAGCCACATCGGGAAAGGTACCACTGAGAGCGCTCTTTCTTGCCTTGATAGAGTTCAAAATCAACTTAACAATCTAGTGGGAGATTATCTATTCTGTTCTCTACAGCCTTTTTTCACACAGAAGAAATATTGTTAGTCTTTCTCTTCTCTATCGTTATTTCCGTGGAAGGTGCTTGACTGAGTTTCAATCGCTGGTGCCTTCTTGTAAAACCTTTACAGCAAGAACTCGTCTTCTTAACACCATTGCAAACGAATTTTGATTCATTCCTATGTGTGTCTAACATCAAACGGAATTTCCATGAATAGAGTTTCTTTCCGATAGATTCTGTGGAACATGTTGCCACAAAATTGTTTCCCTGAGGGCTACAACATGGTCATCTCCAAATCTAATGTTAATAAACACTTGTTATGAACTGTCCTCATAAGTCATCAAATTTTATTAAATTAATTCAATATTTTCAATTCTCTCGGAATATTCATCATCAACTATCAATCTATCCATCTCATTAACCCTTATCCTCGAGTGGCTTTTAGCCTTGATAAGTGGTTACTAATTTCTAAAAAAAAATGTCTTTATTAAAAATGTATTTTTACATGAAAATTGAGTTGTGACTGTTCAATTTTGGTGGGAAAATGTCTTTGGAAGAATCCTTTTCAATAAAGTGGGTTCTCTTGTAAACCCATTTCTAATTACAACCTAATGTTATATCATATTCAACGATTTCATTGCATTCGGTTGTTGATTTCATCTCTCCGTATAGTTGGCCGTTTCACCCCGGAACTTTCCTCATCCCACATATCGTTATTGTTTAAGTATAGGTTTTATTTTATAAACAAATACGATATTCATGGAAAGGGATAGAGGAACATATAGAAGATGAGCACATTACTCGCACCAATCCCTAAGGACAGGCAAACTGTCGGCTAGAAGTAATGTCTATATCTTGTCATCTCCTGTAGCGTCACTACCTTTATCAGTTCATTACCTCCCCTACATATCCCTTCTATCTAGCACAATTATTACTTATCTGAAAATCAGCTGTTTGTTCCAGGACTCACAGGATTCAAATATTTGATTTCTACTAAAACATCCGACATTCACACTCGTCTAGTCTGGCACAAGGACATTCAATATTTTACACAAATTGAAAGGGGAACTAAAATTACACTTTGTATTACACTTTGTGGCAAATGAAAGGCATTGCCTGTCATAAAGCAATAAAATCTGATAAATATTATCTGCTCTTCGTACTTAAATATTAGTGGATACGTTGCTAATATAAATATTAGTTAAATACAATTGCTTACATAGATTTGGTGTGATGTTTAAAACAGGAAACATTTCTGACAAAAGATCAAAAAGGGTGCAAACTTGTAACCTTTCTTGTATAAGCTAAAAATCGTGAGAAAGGAAGTCAATAATATTTAGTTGGATATAACGATAGACATATGACAGAGAGAGAGTGGCGAGCATCATTCGAAACAGTTCAAAGGAAGCAGCCAGGCTGAAAAGATGTATTAATTATGCTGCTAATATAATGATGATATGATTAAGCGATGGGCTTAAAAGTTAAGTAATTGACTGTCTCTCTCTTTTTCTCCTTCCCTTATGAACTTGCAGAGTTCTGGACGATCAATGATCGAATAAATCACTCATTTTCGAAGATCGTGTTGTAGATTTAATAGAATGATAAATAATGTGAGAAGATGTTGGCGATCTTTTATTACAGCTTACGGAGCTGACAGCGCATGCACAAATAAGAATGCTGACTAGAAGGCAAGATATGATTTTAAGATGATTAAGATATAAATGATTAAATTAATAAAAGAAGTAAATGATTATGTAGGGCAAACTTGATGACGACCCCTGGGTTATGTAATATTAGTACTTAAATTGAAATTAAGTTTTCATGGAATTTTTACTGACAAAATATTTAATACATTTGAAAACTAAATAAATAAATGCGAAAGCGTTTTTCATTTATCCCGACTATGTTCATATCAAAACACGTTAAGCTTATTTAATTCAACTTTACGTTTAAATATTTTCAAACACATTATATATAATCAACAGAACACTGCCAAAACAGATTTATTCAGAAGCTTCATTTGAAAAATAATTTTATAAACACTGTCTAATCAATTAATATTCTGCACAATTCATTTCTATTTTTGTTCCACAATTTCCTTAAATATATGTAATATTTTTCTTCATATTAATATTATTAGTAGTAGTAATATTAATTACAGCGATTTAATGAAAAACATTAACATTCAAAATGATTATTTTAAAATTCGAAAGATAACTTCCAATTTTTGTTGTTGTAACGACAACGATGATGCTGATGATGATTATGAAGATAACTATTACATTTGCCATAAAAAGAATAAAGAAAAATGTCTCCTCTCCCCTCACTCTTTTAAATTACAAAAAAAATAGAATCATATTTTTAAAAAATCATCATTAAGTTTGGTTTTATATTTCTGTCTTCTCAATGAATAAATGCAAAAGTATTTTTTCATTTATCCCAACTATATTCATATCAAAACACGTTAAGCTTATTTAATTCAATTTTACATTTAAATATTTTCAAACACATTATATATACCCAACAGAACACTGCCAAAACGCATGCTTTATTTAAATAATAATTTTATAAACACTCCTTAATATATTAATATTCTGCACAATTCATTTCTATTTTAGTTCTCCAATTTCCTTTATATATGTAATACTTTTCTTCATATTAATATTATCAGTGGTACTAACATTAATTACAACAATTTTTTTAAAAATCGTCATCAAGTTTAATTTTATATTTCTGTCTTTAATAATAAAGGCGAAAAACACAAAGTAACCATTGTAAATTACTCAGGAATATATAATTGTTTCATTTAACTAATTTACGTTCCGCATTTAGCAATTGTCAAGAATAACCTATAGAACGAAAATGTGCACAAAAAACAAATAGTAAATAAATGACTGTTACCAAAAGCAATAGAAGTTACTTTTCTGCCTATTTTGTCTGTTTTAAAGTACTTTAAAGCGTTTTTTTAATTATTTAAATTAAAAAGTTCAGTCAAATATATTACGTTATACTGAAAAACAAAGGAGTCTGATGATTTTTCCCCCCTTCAATTAAGTAGAAAAGTAAATTTTAAAGCGTTTGGGACAGTTATTAGTTTCTTCACCCGAAAAGACGGAAAACAAACTGTAGGGATATTCTCATACATCATCTTGAAAATGGACTGTAACGTGATCAAATTGGGACAAATTGTTAAAATGCAATAAAAACGCTTTAAAAAACTATGAAACAGAAAAACATAGGCAGGTAGGTAGAAAAGTAACTCTATTGCCTTTGGTAACAGTTATTTGTTGATTATTTGTTTTGTTTTTTTACCACTATTTATGTTGGTTATTCTTGACAATAGCCCCTATTTTTCGTTTAATCCCTTCATTATGGGGAATGCATTTTTATACTTATACAAAACCAAATCTCACATTGGAACATATCAAATAACACTATGACAATAACCTTTTTGTTGTTTTTCTTCAAATTACCAAATGTTAAAAGAACATTTTTGTTTTTCTGTAGATAAGCCTACAACTAGATTAATTGCTACCCGGAGGGCGGGTAGTTTTCGCTAGTATATATTATAATGTAAATTTTTTGGTAGTTCAGGCAGATATGTACAATATTGCACCACACTCTCTAAAATTTATATTACTAAATTTTCTTTTTAAATACTTCTGAATACAATCGATTAACTACCAAATTTTCAGATTATGATAAAAATATTATTTTTTCAATTTTTAGCACAGGGTTTCAGTTGGCTATATACGTTTAATGTAAAATAACTCCTCTGGAGTTTATATTTTCTAAGGATTTCTTCATCACCCTCTACAATTTTTGTTATTTAATTTTATTATAAAAATTTTGTTGAGATTACTACATCGATCGAACATTCAATTCTCTGATTAAAAAAAATTAAATACTTAGTGTTCAATTTTTATAGGAAGGGCTCAGTTTGCTAGGTAAGTTTAACTGTTTCGTTCCTCTCTACTCAAAAAAGGCGGATACAATGCAATCTTCCAGTTATTAAATTTTATTTTAATTCTTCACAATGCTATCAATTTAGCATCAAATTTTCAGATTACTTGATTCTTGGATTAGTCTTTAGCAAAAAAAAAATCCGTTCACAAACATCTTATCAGAATTTAGATCAGGGAGATCATTTTGCATTAAACTGACATAGAAAACTGAAACCCTCCCTCTAAACACTGTGCAGTAGGTTTTAAAATAAAATCTTTCAGATGGTTTACTTGTTTTAATTTTATTATGAGCACATATTTTTTTTTATAGAATTACTTCCACTTCATAAAACTTTTGACACTGTTGCTACTTACACATTTTCAAAATAATATAATGGAAACATTCTTACTGTTTGCCAAAACTTATTGTTGATTTTCATAGCCCAGTGGTCTTGTAAAGAAATTTTGAATATTAAAAAAAAATTATGTTAAATAAGCATATTTTTATGCTACTATATATAAAACTTAGTGTGTGTGTGTTTGTGTGTGCCTTATAGAAAGAAAGGTTAGAAAATCTACATAAAATTTAAAAGTGTATTCTTATGTCAAATTAACCGGGGAAGATAATAAAAGTGTTCCTATTTACTTTCCTCCGCAAAAGGACAAAGTTAGACACAAGGTCGGTTTTTATCGTCGGGAAAATCCAGCTCCCCAAAAAGGGGCACTCTAGATTAGAACAAAAATAAAAATTGCCTCAATGTAGGACTTCTTCATTGACCGAGGACAGAACAGGTGAAGTGCAGTATCAAAACAGACACCATACCTTGCTCCCAGCCAAAAGGCCAAGTTCCCGAATCTCTAAGTGCACCCCTATGAAGCAAATTTCATTGGTGGGGGGGAGGGGGTCGAAATTTTCAGCTATAATTCGGCAAATTTCAATGTAATTATGTAATACATTGGAAAGAAACCACTGTAATTTCAATGTCATTATGTGGTAATGTTGAAAGAAAATGCTGAGTCATTACTTCCGGAAATGACTCGGCATTTTCTTTAAAAATTATTAGAAGCTAACTTTTTATTTTATTTAACGTTTCTTCAGCTTCTCTTATATATATATATATATATATATATATATATATATATACTTATAATTATTAAATATCTATGAGTAAAGTATTTCCACAGTTTGAATGCAATTAAATTTGTAATTTTTTAAACGGTAAAGAGACCAATCAAATTAAGATTTTTTCAAAATAAAATATTTATTTAAAATTCAAATTTTCGATTCATCTTTTATGAATCGAAAATTTGAATTTTAAATTAATAATATTTTATTTTGAAAAAAAATCTTAATTTGATTATTCTCTTTACCTTTTTAAAAATGACAAATTTAAATGCATTCAAACTGTGGAAATATTTTACTCATAACTTGCACGTGCGTACCAAGGCATACCACTAATATCGGAAATTACATACCAGGCTTCAATAAAAACAGAAGTTCAAGGCTAAGTGGTAACATGTCACTTAAAAAAAAACGAAAGAAAAAATATTGTCTGTATTCTGCTGATGAAGATTCTTTTATGAATCAAAAATTTGAATTTTAAATAAATATTTGATTGGTCTCTTTACCATTTTAAAAATATTAAATACGTATTTTTTCAGTATTTACTTCAGTATGTGAGTAGAAATTTAGGAGTAGTATAAAAGTATACATATGATAAGTAAGCTACACAGAAACTTTTCTGTTTCATTCCCGATGGAAATCATCAGGATAATTGCATGGATTTATATTTTAAGATTGTTTTATAACTAAACAGTGCCTACTCAAACTTCTAACCAATCAGTCCTTTTTTTCTTTACCCCCTCACTACCTATTTTTGAACCAATTAGTATTACTCCCTTTGTTTGAAAGAGATTTTGGCGCTCGTCACTTTTAAGTGGGTCAAACAAACAAAAGGTGACCTTACCCTAATCCAGATAAACTAAGGCATTTCGCCTGTAAGATTTTTCTATTAACTATCGCCATTTTAGATATATTTCAGATTTATATTTTATCACTATATAACACATCACTCAGTAAGACCCGAGCCTGACACATAGATGGTGTCACTAATTAAAATGCCATATGATTTTTATAAAGTACTAACCTTCAATTAGCATGTGTCATAATTTGAGCCCGATCGGGTAAGTAGTTTACAAATTACAGTTATTCAAATTAAGCTACCGTTGCAAATTTTCAAAACAATTTTTTAAAATCTGACTATATTTGTTGATAATGCATTGCTTTCTGATGGGAAAAATTACTGTTCAAGCAAAGCAATGGCTCAATAAGTGTTAGTCGGGCTCTGCTCCATCGGAAACAACGGTCCAAAGTAGCTGTGAGAATTTAGAAATGATGATCAAAGCATACAATGATAAGATATTAAATGACTAGTAAAGAGATAAATGACTAGTAAAATTTGAAGAAAAAGTAACAACTATAGCAAGAGCAAGAACAACAACCACAACCTGAGCATTCAGTACGATTTGTGTCTCTATGACTGCATTTAAAGTCAACATAACACCTCTTAACCGAGTCTGAATAACTTTTATCAAACCATTGCTTTGCTTGAACAGCATTTTTCCCATCAGAAAGCAATGCTTTATTAACACAGGTAACAGGAATTGGAACAAAAGCATAGAAGACATTGCCAAGAAAGTGGGCTCCCTCTACCGCGCTAGAAAACTTCTCACACCTGCCAGTATCCTATATCTCTACAAAGCCACCATCTGCCCATGCATGGAGTATTGTTGTCACATCTAGGCTGGTGCCCCATCCACTAGTCTCTCTCTCTCTCAAGGTCTAAAAAACATATATAGAATAAAATTTACTTTGGGATAACTGATAAAAATTT
Source organism: Sepiola atlantica (assembly GCA_963556195.1). Classification (NCBI taxonomy): domain Eukaryota; kingdom Metazoa; phylum Mollusca; class Cephalopoda; order Sepiida; family Sepiolidae; genus Sepiola; species Sepiola atlantica. The sequence goes on along the minus strand of OY744525.1, from coordinate 72,276,512 downwards.
TAAATTTCAAAGATGTCAAAAAATTACTTAATCGTAAAAGTGAAGTAGCTACTACCTATACACATATAGAATAAAATTTACTTTGGGATAACTAATAAAAAAAGTCAAAGACCTAAATATTGCTAAAAATATAACCTCAGATGGTGATAGTTAACAATAAGAACATGCTACATGCAAAATGTTTTAGTTTACCCGAGATAGAGCAAGCCACCTTTTGTTAATTTGAACCACTTAAAAGTAAGGTGCACCAAAATCTTTTTCAGTCAAAGAAGGTAATACTAATTGGCAAAAGGAAAAAGAATAGGTATAAGAAAATCAAGGACTCTGATTGATTAGAAGCTAGAGTAGACACTGATTAGCTATAAAACAATTCTAAAGTGTAAATTTATGCCATTAGCCTGATGATTTTCTCCGGGAATGAAACACGAACGTTTCTGTGTAGCTTACTTACCATAAACATATTTTTATGCTACTATATATAAAACTTAGTGTGTGTGTGTTTGTGTGTGCCTTATAGAAAGAAAGGTTAGAAAATCTACATAAAATTTAAAAGTGTATTCTTATGTCAAATTAACCGGGGAAGATGATAAAAGTGTTCCTATTTACTTTCCTCCGCAAAAAGACAAAATTAGACACAAGGTCGGTTTTTATCGTCGGGAAAATCCAGCTCCCCAAAAAGGGACACTCTGAATTAGAACAAAAATAAAAAATTGTCTCAATGTAGAAGGACTCCTTCATTGACCGAGGACAGAACAGGTGAAGTGCAGTATCAAAACAGACACCATACCTTGCTCCCAGCCAAAAGGCCAAGTTCCCGAATCTCTAAGTGCACCCCTATGAAGCAAATTTCATGGGGGGGGGGCGAAATTTTCAGCTATAATTCGGCAAATTTCAATGTAATTATGTAATACATTGGAAAGAAACCACTGTAATTTCAATGTCATTATGTGGTAATGTTGAAAGAAAATGCTGAGTCATTACTTCCGGAAATGACTCGGCATTTTCTTTAAAAATTATTAGAAGCTAACTTTTTATTTTATTTAACGTTTCTTCAGCTTCTCTTCGAACTACTGTCATTATCAACATCATTTTTCTTCAAAGGGAGAGGGGGCAAGAAACTCGAAAGGGTAGTTTTAATAGTGTTCTGGGGCATCCATAATTTTATTTGGGTGGTTTCAGTAGTGCTATGGAGGCCTCCTAAGTTTTATTTTTTCACTCTTCACTTAAAAAACAGGAGCAATTACATTTTGTAAATTGCATCTTCTGATCCAAAAGTGCTCAACATCCTAGACAGAGCAGGTGTGCTTAAACGTAGCATTGCCCGCTAGCAAGAATTTTTCTGTTGCTTGTTAACTCGGTGTTGCCCGGGAGCCATAATAGTAATCATACAGTATTATATTTGATAAGTGGTATAAGTTAATCCAAAGTGTCCAATATGCTAGATAGAGCAGGTGTGTTTAAATGCTGCATTATGCTATAATAATACAGTGTTACATTTGATAAGCGCTGTATGTTAATCCTACATAGAGCAGGTGTGTTTAAATACTGCGTTGCCTGGGAGAAAGAATTTCAGTTTTAAAAAAAAAATTTTAATTTATTTTTTAAAAATTTTATTTTATTTTTATACTATTGCAGACAAGAAAAGGTACTTGGCATTGCATGAGAGCCTTAATAATAACAATAATACAGTATTACTTTTGGTTAGTTGTATATCTTATGGCAAACGTGCTCAATATCATAGAAAGGGCAGGTGTGTTTACATGCCGTCTTGCCCAGGAGAATGAACTTCACTGTCTTTTGTTACACTATTGTATTAAGGAAAATGTACCAGGCGTTGCCTGGGAGTCATAGTAGTAAGTTCTAAGTTTTAAATCCAAAATGCTCAATATCCTCGATAGAGCAGGTGTGTTTTAACTCCACTGTACCTAAAGTCTTTTGCTACAACGTTTCATACTATATACTCGATGTTGCCCGGAGACAATAAAATAATAATACAATATTATATTTGCTAAGTGATATATAGTAATCCAAAAGTGCACAATATCCTACATAGAGCAGATGTGTTTAAACGCTGCATTATCTGAGAGAAAGAATATCACTGGCTTTTGTTATACAAGAAAAGGTACTCAGTGTTTCCTGGGAGCCATAATAGTAATAATATACTATTACATTTATTTGGTAAGTGAAGAAAATCAAAAACCAACGACAATGAAATAATAATACAGCATTACATTAGATAAGTGGTTTAAGTTCATTCAAAGTGCCCAATATCTTAGAGCAAGTGTGTTTATATGCCGCATTGCCCGGGAGCAGTATTATATTTAATCCAAAAGTGCTCAACATCCTACATAGAGCAAGTAGATTTAAATGCTGCTTTGCCCAAAAGAAAAAAATTCAGTCTTTTTTTATATAGTTGTATACAAAAAAAAGTACTCGGCATTGTAAGAGACCCATAATAATAAAAATAATACAGTATTACATTTGGTAAGTGGTATATCTTATGGCAAAAGTGCTCAATACCATAGATAGAGCAGATGTGTTTACACGGCATGCTGACTGATAGAAAGAACTTCATTGGATTTTTTTAAACTGTTGAATAGAAAAAGAGGTACTCGGCGTTACCCAGGAACCATAATAGTAATATTACAGCATTACATTTAGTAAGTGGTATAAGTTAATCCAAAGTGCTGAATATTTTAGATAGAGCAGGTGTGTTTAAAAGTCGCATTGCACGTTAGCAAAAATGTCAGTATCTTTTGTTATAGTGTTGTATACTAGACAAGAAATTAAGCATTACTCAAGAATACACTAAAATAAAAATAGGTTTTATTTATATTATATTATTAAGGGAGAAGATAAGAATATCGCCGTTGCCTGGGAATACTTCAAAACAAATATAAATTCAATTATATTTTTAAGGAATTATTATTTTCAATACATTAAAACAAAAGAGAGAAATGGTCTGGACGGAAGTGGAAGAGGGTTGGGGAAAGGTATGCGGAAAAACTGGGAAGAGGGAAAGAGAGAAAGATAGAGAGACGGATTGAGAGAGATAAGAGTGCTAATATAAATATGTTACACCCACTTTTTAACCTCTTTTATTTTTATTTTTTTATGGCCCTGGGCAAAGCAGAGTAGTCCTGCTAGTATATCTATATAATAAAGTCAAGTCGTTTTTTCTGATGTAACTTCAGAGATTATAGGAAAATAACCGACCACTTTATATGCTAAACTGTTTCGCTAAGCAATTAGCCTAAGTCCTCATGAGTTTTTCCAGAAATTATGCATTGATTTTCTATCCTTTCAATATTGGTTATATTTTATCCAGGAAATCTGACTCTCTCAAATAAAACTTCTGTAGAGAAAGTAGCTACATTTTTTACCTACTTCAAATTATTTACTCTAACTGCTACCCAACTCACCGGGGTATTTGTTTATAGAAGGAAAATTCTGTTAATGCACTGCTACATTCCAGATTAAGGGAATATAATTCTGTCATTCCGGTTGCTTGAAACTTATACATTTTTGGTAACCACATTGTCTAGGCCATATTTTCCGATCACATGCAAGTACATTTTTGACGTTGGTCTTTTTTATTTCAATTTTTATTAGTTATTTTCGACGATGGATTTTCTTATATACTTTTTTTAATAACAAAAACAAGTCACCAATACGTAGCTATAAAGTTGCATGTGGTAATTCATGCTCTCGAAACAAAATAAACAGTGGGATTTATTTTCTTTGTGAATATTCTGTATTGGATCCTACGTTATTAAAAAACAATAAAACAATCATTATAATAAATACAAAATTATTATTATGACTAAGCATAAATGTTTGCTTGAATTATTTGTCAGAGAAAAAATACTACATTTCCGATTACAAATAGCTGTTTGCTTTTCTTTTATTTAGCATATTACTTATGGAAAATCCTGCTATGCAAACAAATTAAACATTACCTTGGTCAAGAAGGATTTCTTCTTACAATATCTCAGGATTATTCTGTTTTGGGATACGTTTTATAAACTTCGTTAAATTTCTATTAGTTAATTTTGACGATTTATTTTTATATACTTTTTTAATAATACAAATAGGTTACACATATGTAACTAGGAAGTTACCCCGTGTAGATAATCATGCTCTCGAAACAAAATAAACAGTGGGATTTCTTTTTAAGTCAAATACAATGGTTGTTTGGGAAAGCAATAAGTCAATAAACATCTTTCATTAAATATTTGTTTCTTTTCTTTTGTCTGTTTTTTCATGATTTCATTGATTTAGAATTGAACGAATTACTTATTGCATGTAAACATTATTACTTTTTTTTCATTATCCAAATTTAAAACTTTTATTCAAAAATTATAAAAACATAAAAAACACAATGCCCACCAGCGATTAAAACACTGAATAAAAGTTCGATTTTCACATCATTATCAAGTAAATTAGAACTTTATTTCATGACAATACAAATAATATAAGTCTGGTCATCAAAATATGAAGTGTCACTATTGTAGAATTGAACGAATTATTTAATATTTGTTTTCCTTAACGACATTTTCAAATTCGAGCGAATATTTTTTTTTTTGTTAAGCGAACACATCCCACCAACCCGATTTTTTTTTTGGGGGGGGGAGGGGGGGGGAAGGATTTCTGTGTAGATGGCTTACCATATTTTTATAATGGTCTCTATGCTACGATTGCCACATCCCCCATTGTCTGTCTCTCTCTCCCCCTCTCTCGCTCTCTCTCTTTGTTTGATGTATCTCCCCATCTCTCTCTCCATTTGTTGGATGTCGCTATTATGTACAGCACAGGTGTAGCTGACTTGCCATATTTCTATAATAGTCTCTATACTACGATTACCACCCTCTCTCTCTCTCTCTCTCTCTCTCCCCCCAACCCTTTCTTAGCAAAAAGGCCAACTAAGCATAAAAATGTTTCAGATGGGTTGCTTGATACTCTAATATTTACTTTTTTAAAGTTGAATAATTGTTTTCGATTTCCCCTCGGGCAACGCCGGGACACAGGTCTTGCTAGTATATATATATATATATATATATATATATATATATATATATATATATATATATATATAAAACTAACCAGCTTAAATTCTAGTTGTTTAAATTTCAAGAGCGAGTGTCCCTATCGCTAAAAAATAGCTATTGTTTAAAATCTATTAAACCGTGCCAAATTAATCTCCTCCTCTAAAAAAATACTATTCATTGAATTAAAAAATATAAAACAAGTACTTATCAACAATTTCCTAATTATATCGTTGATGAACAAATAAAATTAATGATTAAAAAACACCAGTACAAATAATAATATTCAACATCACAACTCAAACAATATTAACATATACTATTGTAATCAAATGCAACCAAACTTCAGATTAGAAGAAAAAGCCATGAAAAATATTATACGCAGCTACATATCTCCAATTGACAATAACAATAAAATTAGACTCATTATTTACTATAAGAAATTTTAAACCCAAAATATTGTAGTAAAAAACAACTCTTCCCCAACTCCAAAACCACTAGAAAGAACCAATGTTATTTATAAGTTTAAATGCCCTTTGGGTGAATGTAACTCCCGTAATAATAATAAAGCTAATAGCTACAGTGGTTATACACGCACTACCCTATCCTGCCACCTCACCATTCATCTTGTAAACTCTAGCTCAATTTATCAACATCTACAAAAACATAACCGCCCTCCCTCTGATTTAAGACAAATTCTGATAATAACACTAAAATAATACATTCTGAAACCAATTTAAAAAAATTAAAAATACTGGAAGCTATCTACATAAAAACACAACAACCTAAAATTAATAACATCCCATATGAAACCAGTGGTAACATTTTTAAATTTCTATCGAGAGCTGCCCCCCCCCCCCCCTTTTAAAAAGTTTTCTATTCACACCATTGTAAAGGTGGTTCTGAGTTTCGACTATGGGTATAATAAGCGTATTTCATCCTTAAAATGAAGAAGGTTAAAGCAATTAGAACGACTTAAATAAAAAGTTTGCTTTGTTTTTAATAAAATATATTAACATTAATTTATTAATTAACTAGTAGGACCCACTACCCAGCGTCGCCCGGGGGGGGGGGGATAAAAGAATGATTTAAGTATAAAAAATATTTGCAGAAAAGGAATTTTTCTAATAAATTAAATATTTTAGCTTTCAGAGTGGGGGATCACTTTCCTATATAAATAAATGTCACGTAAAATGAGATTGAGGTATGTGTGTCTTAACTAAGCTTTCCAGAGAAAGCCGAATCAAGTTCTGATGCTTCTACACAATACGAACCGAATAAATCTAAAACTTAGTTTAGGATTAGGTTAGGGTTATTTTAGCATTAGCTTAGGATAAAAATATTTAAAAAAACAGTTTGTTTCGTATTGTGTAGATTGTTTGGCGAAGTTCGTTAAATCACCCCCCCCCCCCCGCCCAAATTAGAATTTGAAGTATTTGAGGAATTAAACTGAAATGAGTCTCTTTTTTAATCTCAAACAACTTATGTTTAGGGTAAACCGTGGTGAACTGGGCCACTTTTGGGCGTTTTCTTTCTTTGACATCTGATAACCTCCCCAAAACTGCATGCATGAAGTGGGAACTGTGCTCAGGGTAGCAAATGGGGTCTCAGCATTCAGTCAAAAAAGATAATACATGGTAATGTCCTATAGTACAAAAATGTCCCAAGTTTTCTGAGGTACTTTACGTATGTTGAAAAAAGAAATACCATAGTAGATAGGGCCACCTATATTAAGAGTTTAAAAATCATCGTAAAGATCATTAAGTATTTTTTCACTAACGCATGTCTATTAGATGAAGTTCGATTATTCTTGCATTCATTTTATCTCTTGGTAACACATAGGGCACACATACTCGTCACATATCAAATAACTGATATCCTAAGGTCACAAATGTGAAAGAAACATGAAACGAAGTACTACTATGTTTATTTATGTAACTTATCATACGATGACGGTTTTTATCTTGGTTTGAATGGTTTTTCCTTACCGTTTAAAGTTTGTTGAAACAAAATTAATATTTTTCCATTACTTTTTCATATTTTCTTTATAACTAAAAAATAACGTACTTCTGCAGTGTACGGACCGTGTTTCTTTTTAGATGGGATTTTCATGTTAAATCCAATTTTTACGGTATCTTTTGTTTATTAAAGCATTAGTGAACAAAGTCCCCCTCCATGTTAAGAATGGGTTTCTGAATAATAAATTTATTTATGCACAGTCCGTAAACTGTAGAAGTACCAAAATAAATATTTTTTCATTGAAAATACCATATGATTTCTGTTTTCTTCTCTATGTAAATGTTTTAGCTTTGATTTTTTAAGTTTGCTAACGTTTTCGCCCAAAAAATCACTAAGTTTTCATTCAGCATCCTCCAGCGCTTTACAAAAGCTGCAGGAATATGTTGATCAGGAGTTAAATCCGCTGCGTTTATTTTTAGTGGGGGGGGGGGGGGGGCGGGGGTTAAGCGATTACATGTGGTTTTATAACCTCGCCACTCGGACTTAGGTTCAGTTGTAAAAAATTTGGTTGACTGCTCTAAAAAGTTAGAATGGCCCGGAAATTTTACGTTGAATTTAAATATGAAACTGATTTCTAAAATAATTGTTTTTTTTCTTCTTTTCCTCCTTCTTTCCATTTTCCAGGGTGTTTACGCGTAAAAAAGGAATCTCATGGGTGAGATAGCGAAGGGTGTTAAACTGTAAATTTACTCATATTTATTTTTTTAAATCTTATATCTTTTAACTAATACGTCCCTTTTTTCTTTAAGCAATTCAGTTGTTTACCTTACACTTAGCAATTAAATAAATAAGGAATAACTAGAAAATATTAAAAGTTTGGGTATTATTATAGATAAACACTGTTAGCCCCCCCCCCCCCCCCTCCCAAAAAAAAAAAATTAGATTCTATTTAGGCGATTATGTGTGAAGAGCCCGGAAAACATGATGGAAAGAAAAAAAAATAACGTAAAAAAAATATTATTTCAGAATTCAAGTGGGTGGGGGTATCAGTTTCGCATATAAATTTAACATAAAATGATCCGCCAGCCATTTCCGGGCTATTCTAACATTTTAAGGGCAGTAAACAATTTGGTTTTCTTTTTTCTATTGGAGATAAATTCTGTACATAATTTTTTTTTAGGGGGGTACTTTTTAGGTGATCATGTGTTGTTTTACGACCTTACAAGTTTGACTTAGGGTTAGTGGGAAAAGCAAAAATTAGTTAACTGCCTTAATAAGTCAGAATAGCTCCGAAATGGAAGATCATTTTATGTTAAATGTAAATACTAAGCTGATCCTCATTCTAAATTTAAAAATAATTTCCAGTTTTGTTTTTGTTTTCTTCAATCCTAAAAAAATGTCAAATCATTTAGCAGAGACTGTTAATGTATGGAATTCTATGAGTAAAAACATATTTTTAAAACTTTATGCCTCCCCCCTCCGCTGTCTGGAGGATGGGTAAGTTTTGCTTGTAACTTATAAAAGATGAGAGAGGGAGAAAGAGGCGGAGCAAAAGAAAGGAAGTGTCAATTGTAGCATAGAGACTATGGGAATGTCTGTCTTAATGCATTCTTTTGTTGTGTTTTGGATATTTTTTAAAAACTATTTCAATCAATAGTTTTAATCGCTGGGGTACATTTTTATGTTTACGTTCTGCTATTATTGTTGGCGAAAGCCTCGTAAGTTAGTGACATTATATTCGTTTTATGATTATTTTTTTCAGAAATAATTGTTATTGTTTTTAAGTTAAATCCTTCGGGAAAGAGAAATCCTTTTAGACTGAGGGAATTATCAAATAGGTTGTTTTTAACAGCTGGAAAAGTACCCGAAATAAATACCTTATACAGTTTGTGGAAAATCCATCAACGTTAATTCTATGTAGAATTTAAAGAAATGTTGGGTGTATTTTCGATAATATTCCTTTTATTCCACGAATACATTCCTAACTACTTATAAGAACATAATGAAAGTACGAGAGTGTTCGTTCTGTATTTCAAGGTTTGATCATGGTTAAGAGTTGATGAAATAAAGTATTTGTGAAAAGTAATTTTGTTTTTTCTTAAAAGAGAATTATTGTAGTTTGAGAAAATATATTTTGTAATCGAAGGCGTTTTACTTAATTGAGGAGTACGAGACGCCATATTTGTTTACTGTTCGACAATCATATTCTAATATTCCTGGAATAGGTTGGTAGTCAGCAAATCAAATAGGCGTAAAGTGAAGAACCGAAACTCAGGGGAGCGGTTAGTATTTACCTAGAGGAATTGTAATGCTTGATAAATAATAAGACTGATTTAATAAATGAAGCAAGGGGGTCAGAACTGTATAATGTCCTCAATGAAGAAGATGACACAGTGTTTGATGGAGGAGTGCTAGTAGTTTTTTTGTGTGTGAGTGAGTGAAAGTTACTCCTACCTCCTCTAAGTATGTTTGTTTTGTTAGAGTAACTTAGGTAAGATGTAATATAGGAAATTATATAATCAGATGAAACTGATTGGTAATGTCCGGAAACATGCATCAGTTAGTGGCATGAAGCCTGATCATCTATCAATTTTATGTAGTGCCCATGTTATGTGTTCTATAATGTTTACTTGTATAGGGGTAAAATAGAGATTACTTTATATAATAGACTAGCGGGGCTACCCGGCGTTGCTCGGGGTCATAAAAACATATAATTGAAGAGAAATCGCGTGTGTAACATCTTTATATTCAAACTTCTATTTCCCCCCTCCTCTATAGCCGTCTCTTTATCTTTCTACCTTTCTCTTCCCTGGTCGCCCCATTTCACAGCTACTTTCTCATTTTGCCTTTTGCGAAAGCTGCTTCTTCCCCACCATTTCTCCTACGTTTTCCAGGGCAATAGTATGACATATTTCTATAAAAAGTACCACCTCTATCTGCGCTTTCTATATAGGTACTTATACGTACTTATACGTATATAGGTACTTATACGTATGTATCGCTACAATGGTGCGCAGACTATATACGTACCTACTGTCGCCCCAGTGCACATACTATATACGTACCTATTGCCGCCCCGGTGCATATACTATAAAAGTACCTATTGCCGCCCCGGTATGCATGCTATATACGTACCTATCGCTGCTTCAGTGTGAATGATACATACGTATCTATCGCAGCCCAAGTGCGAATGCGAAATACGCATCTATCACCGGCCCAGTGCGAATACTATACCGCAGAAGCCTCGTGGTCCTATACCGCAGAAGCACCTCACCCCTGGTTGCTATACCGCAGAAGCATCGTTATTCTATACTGCAGAAGCACCCCCTGGGTGCCATACTGCAGAAGCACCCCCAGGGTGCTATACCACAGAAGCAGCCTCCTGGTTGCCATACCGCAGGAGCCTCAGGTTCTTATTCTGCAAAAACACCCCCCGAGTGCCATACAAACAGAAGCACCCCCCTCCCCCGGTTGCTATACTGCAGAAGCCTCGTGGTCCTATACTGAGGAAGCACCCCCACCAGGTGCTATACCGCAGAAGCCTCGTGGTCCTATACCGCAGAAGCACCCTACCCTTAGCTGCTATACCGCAGAAGCTTCAAGTTCCTATACTGCAGAAGCAACCCCCCGGCTGCTATATAATAGAAGCACCCCCCTATACCGCAGAAGAACCCCCTGAGTGCCATACTGCTGAAGCCTCAGGCTCCTATACCGCAGAAGCACCACCCTCCGGTTGCTATACCACAGAAGTACCCACCAGTTGCTATACTGCAAGAGCAACCCCCCCCCCCCCCCCGGTTTCTATACCGCAGAAGCACCCCCCGGGTGCCATACCGCAGAAGCACACCCTGGGTGCCATACCGCAAATACCTCAGGTTCCTATACTGCAGAAGCACCCCCCCCCCTGTTTCTATACCGCAGAAGCACCCCTCCCCCGCCTGCCATACTGCAGAAGCCTCAAGTTCCTATACCGCAGAAGCACTCCTCTGGTCCCCTACCGCAGAAGCCGCAGGTTCCTATACCGCAGAAGCACTCCCCAGGTTCAATACCGCAGAAGCTACTACTTACTGCCCCCCTCTCCTTTTCATCTGCAAAATAGTCAAAAAGGGAACGAAGATGGTGTTAAAATATTTTCTAAACCTATCACTACAGTAGCTCTATCTACGATATTGAGCACTTTTCTCCCAGACAACGCCGAGTACTTTGAAAATCAAGGAGGCCTCCTGAGCACTACTGAAATTACGCTTATCGATTTCCCCTATCCTTATCAGCGTAGATGCTGTTAAAATATTATCCAAACCTATCACTACAGTAGCTCTATCTAGGACATTGAGCACTTTTCTCCCGGACAACGCGGAGTAATTTGAAAATCAAGGAAGCCTCCTGAGAACTACTGAAATCATTTAGGTATCCTCCCTTCTTTTTCATCTGCAAAATAGTCCAAAGGGGAACAAAGATAGCGTTAAAATATTTTCCAAACCTATCACTACAGTAGCTCTATCTAGGATATTGAGCACTTTTCTCATGGACAACGCCGAGAAGCCTCGTGATTCTATACCGCAGAAGCACCCGCCCTAAGTGCCATACGGCAGAAGCACCCCCCTGGGTGCCATACCACCTCATGGTTCCCTATTGCAGAACCACCCTCCGGTTGATATACCACAGAAGTAGCCCCCTGGTTGCTATATTGCAGAAGCACCCCCTTGGTTTCAATACCACAGAAGCACCCCTCGGGTGCCATACCGCAGAAGCACCCCCCGGGGGCCATAGAGCAGAAACCCGAGGTTCCTATATCGCAGAAGCACCCCCATGGTTGCTATACTGCAATAGCACCCCTGATGCCATACTGCAGAAGCCTCAAGCTTCTATCCCGCAGAAGCACTCCGCTGGTGCCATACTGCAGAAGCCTCAGGTTCCTATACCGCAGAAGAACTCCCCGAGTGCAATACCGCAGAAGTCACTCTTACTGACCCTCTCTCCTTTTATTCTGCAAAATAGATTCTGTTAAAATATTATCCAAACCTATCACTACAGTAGCTCTATCTAGGAAATTGAGCACTTTTCTCCCGGACAACGCCGAGTAATTTGAAAATCAAGGAGGCCTCCTGAGCACTACTGAAATCACTCTTATGGATTCCCCCATCCTTTTCAGCGTAGATGCTGTTAAAATATTATCCAAACCTATCACTACAGTAGCTCTATCTAGGACATTGAGCAATTTTCTCCCGGACAACGCCGAGTACTTTTAAAATCAAAGAGGCCTCCTGAGCACTACTGAATTCCTTTAGGTATCCTGTCTCCTTCTGATCTGCCAAATAGTCCAAAGTGGAACGAAGATGGCGTTAAAATATTTTCCAAACCTATCACTACAGTAGCTCTATCTAGGACATTGAGCACTTTTCTCCCGGACAACGCCGAGTACTTTGATAATCAAGGAAGCCTCCTGAGCACTACTAAAATCACTTAGGTATCCACCCTTCTTTTCATCTGCCAAATAGTCCAAAGGGGAATGAATATGGCATTTAAAAAATTTTCAAAACCTATCACTACAGTAGCTCTATTATGGATATTGAGCACTTTTCTTCCGGACAACGCCGAGTACTTTGAAAATCAAGGAAGCCTCCTGAGCACTACTGAAATCACTCTTATCGATGATCCCATCCTTTTTAGCGTAGATGCTTTTAAAATATTATCCAAACCTGTCACTACAGTAGCTCTATCTAGGACATTGAGAAATTTTCTCCCGGACAACGCTGAGTTCTTTGAAAATCAAAGAGGCCTCCTGAGCACTACTGAAATTACATCGATTTCCCCATCCTTTTCAGCGTAGATGCTGTTAAAATATCATCAATACCTATCACTACAGTAACTCTATCTAGGACATTGAGCACTTTTCTCCCGGACAACGCCAAGTAATTTGAAAATAAAGAAGGCCTCCTGAGTACTACTAAAATCACTTAGGTATCCTTTCTCTTTCTGATCTGCAAAATGGTCCAAAGGCGAAACGAAGATGGCGTTAAAATATTTTCCAAACCTATCACTACAGTAGCTCTATCTAGGATATTGAGCACTTTTCTCCCGGACAACGCCGAGTACTTTGAAAATCAAGGAGGCCTCCTGAGCACTAATGAAATTACTTAGGTATCCTCCCTCCTTTTTATCTGCAAAATAGTCCAAAGGGTAACGAAGATGGCGTTAAAATATTTTCCAAACCTATCACTACAGTAGCTCTATCTAGGGTATTGAGCCCTTTTCTCCCGGACAACGCCGAGTACTTTGAAAATCAAGGAGGCCTTCCGAGCACTACTGAAATTACTTAGGTATCCTCCTTCCTTTTCATCTGCAAAATAGTCCAAAGGGTAACGAAGATGGCGTTAAAATATTTTCCAAACCTATCACTACAGTAGCTCTATCTAGGATATTGAGCACTTTTCTCCCGGACAACGCTGAGTACTTTGAAAATCAAGGAGGCCTTATGAGCACTACTGAAATTACTTAGGTATCCTCCCTCCTTTTCATCTGCAAAATAGTCCAAAGGGTAACGAAGATTGCGTTAAAATATTTTCCAAACCTATCACTACAGTAGCTCTATCTAGGATATTGAGCACTTTTCTCCCGGACAACGCCGAGTACTTTGAAAATCAAGGAGGCCTCATGAGCACTACTGAAATTACTTAGGTATCCGCCCTCCTTTTCATCTGCAAAATAGTCCAAAGGGTAACGAAGATGGCGTTAAAATATTTTCCAAACCTATCACTACAGTAGCTCTATCTAGGATATTGAGCACTTTCATCTCGGACAACGCCGAGTACTTTGAAAATCAATGAGGCCTCATGAGCACTACTGAAATTCTTAGGTATCCTCCCTCCTTTTCATCTGCAAAATAGTCCAAAGGGGAACGAAGATGGCGTTAAAATATTTTCCAAACCTATCACTACAGTAGCTCTATCTAGGATATTGAGCAGTTTTCTCCCAGACAACGCCGAGTATTTAAAAAAATTAAGGAGGCTTCTGGAGCAGTAATGAAATCACTCTTACCGATCCCCCCCCCCCCCCCCCGCTTTTCATCTTCAAAATAGTCCAAAGAGAAACGTAGAAGCTGTTATTCGGCATTCCCCGGTAGGGGCGCCTCAGGCAGTAAGCAATAAACTTACTCCTCCCCAAAGAGGGGAGGCAAAGCCTGGGAGTGTGGACCTCCTAGAACTGCACATGACAAACTCATAAACAGGCGGAATGAAGCCCCGATGGCCAAGACGATTCCAGTTTATGGGGTGCAGTATCCATCGGAAGATACTACACCTTGATATTAGCCAAAAGAAGTGAATTAATGTAATTTTCGGTAAAAAAAAGAAAATGGCGTCTAAAAGCTATGTTGAATTAGAGAAAAACGGCCTAGAGGAGTCTAAAAAATTTTGTTGATATTTAAAACTCATGTAATAATTTGTTAAATAGTATTGTACAATGTTTGTTGCAAGAAAATAATAGTTATTATTACTTATTAATTTATTAATGTAATTTGAAAAGTGTATAGTGTGTAGCCCGCTGTACTGTCGAGGATTCCTTATAAATACTGATAGAAATCTTTCGAAAAATTTTAATTTCGGTCGGCCTTTTGGCTAAGATCAAAGTGTAGTATCTGTTCTCGGCATTTTTGCCTTGATATCAAGTGTATTATCTGTTCCTATCCTATAGGTGTCGGTTTTACACTCTCGAATCAAAAATCAGATTATCATTTTTTTTTTTTTAATCCCTTTTCCTTTTGGGCATTTCTTCTCCCCTAAAGTACAGGCTGAGGTCGTGATCTCACCGACGGTTACTCATACTCCCCCCCTCCCCTGAATTTCACCTGAGGCGTTCACACCTGCGAATGCTGGCACTCCACCTCCCCAAGTTTCGCCTGAGCCGCCCCACTGGCGAATACCGATTTCCCCCAGATTTGGCCTGAGGCGCTCATACCGGCTAATCCCGACACTCCCCCTCCCCAGATTTGGCCTGAGGCGCTCATACCGGCGAATGCCGACATTTCCCCTCCCCAGATTTAGCCTGGCACCCCACCGGCGAATACCGATACTCTCCTCTTCCCCCAAATTTGGCCTGAGGCGCTCACACCGGCGAATGTCGACACTCCTCCTCCCCAAATTTGGCCTGAAGCGCTCATACCGGCGAATGCCGACAACCCCCCTCCCTCCCCCAAATTTGGCCTGAGGAGCCCCGCAACCAAATACCGAGACTCTCCCTCCCCCCAAATTTGGCCCGAGGCGCTCATACCGGCGAATGCCGACATTCCCCCTCCCCAGATTTGGCCTGAGGCGCCCCACCGCCGAATGTCGACACTCCCTCTCCCCAGATTTGGCCTGTGGCGCTCACATCGGTGAATGCCGACACCCCCCCCCCCCCCTATTTGGCCTGAAAGGAGGAGGTAATGCCTGGAAGTATTATATCAGGATAACAGAACGGCCATAGTGTGGGAGTGAGAGGGGAAGAAGAAAGAAAGAAAAAAAATGGTTGTAGTGTGAGTGAATTTCTACCCGCCTCTCCCTTACTCTGATGTCATATCTAGTTTATCGTGACTTTGCATTATTTTTCTTCTCAAATTAGTATAAATAACGTTGAAAAATAGAGTTAAAAGCCACCCCCCATTGGAAAAAAGTGCTCAGTCGACCCCGGAAGAGTCAATTTTTTTTTTCCGGTTCCGAGATATTACACGCGTCTGGGCTGGCCGGTCGGAATGATGTCACCCGTGTGACCGTGTGTTGGGTACTTTCGGAGGAGAAGCTTTACATACATACATACATACAGACATACAGACAGACAGGTGACGTTTATATAATAGATAAATACTGAAAATGTCATTAAGATCGAATAATTCTGATTTCTGGTGGATTTTTTTCCATCAGGGGTATTTAATTTTTTGGGTTAAAAACAAATTAATTTCACTTTCATTACTTGTCCCTAATATTATACTTTCATTGTAAGAAGAAAATTTACTTCATAGCCGGTCTAAATTAAATCCCTAATTTATGGAAACAATGCTCTACATTCAAAAGGAGGAATTTAAGTTCCACCAGCTGTAAAGTAAATGTCCATTTTACAATAGTAGAATAGTATAGTAACGAAGTCAATCCTCCTTGGTGCATGAAAATAAAGTATTTTGAAAAAAAAAAATGCTGTTTATTCTTTTATTTAAATTATATTTAACTAGCAATAACTACCTGTCCCCAGGCGGCAATTACTAACGCTGTAGTCTTTTTTACAGAAACCAAAGAAGTAATTTTCATTTGACATTTTAGTAATTTAGAGGAAATTTAAAAAAATGATGATTGTCGTAGTATTATTTGATATATTCCAATATGGGGGAAATATACTGTGTATGAACATCGTCAAATTTTGTTTTTTAGGAAAAAAACAACAAAAAGGTTAATTGATATGGTCTTTAAGATATTCGACGTCGATAAATTTTATTTTGTTTCAGCATAAAAATGAAAATGAATTTCCCATTAAAACTGGTTATATAATGAAATGAATAAACATAAGAGTGGAACGTCGATTGGTCAAATACTCCACTTTTATATTACTGAGTAATTCGAAATAGGTACTTTGTACTTTTTACCTTTATTATAAAAGAAAGAAAAATATGTAAAGAATATTAAAGAAAAATACTTTTTTTTGTAATTTAGAAAGATTAGAGGAGGTTTATTTCTTTTCTATGATAAATTTTTAATTCATCATCATCATCATCACTACAAACATGTTAACTCCTTGGCCTTTTGGCTAGGAGCAAAATGTAGTATTTGGACTTAATCTGCAATTAGTTTTATGTTCTCTGTCAGTGAATGAGAAATCTTTCTAGACCGAATCAATTTAAATTTTTTGTTCCAATTCAGAGTGCCCATTTTGAGAGAGCTGGATTCTCCCCACGTTAAATATTGACATTGTGCCTAATTCTGCTCTCGTGGGAGGAAGTAAATAGGAACAGCAATAACAACAACAGCAACAAATTTATTAAAAAAATAATAAACGCATGTGTTTAATTATTAACAGATTAGAAAATATTAATTCATTAGAAACTTAAAAATAAATAAATATGCAAATGAGAGGCTGAGAGGATGCTATCATGATGAACGAACTACATACACTGACCCCCACCCCCCAAAGTAGGGGGTTAATGCCTGAGAGGATGATATCATGACAACAGAATAGATAGTACATTAACTCCCGCCACACTCAAAACTGGTAATCCTAAGAGAATGGTATCATGTGGAACGAGGAGGTAATGCCTGGGAGGAACGTATCATGACGAATGAAAATATACTACAGAGAATTAAATAAGCATAAACCGTTTTAATGTCAATATAGTTAGAATAGGTGGAAAAAACTTTTGCATTTATTTAGATAACATTAAAAACCATACCAAGTTTAATTGTGCACGTGAAACGCCTAAATGAAAATAGCTAAGGAAGAACGATAACTTTCATAATTTTCTAGTTAAAAAAAGACATGTTTATTATAAACTTGAGTTATCGTTCTTCCTTAGCTAGTATCATGGTGAACGAACATATACTATACTGCCCCCCCCCCCCACCGACAGAGGATAATATGATGAACGAACATGACTTCCCTTAACCCAAAAAGGAGGAAGTCATTCTTGCATGGACGGTCTTATGAGAACAGAACCGATACTACACTACCCCCCCCCCTTAAAATATATTCTGACTAAATCGAGTCTTGAAGGGTTTTTTTTTCATTCTGGGAGGATTCTCCCCTAAACACCCTTAAAAACGGAGGAGGTAATTCCTGGGAGGACAGTCTTATGACAACAGAACCAATACTACACTATACCGCCCATTAAAAAATATTCCAATTTAATCAATTTTTTTGTTCTTTTTAAATTTAAAAATGCCGTGTCACAAAAAAAATTTTTTTTATTGTTCCATGGCCTTTTGGCTAAGATCAAAGTGTAGTATCTGTTCTCGACATCTCAGTGATTATTGACACTTTACTAAAGCCGGAAGTATATTATCTCCCTTGAAAATGAAATTTTTATAATACTCTTATACTCTTAATTATCTTATTTTATTTATAAATATAATAATAGTACTATAGATAAAGCGATTGCGTATGTAGAAGAAAATTTGACAATACAAAGTAGAAAGGTATATTACAGAATATTAATTTATTAAAACTTAAAAATAAATAAATATGCAAATGAGCAAAATCGAGATTTGTTTGGATGAGTTGGAGATGCCTATATATAGGGTATTTCAATATATTCTTATATCATTAGAATTAAATAATCCTAAAGTGTTTTGATGTTAATATAGCTAGGATAGATGGAAAAAGATTTCGCATTCATTTAGATATCAATCATGAAAGTTGTTTCTAGTTTTGTCTTATATTTAAAATAATTATTTATCTTGCTTTTTAAAATTTGTTACTTTTTTATTTTAATTCATCAAAAAAAGTGAAATTAATGAAATGGAAGCAAGATTTTGTAATGTTCTCTTTAACTAGACTGTTTGTAAGAGCTTGACCATAACAGAAACTAATAAGTAAAATGTAATAAGAGAGTAGGGTTTACTTTGGGCAGCCTCGTAACTCTCACTTCCCTTATTTTGTCCTTTAGTCCTCGCATTACATGAGCAATGTTTCTGACAAAGGGGGGAGAATTGCTGTTTTGGGGGTCGGAATCTATCCATCTAACACTTATCGTTGGCTAGTTTTTGACCTTGAAGTAGTTTTGTTTTTGTTTTTTAGCTCCTTACATCAAATGGTTTCATGTCTTGTCTGGGGCGATTTCCATTTAAAAAAATACTAATAGTGATTAAAATATTAATTTGATGATAAAAACTAAATAAACAAAAACTATTATTTTAAGAAACTCCTTGCAAGAAACAACTTTAAAATATACAACAGATAGTGGATAGTTTTATTTTTTGCATTGTTTAATTTTTGTAGACGGTCTGTTATAGGAAACACAATATATAGCTAGCCGTTTCATTGCCACACAAATTACATCTTATTATAATGGAGATCATGTGCATGTCTGTAATCGAAACTAAATCACTACCTCTGTCACTTATTTAAGATGTTTTAATCATTAAGAACTAATGTCTTATAGTATTTACATCGTTGTTTATTCTTTTAATACAAAATGAAATTTATACATTGAAAAAAATAGTTGTTCAAATAAGTTGATTAACATATAATTTTTTTAAAACTGATTTTAATAATTAATTTACGAGTATTTTTGATTTTTAATTGTTTGGTTTTATTTTAATACACATTATAAATATTAGTGCTGATAAATTTAAGAGGAAGGCAATAACAAAAAATAACTGCAATTGTATTTACTTTCATGAGTTAAATAGTTAAATTCAGTAAATTTTCCAAAGAAATAGAAGCGAATGGAAGAGTCAGAGTTTTTGTCTATTTTGAAAATAGCAGAAAATGTCAAGAAGTAATAATGGGTTAACTAAATATTTAGAAATATATTTATAATGCATCATCTGTTATAAATGAGAAGACATGCTGAATAATTTAAAGATATTTTTCTTTTGCTTCTATTAACTTTAATATACACAAAGAAAAAGCAAATAACCATTTGCAAAAAAAAAATAAACACATTTTTTTACTCTTCAAACAGGCCAACAGAGATTTAGATATATCTTTTTCATAATAGTTATGTTATTTAATTCATTAATACGGTAAATTTCATATTTATTCAGAAAAATAGTTTAACTTTACAAATAATATCTTGAAGATGTTTTCCTTTCAGTATTTTTAACATTTTTGTATGGAGAAATTAAAAATAAATACATTTAAAAAAAAAAAAAAAAAAAACTTTAATCACTATAGTAACACTGTATATTTTATTTTAATGCGATTTCAACAGAAAAGCTTTCCTTTTTTTAGTCAAGAAGTCGCTTTGCCAACAATGACCGAATTGCTTCAATTCTTATAACTTTCAAAATAATTCAGATTATTGTCAATTACTACATTTAGAGCATAATCACCGAAAAAAAGAAATTGTAATTTATTTTTATATACTGAGGTGATTGGTGATATTATAACTTCATACACTGATTTTATAGCTAGTGTAAGT
This sequence comes from Sepiola atlantica, assembly GCA_963556195.1. Taxonomy (NCBI): domain Eukaryota; kingdom Metazoa; phylum Mollusca; class Cephalopoda; order Sepiida; family Sepiolidae; genus Sepiola; species Sepiola atlantica. The sequence goes on along the minus strand of OY744525.1, from coordinate 72,256,406 downwards.
TAGTCTCTAATTTCTACATTAAAAGCAGAAGAAATGCTGTTTTACATTAAGGGATTATACCTGATATTAAGTCAGTGTCCATTTTTTAATAATGGTAATATAGCAAAGTAAACCTCACGAAAAAAAATGAAATTTTGACATTTATATTTTGATAATTGTGTTCTAAATCTTGCAATCGACAATAATCTGCATTTATTTGGGAAAGAAAATGTAAAAAAACGCAAGAGTCTTTTCCGAGCCTCTGCGACAACTAATCATCTTTATAACAAACTTTACTTTTTCTTTTAATTTTTTTAATTTAGGTGAATATAATTTTAACTATCTTTCACTTTGTGTTTGCCTAAGATTAATATTTCTTTATCTCTGTGATTCGGACACGAGTGGTTATTAACACTTGCTAATCAGGAGGTGAGTGATCATTCAATATTAAATTTATATAGGAAAATGCCCCACATACTAAATTATATTATGAAATCTGAAATATTTGAATGTTTAAATGGGAGGCTGAGCTCCCTAAAAACCTTTTAAAATACTTAAAAGAAACTGAAATTTGATGGAATATCTATTAATTGATGTCAAATACCTATTGTTAAAATTTCACAAATTCGGAATTATCTGAATTTTCATAAAGGACTTCCATCCCCTTTTACCTCCTTTGCATAACACTAAAACTAAATATAACCCACATTACGATCACTTAGGCTTAGTAGCTGTGTTACAAAATTCATAATGATCGGTTACTTTACGTTACAATTAAATTGAATTCTTACAATATCGTGTTGTTAATCAAATATAAAGACAACATTCTGAATACTTTAACAGAAGTAAAAGATTTTACTTCCTATCTCAATCTGCAATAAATAAGAAGAAATGCATAATGTAAGCAAATGTCAAAATTCTGAATGATGGAAAAATGTGGACATTTGTTTTTACTAAGCAACAAACGTTGTTAGTCATCAGTGAAGAATCAAATTATTGTATCACCTGTTATTTGTTGGTCCCCCGATTTATAAAATCGGGGGCTTATGTTTTGAGGCATGCCCGTCCGTTCGTCCGGATTTTTCACCGCAACCATCCATTGAATTTCTCTGAAATTTTGCATGAAGTTGTAACTTTGGTCTGGTTAGAAAGTGACATTCTCCGATTTTTTTTAAATATCTGGTTAGCCCCCCCAGGGGGTCAAAAGGCCCCGAAATGGCAAAAAATGACATTTTTTGCCCCATAACTTTTCATCCATCCATTCAATTTCTCTGAAACTTGACCAAAATTGTGGGGGCAATTGTTCCTAATAGAAAATAAGTATCGCTGACCTTGGAAAAAATCTGGTTCGCGCCCCCAGGGGGTCAAAAGCCCCCTAAAATGGCAAAAAATGACCCTTTCCTCCCATAACGTTTGATCCATGCATTCAATTTTCCTGAAACTTGGCCAAAATGTAGAAGCAATTGTTCTGGATATAAAATGAGCATCCTTGACCTCAGAAAAATTCTGGTTCGCGCCCCCAGGGGGTCAGAGGGGGGGGGGGGTAAAAAATGCCCCAAATTGCCCAAATTTATTGCATTTTACACTCGCCACCTCGAGTCACATACAGAGGGGGACCACGCACACACGGCTTGTTTTAAGTGGTTTGCCTTTAAAACAAATACAACATCTCACATAAGTATTGCTGAAGTAAATTGCTATGATATGCGAGAAGTAGTAAGAAAAGAATAATCTAATGGTCAATCTAAGTGAAAGCTGTTGAAGATGGAGAAATGTTGATTTCTTTTTTATTCACAATCTAAGCAGCAGCAGCATCTGTTATGGTCATCAACGAAATAAGTCTTCATTGTAACCGCACTACTAGCCGGAAAAATATTTTTGAGAGGAACTAAATGGTAATATATTTGCTGCAGAGAATATGCTAGAAAGTAGAAAAATAAAAATTGGCTAAGTCGAATAAAATAGCGGTGTATTAGATTCATTGCTATTTAATTTTAACATGGAAAATCCAACTAACTTAATATTATATATTAGATAAGCACAAAAACAGGAATATAAAACTCAATTTTCAGAACAATAGGTTCAATACAAAAAAATTGGCAGGCGAATTATTATAAAATAAGAAACACGAAAATTATTAATACAGTAGAACATGTCGTTTTAAGTTTATTGGTTCATTTAAGTATAAGTAATTTGCATAATTATTTTATCAGTGAAGCCTTCTAGACTATTCAGTGAATATTTGTGATAATTCCAACAAAGAACATCACGTGGTGCATAGAGTGCCACCATTAACAACGTGATGAGGAACACAGAAGAGCTTAGTGTTGACTTGAGACAAAGAATTATTATCTTCCAAAGTCGGCAAATAGTTACAGCACTATTTCAAATCGGTTACCTAGATCTATGATACAGACTGCTATAAAGAAGTTTAAATAGTTTTACACGACAGAGAATTTCTCTGGATGTGGAAGAAAACCCAAATTGTCACCGAAAACTGCACCATGAGGTTAATATAAATCCAAGAGTTGTTTTCAAAGACATCGTCAAAAGTTTGGATATGATGGGTAAGAGTGTAAGTACTTAGTACTTACACAATATAATGTTTAAATAAAAATGGGTTGTGTGGAAACCGGCCTTGATTAACCCTACTTCACAAACCATGTCACATTGTTGCTCGGTTTAATTTTGACAAAACGTACTTGGACAAAGAAAATTACTTTTGAAAAAAAAAAAATTGAGTATTTTGGAAATACTTCTGTACAGAGATTTGGCACAAGAAAAGTGAGGCTTTCTTCCCAATTAACACAGTTAACATTAAAACATGGAGGCGGCACAATGATGTTTTGGGTTTGTTTTAGCTCAAGAGGAACTGGTCAGTTAATTGCAATAAGAGGAATAACAAACTTCTGGATAAAAAACTACAACTATCAGCGCAAAATCTTCATCTGAGTCAACAGTTTACTTTCTTACAAAATAATGATCCCAAACATACATTTAAATCAATGACTGTGTGGCTTCAGAAAAAGTTTAAATCTTCAATTTTTTGTGACTTGAATCCTATTGAAAATCGATGGCAAAGATTAAAATTTTTAATAAACTTTCAGGAATTAGAACATGTTACTATTGATGAATATGTTCTTGGCCTTTTGGCTAAGATCATAGTGTAGTATCTGTTCCGATGGATACTGCACCCCATAGACTGGTATTGTCTTGGCCTTCGGGGCTTGATTTATGCTGGTCTATGGGTCTGTCCTGTGCAGTTCTAGGAGGTCCACACTCTCAGGCTTCGCCTCCCCTCTTTGGGGAGGAGTAAATTTATTGCTTACTGCGTGAGGCGCCCCTAACGGGGAATGCCGACGGGCCTGCCCAGGCAAATTTTAAACCCCATTTTCCCGACCCGACCTTGGGTCACATCTTACTTGTGGGAGTAAGATAAAAACTGGCCTTGTGCTTAACTCCTGGAGAGGAGTAAATCAATACTATTGGTGAATGGGAGAAAATCCAAGAAAAGACTTGTTCAAATCGCATCAAAAACTCAAAATGAGTGCAAAAAGTTATAATGATGAGAGGCCAATTTATTTAGACAAATAAAAATAGTTACAAATTCATTCGGCTTAGGCATTACGCCCTTGTGAAAATTGTCTGATTTGTCTTTTCCTATTTTGTTCATTTTTCTTCTTAGATAGTTTACATCTACTAAATATTTCTCAAAATTGAGTTTTATATTCATTTTTTTTAACTTAATATAAAATGTCTGGCATCATCCAAATATCAAATTCTAAGAAATGAGTCAAAATATTCAAGAGTGTATGAATAATTTCGTCATTGACTGTATGTATGTGTAAGCAGATCTTGCACACACACAAATGACTCAATATCTTTTCAGATAGAGTTTTATAACAGTACCAAATAATTAAAAGGGGCTAATCTTAACACTTTACTGTTGTTTCATTGTAGATCCGATCGTCAGAAATGTATTTTTTATCTCCTGTTCATATGTATTTGAATCTGCAATATACAGACGTATGGAACAAGAATATACTTCTGACAATCTACAGTGAAACTACTGTGAAGTGTGCAGGTAAGTCCTTTTTAATTATTTAGTATTGTTATATACTTATAAATACTATTGTTATATGCTTATGAATACTAGACATACCCGTGACTCGTCAAGTCATAACCACTACAACTATTTATTTCACTTTAATGTAATTCAAAAAATCATAAACTGTGACATCTCTTTTTACTTCTATATTTTCCTTATGGATAATATAAAGATAAAGAGAATTATTATTTTGCTATCTAATTTACATAGTGTCTGTACACACCACGAACACATAAGTAAATTAGATGGCAACACTGAAAAAAGAGAATCACTTTTACTCTAGATTCTCACAGACATAAACAAATATTAGAGAGTGATTGAATTTTCAGAGTGAGAGAGGGTGAGGGAAATACATAGATAGCTAAGTGAGAGATGGATGACTTGTTCAGTTAATTACAAATTATGGTTAAGTAAAACAATTAAAACAGATTTTTTTTTTCAAACATAACTCAATCCTATAACTAAGGTATATACTAGCATGTATTTTGTGTTATTAAAAAATATAGGAAAAAATCCTAAGGGGAAACTAAAGTTAAGTCAGCTTTAGTGTAATAATTAAGCAACGTTCAGCCTGATCATACTAAAATGAGTGACCATTTGGGAATACCAGGTGCCAAGCAGTGCCGACTCAGGAAAGGTGTGGCTGGAGATTGCATAACCCTTGCTTCACAATTACATGGGCAAGTACCCTTACAGGGGGTATCCTTTGTCTCTGAAGACTGAACGGAGACCATGAACACCATGAGTGTATTGATTTACTCCTCTCCAGGAGTTAGGCACAAGGCCAGTTTTTATCTTACTCCCACAAGTAAGATGTGACCCAAGTTCGGGTCGGGAAAGTGGGGTTTAAAAATTGCCTGAGTAGGGGCGCCTCAGGCAGTAAGCAATAAACTTACTCCTCCCCAAAGAGGGGAGGCGAAGCCTGGGAGGGTGGACCTCCTAGAACTGCATTGATCTTAGCCAAAAGGCCAAGAAAAGACACCATGAGTGTAATAAGATATAAATAGTACAAAACACTAAGGGAAGTAATTCAGTATATACCATCAGGAGTAAGTTTTTTTATATAAAAAGTGAGAATTGTTTGTGGTCGCTAGGTGTAAAGCAGCAATAAATGACTATTGAGATGAAGCTGATTTTGATGAGTATGATGCAAATAGTTCATTGTTTAAAAAGAAATGCATTTTATTGTGGTATAAAAAGTTTGCCTATTTTTTCAATGATTTATTTGTTCAAAAAATGTTAAATTTCCTTTGTAATCTTTTGATGGAACAGATACTCGAGTAAATTTATGATTTACATTACGTTCCCATGTAATGCAAGGGAAGTAACTATTAAAAGATTATTCAAATGTAACTTCCCTTTCTTGATTACCTAATATTTATAATTCTTTATATATGTTTGTCTAATTTATACGAAATCGTCTATATACATTATTCAGATATGTAAAATGCCATAAACATATAGATACATTTTGTGTACATCCCCTTTTACTGAGTAAACAGATACTAAACGTTTATCATAGAGACAGAAGTTCCACTCAATATGTAAATATTTATCTTATTTATAATGACTGCCTATCATAATCAGAAGCATTTGTTTCTCAGAATTATAATTACTATGACAAGATATAATGGCTATCCCTTCAGGTCAATTTATTTTGTTGTATTATTTTTTTTATTATTATTAGATCCCGTACTGCATATGTTTGCATGGATGAGTTAAAAGTTAATTTTTTTTGTTTGTTTATAAAAACAATTACTTTCCTGATTTCGTTAAGGAGAAAAAGAAAATTCAATTTAATATCATTTTCCCAATTTTTTAGATGAGGATTGATAATTTGAATTCTTTTGATTATTCTGAGTACTGTTCTCATCTTGGATGTGATTCTTACAACGTTTCGGCCGATGTAACCTCTGACCTTCTTTAGGTGCATCTTGTCAAACTCGGAAATCTATCCGAAATTTTATTTAATTGGAGTTTGATAAGATGTACATAAAGAAGGTGGGAAGTTACATCGGCAGAAACGTTGTAAAAATAACATCCAAGATGAGAAGAGCAGTTTGAATGATGGAAATAATACAATATCATTTAAATTTTTAACTCCCATAGAATAAGATGTTTTTTTGGAAGGCTCCTTCGATAGCAATATAGCGCTCTATTTTGATATCTATATTACGCAACACTTTTATTTGGGAACACAATAATTTAAGGAGATTTTCAATTATCATGTTGAAGCTGCAAAAATATCAAGTTTTCACATATATTTTTAGTAAAAGTTAAATTCAGATAAGAATTTACTTACCTATTTGTTAGAATCTGGTTGTCAATATGTGGAGCTTATAATGTCTTCTGTGGAATCCTCTGGTATTAATTGATAATAAAAAGAACATATGGCTGTGGTTAAGTTGATGTGTGTAGATATATTAGAGTGTGATGTGAACAGTTCTAAGTCCGAGCAAAGGTGCTAGTCCATTAATTCCATGTTGAAAGTTGATAATCTTGTTATAGAGGGTCATGGGTTGAAAGTTCAGACTGACAAGTGCATTCATCCTTTTCTGAGCTTATGATTAACTTATAATTAACATTAAAAAAAAAACACAGATATATAGATTTTAAGAACTAAATAAATGAACAATTGTACAGTTAAGAATTGAAATAAATACAAATCTTGGTCATCATTTTCTTCTTTCTCCAGCTGATAGATTTTCTCGATGCTACTTTCTCTTTATCGTCCTTGAATCTTATTGTTATTATGTTATTGCTTGCAGAGTCGAAAATTCCAGAAGTTTTTGTGGTGGTAAGAATTACGGTGACTGTTTTAGACAGCAATTTCTATTTCAGAAAGCTCAGCACCTATTCTTCCTCTTTTATAAATATATTGGTGTAAACAAATGTTATCTTTGTCTTGATTTTTCTTCTGTTCATCACCAATAGCATTAATAATGTAAACGCTATAATTTGATTATTTTATAAATAATAATATGCAAATAAATCTTTTGCAATTGATTGTAAATTGATAATAAAATGATCATCAGTTCTAAAGAGGGTATGCCTAATTTGCAGGTTATGTAAGTTCTACAGGATGACCCCCCCCCGCCCCCCCCCCCCCCCCCAAAAAAAAATTCACCCGTGGACTCGTTAATAAAAGTCACAATCCTTTTTGCAATCCAATCATATTTGGTACAAACAAACTTCACTCTATGATTCGTTCACTAAGTTTCCTTCATATTATTTACCTCCTTGCCAGGAACTTAGACACAAGGTCACGTGTGGTTTTGAAAATCCAGCATACTAGGATAAGTGCACTCTGGCCTACAAAAGATTCTCCAGTAGGGGCGCCTCAGGCGATTACCAATAAACTAACCCTTTCTCAGAGAGAAGGTAAAGCTTGGGAAGGTGTATCTCCTAGGACTGAACAGAACAGTAGTCCAACTGATTTGTATCAACTGGTCAATGATATATGGGAACATTTTGGTGATCGTCTCATCAGTAGGAGGTGTGGACCTGAATGAGATTAACACTCACCGGACCTTAAAGCCTTCTAAGCTTTTTATCTGTGGGGTTATATCAAAGATAATATCTATCAAAACAACCCTCAGGCTATACCTGAACTGAAGAGATTAATCACAGCCAAAAGCAGGGCAGTGCCAAGAATAGAGTGTGTCAACGTTATTGACAACTTTGCACGTTGTATCCAGGTATGCTTATTATTGAATGGTGATAAAACAAAAACTGTTGGACATTCATGACTGACACTTGGTGGACAAGTCAAGCATAGACTTAAGTTTACTTCTACGAAAAGGAGAGTAGAAAGTGGACCTTGGGTTTACTTTTGGCAGCCTCATAACTTTCGCTCCTCCCTATTTTGTCCTTTAGTCCTCACATTCCATGAGCGATGTTTCTGACAAAGGGGGAAGAATTGCTGTTTTCTGGGTTGGAATCTATCCATCTAGCACTTATCGTAACGCTAGCTTTTGACCTTGAGGTAGTATATTTTTTTTTTAGCCCCTTCCATCAAATGGCTTCATGCATTGTCTGGAGGAAATTCCACGAAACAAAAAAATATGGTTTGACTGCAAAAAGGATAGTGAATGTTTTCAGGATTCCATGAATGGCATTTCTTTGAGAGAGGGGTTACCCTATATAAAGTTAGTGTTGTGCTTCACATAATATAGAAATAATTACTGGTGCTTATATTTATTGTAAGGATAATCTAGTTGAATTATGATGGAAATGCTTTACATTATATGAATTATTTAACACCATTTCTTTTCGAAGAATGGATTCAATAACAAATGTTAATTAAATTTGGAGAATATGTTTCATTACAAGTACAGTGTACACAAGTAATTTCATTGTTCTCCTTTGTAGTTTTCATTGAATAAAAAACGAACTCAACACAATGACATTATAAGCATTTGATCACAATTACAATAATCACATCTATTGCAAAGGAATGTAAACAAGGTGTGCCTTTTTTTCTTTTTCTTTTTCTTTTCTTTTTCATTCGTGTGTACAAAACCCTGTTCTTTTTTGGAGAACTTTTCAAGCATAAAAAGTTCCAGTGTATTTGATTCAGTTCAAAATTTCTTTCTTGTATAACAACAGTAACAACTTTCCAAGAGCAAGAATTATGAACGCATGCATAAAAACATAAATATATATATTTTTTTTTTTTTTAGATTTCATTGAAATAACATGTATGACCATCTATTATTGGGATACATAAGTGAAAAGAAATGTATCGGAAGAGAAAAAGAGATATTATTCAAATCAAAATGTAAACTTGTGTATCATGTTTCAACTTTCCAATCTGTAAACTTGTATAAACATTGAAGATCTGTCTTTTTGTTTTTTTTTTCTATTATTATTTTTATTATTATTTGATCGGCTGATCTGTTAAACAAATAACCAAATTTTCAATGATAAAAGAGAAGAAATATTTGGTTTCTGTAGTAACATTCTGTTCTTCAGTTGTCTTTTTCTGCCGGAAACTAATATTTTAACCATTGTGTATTGCATGGATGTTGCATGTTTTCATCCTGTAACCAAAGGAGGATTCATTTTTTTAATTTTTTTTTTTTTCTAGTCGCCCAGTGAAGAGGCGTTGTTAAATCCAGATGAAATATTTTCACCTCCTGTAGTAAAAACAGTCATCGTTTTCTACAGGAGTGTTATCCAACAGTTTTTTTGTTGTTTTTGTTTTTTTTAAATTTTATTTCCATTTAAAAAACGATAAGCTCTAGAAGAAGCAGTCACAAACGTTTGCGTCTAATGATATCTAATTGAAGCAATGTTCTTTGCACAGACAAATTTGGTTGGTGCTATTTCTTTTTATTTATTTTTTTAATAAATTAAATGGAGGTCACATAACGGTGAGTCTATTTCATATTCAGGATTACTGCACATAAATATTAAACCCAAATCGAATGTTATACAAATTCACCACAGCATCTGAAATACAGAAGAAAGAAAAACTAAATTAGATACCATTTTTGTTTTTTTTATTGATATACATAGTAAGGATTATTTTTAAATTAATAAAACAAAATTAAAATTTTAGACAAAATTCTATTTCTTTTATTTTTAAAATTTAATTTACTATCACATATATGCTTCCTCCGATCGCATGTTTTTTCTAGACTACCAGCCCCCCCCCCCTCTCTCTCTCTCTCTCTCGCTGTCTGCGAGAGGGTGTTCCTATTTACTTGTCTAGAATTATATAATTGTGAAAAAACTATATACAATACATGAAGCTAAATAAATTGTTTCGGACTAATAAAATAATTTAAGTTTAAGTTTTCCCATTTATATATTTAGTTTTACTTATCATTTATATTTGAATTCATGTTTTGAAACGTGACGTAAATCATAATCTATGACGTTACGCCAAAGCTATAATCATTTACTTAATGGAATGTTTTAAGATCTATTATAAGAAAGCGCAAATAGCTCAGTTGGTAGAACGTCAAGGTTTCTGTTTCGATTTCCGGCCATGGTATCCACTTTATTTGTTGGGAATTTATTATTTACTATTGACGCAATATTCTCCATTTCTAAAAGTAGTTAAGATCTCTGATATTTCAAAATTAGACAAATTCCGCAATGTATTTATTACGGTTAAAAAATTGTGACGGACGGACAGACACAGACAGAAAGACAGACAGACAGACAGACAAAATCCCTATTTATATAAGATTGAATACCGTTTGTTGTAAATATCATTTTATGTACTTTGATTATTTTACGAAATGTCTGTTTTGATTTCATACAAATGTTGATCCATTCTTTAAAGTTCATTATAAAAACTCTCACAGAAACATAATGTTATCTCCCTTGCACTTTTATTAAATGGGCCTTTTCGCAACAACTTCGCCGTCATTTTCGATAAATTTGAATGTTTACAAGTAATTAACAGCAAACTTATGAACATATTGTCATGACACCTTACTATGAACATTATACTAATATATATATATATATATATATATATATATATATATATAATGTAAAATGAAAAAAGGAAAGCCAAAACCTATGTGATTTATGTATTCATCAACGTTTCGTCTTTATTGAAAGACTTCCTCAGAATGAAGAAAGCAATGTAGAAAAATCATACAGAATATTGTGTGGAAGTATGAGTCTGCCGTTTATTCTAAACTAGGAGGGGAACAAACCCAGTCCCCCCTAACTACTGCAGCCATGCTTGGCTATAAATAGCCATAAACTGACAAGTCCAAGCCATCAATCCCATTCATCTCGTGTCCTTTGAAGGAGACAGGCCATTGCTGATAACATTACTACCAAAATCATGTTTTCCATTCTTTGCTTGTTCACGTCAACAGCCATGCCAAAGTCTGGACACTTTCTGACATATCAAAATTAATATTATGTATGATTTTTCTACATTGCTTTCTTCATCCTGAGGAAGTCTTTCAATAAAGACGAAACGTTGATGAATACATAAATCACATAGGTTTTGGCTTTCCTTTCTCCATTTTACATTACGTCGGATTATTTTATCCCCACCTTTCTTCATATATATATATATATATATATATATGTTATGTTTTTGTATAACAGAAATGACTAGGGTGCTCAATTACGTATGTAAGAACATTATATTTTTATTTCAAATAACACTATACGTTAGTTGGATCGTCCGTCGATACCAGCGATTTCATGGAAACAGTGAAAATCCATCCCATAGGCCTAAAGAACACCAAGTGTGGCTACTGTTCAGCTCTTCAACCCGTCGGCTGAAAAACGGTCACACTAGGTATTCTTTAGCTTTATGAGCTGGATTTCCAGCATTTGTGTAAAACCACAGGTATTGATGGACAATCGAACTAATGTATAGTGTTATTTCAAATGTATATGTTTATATTTATTTGTATGCACAGGATTCACTCCTAAACTAGTTAACCGATCATTATGAATTTTGAGACATAGCTGCTAAGTGTAAGAGGTCGTAATGTAAGCTTTATTTAGTTTAATTTATTTTTATGCAAAGGACGTAAAAAGATACCTCTTATTTTAATGAAATTTTAACAGTAACTATTAGACATTAATTAATAAATATTCCCCAACTTTCAGGTTCTTTGGAGTATTTTAACAGGGTTTTTTCGGGGGCACAATATGGACACAATCTTTCATTTGAAAATTCATAGTCATTAGACACCAATTAAGCAAGATTCCCTGAATTTCAATTTCTTTTTAATACTCCTTAAGGTTAAGCCTTAAATTTTAGACATTTTTTATAATCAAAATCATGTCATGGATTTTAATCAAAACTAGAATAAGGATTCTAGACAGAAGGTCTATGTATATTTGTGTGGGATAAACTCTGAAACTAATTAATCAATCTTGTTGGACGGTTTATAGAAATTGACTTCCAAACCAACCTATCTCTGACCAGGTCTTTATTTATCCCTCTTTCTCTCAAATTCATCCTTATCACTTCCTCCTATGTTTTACTTGGCCTTTCCCTGTGAACCTGCTACCTCAAATGTTCTCCACCTACTAACTCAAGAATTCTCGTCCATTCTATCAACGTGGCCATACTGTCAAAGTCTCCTGTTCTGCACACATATTCCCGTCCTGTCCAGATGTAATACCACATTTACGCTAGGGGCCGTCCTACTTAAGATATCTCTTAATTGATTGGGAATTTTATTGTTTATAAATATACAAATATTTAATTGGAATAAAATGGGGAGTGAGGAAAGAGAAAAAAAAATTGATTAGTAAGACCCACGCAACCCTTTCTAAATAGTAGACCGCCCACTGTTTTCCGGTTTGTTCAGAACTGAAAATAAGCAGGTTAATTTCTTAATGAGAGTGGGAGAAAAAAGAAAATGGGATATGGAGTTTGGAGAGTGGGTGGCGTCCTTCCAAGATAAATGCAATTTGGAAGAGGCTGAGGACAAAAAATTGAAAGTGGGGAGTAGGCATATTGAAATATTTCTATTACCAGGGGGGGGGGGGGGCTTATTCACTCGACTAGCTAAGAGGTTAAACTTACCCGAAGGACCAGGAACTGCGTGCGCCATGCTCAGGCAGGGAACACGTACTCATACTTGGACACACAAGCTCGCTACTTGTATCCACCTTTTTTCAAAAACCGAGGAATGTAATCTGTTGCTATCACATCTGATCTTGACCTTCAGCTGGTGCTTGAAGAAAGCGATCAGATCCTGATCAGCAAAAGATTTAACCCCTTGGTCATCTCTCAGACCACACCACCATTCGTGTTATGGCCAGAATCTCGAGAAACACTATTCGTATCTCTCTGCCCCACACCGGCCTGACATTGTCAATTACGTAGAATAAGTTTAGCGGTAGCAGATACTAGGGATCGATACGAGCCATCACCTCGTTGACATTTCAGCCGAGAAGGGCAAGAAAGTGTGCGATTTTCTTGTGGTTATGAAGTCAAAAAGATAATCATCTAATTATGATAAGAATAATTCATTCTTACTGAAAAGGTATAAATTAAAAAAAAAATGAGTGAAGACATCATTGCTTATAATAAAAGTATGCAACAAGGTTATTTCCCACTAACTATTCATTAAACTAAAAATGTAATTGAAGGATAAGTCTCTGTGCAAGCTGTGTTCAACTGCTTGTACATACTCATTAAGACACAAATCTGTCTTTGCTCTCTCAAGTTGAAAAATTTTTTTTTTTTTTTAAATAAATTATTAATTTTTCTTCTTATAACATTCATAAATTCTTTTAAGTTGTTCGGTTGAAAATTAGGAATTAGGTCTTGTTTGGGATTGGAGTAAAAACATGTATGGTAAAGTTGATACAGGTGGCCCAGACAAATTTGACATTTTTTGTAAAGAAAACAAAAAACGCCATTTCTTGACCAATAATTGATTTATTATCAAAATTCAAAGTGCATTTCTGAGGGGACCTTTGCCAAATACAGCTCGAACCATTTTCTATATCTGCACTAATTCTTCTGAAATTTTGGAATATGCATAATAGCAGGTAATAAGCTATATATAAATATATATATTTGATTACGTTTAAATTAAAAATATATATCTAATTGTGTTTACATTAGCAAAAATATATCATATGTAAGCCTGTTTGAATTTTAAAATTGAGAAAGTTTATTTTTATTATTAACAAATATTTTTAAATTATTATTATTTTAACTAACAAGACAAATAACTTTATCAAATTGATAACAGTAAAAGCCGAATCGATTGTTTTGAATTAAAACATTTTCTGAGATTTTTACACTTTTAAATTTTGTTGACATCTGATATTTTTAAATCGGCTGGGTCAGAAGAAAAAAAATTTATCTTGGTTGTTTTATGACAAATTGTTTTGTAATCCATTTTTTTTTTACTGATTTTGAATTTTTTCCAGACAAACCATAATATTTTTTTGAGGGGGTGGGGTCGATTTTTTACAGATAAAGTTTTTAAACTGTTTTCTGCATGAAAAATTAGTATTAGGTAAATAATATTTATGAGTTCCACTATTCTGTACTGACTTTTGAATTTCAACAATTTATTAATAACTAGATTATTCAGTTGGCATCAGGTTAACAAAATGTAAACAAATAAAAACAGCAAGTATGGGTATTCTTGTGGTGTGTGTATATGTGTGCATATATATATATATATGTGTGCATATATATATATATATATATATATATATATATGGAAAATCGATGGCATAACTTTGGGATTATGTTCCATACGGGTATATAGGTCTTGAAATGTTTGGTATCAAAGTTATAGGCCATTTAAACAAATACTGATCAACATTATTGTAAACATCTATCATGTACAATGTGTGTGATAATGAACTGTTATGGGATAGATGAACACTATCCCTGTGATAGGATCACAGGTAAAATAAGCCTGAGTCTTGTGTTGCAACTTACACCAACAAAAGCAAAAAATTACATCAAACAAATATAAAAGTTGTGGGTCTCAGAATAAAGATCTGAGTGCCATGATCAGCAAGGGCTCCTTTGATAGCCAACATGGGGAACTTGGTCGTCATTCTGCGAATGTTGGTCCTTCTTATAACAGAATGCAACAGACCAAATACAAGTAAACAAATATGATCAGCACAAACCAAATACCATGCAGAGGAAGGAATGGACCACAAAGAAAATTAGACTGGTAATGGAGTGCTATTACAAAAGCAATTTCCAAACAAAGACGCTTCAGACCTATATACCATATAGAATATAATCCGGAATTTATGCTACCTATTTTCCAAACACCTAGTATATATATAACCTCTGCATACGAATTTAATTTGTTCTGGGACCGAAGCAGAACTGAACTCTCCACCACGTCATGAGTGCTGCCGCATAGCGGGCTAACGACGAAACTTTGATATTGTATGTTGGATTTTCCATTGGGTTAAGTCGATAATTTGATAAAATTTCACGTCGTATGTTGGAAATATTTGTATGTAGAGGTTTGACTGAGTGTATATATATATATATAAATTTGAAGATGAGATGAATTAGATGCACATTTAGGTTGTATACATAATAGTCTTTTTCGACCTTATTCGGATTCCTACCGAAACCATTCGAACCAGTATACTATATATATATATATATATATATATATATATATATATATATATATATATACACTAGAAGAAAACCCATACTTGTGAAGAGTAAACAAAACACCAAAAAATGTTATAGTCATCTGATGATTCATTCACAGCATAAAAAAATATTTTATTCAATGTATATATATATATATATATATATATATATATATATATGTATATATTGAATAGAAGAAAAAATGAAACAGTTGAGGAACTCACCATTTTCTAAAAGTTCACATTATTCTATTAGATAAAATGTTCATTCATGTATGAAATCCTCTTTATTTGTTGCAGATACAGCAACCAGCTCTTTTTACTTTGTTGATTTTGGTGTTTTGTGCTGTCTTTATAATTATCTACTTTTTAGTTTAATAGGTGCAATCAAAGAGATTATGTTTTACTTTATATATATATATATATATATATATATATATATATATTATTATTATTATTATTATTTATTAAAGAAACAGTAAAATGCATGCCTTGAAAATATGTTTGTGTTGAATGTGTTATTATTATTTAATTGTTTAAAAGGTGTGTTAGAAATTCTGTGCTAAATGAAGTTTTCAATCATGAACTGACATTTTTTCCTGTTTTATTTTTCTTTGCACTAAACTTTTTCTGTTCAAAATCAAATTATATACAAGAAGACAAATGAAATGCTTGAAATAACTTTTTGTAACAGGAATAAGTTGCAAACTTTTTTCGAACAATTATCTATTTAGAAAGGAATCAACTACTATCAGAGCTGTTTACCTTTCTGTGTCAAAAATCACTTTTAGAATTAAATAATATTTACATATAATTATTAGCACAATTATTACAATATGTAATGCGAATTTTGATTTTAAAAGAAAAGAAATTTAAAATTAAATTGCTTTTATCAAATTAATAAGTTGGTATTTAGCGAAGTTTTAAAATACATGTCATATTTCATTGATTATATTGGAAGTAGTGTTTGAAAATTAAATGTCTGCTATCTGGATACAGATAGATTTGTGGCAAGTATGTATAGGTTTAAACAATCCAGTACCGAACTATGGTGGTCACTACAATGTGGGAAAGTGGTCAAACCTGTAGAAAAAGAGAGACAAGAGTAATAGATCAGTAAATATACACATATTATCTTAGAAGTGGCGGTACAGGAGTCTCTATTTTTCTATGTTCTAAATTTATAATCATTTTTTTTTCTTTTGAGTTAAATTTTCTTTTATTTCTTTATTTTATTTCAAATTCCATGATATTCTGTCAATCCATAAAAAATAATCTGCAGAAAACATTCAAATCCAATGTCATAAATAACAACTACTTGCTATAAACCTTCCTAATAATTCATCAGAGTTTATTCATTACATTCATTATTTACAATCCTTTAGTAATATTCTTCATCATTCAACCAATAATTTATCCATATCATTAACCCTTATCTTCGAGTGGCTTTTATCTTTGATAAGTGCTGACTTATTAGTAAATAATTGTTTTATTTTATTTTTAATTCTTAAACAATTTATCCAACCAAACAGGTCTGTTACCATTTGCACTGGTTTAGATTATCAATTAGACCATCATGACCCGTAGAAATTTCACAGTTGCCTACTTACCATCTTATTTTTTCTTACTATAAAAATATTTGTCAGCTAAAATTATTTTATATAAATATCTGTTTATTCTTGTAACAATCTAAATCTGTTTAAAAATAAATAGATCTTACCGCCATAGAAACAATTGTCACCTAAATATCCCCTTGAATAAATAAAACTGATGTCACTTGAATCGACAGTGATGGCAATTCTATTTATGATGGTTTATTCGATTTTGGAACAATTCATTTTAAAATGGGTAGTCTAAATTTTCCATACAAGCGACATTAGAGTATTCTTAATTACCTTTTTGTATTTCATCTTTAATGATCGGACAATAGGTATGGAAGGTGATAAGATGTGTACAAACAAGCATATTATTATGCAAATTAGACATTATTACAAGTCAATAAACATTGATACTGGTCAATAGACATTCAAATCAAAACAGAAAAAGCCTATTTCTTTAAATTGAGAGAAATACATTTTGATATGCCTCATTTCTATGCAATATGTATCATAAAATATTTTAACAATTACTACGATTAATGAGTTTTCCCTAATATGTGCATATATATTCAGTTTCTTTCCATTTGAATTATTCACTAATTAAGATATATTTAGTTTAAAAACTTCAAATTGAAACGGTAATGAAAAACGAAACAGTAATGTTTCAATATTAAAAATTAACATAAGAAAGAGTTTAAGTCAAAATTAAGTTATAAAATATCAATAATTCAGCTAAATCTAATTAAAATATGAAATTACTTTTGAGCAATTATCAATAATGAAAATATCAAAATCAAAGTAACATCATCAGTGCCGGCTTATTGGGCCAGCAAAAATATAAAGGGAGTGGGGCAGTAAGAGACTATTATTTGCAAACAAACCAATGTGTTAATATTTTTTAAATCGCCAAACATCAGAGAATTATAGAATTTAGGGAAATTTTCAGCATTTATTCAATAAATTACATATTTTATTATAAAGAATATACATTTCGAAATTTAACATCATAACGATTTTCAAAAGGGTAGAAGTTTGACAGAATTTAAACTTCGGTCATATTAACATGCATATACCTTAAGGTGTTTTGTTTGTTTAATATGTTGTTACTGTTAAAATTGGGCAAACCAGAAGAGTACCCGACTCAAAGTCAGCAGCAAACAGTAATATAACTTCCAGAAAGAGTTTCAGTTCCCCAAATTTATTAATTAAATTGTTAGGTGAAAGTACAGAATAGTTAACAAAACCTCCCCTCCCCATGTTAAATAATAACATTATTATTTAAGCACTATCTGTAAACTGCAGAAGATTATTTAGAAAGCCATTCTTAACATGGGGGGATCTTTATTAACGATTCTGTACTTTCACCTAACAATTTAATAAATAAAAATTAGTACTAAACTTGTCAAACCAGAAGAGTAAGTGACCCAAAACAGGAAGTTTTTAATATCAGGAATTGACCGAACACCGTTGGCTGCTCACTTTGAGTCAGGTACTCTTCTCGTTTGCCTAAAATTGACTATATAAAATTTTTCTGGCAACATTTTAAATAAGTGGACAAAAACTAAACTAAGGAGGCCTTCAGGGCAGTACTGAAATCATCCTTTTTGGCTTGGTGCTTCCTGTGGTTGGTGTGTGTATGCGTAGTAAGGTATTGATTTACTCCTCTCCAGGAGTTAGGCACAAGGCCAGTTTTTATCTTATTCCCACAAGTAAGATGTGACCCAAGGTCGGGTCGGGAAAGTGGGGTTTAAAAATTGCCTGGGCAGCCCTGTCGGCATTCCCCGGTAGGGGCGCCTCAGGCAGTAAGCAATAAACTTACTCCTCCCCAAAGAGGGGCGGCAAAGCCTGGGAAGGTGGACCTCCCAGAACTGCACAGGACAGACCCATTGACCGGCGTAAATCAAGACCCAAAGGCTAAGACAACACCAGTATGGGGTGCAGTATCCATCGGAACAGATACTACACTTTGATCTTAGCCAAAAGGCCAAAGAGCATATGCGTAGTAAGGTAGCATCGGCTCTAAACATTATATTTATTTTTTTATTTTCTTAAAATAAAGAGAATATTTTATGTACTTACCTGGTTACTGATCCATTCTTAGACATCTGATTGACAAAACAGTATGACATTGATAACTTGTTAGCAAACATTTTCTTCTCTGCATATTTAGGTTATTTTTTGGGTAAGCTGACTTGTTACTTAGATAAATATGAATTTAGCTTGAAAATAGTGAATAAAACAGTCAATTCGGTAAGTATTATGTTATGTATTAACATTAATAAGTAGCATTTCACACTGATGAAGATCTTTTAACTCTAACAAGCATTTGAATCAGGTTTTTTAATAACTTTAGACTTATATATCCAATTGTAATATTCTATCTGTTGTGAAGTATATTTCACTCTCATCCTGTCCATTATAAATCGCTAGTTTCTTGTACTGGTTTTTGATCTCATCTTGCTACGTAAGTAGACTCGATGTCTTAGACATTCTAATTAGTAGATTTAAATATTCACTAAACATTATACATTTTGTTTCCGTTTTTTTTTTTTTCAAACTGGTGAATTTAGGAATCCTTCATTTGCCACAATTTCTTTATATTAGCTAAATCTAACTTATTTTAGGAAACATGGTGTGATGAAAGCGAGCATCTTTTATAAAAAGTTGGATTATATATTGTTATCTACTTTAAACCACGTAAAGCGTCATTTAGTATTTGATCAAGATAAATTTCCAGGAAATAATGGTAAATATGTTATTCTTTTCTAGTGAGTTGAGCAGATCAGATAATGATCTTGGGGAGTCTTCTTGTTTTGTCCATAACATACAAGTTAATGGCATTCATGTCAGAATGCTACAGGTAAATTCTGTACATCATTTCTTGAGGTCTGATCTTATCATTGTACACACAATGACAGAATCCTGCAAGATCCTCTATTCAACGTATTCTTCATTTTGTCCAAATGGTTCAGCAACTAAAAATTAAAAAAATAATATTCTTAGAATTATCAATGGTAAGAATATTGCAAATTACATATATTGAAAATACAAATATCATAAACTCTGAGTGCATTTATAAATTAATCATTATTTTGTTGTTAAAAATGTTTTAGTAATTTTCATGTCTAATGTGTGATTGACTATCATGTACATATTTTACTAAAGAAATGTGTAATAGACTTGCGTTCATAAGATCTGAAGATGTTTTGTTTTTATTCAAACAAACATGGCTGGATCAAGTTTGACTGTGGACTTGTACATGTTCATTTTTCAACTTACCTGGATCAAATTTTTGACTCTCCAAAACATTTAACATTCAAACCAGGTAATTTAATATTTTACACTTGATGTATCGAACATTAAACTTTTTACAAAAATAAAAATTAATATGCAATGTGCATGACCATTGTTGACAGGTCCAATTATATTATTGAAAATATTTCATACAAAGTTTTTTGCTCAAGAATTGGCCTGTTTTTCACCATTTGCTCAAGTTGGTAATGTGGTGGGTGAGACCAGGATAGCCTCTGCAAGTCTTTTGGCACATTTCATTTCAAGTATCTAAGTTATGCAGTTACCCCAATGTCAAATCAAGAAGAAAATAAGCAGCTGCAACGCAGAGGTCCTTTTCAACTACAGATGAGATGAGGTCAAAAAATGAGATTTAGTAATCAACTAAAATCTGTATCTACAAACCGCTGATCAAGTTAATCATACTGTACAGGTGCAAGACTTGGGTAGTTTTAGCATCTGATCTTCATAAAATAGGAGTATTATTTACTCATCTCCAGGAGTTAGGCACAAGGCCAGTTTTATCCTACTCCCACAAGTAAGATGTGACCCGGGTCGGAAAGTGGGGGTTGAAAATCCAGCGCCCGAGAGGTGAGCACTCTGACCATCAAAAATTGCCTGGGCAGCCCCGTCGGCATTCCCCGGTAGGGGCGCCTCAGGCAGTAAGCAATAAACTTACTCCTCCCCAAAGAGGGGAGGCGAAGCCTGGGAGGGTGGACCTCCTAGAACTGCACAGGACAGACCCATAGACCGGCGTAAATCAAGCCCCGAAGGCCAAGACAATACCAGTCTATGGGGTGTAGTATCCATCGGAACAGATACTACACTTTGATCTTAGGAGTTTTCACTGTCTTGCTTCTGATGAATTCTATGAATTCAGCTACTTGACCATGTCAGGAACAAAGTTGTTGATTATAGGGAAAATTTCCTCTGATCACAGAACTCATTAAGAAGTTTTTTCTGACAAAATCCTATTTTCTTGATTTAGAGAACATAATTTTGCTGTTAGATGTTCATTGATCCATTAGGAAAATGTTGTTAAAGCTGACTAAAAAAGCCTGACATAGATACAAGTATGATATTAAAAGAATCCAAAGATTAGTGAAAAGAGATATACATTCAATATTAAAAGGATCCAAAAATCAGGAAAGAGAGGTACACATAAAATATTTAACGGATCACAAAAATTAGTGAAGAGAGGTACACATGGAATATTAAAGGGATCCAAAAATTTATAGAGAAAGATACACATAGGATATTGAAGGGATCTAAAAATTAGTAAAAATACACATAGGATATTAAAGGGATCTAAAAATTAGTAAAGATACACATAGGGTATTGATGGGATCTAAAAATTTGTAAAGATACACATAGGATATTAAAGGGATCTAAAAATTAGTAAAGATACACATAGGGTATTGAAGGGATCTAAAAATTTGTAAAGATACACATAGGATATTAAAGGGATCTAAAAATTAGTAAAGATACACATAGGGTATTGAAGGGATCTAAAAATTAGTAAAGAGGGTATTGATGGAATCTAAAAATTAGTAAAGATACACATAGGGTATTGATGGGATCTAAAAATTAGTCAATATACACATAGGGTATTGAAGGGATCTAAAAATTAGTAAAGATGCACATAGGGTATTGAAGGGATCAAAAAATTAGTAAAGATACACATAAGGTATTGAAGGGATCTAAAAATCAGTAAAGATACACAGGATATTAAAGGGATCCAAAAATTAGTAGAGAAAGATACACATAGGATATTAAAGGGATCCAAAAATTAGTAGAGAAAGATACACATAGGATATTAAAGGGATCCAAAAATTAGTAGAGAAAGATACACATAGGATATTAAAGGGATCCAAAAATTAGTAGAGAAAGATACACATAGGATATTAAAGGGATCCAAAAATTAGTAGAGAAAGCTACACATAGGATATTAAAGGGATCCAAAAATTAGTAGAGAAAGATACACATAGGATATTAAAGGGATCCAAAAATTAGTAGAGAAAGATACACATAGGATATTAAAGGGATCCAAAAATTAGTAGAGAAAGATACACATAGGATATTAAAGGGATCCAAAAATTAGTAGAGAAAGATACACATAGGATATTGAAGGGGTCTAAATCCATAAACGACTATAAACATTAAAGTATTCATTTCAGTTTTGTAAAAGAAAAAAGATTTTGATTAAATTGTGATTAATTTAAAATTGCATCTTAATTTTTATTTTTGTATAAAGTTGAATGTTTTCTATATCCTGTGTAAAATATTGAATGGCTTGGTTTGAATGTTATCGGTTTTAGAGAGAGTAAAGACAACAATGCCTCAGGTCAGTTGAGAGATGAAGAGTTGATTTTTGGTTTAGTAACACATCAGAGGAGAACATGAGAGATCATGCTAGGTTTGCACAAGCCTTGTTCATAAAAATTAAAGCATGCAAGCCAGAAGCCAGATTGAACATGTTAGAAATATTTAGCAAGTTCGATAACTCTTGTGATTATCTCCCCTTTAACTCTTTTGTGTTGTAAGTTCACAATAAAAGTTTTTAAAAACTATTTTCTGCAACAATTGTATTGTGTCGTTCCTCCACTTGATTGTTTTCTCATTTCCAATCCTTATTCCACTGCAAAAATCCAACCTTAACAAAGAATGCTTCACAAACCAGCTTATACTAGACTGTGACATTAACTCTCTCTCTTTACTCAGCCTTAACTTGTAGGCATCTTGTGATGAAGTCGGTAACGATATACATAAGAATTTTACTTCGTATGGGTCAGAATACAGTACTTAAATATTTTTTTGGTTTGTATAAAGATGTTCTGTTTGCTTCTTCATTACTAACAACTTATTTAACATTAATTAATACCATGTAACCAATGATGTAGAATAGAATATGATTTTTCAAGTTCCACATTTTTCACTGGATGCACTAATTACAGTATGTGTATTCTTCATATTGTCTATTGTTTAGAATTATCTTATATAAAGAGTCAACCTGTTTCTCGTTTATTTTTTATTAATACACTACCGCATACAAGTGCAATGTTTAATTCTGTTTCAGTCTCTATATTTTAAATTACATATTTAATCTTATCAATCTTTTCATTTTGCTTAATGACATTTAAGAGAAGGAAGGGGGGCTTTTCTCTCACAGTCAAAGACTTCAACTCATTAACGACGAGATTTTATTTAATAATACACATTTTTTTATGCACCGGTTTTTATTTAGGATTTGATGTCAGGCATGTTTTGATTGGTTAATCGACATACATTTGACCAATAGCTATGTATTTTTTTTTCAAATTAGAGAAGTTGAATGTTACTTAACCTAATTACATAGTGAATTATCTAAAATAAAAAAAAGACAAAAATTAATTGGTAATATTATGAAATGATGTCAACTTACCATACTGATAATCATGTCCATTGATGTCGTTAATGTATTTTTGCAGAAAATCTGGTTTCCATAATCATATCAGATCTTTGACTGGGTGAATGATGGTGAGGAAGAGAGGAGAGGAGGAAAAGAGAATGGAAGCAGTATTAACAGCATTAGTAGATAGATTTTAGCCCTGCTAAGCATAATGTGTGAATCCATTGCTGCTAATTTCAAAAGGGAGAGTGAGGAATCACCAATTAGTTTTACTTTGGAAGTACAAAAAAAAAAAAACTGTCTAGATTCTAATTTTTTTAAATGAATATTGTGTATGTTTATTATTTACATCATCAATACCAATTATGTAATAGTCACAATAAACTTTATAAGAATTCATATTTTTATAATTTTTATAATTTTTCAAGAATAATGAACATCAAGCAAGTTCATTATTCATTACAGTTTTTGTATTTTCAACAAAGTAATCATCCAAATTGAGAGAAGAATCATATTTTGCATGAATAGAAATTAATTTTTTAAAGAAATCTAAATAGAATTTATTAGATTTATAATTGTACCTAGTTAACATAAAGTACTTCCCAGATCAGTATTTCATTTTAAATGGTTACGATTTGGATGGTTTTAATTATGAAGGATTATGAATTTTTAATTTTAAAAAGACTAAGAAAGTAATGTTTCTCAGATTAAAATAAAAGAAAAATTATTTAGTGATTTTTCAAAATAAAATTCTAGAAAATGGTCTCATTGAGCAAGATTTAAGAACCAATTGATTTTCCAGCAAATAATCTGGTGACAATGTCCTGAGTAGTAATTTTTATATCATGTACTGGAATAACATTTGGCTGTATTAAAGGTAGTGAATTTGAGTTGGAATTGAAACTATATGATAAATAAGAGTCCAAGCGATTTGCATGTAAAGATACCAAATTAATTGGTGTAATTTTTTTTTTTTTGTGCTTCTTTTGTTTTGTGTTTTGTTATTTAACAAAAGCTAGGAAACGGCAGTGAACTCTTTAAAAGGCAAACACTAAGATATTGTTCTTTATAAGCGCTCACATTGATTGATCTTTAAATACTGAATTCTGGAGACGACTGCATCTTCCTGTAGAACGTAGGGTTGTAAATATATCTACAAGAAAATAAAGGACCATAAGCAATAAAACGATGAAATTTATTGTTATTTTCATGAAAACTTTATCTACACAAATCCTACAAGTATATACAGTAAGGATGAGATATATTCTCAGAAAAAGTCATTAAATTGGATAGCCTCCAGGGACTCCATATTGACGTCCATCCAAAATTACACAACCTTACATGGCGGTGATGTGGATAAAAACATACCTACTTTGAAATTAACCTTACGACTTTTTTTTATCCTAATGGGATATCAACATTGAGAATTGAGCATGACACATTGTTTAAACCTGGTTTTGCAGATT
The DNA here is from genome assembly GCA_963556195.1 of Sepiola atlantica. Taxonomy (NCBI): domain Eukaryota; kingdom Metazoa; phylum Mollusca; class Cephalopoda; order Sepiida; family Sepiolidae; genus Sepiola; species Sepiola atlantica. Next base: position 72,231,479 of record OY744525.1, on the reverse strand, counting down.
ATGAACATTGTTTTCCACAATTGACCAAATTATTCTGGTCTTATACTTACATTAGTCATTTTACTGCATTATTATTAGATTGCAAAAAGTAGATATATTTTTACCCACTTCTCTGCCATTTTTACCTGCACATTAAATATATCTAATCTTAAATGGATGTCAGTAAGAAGTCCCTGAACTAATACTCTAATACTTTGACATAATTTTAAGTTATGTAATTATTTACTTACAAAACAAATAAACATATTAGCTATGATAATAAAGAAACAGTTAAGACAAAAATATTGTAAAACAAGAAAATTTAAAAATGCAAATATTCTCTGCCGAAATGAATGTACACACATATTTCTTTCATAGTATTTCACACATTTCTTTCATAGTATTTCACATATTTATTTCATAGTATTTCACATATTTCTTTCATAGTATTTCACATATTTCTTTCATAGTATTTCACATATTTATTTCATAGTATTTCACATATTTCTTTCATAGTATTTCACACATTTCTTTCATAGTATTTCACACATTTCTTTCATAGTATTTCACACATTTCTTTCATAGTATTTCACACATTTCTTTCATAGTATTTCACACATTTCTTTCATAGTATTTCATACATTTATTTTATAGTATTTCACACATTTAATTCTTAGTATTTCACACATCTCTTTCATAGTATTTCACATATTTCTTTCATAGTATTTCACACATTTCACATATTTCTTTCATAGTATTTCACATATTTCTTTCATAGTATTTCACAATATTTCTTTCATAGTATTTCACAATATTACTTTCATAGTATTTCACATATTTCTTTCATAGTATTTCACAATATTTCTGAGGTGAAGTGTGGTTGTTTTATGTTCATCACGTTTCAACTATTGTACTGCCTGACCTTATTCAGATGCTTCTTTGTTGCAGTTGGTAACCTTCCAAGCATTTCCAACAGAACCATTTATTTAATCTACTCGAATAGACTGCTCTCATTCCATGTTCTTTAGATATCCAAGATATTTTTTCAAGTTCCTTCAGAAGGGATTGAACTCACAACCTCTAGGTATGATCCACTCTAGAATATCTCTAAATGAATGGTTTTATTCACTAGGCTATCTGTCCAATATGACAATCTATGGTGATTTTCTGGAATCGTGAATTTAATCCTTGCTAACGCAACTTAAGAACAAATAATAGATACAAGATATCCAAAAGACATGTAATTTGGAATGAAAGTAGATTAAATACAAGATTCATTCACATTCTCCTGAAGAAGGCCGGAGAGTACAATGGCTGAAACATTGTAAACATAACAACAACCAAGATGAGGAATACAATTCAAAACATAGAAATACGTTATTCTTTAAATGTCACAAAAAAATTATTTTGTTATTAATATTAATCCTGATGCAAGGTCTTTATTGTAATGTTATGTATCTGTAAAAAGTGTAAGTGTTTCTCAAGATTACAGAAACAAGTAAACTAAAAAATTGTATCATTTAATTATTAGCAACAAACTAGTAAAAAAAAAAACAAATATGGAAAATTTAAATTCATGAAAGTTGACGTTAAACTATATTTACTTTTTTTTTTAATATAGAGCGACCCACAAAACTGTCGCCCATGGAATCATTAATAAAATTCACAATCCCTTCTGCAATTCAACCATATTTGGTACAAATAAATTCCAGTTTATACCTGACTTGTCTACCAAGTTTCAGTTATAAATGTCCAACAGTTTTTGTTTTATCGCCATTTAATGATATGCTCCAAATGTGTACCTTTTCATTGCAAGCACATCTGGATATGACATGCAAAACTGTCAATAACTCTAACACACTCCTTTCGTGTTCCATTCTGTTGAAACCACTGTTCATCCTCCAGAATAACTCATCTTCATCTGCTTCAAACTTCTTAATAGCCACTAGATAGTGCTCAGTATTGATCATATCTGCCCAAAACTTCTTAACAACCAGTAGATAGTGCTCAATATTGATCATATCTGCCCAAAACTTCTTAACAACCAGTAGATAGTGCTCAGTATTGATCATATCTGCCCAAAACTTCTTAACAACCAGTAGATAGTGCTCAATATTGATCATATCTGCCCAAAACTTCTGAACAACCAGTAGATAGTGTTCAGTATTGATCATATCTGCCCCAAACTTCTTAACAACCAGTAGATAATGCTCAATATTGATCATATCTGCCCAAAACTTCTTAACAACCAGTAGATAGTGCTCAATATTGATCATATCTGCCCAAAACTTCTTAACAACCAGTAGATAATGCTCAATATTGATCATATCTGCCCAAAACTTCTTAACAACCAGTAGATAGTGCTCAATATTGATCATATCTGCCCAAAACTTCTTAACAACCAGTAGATAATGCTCAATATTGATCATATCTGCCCAAAACTTCTGAACAACCAGTAGATAGTGCTCAGTATTGATCATATCTGCCCAAAACTTCTGAACAACCAGTAGATAATGCTCAATATTGATCATATCTGCCCAAAACTTCTTAACAACCAGTAGATAGTGCTCAGTATTGATCATATCTGCCCAAAACTTCTGAACAACCAGTAGATAATGCTCAATATTGATCATATCTGCCCAAAACTTCTGAACAACCAGTAGATAATGCTCAATATTGATCATATCTGCCCAAAACTTCTGAACAACCAGTAGATAGTGCTCAGTATTCATCATATCTGCCCAAAACTTCTGAACAACCAGTAGATAGTGCTCAGTATTCATCATATCTGCCCAAAACTTCTTAACAACCAGTAGATAGTGTTCAGTATTGATCATATCTGCCCCAAACTTCTTAACAACCAGTAGATAATGCTCAATATTGATCATATCTGCCCAAAACTTCTTAACAACCAGTAGATAGTGCTCAGTATTGATCATATCTGCCCAAAACTTCTGAACAACCAGTAGATAATGCTCAATATTGATCATATCTGCCCAAAACTTCTGAACAACCAGTAGATAATGCTCAATATTGATCATATCTGCCCAAAACTTCTGAACAACCAGTAGATAGTGCTCAGTATTGATCATATCTGCCCAAAACTTCTGAACAACCAGTAGATAGTGCTCAGTATTCATCATATCTGCCCAAAACTTCTTAACAACCAGTAGATAGTGTTCAGTATTGATCATATCTGCCCCAAACTTCTTAACAACCAGTAGATAATGCTCAATATTGATCATATCTGCCCAAAACTTCTTAACAACCAGTAGATAGTGCTCAATATTGATCATATCTGCCCAAAACTTCTTAACAACCAGTAGATAATGCTCAGTATTTAAAAAAAGATTTTTCATGGAAATCGCTCCAGACAAGGCATGAAACCACTTGATGTAAAGAACTAACAAGAACATATATGGTTATTGCAAAGACAGGAGATTCCTATTGGCTTTAGTCTTGAAAATACCAAGGTTATAACAAGGAGTAAAACAGTCAACAGGAAGAGAGTTCCACAAGCCTGCGGTTCTTGGAAAGAAGCTACTGGAATAGAAAGCTGTATTACAATGAAGTATCAAAACAGCGAATTGATGGAGACTACTAGACCAACGAGTCAAACGAGCTGGAACAAAAAAAGCAGGGAATAAATATAGATCACATAATTCTGAAGAACACATGCCATAATAGTATTTATAGAAAAGACTGAAACTAACAACATCACGTATGTGAGAGAGAGTGTGCAGAGAAGAAGAAAGGGTAGGGCCAATCAAATTACAGATACGTTTCTGCACCTTAGAGATTCACCAGCCCAAATCTGACAACAGTACTCCATACATGGTCTGATTGTAGATTTGTAGAGATAGAGAATAGCCTCAGGTGTGAGAAAGTGTTTGGAGCGATAGAGAGAACTGACTTTACGAGAAGCAGAAAAAGTAATGGATCTAATGTATGAACTCCAAGAAAGATATGATGAAAGAGAAAGACCAAGAAGTTTCAGAGCTGATTTCTCCTCAAGAGCAGAGTCATCCATGAGAATCTCAGGTAGAAAAGGGATACACCTACAATTGAAAGACACGTATTGATCATATCTGCACATAACTTCTTAACAATCAGTAGATAGTGCTCAGTATTGATTATGACTGACCATTTATTTTCATCGTCCAACCAGTAAGGACCCATGCTCTCATGTTTTGCCAAAATTCTTCTGGTAGGATTGCAACTCGTCACACTTCAAATGACTTATATAAATGACTGTGACAACACTTTGGAGATCGTCTCATCAGTAGGAAGTGACATTCTGAATGGGCTTCATACATTTGGAGCATATCATTGAAAAGCAATAATTAAAAACAGCCTGTTGGACATTCATGACTGAAACTTGATGGACAAGTCATGCATAGATTGAAGTTTATTTGTACCAAATATGGTTGGATTGCGAAAAGGGTACTGAATTCGAATATGTACCAGTTTCCGGGAATTTCACGTTGGCAGCATTCAGGCATGTTAAATAAACACCCGAGAGATGCCGAGGAAATTAGCCAATCATTTGTCAGCTGGCAGACGACATGGAAGGAATGTAACATTGGATCACCGAACACACAGACCGATTGGAAGAATTTTTTTAGGGAAGTCTGCAAAGACCATTTGTTACGAAATCCTTGTCAGATCGGAGACCCAGGGCATACAGTTGAGATAGACGAGTCTCTATTTAACCCTTCCCACGACTGATTAAAACAGACAATGTCAAAAAAGCGCCCCCCTCAAAAAAAAAACAAATTATTTTTCAGTTTTAAGAAACAAAAAAAAAACATTTTTTAACCAGTTAACTGAATACAAAAAAAATGCAAAAAAATAAATAAAAGGTGTTTAGCATTGTTTTGTTAAAAAATAAAAACATTTATTCAAAATGATTTCGTTATGTTTTGTTTGTTTTTTTTGCTGTTATTTGCTATCTTTCTTGAAAATAAAACTGCAAAAATACGCCTCGGCAACGTATCAAAGTTATCGTCTGTCAACGTTCGCCTCGGCATCTCTCGGTGTTTACATAACATGCCCAAACGCTGCCGACGCGAAGTTCCTGGAAACTGGTATATTCGATATCAGCACTGCAAAAAGGATTGTGAATTTTATTAACGATTTTATAGGTGGCATTTTTTTTGGGGGGGGTTACCCTGTATAAGACATGAAAATAGAAAAGAAAATTACCTTGGATTTGAACTGTGTTGAAGAATTACATCTTCATCTTCATTCAACGTTATTGACAATGCAAAATAAGAATTAGGCGGAAATGCTATGTTCTGTTTGTGCATAAAAATAATTGTCTTCATCCTTTTCTTCATCCACGATAAATAGGTATGGTTGTAATTCTTCTTTTTTGCAGCACATTCCCTCTCTGGGTGCAGATACATGCACATTTATGCAAAACTAACTTAATCAATTTTCCCATGTTGCCACAAAAAGTGACTCTTTATCATCGTCCACTGTTTTTGTTCTTTTTATTTTTCCATGATAAATTATGTTCGTTAGATTTTTTTGTTTTAATCAAATACATATTGTATATGATGGTAAAAAACTAAAAACCCAACAGTTAAAAACCCAATAGTTAAATATAGATAAAAATGTAAGTTTTTAGATGTGCCACTGTTTCTTCCGGTTTAAGCTATGTTCAGTATTTTCTTACAAATCAAATGTCATCATGGAGCATTTCTTAACAAAGTTTCTATATCTAATTACATCACTCCATTTCACTTTTAGTATTTTGCATCATTCATTTTTCTTGTCAAACATGTTTTTACCATAGTCTGTTTTTGTATTCTATTGCATTACATTTAAAAGTGAATAACTTGTATCAGTTAAGTATCCTGAGACAAATTTGTTTTAAAGTTAATTCTAATATGTATCTTTAAATATCCAGAATTAGCATTTTGTATATAATTTCATAAAATGTATCTACAACTTCTACTAATTAGTTGCAGTAAATATAATTTGAATATAATATGAAAAAGAATTATTGCTATCACTAGGATAACACTGAAGGAATAGTTTTAAATATGAAATTATATATACATATATATGATCATTGATTCCGATAGTTAAGACACTGAAAAGTGTCATTTTTATTAAATTCAGATGTTTTAAGAAAAAGAATTTCCTGGCCAAGCACACTTTCATCAAATTGCCTTTAAGATAATGAAATTCACTTAGATTCTACATAATTCATTTTTGTTTTCCATAATCTCATTCATGTTTTGCATTTAAAAAAAATATTTTTTTCAAATTCGTTTCCTATGCAGGTTAAAAATATTTTGTAAATGTCATTAGTAAAATAAAAATAAAATAAAAATTCATTGTTTTTTTTTTTTGGTTTTGTCTTTTTGTTGAGCAAATATCTTGATAATTTGTGTTCAGTAACTGAACGAAGGCAATTTTGAAAAAATCTCATTGCACATATAGCTGAAATATCTGTAAATACTGATGTTGTTCATATTGTTGAAAACAAGTGGGTCTAAATGCTCCCTCATTCATCATTGTGCAATAAGCTGTTTAAATAAGGATAAGGAGTACCAGAAAGATTCAGTCAGAAACTCCTAAAATAATATTCCCTATACAAACAGATCTGGGGCCATTTAACAATGCTTCTAATGAAACTTTGTCATTCATTCACTCACAAAACGATTCTGTATCAATTTCCATAGCAAAGAAATACAGTTTTTTTTTTAATGGAAGCTGACAATTGTATTCTTTGTTTGTGAGGGGATCTGAAAAAATAAGAAGAAATATGCACAATTAATTAAGCAAGAGGAATTGAATTAATATTATTATAACATATTTTTCATTTTTTTTTTTTTTTCAGAAAATAAATTTCAAATTACTTATACGATAATTTATCTAATCAAATTAAACTGTCGTTTTATTATGAAATTCAATGAAAAAATCCAAAGCTTACGTATGAAACAATTTCAATTTAATATAAAAAACATCTTTAATCTACATATTCTATCACATTATCTTTCTTCATTGCAAGTCAAAATTAAGTAACATTTAAAAATAAATGTTGCAATGATTATGTAATAGTTTAAAAGATTTGTAAAATATACTCAACTCTTATAATAATTTTGATTAAAATCTATTCAATGGTTTGGGTTCTAGAAAATATCTAAAATGTTGGCTTAAGCCCCACCTATTTTTTGTTTTTATTGCACTTCTTTCTTTAGAGCCTGTTTGCTAAACATTTGATGTTTTACTTTAGATGCATGTCTTATTTGTGTCCCTCGTATTGACACTAAAATATAGGTTTAAAATTCTATACTACTACCCCTATTAAAGGTTTTAATTTTATTGCCTAACCACCCTATTTACTTACAACAGCCAGTTGACTTTTTTAATTTTATTAAGAGTTCAGATGAACTTTATTTTTTCAGTGTGTTACTTTTTTTGTCTTAATTTTATAGTATTGATTTACTCCTCTCCAGGAGTTAGGCACAAGGCCAGTTTTTATCTTACTCCCACAAGTAAGATGTGACCCAAGGTCGGGTCGGGAAAGTGGGGTTGAAAAGCCAGCGCCTGAGAGGTGAGCACTCTGGCCATTAAAAATTGCCTGGGCAGCCCCCGGTAGGGGCGCCTCAGGCAGTAAGCAATAAACTTACTCCTCCCCAAAGAGGGGAGGCAAAGCCTGGGAGGGTGGACCCATAGACCGGCGTAAATCAAGCCCCAAAGGCCAAGACAATACCAGTCTATTTTTATAGTAGCGACCTCAAAGTTTATTCTATGTCTCCAGTTAATAGTTATTTCACTTCTACAGTTTAATATTTTTTTACATCTTTAAACTTTAATTGTATTCATCTGCTACTTGAGGTATAGTCTTTTCCAGCTTGGGTGTGGTTATTCTCAAAGAGTAATGTCTTCTAGGAATATAAATAATTATCCTACCTATAGAATTTTATTTGACAACTTTATCCGGCATTAAATAACCCACAGGTGGTTGATATGCCGTAAAACAAAACAAACAAAACCAAGCTTGAACTTAAAAAGGTCTAGTTTTTCATTCAGACATGGATCGCCTAAAAATCTACAAACCCTAGTCCATTTAAAGATGTTTCCTCAAAACTACCAGATAATTAAATAACAGATAACTTTTTCCAAGAGTTTTAAGTGTTTTACATGGTTATGACTCATTATGGTGAAAAATCTTATTAAAGAGGAAAATATAAGGTTTACTCACTTTTTCAATAAAACCAGTTGTATGATGCATGATATAGAATGTTTATCTTCCTGTAAATGTGCCTGCCATTTTTAGTTATATTTAAAGCAGTCGGAATCTCGTTTGTAGACCACAATTCGCAACTGATGCGATGAGTAGAGCAAGATAAATAGTGAAACGTTCTCACATGGAGGATGTAAATGTGTAGACAAAGGGGATGGCAACATATTTAGTGGTGCTTAAATGCATAAGTTCTTTTCATGTTCATGTCGAACGCATGTTGGGAAAATAATGAGTCGTTCCTCAGTTGATAAAGAGGGAATACAATACATGTGGGTTTTTTTTTTTTTTTAAATTTATTTTGTAGACGATGCATAGAAGGGAAAATAAAGATAGCAATGACTTGTTACTTAAATGTAGGATGCACAAACAAGAGAGGATCGAAACAAAATAGAGTTTAAGTGGATGAGAGATGTATGCATTACATATGGTAACATCAGGATACAATGACAATGTTCTTCAGTGAAATACACAAGGAAAATGGCGAAGTGGTGTTAATCACTTGGTGTTCACAATGAACACAAATAGAAGATTTCTCCTTTGTACTTATACGATGTATACATAAAGTAGATAGTATAGTACATTGGTTTCAGATTTTTATATAGGATGGACAGACAAGACAGATGATATGTCCTTTAGAAAATGCATAATATATAAATAAAAGACATTCCAAATAAAGAATAAAATGCACACAAAATGTATATCAACATTGCTCATTAGTAAGTGTAGGATGAATGGGAGATTTGGAAGGAGAAAAATCGTTTTTCTTAGTGTATGTAATATGTGTACATCAAGAAAATTGATGCTGCACAGGGCATCAACTTGAAAAAACAGTGAAAAGTATTTTATGGTAAAGTAATATTATAGAGACAATGTAGTTGTTTTATAGAAAAAATGGATCATGCAGAAAAATGTATACAATGTGCTGCATATGTAATTTTATCAAAAAAAATTCTATTAAAGAATTGTGGGCAAGAGCAAGGGCACACATTGCCCAAATTAATGGAACAAAAATCGATATGGAAACAGAGGTAGATGCAATATTTATAGGGAATATTTCCAATACAGAAGCTCTAAATAAATATACAGGGGGATTGAAAAGTAACTCCTTAATTAAAACTACTTATAATTTATTCATATGCTGTTTTTTTTCAACTTTTTTTCTTTGGAAGAAAAATATGAGAAGTTTGTACTTCCATTGCACAAGAGTTCATGGTAAAATCAGTCGACGCGATTCCCAAGCGACTCTTGTCAAATGCTGGAGCCCAGATCAAGTTTTAAATAAAATCCCATGTTACATGCATTCTTCTCATATAAATTTTATGTATTAAGAAAGAAGTTATAATCTTTTTAAAAAATAGGGAGTTACCTTTCAATCACACTGTATGCATGCTGTAATGCTTTGAATGATTTTTTTTTGTTTTTTGTCGTTTTTTAATTCTTTTTTTTTGTTTTTTTACAGTGCTTGTTTTTTTTTAATGAAATGAATACTTTTAACTGCTGTTTTTGGTCATTGAAATCTGGTTGATATAAAAGAAAAAGATATAACTGAAGACTTGATTTTTGCTTTTTTTTTTTTGCGTTTTGCTAATTTTCACAAAAAAAAAAGAATATTAAAGTAGAGTGGCTGAATAATAAAATACAATTTAAAGCAGGAACAGATGATAAGAACTGTTTAAAAGATAAGATTCATTGTAGACTATTTTAAATATTAAGCAATTGTTTTGAATATGTTTATAGTTCTTTCACATATCATGCTGTGAACTATATTTATTCAATAAGCAAGAGTGGGATGATATGAAAAAGTATGAAAATTCAGATTTTGCTGCCATTTTGTCGTGAAACTGACTCATGGGTATCAGATCAGGAAGTTCAGTTCATAAATTAGAAAAAATGAAAGCAACGTTTTGTTTTACGGATATCAGTAGCAAAAGAAAAATCACAGAATCAGTGATTTTTTTTTTCCTATGAATTTTCATTTATTTCTAAAGTAAATAATATGATTTTGTTTACAAATTTAAATATTTGAATTATTTAAAAGAGGTTATTCTGTTGCTTTTGTTTCTTCATTAGAATTTTACCAATCAGAAATATGTACCGTTATTTAAGTATTTCAAAAAGTGTATATAACGAGCAAGACAATCCGGTATACAATTATATGATGAAAACTTCCATTTTTTTTTTTTAAATTTTGTGATTAGCATGGTTAAATCGAAAGATTTTCAAGATATATATTTAACAAATTCTGAATGCTGAATTGATAAGAAAATGTAATTTTTCAATCTCATTCGAATTTCTGGGAATTCAAAGAAAAATCTGGTTCAGTTCTATATATTCCATAATAATTGCATTCTTGTTTTAATGTTAGCATTATTAACCTACAGATATATAATAATGCATGCATGAGTGTGTATTTATATGATTGTTAACGTTGGTGAAAGAGTATAACACTGCAGCATACTAAGGGCACTAAATGTGGCACTGGAGGTGGTGGTCTAAAATTTGAAGTCTGTTGGTTTGTTCTAGATCAGAAGTTTTCGGCCAGAAGTGTCATGTTTCTTCTCCAACTGATTCCAAAACCGTCCATTTTTTCCCTGAGATATGAGCTGGAGTTCTCCTGCACTGTCAAAACATTTATGTGGAATTGTTGCTTCATTATGGAGGCAGAGATTCAGTTGTGTTGATGTGTTGGCTCTCTTCTCATCTTAATCGCTTTGTATTGAATGAAGTTTGTAAGGGCCAACAACAGAACTGAAAAATATTTAAAGATGTATATATGTGAAAGTTCGTTAAAAAGGAATGTGTGGATATAGATAGGAATAAAATAATAAGCAAACGACAAACAGAACAAGAAAAAAAAATAACACACTCGTGCTTCTATTGATTCAATATTTCGTTTCAGTTATGAAACTTTGTCAACAAAGTTTAATTAATTGAAATGAAATATCGAATCAAAAGAATTATGATTCTGTGTTCATTTTTCCTGTTCTATTCAGTTTTGTTTTTGCTCTTTGCTTATACATTATTCCTATCTATACCTACAAATACAGGGTGGGCAAAAATAAGGGTCCTAATTCATAATTTTTTTATTTATTGATTTTTTTAAATTTTTTTTTTTAGAATAAGTAAAGGACCCCTTCCGAAGCAAGCATGAGCCGTATTAGCCCTAAGGAACGTACCCTCATTTAGAAAACATTATTTTTGCTTAAAAAACTCAAAACAGTGTAAAAAACAATACTTTAGTTTTTGTAAGTTTTAAGAAGTGTTTTTCGGCTAAAATTTGTTTTGTTTATTTCAAAAAATCTCGGAAGGGTCAGTCTACACACACATAAAGTTTGGTGAGTTTAACTTTTATTTTGTGGAAGTTATTCAAATTCAAGTTATTCAAATTTAAAGATAGGACCCTTATTTTGGCCCACCCTGTATATATCTAAGTTTCTGTTTGGGAATTTTTAGATGCGGATTAATGATTTGTATCATTTTAATTATTCGAACTACTGTTCTCATTTTGGATGTTATTCTCACAACGTTTCGGCCGATGTAACCTCCAAACGTCTTCAGGTGTATCTTGTCGAACTCGGGAATCTGTACGGAATTTCAAACAAAACTATTTATATAAGCTACGATGGTAGAATGCTCTCATACCGTCAACCATGACAGGGTAGAAGTCTTAAGTAATTTGTAATTGTATTCTTAGTATCGAACCCGTGGTGTAATGGATAAAGCGCTAAAGTAATAATCAGTTCTAAGTGACAGTCTTCTTGAGGTTGAAGGTTCAATCTTCAGTGTAGGCGATACTAAGAATACAATTACAAATTACTTCAGACTTCTACTTGGTCATGACTGACGGAATGAGAACAAGCTACCCCCGTGGATTAAATAAAGGGTTTCGTTCAAAATTATGTATAAATTTCCGAGTTCGACAAGATACACCTGAAGAGGTTACATCAGCCGAAACGTTGTGAGAATAACATCGAAGATGAGAACAGTAGTTCTAATAATCAAAATAATACAAATGCAAGTTTCTGATATATCATAATCAGGACAACAAGAAATCATGATCTAATTGTTTACTACAAAATCTCATAATAACTTTAAAAATAAAACATTTATTTTATATTTAACCTGCTGTACATACCCGACGTTGTGCGGGAGTCTTTACTTTCACTTTTTTATAACTGTGCCATTTTTTTTTATAGAAATTTAAAACTTAAATGAAAAGTCAATCACTAACAGTGGATTTTGATCGACTTCCAAACTGAAAAGCCATAGATAATATGCAACATATTTTTGGGTGCTTCTGTATTATCTAGGCAGATGAAAGCGGAGAGAATTCAAACTTTTTTTTTTGTAACCATAACCCATAAGGAAAATCCAAAGAATTAGTAAGAAACTAAATTTTAAAAAGCGTACTTATGCAGTTTACGGACCGAACTGAAATAATAACGTTATAATTTGGAAAGCCATTCTTATGGGGAGGTGATTAACTATTCTGTTTATTAAATTCTTAGGTAAAAGTACAGAATAGTTAATTAACCCCCCCCCACACACACACACACACACACAGATACACACACCTCCCCAGGTTAAGAATTACTTTCTTAATTATAACGTTATTATTTTGGCCCGGTTCGTAAACTGCATAAGTACCCTTTTTTTAAATTTATTTTCTTACTAATTCTCTAGATTTTCCTTATGGGTTATGATTACAACAAATAAAGTATGAATTATCTCCCCTTTTAACTGACTCTTTTAAAATGAAAATGAAATTTCATCTGACCCAATAATACAGAAGCATCTATTTTTGTTTTTACATTTTTGGGGGAGCAAAAACAATGTTATTTTTTAATCAAAAGTAAAGCCTATGTCCTCAATCCGAGGAGGCCATTGTTCCAGACTGAGACAATTTTTAGAGGTAACTGTTACTGACAGTCATGTAGCATTCAGTAATGGCGATATTTCACAGTAACCCCTCCATTCAGCTCTTGTGGGGAGACAGTTAAATAACATATTAAGATATTTTGTTAATATATAACTACTTTTCACTCAACCAAAATGCTCTATGAATTAAATGTCTAATTCACAAGAGAAAATGGCATAAGATTTTAAAGACATTATTAATGTGAACAAGAATTGGAGAATAAAGCAGTTAAATTCATTACAGATTTCTAAAATTACCAAACATTATCTTAATTCAATTAGTTTAATATGGCGAAACATGTGTAAATTCAGCGCCCCAGTGCTGCTGGTCTCTGAAAGGAACCTTCTTAGCATGACACCATATCTGTCGTCATTCAAAAACCCGGAATAATTTGTAATTCTTAATGTATTTCTTTAATGGAAAAAAATGTTATTCTGAGATCTAGTCAATTTTAAAAATGTCTCTTTTTGTTTATCTTTAGAGATTTGTATGGTTTCAGAGACAGTGTCATGTTAAACCAGTTCCTTTCAGAAGCTGACAGCACTGTGGTGCTGCATTAACATATATAATTTAATATAATCGTATAATTAGGTAGAAGAGACTAGCTAACCGCTTTCTCAAATTTGAAGGATTCTGTATGAATCTATAGAGTGACATTTATTTTGTTTACTATATTCTCATGGTAAGCTTGGGTTTTATTTCCTAACTTCAGTTAACATTCTACAAATCGTGTCGAAGTTCAGTTTAAGAGAAGCAAAAACGTTGTCTAAATGAGATACTGACTGGTGGGTTGCCCTTCAAATACATATAAAAGAAAGAAAAGAACTAAAAGAATAGCAAATACTTAACAAATTAGGAAGAGTGTCTCTTTCTCTCTCTCTCTGGTTTCGTTTATCTGTTTTATCGAATATCAAACCTTTTTGGTTATTTAATGGCAAAATATTTCCCTTATTGGAAAAGAATTGTCAAGATTATTTGAACGCAAGTTTGTTTTTTGTATTCCATATATGTTCATGAGGTTTTGCAATATACAATTATTAATATTTAAGTAAAATAAAGGTCTTGCAATAAAAACAAATGTATATTCCTTTGTAAAACTTATAAAATCCATTCTTTTACTTACCTGAATTTGATCTCTCAAACCAGCCATTATGGGAAGACCTCCAAGGATTATTATTAGCTGCCATCATTTCCCTATTAATACTGTGAAAGAAGAAAAGAAAATTTGAGTATTATACATTGTTGCATTTTTTAAATGAAAAAGAACAGAATATAGAAATGCTGATATTAAAACTGCCGAATTTATTGATATGAAATATTTCATATATCACATCTTTATAAACTGGTTATGTCCATTAGTCAGTCACACTTTGCCTTTAACCATAACCTTGAAAATCATGGCGATCAGTTAAGAAAACAATCAGCAGCAGCTTAGTTTATGAAAGAGTATGACTGCATTTAGAAATTGGGGATGGCAAAGTGGCTTAGTTGGTAAGGACGCGGACTGAGAACCTGGGTGTGCCAGGTTCAAATCCAAGTCATTCCACTAAAAAACGCTTCCATCAAAAGGTACATTGTTTTTTTGCAATAATGATGGCTATAATTATACTCAACGTTATCAATCATTAAGCTTCTTGAATACATTTTTTTATATACTCATAAACCTCTTTCATATTTTAATCTTTCAATTGTTATTCTAGCTTTTAATTTTATTTTATTTTGTTTGTAGCATAATTCTCTATCTAATGACAATGTTGGCACCAGAATTATGAGTTATTTCCCTTAGACTCATATCCGAGTTATCTCCATTGAATTATTCTGGCCAATGTCAGAAAAATACGTTCATCTATCTGGAAGTAAGAAAACTCGCCTCATCCATGTGCGGATGTGAAAACAAGATCTATCCTCTTTCTGGCTGGTCCTTCAAAGCTGTCAAACGTGTTCGACTGACTGCCATCTTTGCATTGCCCTTTTTAAACACTGACACTGTGTCTGTCAGGCATCTTTTCTGGTGGCAATCGCCCAGACTCCAAGAACACCACAACCAACACAAATATAAGTCATATTTACTGATACATCGTTCATATGTCTTCTCTCTATATGCCTCTGGTAACCTGTATTTTTCTTATCGCATTGAGACATTAATGTATTCTTTTTTAAGACTGTGGTTTTACTCTTTTGTATATTATACTAAGTACCACCTTACATATTTGATAACCCCCGTTTTTGTTTCATTACTGTCTAATGTGTATCTTCGACAAACTATTTATGTGAGAATATATGTATGTAAATCTAACTGCTTCTTTATCCCTCATGTGTGTTACTTATGATAACACAGCACTCAAATTGGCAATCTCATGTATATAAAAGATATACCCGAACATGTAGTTGCTCAAAACGTAAAAGCTAGGATATAAGATATTTTGGTGCTTGCATATTAAAAGTACGAAAAAAAGTTTTTTTTGTCTTTTACTGTATGAGAGGTAAATAAGGGGAGGTAACACTTACTTTGAATTTTAAGCAAGATTTTCTCTGCTTTTATGTAAGCAAAATCAGCTTTTCCCCACACCCATAAATAAATAAATTTTAATATTTGCCGAATAAGTAATTTTGATTTGTCAAATATACTTTTATGTCTAATCGAAGTTGTACTTGCACAGTATCCCCATGTGCAACGCCAATTGAAGCCATCAGTTTTTACTAGTGATGGCACAAGTCGCATCTCATGGTCGCAGTTGCAGGTTTCTGCACCAGAAATAAGTCTGTGTGCTTGCAAAAAAATCAATCTGTTTACTTTGTTGTTCATTTAATACTAATTAAATTTCTGTAAATTACATTATATGGAAAAAAAATAGTTGGTAAGAGTTACCTCCCCTTATTTACCTCTCAAACAGTAAAAGACATAAAAAACTTTTTTTCGTACTTTTAATATACAAGCACCGAAATTTTATAGCTTTACAACAGTTTTTTTTAACTACTTGACATGCTTTCTTCATGATAGACATCCATGTATTGATACAACTATGAATTCTAAACAGATTATCTTGTTTAAATATGACTTGGAATTTTAAAAAAAATGAAAATAAAATACAAAGTTATTTTGTTTAAGGTTTTGGAAAGAGGATTTTGTTTTCATCAATCTTCACTTTAAAAAAAAAAGTAGTAATTATAAAGAAAACTTTTTTCTCCTATAGTAAAAAAAATGCAATCAATTATGTAATTAATATTTAATATTTTATTAACCTTGGAGACTTTTTAAAACAATGTTTACAGAAAGCGTTTTCTTTCAAAACTTGAGCAGACAGGTTCTAACTGTTCACTTTGGTGCTTTAATGATTGAATTTAATTTTCTCAATGAAGATAAATACTACTATTACGGAGTATCAGGATTAATTTAATATTTTCAATATATTTTGTTAAATCAGATTTTTCATTCAATTTTTTAACTGGATTAGTGTTATTGGCTTGTTCAATTTAAGTTGACATTTACTTAATATCGCCTCACCCCTTTCCCTTCTCCCAAAAATATGCCACCCATAGAATCGTTAAAAAAATTCACAATCCTTTCTACAATCCAACCACATTTGGTACAAATAAATTTCAGTCTATGCTTTACTTGTCCACCAATTTTTAGTCATGAATGTCGACGAGCCTTTATTTTATCACCGTTCAATGTCAGTTATAGTGGTCGTTAAGAAATTTTGGGTAACCATGGGCAGATGAGGTAATGTCAAGGATGAACAATGGTTTCAACAAGATGAAGCAATGACTCATTGGAATTGCTGCATGGACACTTTGGAGATTATCTCAACAGTATGAGGTATGATCCTGAATGGGTTTCACACTCATCGAACCATACACCCCTCCCCCATTTTTTACCTGTAAGGTTATCTTAAAGATAATGTCTATTAAAACAATGCCCAGACTATTCCTGAACTGAAGAGCACCTTCACAGCAAAAGAAAATCAAGGCAGTGCCAAGAAAGGAGCGTATCAGATTGGCATTAGGGAATTGGGGGGGGGGGGATATTTCCATGTACATAAATTTGTTTATAAATTTCTCTTTACAATTCCATATTCACTTACATATGAGTCCTCGTTAATTTTATTTGATGCATAATGTTGACGTTCATAAAAAGCTTATAGAATATTCAACCATAGAAGTATTATTTACCTCCTCTTATGGAGGTTAGGCATAAGGTCAGTTTTATCTTGTGACCTAAGGTCGGGTTGGGAAAGTGGGACTTGAAAAGCCAGCGCTCGAGAAGGTGAGCACTCTGGCCATTAAAAATTGCCCGGGCAGCCCCATCGGCATTCCCCGGTAGGGGCGGCTCAGGCAGTAAGCAATAAACTACTCCTCCCCAAAGAGGGGAGGCAAAGCCTGGGAGGGTGGACCTCCTAGAACTGCACAGGACAGACCCATAGACCGGCGTAAATCAAGCCCCGAAGGCCAAGAAAATACCAGTCTATGGGGTGCAGTATCCATCGGAACAGATACTACACTTTGATCTTGGCCAAAAGGCCGAGATAGAGTTATTTATCTACCTCCCACATGGTAAAATGTGACACAAGGTCGGGAAAGTGGGATTAGATAAGCCAGCGCTCTAGAGGTGAGCACTCTGGCCATTTAAAAATTGCCTGGGCAGCCCCGTCGGCATTCCCCGGTAGGGGCGCCTCAGGCAGTAAGCAATAAACTTACTCCTCCCCAAAGAGGGGAGGCAAAGCCTGGGAGGGTGGACCTCCTAGAACTGCACAGGACCAGTTTCGTGCAGTATCCATTGGAACAGATACTACACTTTGATCTTGGCCAAAAAGCCAAGTAAGAGCAAATGAACCACACAGTTTATAACCAACCAATTAATATTTGACATTGTTTGTTTCATTATATATTAAAAAGTTGATATCTTAAAGGGTTGATATGCTGTAAAACAAATCAATTAATCAATCGTAATTATCTGTAGAAAGATGACAATAATTACAACTGGAATCTCCTATGTGTATTATATAGTTTGGGTTAAAATAATGTTCTGCATGACATCATTACATATTTTATGGATTTTTATGAAATATTTTTAAAGAACATACTCGGATGAAAATCATATGTTTATAATGAAATGAAATTAAGTATGTACCTTATATTAAAAAAAATCTATTAATCTCAAAGTTCTGAAAAACTGACTGGCTCTACTTTATATATAAGATTCAAGAAATTAATAATATTATTATAAAATAAAAGAGAAAATAAAACATGACCAGCTGAATATTATTGAAGAACTGAAATAACCATCCCACAATATTGAGGCATCCTTTGATAACTGTTAGAAGTTAAACCCTAAGAGGATTCAAATCAATCTCAAACATACCATAATTTTGGGGTGGGTGTCTTAAAATGATGAAATAAATGTTCAAAATTTGAGAACCAGCATAATAATGTGTCGGGTTAAACATTCCCATGCTTTCTCCGAGATCCTCTTAAAATATTCCAAGAGATTGTCATCTCAAACCAATAAAAAATATACTTCAAACTGTGTAATAATACTGTTTACATGATTGAAGTTATTGACCATGAGAAATGCTAATTTTGTAGAGTTCATCCCTTTTAGAAAGGCTTAAAAGGGGTTGAAATTTTGAGAATTAGCAGAATTGTAAGGTAATTATAGTTTAAATCATATTTAAATCAGAGGTAAACAGATGTCAGTAGGTGTTTTCAGGCTCCCTCAGGTCTCTTCTTTATAAGAAAAAAGATGAATATGACCCCTTTACAACAATCTACATAGGTAGTTGGTATAGCGATATTGGGTGAAGTTGTGTAAAATAGTGTTAAAAACGGAAATGTCTGCGTATGGTTAGAATAAGTAAGAAAAAGGAATTTTCAATTAGGGGATAAGTTAAATGTTAGGCTGACATCTACCGGAAGTTGAATCATGGAAGAAAGAATGTGGCAGAGAAGAGAGATCAAGTCTGATTTTTGGGTGTTTGGTGTCAAGGCAAATGGACGTCGTTTTTTTAGGCTTTTTCACTACACCGTGGGGTTAGCCAAGAAGATGTACTTGGTGTAAATTGTTGTAAAATGTACACCAAATCCCAGAGGAAATAATGGAGTTATTTGTTGTTCTTTTTAATTGCTTCAATTATTTCAGCCACAAAGAAGAAAAGATAAACATCTCTATGGCTGTTATATCATCACTATGACCATCTTTACAACTAGACGTTACTATCCATTGAGCCATTACTTACAACATGTCAATGAGAGACTCAGCTGTGTTATGTTAAAGCAAAGATTATGAGCCATCTGGTGGGAGTTGAAGGGATTCTTCTATCTAATGTTACAAAGAGCTTATTAGTGTCATATGATGTTATATATTCTTAGAACTTTTTAAACTATTTTAAATGGTAAGAGTTTGAATAAGTAATAATTATATCTTCATTCGAATGCGTTTCATATAATAATTTAAAAGTTTCAAAAAAATAATTTATTCTTACCTGAATTATCCTATCAAGAGATGATAGCCATAGTGTTACTGCCTGAGAATCATGTTATTAAAGCTTTCAAAGTTGATGTCCATCCTGATACAATATTCTGGTTATATCTGATGTCAAGAAACACGGAACAAATTCTTGTTTGGTTGGCAAATGCAAATCAAATGTTTTAGTTTACTAACATATCAATTATTTATGTCAGTTTTTTTTTTAGTAAACATTTGAGTCAAAACTGCCGATGCTTGCATCTTTCCTATTTTCCCTTCTTTTTCAATAATGATGTTGATACTTTTAGCAGCAAAATGCATAACTTCTGTACTTATGTAGGAAACAATGAAAGATGTAAAACAAAAGCAGTTTTGATTTTCATCTGGAACCATCCATAACAAACATGTTTATTGATTTCTCTATGAATTGAACTCCATTCTCTTTCATCAATCATCTCTTTATTTGTAGAAAAGTATTTATTTGGTCAGTTGTTTTAATAGTAATATAATTGTTTCTGTTGAACTATTTAACAATTTTATCATTTTCAGAGTATTTTTAGTTTCTTATCTATTTATGAAAATGTTTTGATAACTTTAATTTTGATCAACAATTTTTTGCTAACAATGTCTCTTCTATATCCATAGCTTATTGAAATATTGTTTTAATATTTAATTTCTTTTTTCCATCCCATTTTTTAAAATATATTTCTAAGTGTTGAAGTGTTTTGTGTCCAACAATTTTTTAACCGGGAAATAATTTTTCCTTTTGATTTTCCAATATCTGTCCAAGCTGCTGCTTTCCACATTTCCTTTTCTTGCCAACATTCATAACATTATTTACTTCTGTTATTCAAATAATTACACCATAATTCTTTTCAACTTGGACATTCAAAACAACCAGGTATCAAGATTTTGAGTAAAAATATTTCTACCATTTATTTCTTTTTATTATTTAGATTTTTGTGGGTGGTTGGTATTTAAAATAATCTTTTTTGACAAAATCTATAATTGTAATAGATTCTGGTGGTTTTCATCAGAATTTAAATCTTTTGTCAATAAAATGATGGTCAAATTTTGATTTGATTTTTTTCTGTATTCATGATAAAGCCATTCTTAAGATGAATACATTTTCCTTGACATTCGAAATGTTAATATTTAAAATATTTTGCATAGGTGGAGATCTTCTGCAATCGACTGTATCAAATTTATTCTAATGTACATCATTCTTATTTTCAGAGCAAATATTACAACAGTAGTGAGATAACATGAAGAATGTAAGCTTATATATCTTTGTTATATAACATAAGGTTCAGTGAATTTAATATTTTTGTCAATCAAATTTAGAATAACTCTTTTGGCACCAATTTTCTTTTCTTCAAACATAAATACTGACTTATGTATATAAGTCATTGTTTGAGGACAACCTAAAATAAATATTTTTACTTTTAACAATTCGATATAGTTTTTTTTAAGTAGTAATGTCAATAATCTTAAAATACTGATTTGGCATGCTGAGGTTTGTTTTTGATGTATCTTTCTTTTAACATTCTTGCAAGTTTATATGATAAACGTTTCATTTTTGCACTTTGTATATTCAAACAGAAGTTTTTATCATGTTTGTATTTTGATGGAAGAATCCATGACACATTTTGTTTTGTTTTCTCAATGTGGTCTATTGGATAAATCGCAAGATTACTTCAGCAGACGGCAGCTCATAAACTAGCATCAGCATCATCACAAATAAGTTGACAGCTGGAATTTCCTCTGCCAATAAAAAAGAAAAGAAGAATTTTATTTTTGGCATGCATCACAAAGAATATGACATTTTAGACCAAGTGTAGATGCAGCACTCCAATTATGCTATCAATTAAAAGGAACAAGTTTAGCATGACATCATACATGACTTCACTCAATAGCCACATTTGCCCAACAATAAAGAGAACACTTATTTTCAAATTGACTTTTTCCATGACAAAATTCAGAACCATTTCTATTTACTAATTACAAAAAATATATAATGTTATTTTTGTTTTTATTTAGGAGAGTAGAAAGTGAATCATGGGTTTACTTTCATCAGCTTTGTAACTCTCGCTTCCCTTATTTTGTCCTTTAGTCCTCACATTTCATGAGCGATGTTTCTGACAAAGGGGGAAGAATTGTAGTTTTCTGGGTCAGAATCTATCCACCTAACAGTTATCGTTGGCTAGTTTTTGACCTTGAAGTGAGGATTTCTTTTTTATAGCTGCTTACATCAAGTGGCTTCATACCTTGTCTGAAGCAATTTCCATAAAAATAAAAATTTACTAATCACATCATCGTATCATAGATGGGAATGATAGCTAGTTGAGGTCACTGTATCATAATAATAAATATCTATATTCAATGTATTTTTCAATTTACTAATGAGTCACCACTTATCGAGGCTAACGACCACTTGAGGATAATAAAAATAATAAAAAAGCAATCCTATAGTAACATGTTCCACAGAAAGGAAATTCTTAGAAATACTGTATATGGAAATTCCGTTTTATGTTAGACACACAAACGAAGAAAAGAAAGTTCTTTGAAGTTGTGGTAGAAGACGGGTTCTTGCTGTGAATGTCTTACAAGGAAGAACCAATATTATTCTGAGACCAAGTAAATTTGAAAATACGTATTTTGTTTATATTTGGAATGGCTTGCCGTTTAAGTGACGTCAGATATGGTGTCTATCTAAGCCATTTGTTTGAGAGGCCGGCAGAACTGAGGTGCTGAATCTTCACTGCATTTGAATGATGAAATTACATGGGGAAAACATATGAATCATAGTTTAGGTAAATGCCATTTGATAATAATTTAAAAGAAAGATATCTACGAAATCATAAAAGAAACAGTATTTTTGCCTCAACAGATTCTGATTTGCTTTTACAGTGTATCGGTTTGAAATCACTTAATCATGAATGAAATAAATTTTATCTGATGTTTTCTAGAAAAAGATTTCTTTTACTTTAGTAATTATTTATTATTTGAATCTACTTCAAGACAAAGTTACTCACAAGTATCTAAATAAAATTAAATTATCAAAAAACAAATAAACATCTGAGTATGTTTGTAATGTGCTAATATCAGATAAATTTTAAAATTACTAGATTTTATATCTAGTAATTTTTATATCTAGTAATTTAAAAAAAAACATTTTTATATCTAGTAATTTTTAAAAAAAAATGATTTGGAAAAAAAGGAAGACAATTAAATGCTTGAATATAAAAAGACTGTTTTTAGCTTTTGTTAATTTTAAAAAATCTATTGTAAATCTCTGTAACATTGATACTATTTTTTCTTTTTTGCAATAGTAAAAGTCCTTGTAATATTGATCATGATTATTCAAATATTAACTAAAAATACTTTGGGTAGGGGAGGATAAAAAAATTTTGGAGGGGGGGGGTCGAAAAAAACAATTTTCTTTTTATTTTTTATTTTATTTTATTTTTTTATTTTTAACTAAAAATATTTCTATGGGGAAAGTTAAAAAAAAAAAAAATTAGGCGGGGTGGTAAAAAGAATTTTTGGTCAAAAACAAAGAAAATCAATGTCTCACCACCTAAGAAATATGACTGGGGCGCCATCGGTTTATGGATGAGCGTTCATTCCTGATGCAGCAGCCTAGCAAAATTAGACGACCGTAGGGAGGCTATTTTGCTAGTAGATACAATAGGCAAATATTATCTATTTTTACGATATTCATATTAAACATATATTTTTTCTAATTTGAATAAGTTTATAGTTTAAAAAATTGTGTTTTAATTTTTTAGTTTCTTTTTAAACAAGTAACAAGAATACTAATAGGTCTGTTATTTTTTTTATTTATTTTCTACTGAAAATGAATTATTCCTTAACAAAAATGATTTCACGGTCATCACTTCTATTGTAAATTATGTTGTTTGCAATCATTTTTACGTCATTACTTTATTCTAATTAATAAAATAATTAAAATAGTTTCCTTCCACACATATTCTTTAATAATTTGTGCTATTTAGATTAAATAAATATTTTTCTAACATTATTTTATCAGTCATAAATGATTAAAGATTTCGTATGAGTAAGCCTTGTTTTTTGTTATGTAACTTTTTCTGAACAAATAATTGAAAAATAGGCAAACTTTTTTATATCACAATAAAAATGTATCTACCTTTAGTCAATGAATTATTTACATAATAATCATCAAAATTATCTTCATCCCAAATGGTTGTTTATTGCTATTTTATCTCAAGCAACCAGAAACGTTTCTCATTTTTTCATACAAAAGAAGGCTACTTCTGATGTTATACACTGAATTAACTCCCTTGGTGTTACCTACTTTTTATACATACATCCATATATGTATAGATAATGAACATGGAAATAGTGGAAAAGACAAACAAATACCAATTTAAAGAGGGTCATGATTTGAGTGAATATTTTTTCGCTAAGCACTGGCTTTATCAAAAATTATCTTGATAAAGCTCGTTCAAATACTGAATAAAATCATGACCCTGTGATAATCTAATTTTTAGCTTTTTACATGTTTATTACCTATATATTCTGCCTGATTCTCACCCCCTTAAATATACCTCACACACACATATATACCTAAACTAATGAACGACTATTATGAATTTTTGAATATATAAGCTCCAAAACTCTGTGAGAATAACAAACAGTATTCTAAACAGATGTCAGACTTCTTTCCCAATAATCATTAATATATATGAGGTTATCTTCTCAGCATCTGACAAACCCAACATTTTCGCAAAGAACTTTGCAGCAAATTCCACATTTTATGATCAGGGCCACATACCCACAGAATTCTCTCCATGACCGAAAACACCCTAAGCGACATCCAAATAATTGTCCTGGGTGTTGCCAAACTTATCAAGAACCTTGATGCCAACCAGGCACTGGCCATGACAACATTCCCGTCATAGTACTCAAGAAACTGAAATCCTTACAAAGCTGTTCGATTGTTGCTTCTCAGTACAGACCGATTAGTCTTCTGTGTGTCATGAATAAGTTGCTAAAATCTGTAATAAATCAAAAAGTTGTCAACCACCTATACAAAAACAATCTCCTTAGCTATATGGATTTTTCCTGCAAGATCTACACTTGGCATGCTGACTGTAATATTGCACAGGATCAATGAATCTATTGACGGTGTCTTTGTTTCTAGGGCGATAGCTCTTGATATATCAAAGGCCTTCAATAGGGTTTGGCACAAAGGTTTATAAGTATATATATATATATATATATATATGGTAGATCTGAATTGAATTCAGTGTGGGTAGAGTTTGAATTGAAAAAAATTCAATACACCATGTCAGTCAATTGTAATAATTTATTTTCTCTACCATGACAAAAACTAAACATTTTAGCAACAACTACAAAAAATGGAAAAAGTTCATGTCATAACTGAATTTCCTCCTTCCAAAAAGAAAGAGTCTCCCTCTACCGGCTCTTCGGATGTTAACCTGAGATTTTCAATTCAAACTTTATATATAATATATATATATATATATATATATATATATATATATATATAATGAGAGAGACAGACAGAGAGACAGAGACATGCATATTATATGTTTTTTACTTTTTTTATAATTAGTATGTGACCCTAATGAGTCACTGGGTATTGTAGTAAGTTATAAAATTGTTTTTTTTTGATAAAATACTATTTAGTTCAAATAGGTCTGAAATAAAAGAAAAAAGAAAAAAAAAACAAATATATACTTACTATACCTATTATGGTTTGAAAATGTTCCCAGGTATCCATAGATTGATTTATTGCTTTATGTATCTCTATGAATGTATCAACCTCCAATCATTGTATTTGTTATATCATGTGTCTGTGTGTGTGCGTGGGTTTTGTCTTTGGTAAAAGATATTTTTTTGCAATCTATAAACTATGATTACTGTTTTATGATCTTATCAATAAAATAGAGGACATTTACAGAGAGAAATTGTGCATTAGTTGTCCCTACTTTTTCACATAATATCTTTGTGAAGAACGTGTTTATCTTAAACAATACTGAAAGTATTTAAAACATATTTTTATTAATAATATATGTCAGTGTCTTCATAGATTATCCATTCACTATTTTTATTGCAAAGTGGATTGTTTAAGAACAGAAAATTGTTCCAATACTTTTAGGTGATTGGGGTATATTTTCGAAATACTTATATTCGATGTATATCCTTATACTAAATAAGTGTAGTGTAAGTCATTTGCAAAAAATTATATATGTAAACACATATACACATGTACCAATATACACATACACACACATAATATACATGCACATATATATACACATATCTACATATATACACAATATACACAAATACATATACACACACACACACACATATATACATACACATGTACATATATACATCCACATACATGTAAAGACAAAATAAAATAGAAAAGTGGACAAACTACAAAATACAAAATCACATCATCTGTTGGTTTTTGTTTTTATATTTTGTGGTTTGTCCACTTTTCGATTTTTTATCCTTATATTCAACCTCATATATATATATATATATATATATATATATATATATATATATATATATATATATATATATATATATACACGCACACACATACACATCCAAAATTTAAATATGTACATATTTTTCTACATCATTACTTCTTCTGAGCAATATTCTTTATTTGATAAACATTTTAATTTTTTAGTAAACCTGATATTTTAAACCTCACGTAGTTTTCATCAAGTAACAAGGTTGCTAAAGTGCCATATTTACAACTGGATTATTTATTGAACATTTCAATTTTATACATTTTAAAACTTTTATCAGCATATTAAAACGTGCAAATAATTTTATTATGTTAACTTGTATTAGAAGTAAATGAAGATATGAATTTTCTGTTAAAAAAGAATAGCTAATTATCAATCTTTTTTTAATTATTAATCTTTTAATAAATAATGTTCTTAATCATATATTATCTCAGAATTCTATACTGTCATTTTCTGGGAGTATTCAAATTCGTTTGAACAAAGTGCAAGAGAATATCTGATCATTTTAATCTCAAATTTACATGCAATGCATGCTGGGATAAATAGGATAGTTTTAATGTTTAGTTATATAGTCATTATGCTTGTATTTAGATTAATTATCATGTGAAATATGTGTGTAGGTAAATAGAATTTTGTGCGTTGAATCTCGGTGTGAAATATTTAGGGTTATATTGAATGAAAAGAGGCAGTGAAGTGGTATTAGAAGGGTGGTGTTTGAATGGCTGGCTTCAATCAATCTGCTATGTAATTAAATCTTGCAGAAAGCATCTGGTGCAATAAGTCTGTTCAATTTCTGGGATACAGCTTTCAGAGTTCTACGCTATGAGTTGATCATTCCAGAAAGGATGAAATTAACAATTGTGCTTAGTTAGACCTGTAAAAACAAATTAAAAAAACATCTATGATAGACACTAAAACAGCAAATTTTCTATCAGGGATTAAACAATAGTTATGAAAAAAAGACTAATTGAAGAAAATGTATTGAATTTTGTAAGAAACATTCATATTCTACAATTAATTGAATTTCGTAATAAGCAAAATGTTATATTTGAAGTTAAGAACCAAAAATGCAAAAAAAATTTAAAAGTCGTATAATTATTATGATCTAAATCAAATTCTTACATAGTAATCCAGGTAAAGTAAACATCCACAGAATAAAAAAATCCAAAGAATTTCAACCGGGCTTATAAAGAGTGCTCAATATCAAATAGAGCTTTTATATATATGATTATTTTTATTTATACAGACATGTACATAATCTGCGACACTGGCATGTCGATTTTATCAATCAACAGCTGTCAGAAACTGAGATCTTATCAGTCAGAATGAAAATTTGATCCTTCCCTTAAAATTTAATAATCAGTTATAAGTTATCTCCTTCATTATAACTCTTCATTGACATCATGTCAGAAATAAAAACGAAGCTTCACCCTCTTTCTCATCAAAGACAGAATGCAGTTCAGATGCATAAGCATATAGTTAATAGGAGCATGAGGTGAATACCATGTGAGTTCCCTTTATTGAGAATAACTTGTCTTATCTCAATATATTATAGCAGTAAAAGATATTTAAATTCTCAATTTGAAATTTATTGCCTTATGAGCCTATTTTTGCAGACATACTAGAGTGCTCGTTTCTTTTTTCCATAAATTTTTATTAATGATAAATACAGATAAAAAAAAATCGTTATTTCATTATTGCATTTTTATGTTAGATATAAAATATACTTACCAATCATTTGATGTTTGTTATTTATTAATATTAATGTTTGTTTTGATATAATACTGTTTTGGGGTCATATAAGATTTATGGAAGAAGTCTCCTCATAAGCTGACAAAAGCTTCTTTCTTTTTTTTCTTCTGATGAATCCATTAAAGATTGTGTTTGTTCATGCACATTTGCAGCGTTACAATGTTTACAGGGGAAGACTCAAAGATAATCATTTTCATGGTTTTTTTCTTAAGAAATTCAATTGGGTTTATGGTACAGGAGGTAAGGGTCTTGCATTTGGAGTTTGGTTAATATTTGAAAATACATTCCTTGAAGAAGAAAGTGAATCAGTCTTTAAATCTCCAGTCTTTCTTAGAGAAATAATCACTGATTGATCAAGAGCTCTATCAGGAACAGTTGAATCGGTTAAATGGTGAAATTTTGGTCTTAAAAGTCTTTTCTCATTATGATGCACTTCGGATTGGGGTGATAAACGATGAGTAGTGAAAAAATCTGCAAACAAAAAGACGTAGAAATCAAATTTTTATAATGGTATTCATTTTGATATTTTTTTATTTTCTGTGAAATCTTCAAATATGATCACATTTTACAACAATTTAGAACATAGATATGAATACAATAAAAAAATGCTTGATGGCAGCTGAAGCATGTTTGCTTGATTTTTTTTTTGTCCAAATTTATTGAATTAAATTGAATATAATGACGAGAGAAATACATACATGTAAACATATACTGAAAATGACTTTGATTCCATCAGGCGAGATTATGATGACCATCTTTGATTATATTTAAAATCCCCCAATTTCTTTGCAGAAATAGTTTTTTAAAAATTCCAAATCTCTTATATGCAGAATTTAAGGGTAATTTCCTAATATATGTTTGCTTATTGTTTACAGTAAAAAGTGTTTCGGCATTACTCTCAAACAACAATAACAAAAATTAAATTAAGTTAGTTATAAGCAAGTTGACTGGTATATACGAAGTGGTTAATAAAAACTGTTCAGATTTGAAAGAATCCAATATAGAGTCCTGTAATTTGAAAGAATATTGCAAAGGAAATAAGTTTAAAATTAATTTTAATAAAAGCAGGTAACCCACTAAATTTCTTCAAAATTTTTTTAATTATTCACGAAAAAAGGAAGAGGAAGGAGAACTTATCCCTTATGACACATGTACTCTTTCTGCTACTCAAATCACTGGGTTAAAATATTTAGTAAGATCCATATTTTTAACAGCATCATTTACTCCGCAGTCAGATAACAATATTAAAATACATGTTTTACTTCATAAGTAACAAATAATCATATATTATTTTTGTTACGTATTTAGAAATACTAGCATTTTTTTTTTTATTATTAAATAGGTATTTTTCTTAAATGAAAAACATCTTCAACATGCTTTCATGACCTTGTTATATAAACCAACATGGATGTCAGTTGACGAATATACCCACTGAAGAATACATGATTTCATTCAGATTTTGTTCATTTTCTTTTAATATAGAAAAATATTTTGAGATAAATAAATAATTATCCTAGTGATCTGCACTTTTACAAAAATTGCTAGCATTCTTTTTCTACCATTTTCATTTTATGTGAACCTGATTACTGTCCACCGTCTTGAATTTTCTTCTTACCACTTCACCTAACATACACTAATTCAAAAGCATATGATAATAATGTAATAAGAGATATCATGGCCACCAGAATTTTATTTTATTTTTTTGATAACTTGAAAATTGAGAATTATAGAAAAAAAAAAGAAGAATACAAATATTAGTATGAAGTTCAGGGGTGGGAGCAGGAGTTTCTTCTATTCCTCAATTTTCCTGGGCAAATGGGTCCGACTAGTAAATTATGATCACTGTTTGTTAAGTATGCAGCCACTATCATTAAGATGCCATGATGCCTGATGTAATCCCAGCTAATTTGTATTATGAAAATAAAAATATAATCACGTGCTTGGCCAGACACATCTAGTTAGTCTGCCTTGTATATCTTCTTGTGTACCTTGTATATCTTCTCTCGGTTCCATATCCGCTATGCTCCAGCCTCGTCCACTGTCTGTATAGGAGGTGGTTGCTGATTGCCAAGTGTGAAAGTCTGGAGATATCACTGCACTTCTGGAATCTTCTTGAGGCAATCCCTGGTCAGTTTCAAACAGTGGAAATTACAATATATTAAAATTATAACATGATACCATTTTTATCATTCAAAATGATGGATACATGTCTAGATAAAAAAACTTTGGGGATTTTGATGAACTTAAATATGAAAGTTTTTTTTCATTGGAGAAACAATTGTCAAAAAAGTAACTGTATACATCTTTTAGATCGGTGTAAAGTCTAATCAAAATTGGTATGATTCATCCTAAATGTTGTGAAACCTTTATAAAATAAAGTTTATTGAACATATATATACACACAATTTATCATTTTGCACATTATTATAAAATCTTAAGACCAGTAAATGTCTATATGTTACAAAAATATATATAAACGTTTTATTTATGAAGCTGTAAGATTGGAATATTGAATATTCAACTTTATCAATTTTTGGTTGCACACATGTTGTGAATGTAAATATTCTACTGCACCATGACAACCTTTCTTCATGTGTATTATTATTAATATTACATGCATGTATCAGAAAGATAAGGGGAGACAGTTTGTAAAAACATACATTTAGTTTATTTACAGTTTGTCAGTAGAGGTTAGAAGGATGTAATAGATGAAGATACACAAAAGTAAAAAGGAATAATTAGTAGAAATGAGTCCTAAACAAGAAGTACAATTGTTCCATGACAATCAGAAAATGCACATGTTGTTTAAGGCAAACATAGAGATGCATGCGCATGTAAGGAATATGTAAATTTACTCGTAGGAATCTCAACGATGGCAACATGTAACTTGGAGAATAATATACATGCCCACATCATCTGGTCCTTTGACCATAGTCTGTTTATTGACTTCATCAGAAAGATGACCTTACAGGCAAAGCCGCTAGTATTTAAAAAGCATGTTCAGAATGAAAGCAGGTGAAACCATGTCTGACCACTTTGGGAGTTGCACCAAGAAGAGGTAGTCTCATTTTGACTTATCCACCACATTTTTGCACCTATAACGCCCACTAGGGAAATAATTCTGGCCCAACAAAGCTAATTGCAATAAGATACCTTTTTATGGATAGAAAACAAAAGAAACCCAAAACTGCTATCCAGTAGATAGACTGATTCTCTATTACACAACACAAATTAGTTCAGAAGAAGCTATATACTTGAAATTTATACAATGAAAAAGATATTTGTTTATTCTTATGAATGTAAACACTACGGATTAATCTTTGACTTGATAACAATAGAATAAGCTAAAAAGAATGTGACAAAAATAAGTTTTTAATATGATTTTCTATTTAAAAACTCGATGCATTTATAACTTTAACTGATAACATCATATTTGATAACTTTTATAAAATCTCAGAAGATTTCTTTATGAGAAAAACAAAAATAAGTGAAATAGTTTTGTAAAATTCAATATAAATATTTACCCGGTGTGTGATTTCCGCAGATGTCTGTTGTCTTATTGATGGTGATTGGTTGATAAATCTGGGATATGATTCCCTTTTGCTTGTCGCCATGTCAGCACCCCTACCAAAGTTGGGATCATTTATCATTGTAGTAGGAACATCTGGCCAAGAGCTCCCTCGATAAGAAGATGACATCAAATGTCTTTGTTCACTCACATATCTATTAGAAACATCATCTCCATCTACACTTGCAGCATTACAACAGCGAAGCACGCAGATGGAGATTGAAGCCGTAACAATGATAGTCACCATCACAGCCAATAACGTAATAATAATCACCATATTAAGATGCACCTTCTCTTCAGACTCACTTTGCACCACACCATTTACTCTTTCCAAAGAAGAAGAAGTCTTGTTTTTCAATAGCAGACTCAAAAAGATTGTAGTTGTGGCTGATAAAACTGGCATACCACTATCCTTCACTACAAACTCCAGTTCATATGAGCCGGCATCTTGTTTGGTAAGGGCACCCGTAGAAGACAACAAACCACTGTAATGGTCAATCGTGAACAACTGTTTCTCATTGCCTGCACTTATTTCATATTTCAGAAATGCATTCTCTTGACTGTCACTGTCATGTGCCCTCACAACTGTCACGTTCTTGCTTTCATCAGCAAAATACACAACTTCCACATTGTGTGGATTAACACTGGGAAATGTAAAATATGGACTGTTATCATTTTCATCTTCAACCTCAACAATCACATCCACTGTATTATTCAGTGATGGCATTCCATTGTCTTTCACCAAAACCTCAAACTTATAAACATCTTGTAATTCATGGTCCAATGATTCACTTGTTGAAATAAAACCATCTTTTGTGATCACAAAAGGCAGCAGCACCTCTTCACTTTTATGCGCATTTCTTTGCAGAGAAAACATCAGTTCCCCTCCAGCTCCCAAGTCCGGATCAGATGCATTGATTGAGCCGACATCAATGTCAGCCTTCTGATTTTCTTTTATGTGAAATTTATATCTTTCTTTGAAAAAATGAGGCTGTACATCATTGACATCCATGACTTTGATAGTGAATTTATTTTCCTTGTGCAGGGGAGGTGATCCTAAATCTTCACAGCTTATTGTGATATCATGGTGATCCTCTGTCTCTCTGTCCAATGGGTTTTTCAGAATGACTTTATATTTATTCATATCTTGTGATTGCAGTTTAAACTTATCATGATGAAGGTCACACATAACTTCTCCTTTTTGTCCAACATCACGATCAGTTACTTTCACATAAGCAATAAAACTTCCAACTTCAATGTCTTCAGAAATATTAGTTGTATTTTTGGTGGATGCTGAAAAGAATTTCACATCAATGATTGGAGCATGATTGTTTTGGTCTATAATATATATCTGGACTTTAGCAATGGAACTTAGAGGATGGAAGCCTTTATCAGTCGCTTTTATATACAAATCATATTGCAGTTTCTGTCTCGGAAGAATAGTTTTTGAAATAAATATCTCTCCAGTTATTTCATTTAATCTGAAATGCTTCTTTGCGACGTCCGTTGTTTGAGGACTAAATTGGTATGAAATTTGACCATTTTTTCCAGAATCTATGTCGGTTGCGGATAAAGCAAAAATAGGTGATATCTCATTGGCTTCATTTTTTATAGAAACCTTATAAACCTTTTTTGAAAAGGCAGGGTTATTATCATTGACATCTATAACTGAAATGTTAACATTTAAAATAGACTCTTTTGGTGGAGACGCTCCATCTTTAGCAATCACTTGAACCAAATAAGAGTCTTTAACTTCCCTGTCTAATTGTTCTTCCAAGATTATATTGAGATCTGATGTTCCGTCAACACTTTTACTTGCAGACAAAATAAAGGGTTCATCCCCCAATTTTTCTAATTGGTAAGTAATCTGAGAATTTTCAACTCCAACATCTTTATCTCTTGCACTGGGGATAGATTTTCTCATTCCATTTCTGTCATCTTCATCAAATTCAATGTTGACATGTTTCACAGGAAACTCTGGCTGATGGTCATTGATGTCTTTTATTATGACTTTTATTTCTAATAACATAATAACGGAAGTTCCTTTGCTGACGGCAATATCAACCATCCTGAAGCATTTTGCATTGCGTATGCAAAGCGTCTCGGCATCTAATGATTGTGCTGTAAATAATTTCCCTGAATTCTTCGAAACATGTATCAACTGAGAGCTTTCAACTTCTCTTTCTTGAAGCTGACTAAACGTGATCAGTTTTAGAGCTTTCTGAGGAATTTTGTCCCTGAGACGTGCATCGGCAATGATGTCTCCAATGAAAGTGCCTGGAGTTTTCTCTTCTTCTACCGTGTAGATTAAATCCGCACAGAGACATCCATGTAAAATACACAATGCTCCCAACACCAACCATAACATGTTTACCTCAAATCTGTTAAAGCAAGAAAAAAAAATGTTTGATTAAATAGCTGTAATAACTTTATATCACTTTAAAGAAACTATCTTAAAAAATTGAATTGCTTTTTTTAATTAACTTTATAAAATAATTCAACAAACATAACACTGCTGAATTTCAGATAACACAGTAGAAGAATACGTTGAGATTGTACACAAAAATACAAAGGAAGCCATTCATTTTAATCGAAAATGATGTGATCAAACGGTTGTTCTGGTTCTTGTCGTAATAATAATAATAATTATTATTATCATTACTAGCAACAATAACATCATCATGTCAGCCAGGAAAGAATCTATTAAAAATAAATATATGTATCAATCTTTTTTATGATCTAAAATTGTTCATAACAATAAACTTATAAAATTCGTTGTACCCCTTTTGATCAACATAATACAGAGCATATTACATCCGCCCTCATGACAGAAATATATGTTCCAGATTTCATAAAAATCCGTTCAGTAGTTTTTTTTTTCCTATAGATGTGTAAACAGACTCACAGACGTTCATCGTTATATTCATATAATATCTATATCTAAAGTTGAGCACTGTTAGGAGATATTTAAAATCGACATTCATTTAGCTACAAAGCAAGACTCTGAGTAAGTGCGTTGAGTTTTCTAGTTTGTCTTGATGTTTACACTGTAATGGGCATAAATATAACTTAAATTCTCTGTATTACATGGTAATTTAATATGGCCGGCAGGTGGCTCTGTGAACCGGGTTCACGCTTTAGAATTGTCTGAAATTATCACTTTCCTAAACTAAAGAGCACAAAAACTTGAAACGACGTTGTCTGTCGGTAAAAATATATTTAATATTTATTTATAAATATTATTATTATTATATATATATATATATATATATATATATGAGACAGAGCGAGATTATAACCACTGTGTGTCTGTACAAATTCTGTTTTTGCCATTACATTAAAAATATACCATTATGATGTACCAGAAAGAAATGCCTTGCATTATATTTTTTTATCATGAAATGACGTGTAAAATTTTCTTCTTTCTTAATTTAAAATTCAGTTGTTGTTTTTTAGGTGAAAAAAGAATTTAGGAGATAACATCAAATATCTATGTGTGTGGAAAATGACCTAATTAATATGTAATTTGCAATGTAGAACCCTTTATTTACTGATTAAATTTGTTATTTTGTGTTTTGTTTTGTGATTTTTAGGGGAAAATATAAATATAGTAAAAATAATAAGAAAAAATGTAATTGTTCGAGAAACATAACAGATAATGATTTTATAAACAGATAATAATAATATGATTTATATAATAATTTTTCTACTATTGTTGCTGTAGTAGCAAACTAATACACAATAATTAAATCCATTATTTACATTTTAGGATTATTTTAATATGCATGAACATTTTACTTAAATGTTGTTTAAAGGAAAATCTTGAATGTATTTAAAAGAAAACCTATTTTTTATGTAATCCAATAATACTCAATTATTGAAGCATGAAAATAATGAATACAGGCATGGTTTGTTAGGTATATATATAAGTAAAGTTCATTTACATTCCACAACCCAAGATTTTATATTTTTCTTACAAAATATTTTTCAAAACAGATCCATTTCAGTGTAAATTATTTTACGAATAATTTCAGTAGTCATTAACGTAAACATTATTATGTTAATATTGGATCTGTTCACCTAAAGCTCGTCAGAAAAGTACACAAAAAGTTCTTAATTTAAATTTATTACACATCATATTTTGACATGAAAGACAAATGTTCAGAAGAAAAACTTTGAACTCACGTGTGACCCTCAATATATATATATATATATATATATATATATATATATATATATATATATATTAGTTCTGTTTTTTTTGTTGTTTAATTGTAATGGTAAAAAATTAACTGATGAAGCCTTAAAAATATCTTGAGAATGTATGTTTTACAATGGGCAAAAACAATTGTTTAAATTAAAATGTTTAATTTTAACAAATTTGAAACTTGTACTAAATTATTATTATATATATATATATATATATATATATATATATATATATATATATGAGAGAGAGAGAGAGAGAGAAGCAGACAGAATTACAAAATTATGGCTATACTACCATGAGACACGGGAACAAGTATAGATTCATTTATCAGCCTTGCAGAGATAATGTCAAAGGAAAGAAACAGAAAGAGTTGCCTAAATTGTTCAAATATAAAAACCATGAATACATATATACTAAGCTAGCACAAAATAAGCCAATCTTGTCTAAGTCAATGACATTATTTTAATAGATGGTCATAACTAATGTAATTTAAAGATGTTTAAATGAAGATTTCTTTGCAGATATTTTCCATTTACATAACACACTCATCTATATATAAAGTAAGTATAATATAACTATAGCATTTAAGTAATTTGTGTTGTAAAAGATTATTCTTTTGTGTTTCGATCGTAACTCTTATTTCTATATAAATAAAAATATTTTACTACTTCTTGTGTCTGTATGTGCGTTTCTCACCTCTTTGTAACTTACTTTTTTTTTATTCGCTATTAATCGATTATTTATTGACATAAAAATTCCAATAGCTTAAAGTACTAAAATAAACTTCATAAACATTTTTTTTTAAATAATTTAATTAGGAAATGAAATCCATCAGAGTGCATTTCCGTTTCTTCATAAACAAGTGAGATCCTTCAAAATGTGAAAAGAATTTAGAAGCATTTAAACTGCCGAATAGAACATCATTTTTTTACTTAGAAAATTATTAGCAAATCCTCATGTATTAAAATATTCAAAGTTTTGGAAGCTATTTACATATCTAATAATTTTATGAATAGAGATGAAAACATTACGGCAACAAAATCAATTATAGTTTTGTAACAATTTGGTTCAATTAATAATTTAATGACCAAACGACGCTGTAATAATTAAATTTAACTTTAAAAATCCTATTTAATAATAATAATAATAATAATAATAATAATAATAATAATAATAATAATAACAACAACGGTATAGTTAAAAAAAGATTAATGAAAGTCAAAAGACTCCTGAGGAACGCTGGGTAGCTACAGTTAGTAATGCATTCAAACAATAAAACAATGATTTTTTTTCTTGTATTCTGCCTTATCACTTATATCAGATAATTGTAGTATAATTTACTAATGAAATTAAATAACTCACCAGATTTATGAAACCTATAGAAATTTAGTGTGAAACAAAATGTTTATCCTTATCCAAATATGCCTGTCTTCTTTTCCTTTTGCAACAGCAGCATGAGTGAAGAATTACAAGAGTAGGTGGGTGGGTGGGTGGGTGGGGGATTCCGCATATGGGAAGGGGGAGAACATTGTTGTCCTATTAAGAGTGAGGTGTGTGTCATGGATACTAGCCTCCACGGCAAAATGTTTTTGTTAACAAAGAGTTCATACATCAACAGACTCTTATTTTTTTTTTATTAATTACACAAAAAGTGTCAAAAATAGATTTAAGAGCCGATCTGAGATTTAAATAAAATCATTTAGTTCTGTCCCCTTTTTTCCTCCCGTGATGCTTTACAGGGAGATAACTACTCGTCCACACGCTGCTGCTTCACTCTCTCTATCATTTAACATTCATCGCATTATTAAATATAGCTAAGAATCTTGATCAAAAAAATAAAAATTATGTTTGTCTTTTTTTTGTATTTTAAATCAATTCATCTCTTTTATTATTTTATTTTGATCAATGTTATTTTGTTATTTATCATAAAATCAATTATTGTAAGGTCATTACAGTACAGTGTTTTTTTTTTACTATCAGATATACACAAAGAAGTCTGAGAATTAATATTGTTTACTTTAAGTTGTAAAAACGTATACCCTGTACTAAATGGGTTGAAAAAAAAATGTTCACTATTTCTGAAAATTTTTATTTAAAAAAGTTCAACTTTTTTTATACATTTATCTTGAATTGTATGCATTGAACTTAAACTCAAATAGTTTATTTCATATTAGCTGAAGGCATAGAGAAAAAAAATCAAAATGGTTATGTTTATAAGTATTTTTTTAAATAGGATTTTAAAAAATTTATTTTAGTTTTACTGTATTTTGATTTTGCTTTCAATAAATATTTAAATTACTAGTACATAAAAATAATTAAATGTGTATTTATCAAAGTTACGTAAAGGCAAGAAACACACACACACACACACATCTTGTCTGATAGTTTTATTAATACAGAAATTTACAAATTAATAATAACATCTATAACTATATAACCTCCTCCCCCTAAAACGCAGTGAGACTAACATCGATTAATACCAATGAAAGTGGCCATTGAGTGTCTGAGAGGATGGAAAAACCGGGGAGGGATTATAGCATCTGGAAAAGGAACAGAGAATACAGGAATTTTTAGGTGGCTTAATGTCACTCAGATTCCAGAGAAAACCACCGTCTGTAAATTGGTTAAAGGTGTATACGAAAACACCAAGTTAGTAACAATAATAATAGAATGGAACGAATAGTACTAGAAATCTAGGGAAACTTGCTGTCACTCAAGATTCCAGGGAAAGCCACAAATGTTTTATTTTCATCTTAATATTTTATTTTCGCTTGAACCAAAGTAAAAAAAAATCAATATTGATCAAATTTTAAGAGTATTTAGAATAAATAGGAAGAAAAATGTGTCAAAAACAAAAAGTTTCTGCTTTAATTTTTATTGTCAATCAAGAGCTAATCGTATAAAATTATTATTTTTTTATTTTTAAATTCATAAAAGAATAATGTCACCAATAAAACACAAGTTGATAAAACCAGTAAAATGCTGTATGGATTATTTACAATATTATTACTGTCTTCAAAGCAGCAGTGACAGTGAATGTTTTTATGTATCGACTCTCGATTGGACAAGAGCTCAAATCGGCAGTTTCTTTCAACCAATCACAGCGCAAGAA
This sequence comes from Sepiola atlantica, assembly GCA_963556195.1. NCBI lineage: Eukaryota > Metazoa > Mollusca > Cephalopoda > Sepiida > Sepiolidae > Sepiola > Sepiola atlantica. The sequence goes on along the minus strand of OY744525.1, from coordinate 72,192,651 downwards.
ATATTAATTTCCAAAATCTTGCTGGACTATAAAAACCCAAGCACATAGCTTTCTTTCTCTTTGTTTTTTTTGTTTTCTTCAACAGTCACCACATGGCTTTCACAAAATAGCCTTGGTACTCTGTAATACACACCACATCTTATTTTTGAAAGAGAATAATACACACCACATCTTATTTACACACATATAAACACACATGGTGTCATCGGAAATGAACACATCTGCTCAATTTCTCCTGACACAAAAATCAACTTTCCTTGAAGAGTGGAACTCTCATTTCTTTACAAACTCTTCATCTTTTGTTGTCTTAAGAAGTTTTTAATAAAAATGACTTATTTTGTATGAATAGACTTTGTCATTCTATTCTCAACAAATGAATTGTTTTTAAAGTTTCAAATTGATTCATAAAATTATGTTTTTTGTGCTTAAAGGTTAATAGCAATAGCAAAAGACTGTCACAATCTTAAACTTGAAATCTAAACTTATAATTTTAAATTTGCATAACTTTTAAAAATAAAATTTATCGAATTAATTTTAATTATTTTTATATTTTGTTTATTTTATGAAAGTCTGTTTAATATGTTAAAGTTAAGTATATGTTTTCTAATCTTTCATGTACTTGCATTAATATCAATCAGATAGAAAATTACAAGTTTTCAAATAATTCATTGACCATTATAGCTTTCGACCAAAAGTTTTATATGCTAATCTGTTTTTACAGCCACTTGGGCCAATTCGTGATGTGTGTTTTCAGAAAATATGCATTTGTTTAATTCTCTTTCAAATTTCCTTATATTTTCCTGGCTGAACAGTTTCTCTGAACACGGTCAGATAATTTCACTCCCACAACCCTCAATGTCACTGAATATTTTTAATTTTTAAAAGAAAAAACTAAAATCAGAATAAAGCTAGCCAATTATTTAAGTAATTGTATTTATTATTATATGATAATCAAGATCAACTAAAAATGTTTTATACAAATCAAGATCAACTAAAATGTTTTATACAAATTGTACACACTTCAGCTCACCTCTCGGGCGCTGGCTTTTCAACCCCCACTTTCCGACTCGACCTTGGGTCACATCTTACTTGTGGGAGTAGGATAAAACTGGCCTTGTGCCTAACTCCTGGAGAGGAGTAAATAATACTTCAGAAAAATACAGTGTCTTTACTGAAACTACTTGACACATTTTCAGAAAATGAGTGAAACATTCTTAAATTGACAAACATAAAATGTTTAAAGTTGTTCAAAATGTTTTGATAATTAAAATAGTCGCTCATGTCTTACCTGTTTTTTTATAAAGGTTCCTCAGACAAATCTATTTTGTTGTACTGTATTTGGGATTCTTTATCAAATATGACGCCATAACTGGATACAACTAAAATGAAGAATAAATTCAAAAGTTTAGTAAAATTGATGCAACATAATTTTTATAAGTTAATAAATATGATTAATACAATTTGATCATTAACAAGGCATAATATATTTTTGTACACTAATCCAATTATTGAAATTATTATAAAAATAATATCACAAACTGAATCATCCTATAAATAATAAATAATAATCTCATAAGAAATGTAAATGGAAATATAAATTAATATTGTTTAAAATGATGAATACGATACATTTTAAAATGTGAATCAAATTGAAAATTTATGATATATTTCTTATTTCATTTGAATAATCTAATCTTATGCTTAATGAAATATTTATTTAACAAACATGTTGTATAAGTCTGTTTTAAGACATCCATTAGAATCGATAACATTTATTTACACTTTGAAAAAAGATATTAATGTATTTTCTATCACAAGACATGTTTTTATGGACAGCAATAGCTATGTTAATCTTACTGTTTGTGTTTTATCTTGATTTGTAGAGCCATTGTTATAGTTGAATAAATTTCATTTATAAACCAAAATGAAGCATAAGTCGGCTTATATAGCAATTTTAAAATAAAAAAAACCAAAGCTAGCTTTAGAGAAGCATTCAACTATTTTAGATAGAAATGAACATGCTCAGACAATAAAAGTTTAAATGAAGATTATTGATTTGTTAGTGTATTTTGCACAATAAAATTATTAAACCTAATAACAAATTCAAAAATGTAATATTTGATATAAAACTTATGGGAACATTTTTAAATACATAACTGTAATATATATATATATTTTTGTAACTGATCCTAACATTTGGATGATATATTCATGATCAGAGCAAGATGAGTGTTCCTTTTTTAATTTTACACAAGATTTTTAAAATTAGGAAAATTTTGACAAATAATAACATGGAATTGAATAACTAAAAACTGAAAAATAAGACTGTAAACATGTTAATACTTACCTCCTTATGACGCCATAGTAAGACATAAGGTCAATTTTTAATGTGGGGAAAATCTAACTTCCCAAAAAAGGGCACTCTGGGTTGGGACAAAAATAAAAATTGCCTCATGTTAAATTTCTATGTATGCAAAAATGTATACGTCTGTATTATTCTGAGTATACAGGTAATTAAACATTACATGTTCCTCTTAAATACAGCTTTTCATTAAAGAATGTGATACAAGAAAAATTTATGATTTTGAATGGGAATATTTTCTCTCAAAAATTTTGAAGAAAATAAAAACTTACCATAATTTTTCTGATGTTATCAGATTTAAAAAAATATATTCTTGTGCTCAGCTGACAATGACAGTACAAAGAGTAGACCACTTAGTATATATGCCAGCGTAACATTTGAAGAATGTCAGTTAAAGTGTGTATGCATCTTATAATCCTACGAAATATAGTATATGTATAATGGCTGTTTCTCTCACTAACAATATCTACCAAAGTGAGGTGGCATGAATTGTACACACTGATCCACAATGTATACATATTTGTTTTTTTGTAGGAACACAGAAATACATCTTCATTTGAATCCTATTTTGATTTTTCACAAACTAAATACTTTTCCTTCATTTCTTTCTCTTGGAATAAAAAGCAATCAGATATTTTCCATCGCTTGCTGTTTGCTTTTATCAATTTATACGGACATTTTCCATGTAGATTTTACAACAGAACACTTGAATTCTGTACATTATATATAGATGATATTACCTTAATAAATTTAATACATTAATGAAATCAATTTAAAATTTGATTTTAATTGTTTATCAATTACAAAAACAATTTCTTTTAGTAATTATTATTCCTTCTTGAGAGATTTTTAATGTTTTAAATAATAAATGCCTAAATTATGAAGTTGAGCATTATTTTAGTAAATATTCATCTGAAACGTTGTTAACAACGTGAAAATAATTTTGATCTACTCATTCTACACAAATGAATTAAAGAGAAAATCTCTATAGAGGCAAATATTCAAGACATCCATTAACTTATGTGTTCATTTAATGCGAAAATGAAATATTTTGTATAAAAATGTATTCATAATGTAGCCAAATCTTAAGTGTAAAAGTTAATCACTGAACAAGACTAACAGCAAATGTAATATTTAAATATGTTTCTATTTTTGTGATAAATTTGCATATCAAATATATTTGTTTGATATATTAAACATCCTAATTATGCCATATATATATATATATATATATATATATATATAACATTCCTAGAAATTAATGCATTTTGTAAGGTACAGGAGGCAGTATTGTACAAAAAAAATGTACAATGTGTCATTTTTCTGTATTTAACAAAAACAAAATAATAACACTGTACAAGTATTAATTGAAAATATACATATAAGGGAATTCTTTGTAAATCACTTTGAATTTTAATTCTAGATTGTATAAGTTCTTTTATAAAATAATGTGTACAATTATGTCATAATTAATGCAAACCGGTTATGAATTCTTATGTATAATCTGTTGATATTTAAAGTGTATGATTAGTGTATTTTGTGTGGTACAGGGGGCAATGGTCTGGTATTGTGAGTAATTTGAATGCTGTCTGATAAATGATGTGATCTTTGTTCTGTTTCCTCTCTCAACAAATTGTTGGCATTATTTGTTGCTTTTGAAAAACATCTGGCTGAAATTGTTGTTGATTCATTTGGGTAGTTAAAGTTTCCTTCTATGTTCCTCTTATCTGTCATATTCACCTGCCCAACATGTGGCTTGAAGAATTGTGGAATCAGATGATCTGAAAACAGGAAACAAATAAACAACTCTCAATAATATACTCAGATTGTATTCATATGTAGATAATACATTTTAAAAAGTTAGTCTTTCTTATAAATAAGTATCAACTGTTTATTTACCTGTCATCTCTTCTGTATGTCCTGTGCCTACTTCACTCCAACCACGTCCACTGTCAGCATGAGAAGACAATGTAGATCTCCATGTTGGACAATAAGGAGGCATCAATGAGTTCTTATCTCCATTCTGAAAGTTTGGAGTCATCTGCAAGAAAATATAATATGTATATTTAGGCAGCATTTTCTCTGTAATACAAGTGTTGTTAAATATGACAGACAATTTATGTCTGGATATCCTTTTGTGGATCCTTTCCATTTGCCAAATCAGGGTCTTCCTTTCAGTAGGGAATTGGCCGATGAATCTGCTATAACTGTAGGTGTCCCAAATACTTTAAGGCCCATCTTCAGGGGAATCAGGTAAATACCATGGTTTTAGTGCTAATATTAATCGGTAGTTTTGGTAGGAATTATAATATTAATACGGAACTAATATTAGAACTATAAACATTTAAGAATGATATCACTAGTGTTAAAGTTAATTCTGTTAATGGCTGTTTGTTTGGTTTTGATCTATAAGGCTTCTAATATATAGAGTTTTTGTTTATTATTCGTATGTTCTAATATTGTGGTATTTTCTACTAAGAGTTTTCAAAATTGGGAGCAGGGGCAGGAATGCTGATTAGCTATGGTGTTTAGCTATGGTGCTGGTAGGGTATAAATGCATTGTTAATCTCCTCGACAAAGTTGTAGTAGTCAAGTCAACATATATGTTTTTTTCGCTGTCGGCGACAGTCTCCCAATGAGCATTTGAATGGCAAATGGGCAAATGGAAAGGATCGACACAAGGATATCCAGACATAAGTTGTCTGTCATATTCAACAACATTTGTATTACAAAGAAAATATAAGAAAATAATCTCTAAATATTTCTTAGTTAAAATGTTACCTTCAGATTAACAATCTTCATAAAGATATATAAAGCTTTATTTTTAAATTAATCAGAAGCCAAAGAAATGATGAAATATTTTCATATACCATTGCTTATATTGTTTTTTTAGTAATAATTAATTAATCTAAAATATATTTTCCTTGAAATGAAACATGAAGTATATACAATATATATTATTATCATTAAAAAAGAAAAGAGATAAGTGGCAGAATAAGGTAAACATTTTGTAAAATGTTAAAAAAGTTATAAATTACAAACATATTTCACAAATTATATAATAAACAAAAAATAGTTATTTATAATGAATTTATGATATAAATAAAATGCAAACATAAGTCAAAAGGTTCCTATGTAAAAAATTATTTTTTTAAATTTCATTTATTAATAAAAAAAAAAAATATAAAGCATGAACATCGAAAAAGTTTTATTTAACAATTAGAATTGCTTAATATTTTAAGAATTAAGAGCATTTACTATTTAAATATTTAGAAATTTTTATGAAATCTTTATGAAATTTTTTAAATATAAGTTTACATTGATCTCAATAGCAAATAAAAGCAAATATCAGCATAAAAATCCTGTTTAATACCTGACAAGTGCTGTCAATAGAATTAATCATATTTTAAAATCAAAGATTTTGTAACAAATATTATCCAATAAAATTACCTAATTGTTCTTAGAGCAATCACAAAAAGAATAAAGATATGTATTTACCTGACAGGTAACATCAACTGATGTATTTGGTTTGATTACTGGTGATTGGTTGATGAATCTGGGATATGACTCCCTTCTGTTGGCTGCCATCTCCTCAGCACTCCTACCAAAGTTGGGATCATTTATCATTGTAGTAGGAACATCTGGCCAAGAGCTCCCTCGATAAGAAGATGACATCAAATGTCTTTGTTCACTCACATATCTATTAGAAACATCATCTCCATCTACACTTGCAGCATTACAACAGCGAAGCACGCAGATGGAGATTGAAGCCGTAACAATGATAGTCACCATCACAGCCAATAACGTAATAATAATCACCATATTAAGATGCACCTTCTCTTCAGACTCACTTTGCACCACACCATTTACTCTTTCCAAAGAAGAAGAAGTCTTGTTTTTCAATAGCAGACTCAAAAAGATTGTAGTTGTGGCTGATAAAACTGGCATACCACTATCCTTCACTACAAACTCCAGTTCATATGAGCCGGCATCTTGTTTGGTAAGGGCACCCGTAGAAGACAACAAACCACTGTAATGGTCAATCGTGAACAACTGTTTCTCATTGCCTGCACTTATTTCATATTTCAGAAATGCATTCTCTTGACTATCACTGTCATGTGCCCTCACAACTGTCACGTTCTTGCTTTCATCAGCAAAATACACAACTTCCACATTGTGTGGATTAACACTGGGAAATGTAAAATATGGACTGTTATCATTTTCATCTTCAACCTCAACAATCACATCCACTGTATTATTCAGTGATGGCATTCCATTGTCTTTCACCAAAACCTCAAACTTATAAGCATCTTGTAATTCATGGTCCAATGATTCACTTGTTGAAATAAAACCATCTTTTGTGATCACAAAAGGCAGCAGCACCTCTTCACTTTTATGCGCATTTCTTTGCAGAGAAAACATCAGTTCCCCTCCAGCTCCCAAGTCCGGATCAGATGCATTGATTGAGCCGACATCAATGTCAGCCTTCTGGTTCTCATTGATACGGAATTTGTATCTTGCTTTACAAAATTTCGGCTTCACATCATTCACATCCATCACTTTAATTGAAAACTTACTCTCACTATGGCGCGGTGGGAATCCCATATCTTCACAGCTGATTGTGATGTCATGATGTTCCTCTGTCTCTCTATCCAATGGGTCTTTCAGAATCACTTGGTATTTGTTCAACCCTTGACCTTTCAGTTTAAATTTATCATGATGGAGATCACATATAACCTCTCCGTTCTGACCAGCATCATGGTCAGTTACTTTCACATATGCAATAAAACTGCCCACCTCAATGTCTTCAGAAATTGTTGTAGAGTTTTCAGTAGATGAGAATGAGAAAAAGTTCACATCAATTGTTGGTGCATTATTTTGTCGGTTGATCACATTTACTTGGACCATAGCAAAAGAACTTAATGGTGGGTGACCTCCATCTTTAGCTTCAATGTATAATTTATGGATTGAATTTTGTCCCGGTAGTATCTTTTGTAGTAGAAAAATTTCACCTGTTACTTTATTTAATGCAAAAGAATTTAGAGTAAATTCTTTTGTTTTTGAATCAAAATGATAGGAAATATTTCCATTTTGTTCAGAGTCTAAATCTGTAGCTAATAGAGTAATCACTGGTATTTTTTTGTCATAATCATTTTTGATTGAAACATTGTACACATTTTGAGAGAACACGGGTGGATTATCATTAACATCAATGACTGAAATATGAACATCTAAAACACTTTCTTTGGAAGGCGTTCCTCCATCTTTTGCAATGATTTGTATTAAATAAGTTTCTTTTGTTTCTCTGTCTAATTGTTCTTTTAAAACAATACTCAAATCTGATTTTCCAACAAGGGTTTGTGATACAGAAAGTTCAAAAGGATCGTTTTCTTCTTTTTTCAGCTCATAATGAATCTGGGAATTGATGTCACTGAGATCTTCATCTCTGGCACCAGAAATTGACTTTTTCATTCCAATTCCATAACCTTCATCAAATTCAATGTGAATTTGTTTGTTAGGAAATTCTGGCTGGTGATCATTTACATCTTTCATGATTATTTTTATCTCCAACAATTTTATAAAAGACTTGGCTTTCTTTACAACAACGTCAATCATTTTGAAACAATCTACGTTAGAAGTACATAAAGACTCTGCATCTAATATTTGAGCTGTGTATAGTTTTCCAGTATTTTTGTCAACACGAAATAGCAGTGATCTTTCTTTATGGTGTTGTGTAAATGTAATATGTCTATGATCTCGTAGAGGTATAGTATCCATGATATTAGAATCTGTGGCAATATTGCCAATGTATGTGCCCAGACTCATCTCTTCTTCCACATTGTAAATGAGGTCAGCGCATAAACCTGTACTGATAAGATGCAGTAAGATAGTCACTCGGATCATCTTCATTTTAATCTACAAACAAAATGAACAATATTAATGGACTGTTTTATAATCGCTACAAGCCATAATCATTCAATGCATAAACAAGTGTTTAGTATATATTATATATCATAATACAAGTTCAAGTAATTAAGAAAAGTAAACATAAAGTTTGAATTTTATAGTATTGCTGCATAAATATCTAATTTATATTGGGGGTGTACCGTCATGAATTTATTCATACTTTAATAAATCTCATCAGAAATATTTTATATATGCTCACATAATGGTTTGGTTTATCTATTTTAAGGCATATCAAAACTTTTAAGGCTATTTAATGCTGACCCACAATACCCGTTTTAAATTATTTGTTGAATACAATTTGTTATTTTACATAATGAATGTGGTTATATTTTTCTTAATGCTGTTATTGTTTAAATGAATTTAATGAATCCAACTAGATTTGAACTCAGCTGATCCGATTCAATAGTCCACTACTTGAGCTTTTAAATACACTCAAAAGGCATGATAAGAAATTAGATTAATAACAAATTTTATGAAATAATGGTTTAAATTTTAATTGAATATCTAAAAAATGTACATTTTTTTTCTAGAGATAAAAATTGCAGTTCTACATTTTTTGAGTACTGAGGATAAAAAATATGATGAAATAAGAAACATGATGAGTGACATCTCATAGTAAAGCAAAGAATTTGGATTATTTTGGATTATTTGGACTACTGTTCTCATATCACAACGTTTCAGCCGATGTAACCTCTGACCTTCTTCAGGTGTATCTTTTCAAAAGCAGGAATCTTTCTGTTGAACTCAGGAATCTGTACAGAGTTTTGAACAGAACACTTTAGTTAATCCACGGGGGTAACTTGCTCTCTTCCTGTCAGCCATGACTGGTAGAAGTCTTAAGTAATTCGTAATTGTATTCTTAGTATCGCCCGCACTGAGGATTCAACCTTCAGCCTCAAGAATACACTTAGTTAGAACTTATCACTTTATCCGTTACAGCACGGGTCCTTGCAGACAATTATTTAAGACTTCTACCCGGTCATGGCTAATGGGCGTGGATTAAATAAAGTGCAAAACTTTGTGAGAATAACATCCAAGATGAGAACAGTAATTCGAATAATCCAAATTATCAATCCTCGTTTCAAACCTTACGAAACATAAAACAAAGATGTTTAGATAGATTACATGACCAGTGTTTCTTAAAAAATTATAATTTTGGGTAACATTCATTTATTTTTTTAATAGATATTCACATTATGAATGAAATAATCGATGAAAAGAAAGAGAGAATCAAAGAGTGAGAACAATTAGGAGAGAGTGATAAGACAAGTGATACAAGTAAAGAGGAAAAATAAAACCGATATGAAACATTTTTTATATACAAACGTAATGAATTATAGCAATTCTATATCCTCTTCAAATATGTTGTAAATTTTTTCAATGTATGCTTTCTTTTCTTCTTTTCATTATTTATTTTAAAGGATTTCTTTTTATCGTTTGTTTAGATTAAATATTTGTTTTTTTGATTTTACTTATTAATTATCTACATAATTATGACGTATGTGTATTCCTGACATATTTATTAAAAAATGTTTACCTATTCATTTTAGCAGTCAAAAATGATTAAATTGTTGGACTGATATAGTGTATATATTTTTTAACTAACTTATAATGAATATAATTTAGAATTTTGTCAAATATACTTGTGAAATTTGAAAAGACCATATAAATCTATTTTAATAAAATACTTAATAGATATTTTCGGTTTTTTATTTTTTTATTGCAAAGGGTAAGTATATTAAAAAAAATTCTTTTAATTATTGGATTTGAAAAAAAAAACGCTAAGAATTATTTCACCAACAAAGTACATGGTTATTTCCCTTGCTTATTTAATTTTATGGTTTGTGAATATGCACATTATTTTGCTTTCTATAAACCAACATAGGATGATCTTGATGACCATAGTATATATATATATATATATATATATATATATATATATATATATGTATATATATATATATATATATATGTATATATATATATATATATATATATATGTATATATATATATATATATATATGTATATATATATATATATATATATGTATATATATATATATATATATATATATGTATATATATATATATATATATATGTATATATATATATATATATATATGTATATATATATATATATATATATGTATATATATATATGTATATATATATATATATATATATATATATATATATATATATATATATATATATGTATATATATGTATATATATATATATATATATATATATGTATATATATATATATATATATATGTATATATATGTATATATATATGTATATATGTATATATATATGTATGTATATATATATATATATATATATATATATATATATATATATATGGCAATAAAATTGTAGTTTTTATGAATATGCATTCTTGTAATTATTATCTTTATCTAAACGATTGTTGTTCTTTGTTGTCATTCATTTTTCATTTTGCAAAACTCCAGAAATTGAAAAATTGATAAAAAATGTTTTTTCATTAAAAAATATTTAAAATTTCTTTAATTTGTGAATTTTATTAAAAAATCTGAAATTCTCTATTCAAGTTCAGAATTTCATGCCAGGAAGACCTAGTAATTTATACTAAGTAACATGTTTAATTACATTAAAACTGTTTTATTTAGTAATACTAATTTAATTATGTTGAGAAAAAAAAATAATACCAAATATAGCTTTTTTTTGTAATTACAGGCATGTATAACATATTTACAGCAGTAAAAGTAACAGCGTATATCAAGAAATAAAGATTTTTAAATCCATAAAAGTTAATGCTTAGTAAAATCAAACCTTTTGAGAATTTCGGTTTTTAAAATATAATATGATAGAGAATATTGTCGAATTGATTATTTAAATTGAATGTTACTGTCATAATTTTAGATCTTAGGATTTAGCACAGCAAAATTATTTAAATTAACTTAATGCCAAGTGGATAGAAAATTTTATATATATATATATATATATATATATATATATATGTGTGTAAGCATATATATATATGTATATATATATAATATGTGTGTAAGCATATATGTATATATATATATATATATATGTGTGTGTGTAAGCATATATGTATATATATATGTGTGTGTGTGTAAGCATATATGTATATATATATATATATATATATATATATATTAAGGCAAACATTATTAAATAACATGGAGTGGTTTTGTTTGATGCGACTTTTTTTTATTTTTTCAATTTTCCGAATTGTCCATCTAATGTTTCGGTCAAATTGATATAAATATGATCCATGGGTTTCTTGTTCCATTCTTTTTTCTTTTTTGCAAGTACTTTCGATTTGAATCGTCAAATCATCTTCAGGCAGTATTAGTTTTAGTGTCTTTACAAATTATGACTTTACTGTTGTGCTCATTTTTGAATTATAACGGCGAGTAGTTTATAACTTGAAAAAGCGTCGTAAAGTTGAAATGTACATGAGAGTGTGATGGCATTCTACACATATGGGAGATTTAAAAGTTTGACTGTTTAAACCGTTAGAAATTGATGACGTTAAAGAAAGTGCATACAATTCAAACGCATAACTACCTAATGGCTAAGAATTTGGTAATGTTAATTATTATGCTAGACACTTTAAAATGTTGCGACTAGTTTCATAATTGACATTATTAATTGTGGGATGTTTAGTTTTTATGTAGAGGGCTTTGAGTATTTTAAATTTTTTGATATTGTATCATGGTGTATTATTTTGGTATTGTTAATATTGTATATATATGTGTGTGTATATATATATATATAATATGTGTAAGTATATATATATATGTGTGTATATATATATAATGTGTGTGTAAGTATATATATGTGTATATATATATATATGTGTGTGTATATATATATATATATGTGTGTGTATATATATATATATATATATGTGTGTGTGTATATATATATATATATATATATAATGTGTGTGTAAGTATATATGTGTGTGTAAGTATATATATGAGTATACATATATATATATATAATATGTGTGTAAGTATATATATGAGTATACATATATATATATAGTGTGTGTGTAAGTATATACATATATGTGTATATATATATATAATGTGTGTAAGTATATATATATATGTGTGTATATATATATATAATGTGTGTAAGTATATATATATGTGTGTATATATATATATAATGTGTGTAAGTATATATATATATATATATATATATATGTGTATATATATATATATGTGTGTAAGTATATATGTGTGTATATATATATATATGTGTATATATATATATGTGTGTAAATATATATGTGTGTATATATATATATGTGTGTATATATATATATGTGTATATATATATGTGTGTGTGTGTAAGTATATATATATATGTGTATATATATGTGTGTGTAAGTATATATATATATGTGTGTGTGTGTGTGTAAGTATATATATATATATGTGTGGGTATATATATATAATGTGTGTATATATATATGTGTGTATATATATATATTAGGGGAGGTCGATTTTGAAACTGTAAATTATCGCACTCGAAGAAAGTTGCCAAATAATGTCAAAAGTTACCACAAGAAATATTTTTCTTCAAAATTTTGTATTTATTTGAGCATTGCAACTTTAAGATCAAATAAATCGAGATTTTTTCTCACTGCCGAGATTTCACCGGCAGATGTGTCGCCTTAAATTAAACCCGGGTTTTAACAAAAAAAAGTAATACATTACTTAATAATAAATATTTTAAAGTTTATTATTATTTTTCTTAAGAAATTAAATGTACATATTCAAATTAAAAAGGAATAAAACACTATGATATTTAATGTTATATATAAATAATTATTTGTTTACATAGGCGTTTTATTTATTGGATATTTTTTATGGTATTCACCGGTTGAAAATTCATCGGGCAAATTTGACTTCCCGTGTTGATTGTCTGTTTAATTATCACACATATATATTGAATTGTCGAGCGCTGGCTTATCTAATCCCACTTTCCCGACCTTTTGTCACACCTTACCTTGTGGGAGTTAGATAAATAAAAACTAGTTCAGCCAGGGGGTTTTACCCCACCAAATAAACCGGTATCGTCCGGGCCTTTGGGTCTGGATTCACGCCCGTCTATTGGGGCTTGTCCGTCCTGTGCAGTTCTAGGAGGTGCATCTCCCAGGTTTTGCCTTCCCTCTTTGGGGAGGAGTAAGTTTATTGCTTACTGTCTGAGGCGGCCCTACCGGGGAATGCCGACGAAGCTGCCCAGGCAATTTTTAAATGGCCAGAGTGCTCACCTCTCGAGCACTGGCTTTCTCATCCCACTTTCCTGACCTTGTGTCAATCTTACCTTGTTGGGGGTAGATAAATAAAATCTAGTTCAGCCAGGAGTTTTTACCCCACCAAATAAACCGGTATCGTCCGGGCCTTTGGGTCTGGATTTACGCCCGTCTATTGGGGCTTGTCCGTCCTGTGCAATTCTAGGAGGTGCATCCTCCCAGGCTTTGCCTTTCCTCTTTGGGGAGGAGTAAGTTTATTGCTAACTGTCTGAGGCGCCCCTACAGGGGAATGCCGACGGGGCTGCCCAGTCAATTTTTTAATGGCCAGAGTGCTCACCTCTATAGCGCAGGGTTATCTAATCCCACGTTCCTGACCTTGTGTCACATCTTACCTTGTTGGAGGTAGATAAATAAAACTATTTCAGCCAGGAGTTTTTACCCCACCTAAAATATATGTATTGGAGTTGATGGGAGAATGGATAAGGACACATTGATGTATAAGGAAATTGTGGATGAAAATAGACAGAGAATTATGAAAAAAACTAAGGGACCAGAACACCATTTAACTTTTACAAAAGAAACACCATGTGAAAGTAAATATCTGACACATAGAGTTCTTCCGAATAGTGGTGCAACAGGTGCTGTTCATGCAGATCAAGTGGTGGATGTTTTGCATGAATTCCACAGTGAGAACAGTATCAAGGCTATACTTGTTGACAACACTAATACCAACACAAGTTGCGATGGTGGAATGGTTGCAATTTTAGAAAAAAAACTTTTTAAAACTCTTCACACAATTGGTTGCTCTTTGCATCATAATGAACTACCTTTCAGAGCCCTTTTTAAAAACATAGATGGTTGCGCAAAGGGCCCTACAACATTCAGTAGCCCTCTGGGGAAATTATACTCAAATGATTGATATGATTTACCCCAAATATCATTTTCCACTATTAGCAATCCTCTAGAGTCAATTTTTAAAATTGATGAAATACATGATCTTAGTTCTGACCAAAGACTCCTTTATGAATACACAGTAGGTATTTCTAGAGGTAAGGTTGACTCTAGATATGCCTCCTGGAAAATTGGTCCTTTAAACCAAGCAAGATGGTTAACTTTGGCCATCAGGCTTATGTGTTTATGGACTCGTGGTGCATACCCACAAAGGCACACAACAAAACTACACTATGTAGTAAATTTTATTGTAAATGTGTATGCCACTTTTTGGTTTGAAATTAAAAGAAATAGTAAATTCCACAATCAGTAAGTGCACATTTTTAATATGACCCAGAGGATTAAGGAGAAGCCTCAGGAAATCCAAGATATCACATTTAGAAATATACAAGGTAATACATTTTGTTTACTGCCTGAAAACTTTCTATATTCCATGGTTAAATCTGAGGAGATTGAAGTAAGAGAAGAAGCTTTAAAAAGAATTTTGGCCATTAGGTAAGTAATATTTATTCATATATCTCTGACTCAATTATTTATTCCAATTTATAGAATGATTTTTAAAGATTTTATCTAATTTCACCATAATTATTAAAGCAGTACAGATTGGAATTTTTTAATAATTCAATTAATTAATTTGTTCTTTCAGGAGTGAGGAGTCAACCAGAAAAAGATTAAAAAGAATACTACCTATTAATTTTAATGCCACACATTGGACACAATTAATAGATTTAAAATTATGCGGCATTTTTGAACCACCAATGACGGAAGATTTTACTGAATCTGAACTTCGAGAATCGTTGATGAATGGAACCAAGCTTGACTTGCCAGATTTGCCCTCACATTCTCAGGGTGTGGAACGGGCAGTTAAGTTAATAACAGAAGCTTCACAAACTGTATATGGTTTTGAAGCAAGGCATCAACACATTACAGCCAAAGTTTTGAGTCAGAAATTGAGACCAGCATTTTTGTCTAAGGGGTCTTATATGGAGCAATTTGACTCTCTATATTAAGCTTCATTAAAATAGTGTTAGGTTTTTCCTTATTTCTTTGCTTGTTATATTTTCACTAATAACAGAAAAAATCATTTTTTTAGGTATTCAAATATTACTGTTTAATTCATAACGTTAAAAGGTAGTTTACAAAAGCAGATACTGAAAATGAGGGGGGGGGGGCAAATTTTCAATTTGAAGATTTCTTTAATTCATATCATTTTTATAAAATAAAAGGACATTCCCTGCTTTTAAATGCTAAAATTATTTGGTTTTCACACCAATATTCAAGCAAATCTTGCAAAAACGAGGAATTTTCAGTATATTCTTGTCTACGATCTTTGATACCAAACGCTCAAAAAACCGCTGAAGTTTTTGATCTAATTTTTTGCATGAGTATTTAATAGGTCTATATACAACTTTCGGAACGTGCCTTTTTTTAATATTTAAAAAAAAGTGTAAAATCGACCTACCCTAATATATATATATATATATATGTGTGTATATATATATATATGTGTGTGTATATATATATATATATATGTGTGTGTATATATATATATATGTGTGTGTATATATATATATATATGTGTGTATATATATATATATATATGTGTGTATATATATATATGTGTGTGTATATATATATATATGTGTATATATATATATATATATGTGTGTGTATATATATATATATATATATATATGTGTGTGTATATATATATATAATGTGTGTGTAAGTATATATATATGTGTGTGTGTAAGTATATATATATATAATATATATATATATGTGTGTGTGTAAGCATATATATATATATTATATATATGTGTAAGTATATATATATATATATATGTGTGTGTGTGTAAGTATATATATATATGTGTGTAAGTATATATATATATATAATATATATGTGTGTAAGTATATATATATATAATATATATATATGTGTGTAAGTATATATATATATATAATATATATATGTGTGTAAGTATATATATATGTGTGTATGTAAGTATATATATATATATATAATGTATGTAAGTTTGTGTATGTATGTATATATATATATATGTGTATGTATGCATAAGCAATATCTGTGTTTTGTGTGTGTGCATGCAGACATGAATATAAACATATATTAAGTATTTATTACTTTATTTATCCTAATTCAGTATTTTCATCTGAAAAACAATATGTGACAAAAATTCTTTGTTTTATCTTTAGTCAAAAATCGTTACAAAGATTAAATCATAAAGACTAAAATATGTATTGCAATTTATACCTTATTAATAATATCAGCATAGCACACGTATTTGTTCTCCCCATAAATGGTACTAAATAAAACATTTCATAAAATCTATAATAGATATTTCAAATTTATAATAATAATTCAAATTTGTATTAGTCTTGATTCATTATTTTTAGGTTTCATACAAAACTCCCTTTAAAACAACGATTTTTCTAAGAGAAAATGATAAAAAGAAGTGCTAACATGCTTTAAATATTTATTTCATTTTTAATAAAAATGGCATCATCAAATCAAAAATTAAAAAACAACTTACTTTTATATTCTAATCCTCACATATAAAAGAATCAAAGTAAGTCTTCATCTCTTTCATCCACTGCAGTCTTCGGCGATATTTGTATCACAATCACAAAAGAAAGCATCTGATAACTTGTGTGTGTGTGTGTGTAAGCGAGTGAGTGTCTGTGTGTACACTGTTATAACGATTGTAAGTATGCAATTCTATAGTTCTAAAAAGTATGAAGTATGTGTAATGGCTACTTCTCTAACTGACGAGAAATATTTCAAAATGTCTGAAAATTAATTAAAATTAATTAATTCTTTCTAAAATTATAATAGATTAAGTTTTTATGCCTTTGTTAAAACTGTGACTGATGATTTAAAAAAAAGATGTTCCAATTAGTTTTCCCTCCCAGAATGCAATCCTTGAAGTTACTTTATTCCTCCATTTTTCATTTCTTTTCTTCCATCCTTCCATGAGGATGAGTAAATAGAATGTTTTTTATTTGAAAATAGGAAACCTTGCAGTATTTATTAAAAGGGAAATAAATTTAAGTGTTTCAATTTTTTTTTATGAATTGTTTTTTTTTTAATAAAAGTAACTTTAATACTTACAATACAAAATGAATGTTGATAATTAAATTATATATTTTTCGTATATAAAAGAGTTTATCTGTTAATCAAATTAGATCTAATCAAAATATTCTAAATTAAAATATAAACTAAAAATTTTACATAAACTGTTCTTCAATTTCAAAAAATTATGTTAATAATTTATTATTGTGATGATTCTTTTTACATTTGTAAAGTTTTAATTCATTTCGGTATCAATTTTGCACCACAATAACATGAATAGAATGTTTGAGCTAAATTTTTATATTTTTTTAAATTTAAATATAAATATTTGCTTCAATATTAAAATATAAAAGATATTGTCGATGTATAAGTAAAACTTAAGTAGCTAAAGTAGCAGATGATAAATACTATATATCTAAATTCATTTTTATTTATAGTTAATCAAAATGTATTGCATAATATTCAAGTATTCAATAGTATCATTAATTTTACGAGAGCTATATTTGAAGTGGCTTTAATGTATATATTCATAGATATAAAGACAATGAAACATGTGTATAGCCTATTGATTTTTAAAGTGTATGATTAGTGTATTTTGTGTGGTACAGGGGGCAGTGGTCTGGCATTGTGAGTAATTTGAATGCTGTCTGATAAATGATGTGATCTTTGTTCTGTTTCCTCTCTCAGCAAATTGTTGGCATTATTTGTTGCTTTTGAAAAACATCTGGCTGAAATTGTTGTTGATTCATTTGGGTAGTTAAAGTTTCCTTCTATGTTCCTCTTATCTGTCATATTCACCTGCCCAACATGTGGCTTGAAGAATTGTGGAATCAGATGATCTGAAAACAAGAAACAAATAAACAACTCTCAATACTATACTCAGAGGGTATTCATATGTAGATAATACATTTTAAAAAGTAGACTTTCTTATAAATAAGTATCAACTGTTTATTTACCTGTCATCTCTTCTGTATGTCCTGTGCCTACGTCACTCCAACCACGTCCACTGTCAGCATGAGAAGACAATGTAGATCTCCATGTTGGACAATAAGGAGTTATCAATGTGTTCTTATCACCATTTTGAAAGTTTGGTGGCATCTGAATTACAGAAACAAAACAGTGGATCTAATAATCAACAAAAAGACAAGATAATAAATAGCTTAGCATGTAAAAAACTATTTCTAAATAATTGACAGCATCATTCGTCCATTTTTAATCATTCATGAGAACGAATTTATTTTGTCACGTTATTGACTTTATTTTTTAACAAATTACTTAAACATCATTTTTTTATTTTTTTTAAATCTACGACACTGAAATCATATTATTATAAAGCCAAGTATTTATTAAAAACAAAGTGTTTGTATGATCGAACAAAAGATGTAACTTGTGCCAGTGAGAATTTAGTTCTTACCACGTCTACAAGAAAAAGTAATAATACAATAAAATCAGCACACTTTCTTTAATGATCCTATTTCATACTGCATATCTAATAAAGTAATCTTTCAAAAAGATGCAACATGTATTTTTATAAAGTACCGGAAAAATATTTGCACAAATAAGCATTAATGATTAATTATTGTGTTAAAAGGATGTTTTTATTCTAAAGATGGCACATAAAAACTAAGTGAAAAATGACTAAATTTTGCCCAGTAATGAATGAGGATCCCTGTGTAGTCCTACTCCTAGCCCTGAATCTAATATTACCATGTTTATTCTTATTTTTTAATTTCTATAATTTTCAATTTGTAAATAAAATAAAGTAAAATGTTGTCATTTTTAATGGAAAAATTGATAAGGAGAGGGGAATTTCTCAGTTATTTTCCAAATTTAGTCTATAGAAAATTGAAATATTAAGAATATTTATATAATGTCTATATTTAAGAATTATATTTATACGTGTTCATTAACAACCTCATAAAATTGGTTTTGCAGTACACATAGTAAATCACAATAAATTATTATTTATATCAAACACTAATGCCTGTATACCCCATTGTCAAAGTATTTATTAAATCAGGATGTATTATGCACCTTATCCAATATTACAAAGACTTCAGTATTGGCTACGTTTGTAGTATAGGCCATAAATCAATTAAGTTATTATTTGTTTAATATTTTACACTCAAGCAACACCAATGCCGACGGGGCTACCCAGGCAATTTTTGATGGTCAGAGTGCTCACCTCTCGGGCGCTGGCTTTTCAACCCCCACTTTCCGACCCGACCTTGGGTCACATCTTACTTGTGGGAGTAGGATAAAACTGGCCTTGTGCCTAACTCCTGGAGAGGAGTAAATAATACTCAAGCAACACCAAGTAAATCTGATTGTGATGTTGGCTATAAAAGTATGAGTTATTTCCCTTGGATTGATATCTGAATGATCTCCCTCAAGTTTAAGAAATATACTCTCCTGCTCGGAAGTTGAGAAAATTCGTTCCATGCAGGTACAACAATTTAAATAAACCACTTGTTCTTTTCTGGCTGGCCTTTCAAAGCCTTGGGACGTTGTGTGATCAGCTAGCCATGTTGGCATGGCCTTCACAAACCCTGACGTTGTGTCCATCAGACATCTTTCCTGATAGCATTCATATAGACTCCCAGAACAGAATAACCAACACAAATGTAAATGTACTTATACATTTCTCATGCAATCACTGACCTTGGCAACATGTGTCTTTCTGATTGTATTGGGTCTTTAATGTGTTCTTTCTTTAATAACTATGTTTGCAGTTTTACCCCTTTATGTACCATATTAAGTAACATCTTATATGTTTTGTATGCCCCATTTTACATTTTGTCTTTGAACAACTGTTCATATGAAAATACATTTGCAAATCCAATTGTTTCTTTACTATTGTCCTTTTCTCTTTCTTCCGAGCTTCGTGTGTGTTACCAATGATAAAACAATACACAAAATGGTGGCCCTGTGTTCAGTAAAGATATATCCGATCACGTGGTCGTTAAAAATGTAAAAGCCCAGGTTTCATCAATGTCATTTTAGGATAAAACTTTTTTATTTCACATTTTTAAAGTTATACAGCAAAAGAGAGAGTCTGGATTACCTACTAGACACCATCCTCGAGTGTCTTCGATCTCTCTGTACAAGGGTTTGTCAGGACAACCTGATCTGAGGATACTTCACCCTACAAGTAAATCCTGACCAAATATTCAAAATAACATAGTATTCGAAGCCCAAATAAGATCCCCTCAACACAGCTATATACTGGCTCATACAAAGAATGTGCACCTTCTCCAAATAATGTTACTTCGTAACAGCACTTAGCTGGATTTTCCACCAGACTAGATAAATCCTTGTCCTGGAATTCGCTAAGTCCAAGAGACCATAAGTTAACTGGTCAATTAGGGTGAGGAAAATTAATATTCTTAACTTCTTTATTAACTCAACGTTTGACAGGTAAAAGAGAAATTTAATAGAATATTGGAATATCTATGTATCTCATATAAAGATTAAGTATTAGCCCCAGGAAGGGGCCCCCTTGATTTCTAAGAACCCCGAGTGAAGTAAAATGAAAAAAATAAAATAACATTTTAGTTTTTATTGTTATTATTATTTATGTTATTAGTATAGAGAAAAGAAGAGAAAAAAAAACAGGTGTAAAAAATGTTCAATAATGTAAGGGAGATGTCCTATTTTAAGTGTCAAAGATTTATCTCCCTTACATTATTTGAGAAATTATTTAAAAATTGTCGACATCATAACAATCTTTCTAACTGGAATATTTTTTTTAAACAAACTGAACCAAAAAACATTTTGGTATTCTAAAGAAATGCTGGAAGTAAGAAAAGACAAAGTGTTTAAGCAGAATCAAATATCAATGTGTCAGATGCAATGCTATTTAGGTCTAAATTATAAAATCTGACATAATAACTTTATATATAAGAATGCAATGCCAATGAGATAGTCGAAAGTCATAAATAAGTAATATTCTAAAAGTAATTTTAAATATGAGAGGCAAATAAATAATAACAAAATAATGCAGAGATTTAATTTAGCAATAAAAGAATCTTGACTGCTATTAATTTGGAAATCGTAGGTATTTTTTTGTCTACTAATATTCTTGTTATTAAATAACACACAGAACTCATTCTCATTCCCTTATATCTAATTTTGCTATATTTGGCAAAGTTATGTTTACAAACATACCATAGACTAACAAAGCATGAAATAGTAATATTAGAAAAATAAGTATAATGCTTTCCCAGATGAGTGTTATATGCAAGTTTTTCACTAATTTGGTAATAAAAATTTATTTGATAAGTTTCCACACAAACACTAGAGATTAAACAGTAAGTCATTAATATATTAATCGGTTCTTCTTCAGAACTCTTAATAATTGAGAGTGATCTGATTTGCCAATAAATATAATGGATTAATTGTTAATATTCTGTTAAAAATAAGGATGGTAAGAGTTATTTCTTTTGAAACGTATTTAAAAATAGATTCAAACAAAAGTTCATGATGTCAAGCAGTTTGGAAATAGAAACATCACTTCTAGTCAATTAAGTTGGTAATAGAAATTAAGAGTTAATCAAAATCTGAGAACATTATCTTACCTGACAGGTAAGGTCAACTGAAGTGTTTGGTCTGATTACTGGTGATTGGTTGATAAATCTGGGATATGATTCTCTTCTGTTGGCTGCCATCTCCTCAGCACTCCTACCAAAGTTGGGATCATTTATCATTGTAGTAGGAACATCTGGCCAAGAGCTCCCTCGATAAGAAGATGACATCAAATGTCTTTGTTCACTCACATATCTATTAGAAACATCATCTCCATCTACACTTGCAGCATTACAACAGCGAAGCACGCAGATGGAGATTGAAGCCGTAACAATGATAGTCACCATCACAGCCAATAACGTAATAATAATCACCATATTAAGATGCACCTTCTCTTCAGACTCACTTTGCACCACACCATTTACTCTTTCCAAAGAAGAAGAAGTCTTGTTTTTCAATAGCAGACTCAAAAAGATTGTAGTTGTGGCTGATAAAACTGGCATACCACTATCCTTCACTACAAACTCCAGTTCATATGAGCCGGCATCTTGTTTGGTAAGGGCACCCGTAGAAGACAACAAACCACTGTAATGGTCAATCGTGAACAACTGTTTCTCATTGCCTGCACTTATTTCATATTTGAGAAATGCATTCTCTTGACTGTCACTGTCATGTGCCCTCACAACTGTCACGTTCTTGCTTTCATCAGCAAAATACACAACTTCCACATTGTGTGGATTAACACTGGGAAATGTAAAATATGGACTGTTATCATTTTCATCTTCAACCTCAACAATCACATCCACTGTATTATTCAGTGATGGCATTCCATTGTCTTTCACCAAAACCTCAAACTTATAAACATCTTGTAATTCATGGTCCAATGATTCACTTGTTGAAATAAAACCATCTTTTGTGATCACAAAAGGCAGCAGCACCTCTTCACTTTTATGCGCATTTCTTTGCAGAGAAAACATCAGTTCCCCTCCAGCTCCCAAGTCCGGATCAGATGCATTGATTGAGCCGACATCAATGTCAGCCTTCTGGTTCTCATTGATACGGAATTTGTATCTGGCTTTACAAAATTTCGGCTTCACATCATTCACATCCATCACTTTAATTGAAAACTTACTCTCACTATGGCACGGTGGGAATCCCATATCTTCACAGCTGATTGTGATGTCATGATGTTCCTCTGTCTCTCTATCCAATGGGTCTTTCAGAATTACTTGGTATTTGTTCAACCCTTGACTTTTTAGTTTAAACTTATCATGATGGAGATCACAGATAACCTCTCCATTCTGACCAGCATCATGGTCAGTTACTTTCACATATGCAATAAAACTGCCGACCTCAATGTCTTCAGAAATGGATGTAGAGTTTTTAGTAGATGAGGATGAGAAAAAGTTTACATCGATTTTGGGAGCATTATTTTGTTGATTAATCACATTCACTTGGACCATAGCAAAAGAACTTAATGGTGGGTGACCTCCATCTTTAGCTTCAATATATAAATTTTGGACTAAGTTTTGTCTCGGGAGTATTTTTTGGAGTAGAAAGATTTCACCTGTTACTTCATTTAATGCAAAATTATTTTTAGTATAATCCGTTGTTTTTGAATCAAAATGATAGGAAATATTTCCATTTTGTTCAGAGTCTAAATCTGTAGCTAATAGAGTAATCACTGGTATTTTTTTGTCATAATCATTTTTGATTGAAACATTGTACACATTTTGAGAGAACACGGGTGGATTATCATTAACATCAATGACTGAAATATGAACATCTAAAACACTTTCTTTGGGAGGCGTTCCTCCATCTTTTGCAATTATTTGTATTAAATAAGTTTCTTTTGTTTCTCTGTCCAATTGTTCTTTTAAAACAATACTCAAATCTGATTTTCCAACAACAGTTTTTGAGACAGACAACTTAAAAGGATCTTTTTCTTCTTTTTGTAACTTATAAGTAATTTGGGAATTAAGATTACTCAGATCTTTGTCTCTGGCACCAGGAATTGACTGTTTCATTCCCATTCCATAACCTTCATCAAATTCAATGTGAATTTGTTTGTTAGGAAATTCCGGCCGGTGATCATTTACATCTGTTATGATTATTTTTATTTCTAAAAGTTTTATAAAAGATTTGCCTTTTTTCACAGCAACATCAATCATTTTAAAACATTCTCTGTTAAAAGTACATAAAGACTCTGCATCCAAAATGTGAGCTGTATATATTTTTCCTGAATTCTTGGCAACACGGAATAATTGAAAGCTTCCTATGTTGTGTTGTGTGAATGTGGTATGTCTATGATCTTGCATAGGAATGGTGTCCATGACATGTGAGTCTGCGGCAATATTGCCAATGTATGTGCCGGGACTTTTTTCTTCTTCCACATTGTAGATGAGGTCAGCACATAAGCATATCCTGATGAAATGCAGTAATATATTCACCCAGATCATCATCTTCATTTAAGTCTACAAAAGAAAACCAAGCATTATTCATGATCTATTCTATTATTAATATAATACATCATCATTCAATGCATAATGACAAACATTTAAGAAATAGATTAGAAAATATACAATAATACAAGTTTAAATAATTAAGGAAAGGAAATATAAAGTTTCAAATGTATATTACTGATGTATAAAAATCTATGCTTTTTTGGCGGTGAGAATAGGTAGTTTGTATCTTCACAAATTTCTTTTACATTTTAATAAATCCCATCAGAAATCTGCTTTGGTTAATCTGTTCTAAGGCATGTCAACCCTTTTTTAGGTTATTTAATTCAGAATTATGATCCCTATTGGGAATGTTTCAGGGAACACAAATTGCTATTTTACTCATAGCTGGAGATAGGTGTTCAAACATTTTTCAATTTGTTATAGTGTAAGTAAATGTAGTGGATCCAACTAGATTTGAACTCAACTTAACCGATTCCAAAGTCCAGTGTTGTCCAATATATTACTTGAGCCCTCGTCATAGTTTGATAACTAAAAATTGGAAATATATATTTTTAAAAATAAAATCAGTAAAGAAACACAAGAAGTAATTAGATTAACTACTAATTTCTATCAAAGAATGGTTTAAGTTTTGGTTTTGAATCTACAAAATTTGCCTTTTGATTGATGCACTTCAGTATATGTTTTAAGTTGTGAGGATAGAAACTATGAGGAAATAAAAAACAAAATGGGAACCATTATTTGTTTTTTGGAAATCGATACTCACAGTATGAAAGAAGGAATAAAATATTTAATAGCCAATACCTTATGGATGTGCTTCTTCATAAACTAATCCAAAAGAGAAGGAAAGTGAAGATAGCAGAAGGTAGAAAAAGAAAGAAAGATAAAATAGAAAGGAAAGTAAGTATTTAAAAGTATTAAATATGAAAACAAAAGAGAAAGGGAGTAAAAAAATAGTTAGAAAAATTAGGAGAGGATATATAAGGTAAAGTATATGAATGAAGAAATGATAAGGAAAGAGGGAAGAAAATTAAAACTTATATGAAATATTTATTATATGTAAATGTAATGAAATATAGCAATTCTATATCCCCTTAAAATATAGTCTGATTTTTTCAATGTATGCTTTCTTTTACTTTTAAAGGATTTCTTTTCATACTTAAAAACATTAATCATTTGTCTTCTTTTTTCTAATATTTTATAAATAACCTGTATAATTACAATGTATATGTATTGGGCCAGTTATAAAAGTGTGGGGGGAGGGCTCTCTACTTTATATATTAAAAAAAAAGAAAAGAAGAAGAAAAGAAGATTTTGTATAAAAACTCCTAATTCTGTTATTCCGGTTGATTGTCTGCCGCTGTCTTAAAAAAAGGAAAGCAAATAAATTGTGATTCACAGCTAAACTACAGAAATGCCAAAATCAGTTTAATTCAAGTTTCACATGTTTTGCTTCAGGGTGTCGATTTTTTGGAGAAGAAAATGAAAGTCCATAAATATACCTATAGAATAGGGACCTTTAACAAAAACTCACCCATTTCGCTTGGTTTTCGCCAAATTTTAGATAAAATTGATTGTTGGTCTTATATTGTAATGATGACAATATAAGACCAACAATCAATTAATAGATAAGCTAATTAGATAAAATTAAACACATGCATATCAACTTAATTATTGATGACCGTAAAGTGGGGGGGCCCAACTCAAAAAGTGAGACCCCCCCCCCCCCGGTGCCGCCGTCCATGTATTAAACACTTTTTGCCTTTGCAGTTTGAAATGATTGTATTGTTAATGGACTGGTGCTTTTAAATAGAATTAAGTTGTACATGATCTTCGATTTCTTAATACACTACATATTCAAGATACAACAAAAGTTACTAATGAACAGTTACATATTTTTTTATGATAACAAATTAAGACATTAGTAAATACAGATATTTTTTAAATAATTGATGTAAAGTATTAAGTATTTGTTTAATAGTTTGGGGCAATACCATATCATTGAGAAGGTAGGAGTTGTGGTTTGTAAATGAGAGAGGGGTGTCATTTGTTCAAAATAACTTAGTGGAAAATTATGTGATTTGAAAGTAGAATTTATTTAGCTAACACTGTTTTGGAAAATATATTTGAACTAATCCATGAAATTTTTCATGGGTCCAGCTGATGTATATTATTACGACTGACCTATAATGTATAAAGTTAAAAAATTTGTAAAATACAAATGCATATTAATAAAACTCTTAATGTATATATTCACGTCCTCGGAAACATATTTTTTTATTTCAAAGAGTAAGAATCTTTTTTTAATTACTCCATTTGAAGAAATGATAAAAATCGGTCAACCAATCATGTGCAGGGTTATTTCCCTTGTCTATTTAATTCATGGTTTATAAGTGTGCACAGCATTCTGCCTCATATAAAGCAACATTAGAGGATCTTGATGACCATAATATATTATATATATATATAGTCTCAATAAAAATGTAGTTTATAAGAATATGTATCCTAAATGCTGTGCAAATATTGTAATTTTTATCATGAGTCTCAACCTAAATGATTGTGTTTTGTTATTGTTGATTTTTAAAATTTCACAAATATAAAAAATTTCTTTCATTAAAAATATTTAAAATTTAATTCATTTATGAATGTTAAAATAATCTTAAATGCTCTATTCAACATATGACATTCCATACCTAAAGAGTTAGTAACTGATACTAAGTAACATATTTAATTGTATTTATTTATTAATATAATTTTTTTTATTAAAGTAAAAAATTGATTTACCAAAATACCCAAATAACATTTTTTTAATTACTTACAAGCATATATGTGTAAATATTTACAGCTGTAAATGTAGCAGCGTATATTAATAAATAAAGATTTTTAAATCTATCAGAGTTAACCTTAAGAAAAATCAAACCGTTTACAAATTTTAGTTTTTAAAATGTAATATTATAGAGACTATTGTCAAGTCGATTCTTTTTATTTGAATGTTATTGTCATAATTTTACATCTTAGGATTTACATTAAGTATAATACAATTATTTAAATTAGCTAAAACAGAAAATTATATAATATATATATATATATATATATATATATATATATATATATATATATATGTGTGTGTGTGTATATATATACATATGTGTGTATGTGCATGCAGGCATGAGTATAAACATGAATAATAAAAGCACAACATATATTAAATATTTATTATTTGATTTATCCTAATAAATATTTTTATCTGAAAAGCCATATGTGATAGAAGTTCTTTGCTATCTTTTTAGCCGAAAACAGTAAAAATAGAAAGATTAAAAGACGAAGTTATAAATACCAAAATGTGTATTGCAATGTATAGATTAGATTATTCATACACACATATATTTGTTCTACCCATAAATGATACTAAGTAAAACATTTGTTTAAATTCATCATAGATATCGAATTTTCTCATAATAAATAACATCAGATAAACAGTAATTCAAATTTATTTTAGCCTTATGCATTATTATTTTTAGGTTTTATGAAGACTATGAAATTTTTTCCCAAAAGACAGATTTTTCTAATAGCAAAATGATGGAGAGAAATCTTTATAAGCTTTAAACATTAGGTTCTTTTTAAATAAAAATGGCATCATCAAATCAAAAATTTTAAAAAACAACTTACTTTTATATTCTAATCCTCACATATAAAAGAATCAAAATAAGTCTTCATCTCTTTCATCCACTGCAGTATTCAGCGATATTTGTATCACAATCACAAAAGAAAGCATCTGATAACTTGTGTGTGTGTGTGTGTGTGTGTAAGCGAGTGAGTGTCTGTGTGTACACTGTTACAACGATTGTAAGTATGCAATTCTATAGTTCTAAAAAGTATGAAGTATGTGTAATGGCTACTTCTCTAACTGACAAGAAATATTTTAAAATGTCTGAAAATTAATTAAAATCAATTAATTCTTTCTAAAATTATAATAGATTCATTTTTTATGCCTTTTTAAAGATGTGACTGATGATTTAAAAAAAGGATGTTTGAACTAATTCTCCCTCCCAGAATGCAATAAGTGAAGTTTCTTTATTCCTCCATTATTCATTTTTTTCTTCCATCCTTCCATGAGGATGAGTCAATCTAATGTTTTTATTTTAAAATGGGAAACCTTGCAGACATTATACAAAGAGAAATAAATTTAGATTTTTCAATATTTTTTTATTAATTATTTTTTTAACTCAAACTGGCTCATATATTTATAATAAAAAAAGAATTTTGATAATTAAATTATATATTTTTCGTATATAATAGAGTTTAAAAAATTAAAATATATACTAACATTATTATGTATTCTTTTCTTTAAATTTATTTTTATGCTGTTAATATTTATTAACATATTTCATTTTAAATTTGTACAACGTATTTAATATTTCAGAATCAATTTTGCACCCAAAACGTTATTTTTTAATTAAAAAAATTATATCTTCTATTGCTTCAATATTAAAAAATAAAATATTATCAATGCATAGCAAATTAATATGACCTAAGATAGGAAATGCTATATATATATATATATATATATATATATATATATATATATATATATATATATATATATATAAATTAAGCAAGTTCAAATATATGGATAAAATGAACTTAAAACCAATATTTTTTCAATACCAGATAGATATTTATAAATATACATTATATAAACATTTAAAATGGTCTACTACACAAATCATTTCATGTTTCAGTATAGAAACATGACTTGATTTGTGTAGCCCATTTTAAATTTTATATATATATTTATATAACTATATGTTTAAATGCATCTTTACTTACAGTTAATCCAAAAGTATCTTACAGTATTTACATATTCCTTAGTATCATTAATTTTATATGCGAACTATATTTAGGCTGGTTTTAAGTTATATATTGATAGATATAAAGAAAATAAACCTATAAAATGTTTCAAGCATGTGTATAATCTATTGATGTATAAAGTGTATGATTAGTGTATTTTGTGTGGTACAGGCGGCAGTGGTCTGGCATTGTGAGTAATTTGAATACTGTCTGATAAATGATGTGATCTTTGTTCTGTTTCCTCTCTCAGCAAATTGTTGGCATTATTTGTTGCTTTTGAAAAACATCTGGCTGAAATTGTTGTTGATTCATTTGGGTAGTTAAAGTTTCCTTCTATGTTCCTCTTATCTGTCATATTCACCTGCCCAACATGTGGCTTGAAGAATTGTGGAATCAGATGATCTGAAAACAAGAAACAAATAAACAATTCTCAATACTATACTCAGAGAGTGATCATATGTAAATAACATATTTTAAAAAGTATTCATATCTAAATGCAAAAGTTTTTTTCACCTATCCTAACTATATTAACATCAAAACAAGTTAGTATTATTTAATTCTAATGATATTTATTTACTCCTCTGCAGGAGTTAGGCACAAGGCCAGTTTTATCTTACTCCCACAAGTAAGATGTGACCCAAGATCGGGTCGAGAAAGTGGGGCTTGAAAAGCCAGCGCTCGAGAGGTGAGCACTCTGGCCATTTAAAAATTGCCTGGGCAGCCCCGTCGGCATTCCCCGGTAGGGGCGCCTCAAGCAGTAAGCAATAAACTTACTCCTCCCCAAAGAGGGGAGGCGAAGCCTGGGAGGGTGGACCTCCTAGAACTGCACAGGACAAACCCACAGACAGGTGGAATCAAGCCCCGAAGGACAAGAAGACATCCGTCTATAGAGTGCAGTATCCATCGGAACAGATACTACACTTACTTCCTAGCGTGTGCCAGGTAAGTATATATATTTAATTCTAATGATATAACAATACATTGAAATACCCTTTATATAAGCATCTCCTACTCACTCAAACAAATATCGATTTTGCTTATTTATTTATTTTTAAGTTTTTAATAAATTAATATTCTGTAATATACCTTTCTACTTTGTATTGTCAAATTTTATTCTACATACGCAATCGTATTATTGGTAGTACTATTATAATAATTATAAATAAAATAAGATAAAGAGATTTTATTAAAAAAATGATATCATTTAAAAACTTATCTAGAATTTTATTTTCAAGAGAGATAATTTACTTCTGGCTTTAGTAAATTGTCAAATATCGCTGAGATGTCGAACAGATACTACACTTTGATCTTAGCCAAAAGGCTACGGAACGATAAAAAATATTTATTTGTGACGAGGCATTTTTAAATTAAATAAAGCAAAAAAAAATTGATTAAATTGGAATATTTTTTAATACACGGTGTAGTGTAGTATCGGTTCTGTTGTCATAAGACTGTCCTCCCAGGAATTACTTCCTCCGTTTTTAAGGGTGTGTAGGGGGGAATTCTCCCAGAATAAAAAATCCCTAAGACTCAATTTAGTCAGATTATCTTTTAAGAGGGGAGGGGAGGTAGTGTAGTATCGATTCTGTTCTCATAAGACCGTCCACGCAAGAATGACTTCCTCCTTTTTGGGTTGAGGGAAATCGTGTTCTTTCATCGTGATGTCATCGTCTGTCGGGTGGGGGTGGGGGGATCAGTGTAGTATAAGTTCGTTCACCATAATACTAGCTAAGGAAGAACGATAAACATGTCTTTTTTAACTAGAAAATTATGAAAGTTATTGTTCTTCCTTTACCAGTATATCTATCTTTGTTTATAAAGATGGTGACTATTTTTCCAGCCAATTTTCATTTAGGCGTTTCATGTGGACAATGAAACTTGCCATGGTTTTTAATGTTATCTAAATAAATAAATGTAAAAGTTGTTTCCACCTATTCTAACAATATTGACATTAAAACGATTTATGCTTATTTAATTCTCTGTAGTATATTTTCATTTGTCATGATACGTTCCTCCCAGGCATTACCTCCTCTTCGGGGGGAGGGCCGTACAGCATACATTCGTTCCACACGATACCATTTCCTCAGAATTACCAGTTTTCTGTGTGGGGGGAGTTAGTGTACTATCTATTCTGTTGCCATGATATCATCCTCCCAGGCATTAACCCCTCCTTTGGAGGGAGGGGTTGGGGCAGTGTATGTAGTTCGTTCATCATGATGTCATCCTCTCAGTCTCTCATTTGCATATTTATTTATTTTTAAGTTTCTAATGTATTACTATTCTCTAATCATGCGTTTATTATTTTTTTAATAAATTTGTTGCTGTTCCTATTTACTTTGTGCCTAACTCTGCTCTCGTAGGTCAATATCAATATTTAATGTGGGGAGAATCCAGCTCCCCCAAAATGGGAACACTGAATTGGAACAAAAATTTCAATTGCCTCGGTTGAGAAGGATTTCTCCTTCACTGACAGAGAACATAAAAACTAAGTGCAGATTTAGTACAGATACTACATGTTGCTCCTAGCCAAAAGGCCAAGGAGTTAACATGTTGGTAGTGATGATGATGATGATGATGATGATGATGATGATGATGATGATGATGATGATGATGATGATGATTTGTCATAGAAAAGAAATAAACCTCCTCTAATCTTTCTAAATTACAAAAAGAAAAATATTTTTCTTTAATATTCTTTACATATTTTTCTTTCTTTTATAATAAAGGTGAAAAGTACAAAGTACATATTTCAAATTACTCAGTAATATGAAAGTGGAGTATTTGACCAATCGACGTTCCATCCTTATGTTTATTCATTTCATTATATAACCAGTTTGAATAGGGAATTCATTTTAATTTTTATACTGAAACGAAATAAAATTCATCAACGTTGAATATCTTAAAGACCATATCAATTAACCTTTTTGTTGTTTTTTCCTAAAAACAAAATTTGACGATTTTCATGCACAGTATATTTCCCCCATATTTGAATATATCAAATAACAGTACGACAATCATCATTTTTTAAAATTTCCTCTAAATTACCAAAATGTTAAATGAAAATTACTTTTTTGGTTTCTGTAAAGAAGATTACAGCGTCAGTAATTGCTGCCTGGAGGGCGGGTAGTTTTTGCTAGTATAGTTATATATCTCTATTAATAATGGAGATTATGTATCTGTCTGTCTGTCCGTCTGTATGAAGCCGAAACTCCATCAGAGTAATATTACTATTTACTTAGTCTGCCAGCTTCTATATATAGTACTACAAAAACCGCCGTAAACATATAAATAAAGTATAAAGAAATTTCAAGATGAGACTGCGATTAGAACAGAAAACGTGTCAAGAATCTTACTTAAATTAATACTTTTTCAACTTCCATATATACTGTTACAAAAAGTCGCTCAAACACTAGACGGGTTTTGCCATTTACATAATTCATTCCTTTTAAACTTCAATTAAATTCATATTTACAAATATACACTTATAACTGCTATTATCAAATTTACATATGTATTTGCAATATTTTCCGATAAGGTGATATTAATAAAAATTATTCATGCAATTAATTCCACACATTTCATTAAGAAACCAGCGTGTTTTTTAAACCATACTTTCAATGGCGAGTACTGTTAAAATTGCAAAGTCATCCTTTCGAAAGTGACGTCCCTTTGAGAGGATTTTTTCACATTATCATTCTTTATTTTCATTACGTTGTTAAGACAAGGTGTTTTGTTGTAAATTGAAGTTAAGCAAGGCATATCCCAGCCATTAGTAAATGGGTGACCATTTTGGTAGAATAACAAAACTGGTTCTTTGATATGACGTAGGCGCCTTCAACAGCATATTTAAACATGAGTTCTTTGATATGACCGAGGCGCCTCCTAATTTCTTTTTCCTTTTTTAACTATGTATGGGGGAGAGTAAAAAAAAATTTTTAGGGGGGGGGGATTTTTTTTTAAACTAAAAATATTCTTATCTTTTAACTAAAATTACTACCATGCAAGGGGGAGAGTAAAAAAAAATTTGTGCGGGTGTTGTCCCAAAAAAATTTTTTGTTTTTTCTTTTTAATTAAAAATATTTATATGTATGCAAGAGGATAAAAAAAATCGGGGGAGGGGTCAGAAAATTTTTTTTCTTTCTTTTAACTAAAAATATTTCTATGTATGGGAGAGGGTAAAAAATATTGGGGAGGGGGCAAAAATTTCTTTTTGTTTTTTTTAACTAAAATATTTCTATTTATGTGGGAGGGTAAAAAAAAAATTGGGGTGGGGTCGAAATTTTTTATTTTTTTATTTTTAACTAAAAATATTCTTGGTCGGAAACAAAGAAAATCAATGTCTAACCACCCAAGAAATATGACTAGGGCTCCATCGGTTTATGGTGTGTTCATTTCTGATGCAGCAGCCTAGCAAAAATATGCAACTGGAGGGAGCACATATTTGCTAGTAGTTATAATGGAGATTATGAATCTGTCTGTCTGTCTGTCTGTCTGAAGCCGAAACTATATTATTAGTTTTGATCACTCTCTTTTTATATCTACTTATCAGCTGCTTTATATACCCATTCTAAAGCTTCTCCAAACATCACGCATCTTTCAAATTTACATAATTAATTTGTCTTAAACCTTCTAATAAATTAATATTCGCAAATATAGACTCATGATTGTTTTTTCAGATTTCCAGATGTATTTGAAATATTTTCCTCGCTAATAATCTTGATAAAAATTATAAATAGAATTAATTAAAGACATTTGTGGCCTGGGGTTGGTTCGAACAAAGGATTAAATCCATGTGGGGTGCTCGACCAAAGGTTGTGGAAGAGATGCCTTTATAGCGGCATGTCATTTCCACTGTTTGAAGTGGCCCGACCTCGTGTGGATAAAATTAACAGAATAAAACAAACAAAAGGGATAGAAAGAAAAATATTATTATTAATTAGAAAATTATATTGGAAAGAAAGCGAAGGAATAATAAAGCTACACATAAGAATAGTATTTTGTAAAAATCAACAATTAGAGTAAAACATTTATATTAAACAAAACAATTTATTTGGCTAAGACATTTTGTAGAGCTATCAGTTACAGAATGGTTGAGTTCATTTCTAAGGAGTGAAAAGTTCCGTTTGTACGAACGTGTACGAGTGAAATGTTTGTGTTTGTATGAATGCGTATATACGAGCGTGTTTGATGTATTTTTGTGGCAATTGTAATGTGTGTGCGTCTGAAAGAATAGTTTGTTATTCGTGGTAGGAATTAAAAGAGATTACCTAATTTTTGACTTTTGCCTCCCTCACCTCCTCAGTCGAGCCAGTGGGGGGGGGGGGGGGTCGGTCGACGATTTCCTGTGTGTGCGGTCGGCCGAAAGCAGAAGAGAAAAGAGAGTGTGTGATTTGTTTTATAGGGAGTCAAATCACGCGTGGTCATGCTGACCTGTTGGTCCCTGATTGGCCGGAATCTTCGGCCAATGTGCTTTCACGAGATCACTTCTTCTTCTCTATCTCAGAGACGAAGAAGGGTTGAGCAAACAGAGAAAGAAAAGAAGTCACAATAAATATCCCCTGGCCGGTAGTAACGTCTGCTACATATTATTTTGTTTTTTTAATCTGTATAATTGAGTTACGTAATTACATTAAATTGTAATGGAATATGATGGAACAGCTGGTGGTAATTCCATCATTTGGTTACCCGCCCTCTGATTATTCGAATGCACAGGAAGTTCTATTTCAAGAGAGAGAGAGAAAGAGAGAGCAATTAAATAAAACAACTAGCAAAAATATGCGATCGGAGGGAGTATATATTTTCTAGTATATATAATACATTACAAACGTAGATAATTCATTTAAAAAATAGGCTTCTTTATAAGTATTAACTGTTTATTTACCTGTCATCTCTTCTGTGTGTCCTGTGCCTATTTCACTCCAACCACGTCCACTGTCAGCGTGAGAAGACAATGTAGATCTCCATGTTGGACAATAAGGAGTCATCAATGTGTTCTTATCTCCATTCTGAAAGTTTGGTGTCATCTGCATTATAAAAACAATCATTAAATATTCAGCAATTAACAAAAAAAAAATGGCCTTACAATTTACTTTATTTATTAAATATGTATTATATTCTTACATTCATTATGTAACCTTTAGGAATGAACAAAAATCGGTTTCATCACTTATCTATGTCTTTTAAAACAAGGAAAAAAAATGTAAAAATTACAAAAACAATTTCAGAAAAATTTTTACATTTCTATCACCGTTTTTTAGATTTAACAAGAAAACTCAGTCTTTTCAGAAAATGGATATGAACATATTTTTCTACAATTATCTTTTAATTAGTGATTTATTTAAACAGCATTACTCCATTTTAAGATTGTTGACAGACAAATTATTTAAGGAGGCACCGTGAAAAATATACCCCCTCAGACTGTCACCTCCTACATTATGAGTTTTTTTGTTTTTTTAAAAGCTTATCTAAATGCTACTAATAACAAAATTAAAAATAAAGAAGTTATGACTATTTTTGTGCTCTGCACAGTTGGATATTTTCCCCTCTTTAAGACTATATGCATTTTGTCACATTTTTTACATTACTTTTTCAGTATAAATGTTAATTTAAGCACTGAAATTTGCCATATAAGTATATTTTTGTGCAAGGAATCAGAATATGCCACTGAAAATCTCCAGAAATGAACGCTTTCCAAGTAATATGCAGTAAATGCACATAAATATGCTACAATATCTTAAAAATACCATGTACACATTTTTTTTTAAGTTAGAGAACTCAAAGTTGAATAGTAATACATTCTATGTACAAGAAAGTGAAATCTAATACTAGGACTGTTTAAAAATGAATAGATTGCAAGATTTATTTGGTATTATTGTAGATTAACACCTTCCCCTAAAGCCCCCGCCTCCCCAAAATATGAGATTCTACCTTTTTTAGGCAATTACATGTGAACATCCCAAAAAACTTGGTTGAAAGAAAGAAAATTATTTTAGAATATAGAGTGGGGAATAAATTTTGCACATAAATTTAATGTACAATAATCTTCCATTTCTGGGCCATTTTTTTTTCTATGGGAGATAAATCTTGTGTATTTTTTTGTGAGGGCGGGGGAGAGGGAGTCTGCTTCTTCTTTTTTTTCTTAGACGATTATGTGTGGTTTTAAGAGGATTTTTGTTGGGGGTTGCCACTCAGACTTAGGGTTAGCAGGTGGGTTAAGGGAGCTATTTTAGGAGAAAGCTTATCACTCAGATTAAGGATAAGTGGTTTAAGAGGTGGACTTGTCACTCGAACCTAAGGTTAGTGGTAGGGTAAGTAATTATCATTTTTTTGATACTAACTTTTCAGCATGAAAAAATATCAAAAGAATTTGGAGGGTTAACTACTCTAAAAGGCAAGAATGGCCCGCAATTGGGGGATCATTTTACATTAAATTTATATGCAAAACTGATCCCCCCACTTTAAATTCTAAATTGTTTTTGTTGTTTTTTTTTTTCTTTTTTCCGACAAGATTTTTAGAGTGTTCACACATAATCGCCTTAAAAATTAGAATCTTATATATATTTTTTTTATTTGTGACTAGAAAGTCATTTCTGACTAGAATTAAAGTTTGAAAGTCGAGTATCTTAAACCTAAGAACCTAAGTATTTCTGAAAAGAGCCACTATTTTATAAAAGAACCACAAAATGCATACTTTTTGATAGTGAATTTATTTGAAGAATAAACGTAGTTTGTAAAAGTCGATAGTTTTGTAAAACGCTGCTGCTGCTACTATTATTATTATTATGGTAGGCTGTATATCTTTGATATAGGTAAAAAGGAATGGTCCATGTTGTTTTGTACTCCCACTAGGAATAAGGGTTTCATCTTTCCTAATTGTTTTCCAAATTTCATGACGAAATTCCTCATAGAGGAATGGTAACGGTCTTTTAAAAAGCACTCCCATTCTTCACAAAACTTGGGAAAATGGCATGTTAGCAGTGTTAACATTTTTATCACTTTATTTGCTTAAAACTCTTCAAATCTATCATATAGATTATTATTTATTGATTTATTTCAAAGTATATTCATTTATGAACAAAATGATGGTATTTTGAGGACTTAAAGTGTTTTGGTTTGTAAAATATGATTATTTTAGTAGAACTCCCTTGAAATCTGTGTGGATCCAAAGCGTTTTTATGGTCGGTGGGTATTGCTACTATAAACTTTATATATAATTTGACCATGTATTGATGTACGATTAGGCAATAGTTAGAGTATACCTTAGGAACGCAGCAACTCAAAGAAATAGTAAGACCATATTGGGAATTGGCAAGAAAGTAGAAATACGTGAACACTATCTTTTTTCACTAAGTCACTAAAAAATATTTTAAAACAGCAAAAATATATATTTAAGCCTAAACCATAAAAAAAATGGAGATAAGTGCAATGGATTCAGCTGTAAGAAAAAAATAGTAAAATCGATACATATATTATGAATTTGTTCACTTAAATTGATTATTGAATAATACAAAAAAAAAACGAATTTTATGATTGTTTATAATAAACAATCATAAAATTCGTTTGTTTTTTTTGGAATATTTTGATACAATTTTTTTCTAAAATTTCTACAAAATTGAAATTTCAATATTTATGTTGTTAATGTAAATGGTACTTTTGTTTTATTTTGAATTACGTTACAACAACAGTAAATAATTTTGCATTTTTTTTCCTGAACAAATAAATATTTAAAAATCCATATGTCTAGTTTAATAACACTAATAGTGCATTATAATGCCAAATAAATAACATGTTCTGATACAAATATTAAATTATAGGATTATAAAGCCATATATTCACAAAAAATGTTTAAATTATCGAACAAAAACGTGTAAATTGCACCAGGAAAAAGTTAGTTCTTTTCAATGTTAGACGTAAAATTAAAAAAAAATAATAATTTAGATATCATACATGTGAAAGAAGTATTTTTTTTATACAATTAGTATATCTGTGGTGGATCAAGATGCGATTTGAACGAATGCCAAAAAGCGACTGGCTTGAATAGCCACCCTATTTCTTTCTTCGATTTGTTGGGAGGCAAAAAGAAAAGAACACTGCATAAATCACATACAAGCTCCATCATCTTGTGCACACTTACACACGCACCAACAGAACAAGGTAAACCTCTGCATACTAACAGTGCCATAATGTCTCATACTCACATATGCACACTAACAAATATATATAGACATACACATCCTTAGCCCTCGTGTCTGATATTCACTGAACATTTTCTACCAAAGAACACGAGTTGTATAAACTTTACTAAATGAACAGTCACTGACTAAGAGTGACTTTTATGCTCACATATGCATATTACTCACACATGCATATTCACATTAACAGATATATAGACATACAGATCCGTAGCCTTCGTGTCAGATATTCACTGAATATTTTCTACCAAAAAATATGAGTTGTATAAACTTTAGTAAAGGAACAGTTACTGACTCAGAATGACTTTGATATTCATGTAAACTTAGTTATATAAACGCTTTGTTATTTAATCATGTTTTTCTTGATTTTTCATTCTTCAAAATCACACAAGTCTCTTAATAATTCCAGGGATAGAAGTTATCATATTGAAAGTTTCGAGTTGCTAGAACACAGCATACTTATCCTTCACAAGCCAATCATAAATTAATATAGGATGCAAATCTAATCAAAGGTTAAGGAATATTTTCTTTACATTTAATTATAATATCAAAGTCGGTTTCTCATATAGCTGGATGATAAGTGCAATGATTATTTCCATTATACATTTATGAAGCGGTCTTTATTTGAGATCAGGTACAAAATATATCTCCTTCAGTTTGAAAATATGTACAACATCAATCACAACAAAAGGAAAATATAATTATCA
The DNA here is from genome assembly GCA_963556195.1 of Sepiola atlantica. NCBI lineage: Eukaryota > Metazoa > Mollusca > Cephalopoda > Sepiida > Sepiolidae > Sepiola > Sepiola atlantica. The sequence goes on along the minus strand of OY744525.1, from coordinate 72,153,256 downwards.
AAAGTATAACTTCTATTGATAAAGTAAAAGCGAATGTGTGAGAATTTGTCTGCAAATAATTCTGCAAAAGAGTCTTAAACAGTGAGGCTGTGAGAAGAATGTGAGATTGATTAGGACTATTATATTGGCAATATGCTAAATCGTGCTGAAATCCTCTTCACTATCAATAAAGAGTTGTTCCCCTTATTTCATGTAGAATGGCACCATACGATTTTGAATAAACATGTTTTAAACTTCATTTATAAATCCGTGAATTTCATAAGAGCCGATGAAATCGAACTAGAACTTTTATGATCACAGAGGTAAATCAATATACATGGAGCAAATTCTGAGATAAAACAAAGTGTTAACACAAAAAAAATTAAGAAATATTGTTATAAATAATTTTCATGGGTTGCTAACACATCAGGAAGGATTTTTTATAATATCAGCTGGTTTTTTTGTTTTGTTTTTTATGTATTTTCAACATTGAAGTGAAAACTACTATGGATACATACGGCAAAATGAATGAATATGCGTGGTCTGAGGAGTTGTCCCAATACTGGGAAATCAAGGGAGGCGCGAGAGCGTTCTATCCCTTAATAGACTTCATGAATGGCCTATGCTGGAAATCTCATTTCTTTGATCAATCATAACTCAAAAACCAATAAACCAAATTAGTTAAAACTTTGCACAAAATTGTTTTGATAGGTTCTATAAGTGTGTAGAATTTCAGCATCATTAGTCAAGGCAACCCAGAGATCCAGAAAGTTCAATCATGAAATCATGTTATCTGTGTGTACGTATGTATGTGCCACCCTGTATCTCATCAACTATTTGATGGATTCAGCTGATTTTTGGCAGAGATAGAGGTTCTAAGGTCTAGTTGATGGCATTTTAATTTCAGTTTACCATATACCTTAGTTTTCCAGAAAATTCCAAAAAACCTTATGAGAAGGCATTGTATTGAGGCATAGCCTTTACAAAAGTAGTGACATTCCATGAAAAATGCCAGTATACTGAAATCATATGCCCTTAATAGAGTTAAGATGAAAATTCATATACACTAAATGAACAAAAGCAAGGAAATTCCCAATTTTTTACACTTTTATTGTCATTAAGGGTATGACTACATATCAACCAAACCATTTCATTATCACATCACTACAGTATAAATCTCTATGCATGAGTATATGAAGTGTGTGAGGTGCGCTGAAGAAAAATTCCTACCAGTAAAATATATAGCCCTGTTGTGCTCGCATACCCTTAATGACAATAAAAATGTACAAATTTGGGAATTTCCTTGCTTTTGTACATTTAGTGTATATGAATTTTCATCTTAACCCTATTAAGGACATATGATTTCAGTATACTATCATTTATCATGGAATAGAACTATACTTTACTGTTCATGGCATATTTGACATGTTGGAAATGAAGGGAGGAGGAAAATAATATTATTCAATGTTGTACATAGTAAAACTTATACATTTGTTTAGGATTTAGTATTTACAAATAGATTAAATCAATAAAACCTATTCTGAAATAGTGAAACCCTTAAAAAAACACTTTAACAAAAACTGTCTGCAATTGTTCTACATTTTTGTCTGATTTAAAACACCTACCAGATAACTTCAATTTTAGAGATACCTAAGGGGCCATGTTTGTGAGATAATACATGAAAACATACAATGAAGATTTGTGTCTGAAAGTGATTTGTAGTTTAAAAAAAAACTTTAAAATTGTCCAAAGTGTTGAAAATCAAGCAAAGTGAACTTACTTGACAGGTCATATCAACAGAATTGTTTGGTCTTATTACTGGTGATTGGTTGATAAACCTGGGATATGATTCCCTTCTGTTGGCTGCCATCTCCTCAGCATTCCTACCAAAGTTGGGGTCATTTATCATTGTAGTAGGAACATCTGGCCAAGAGCTCCCTCGATAAGAAGATGACATCAAATGTCTTTGTTCACTCACATATCTATTAGAAACATCATCTCCATCTACACTTGCAGCATTACAACAGCGAAGCACGCAGATGGAGATTGAAGCCGTAACAATGATAGTCACCATCACAGCCAATAACGTAATAATAATCACCATATTAAGATGCACCTTCTCTTCAGACTCACTTTGCACCACACCATTTACTCTTTCCAAAGAAGAAGAAGTCTTGTTTTTCAATAGCAGACTCAAAAAGATTGTAGTTGTGGCTGATAAAACTGGCATACCACTATCCTTCACTACAAACTCCAGTTCATATGAGCCGGCATCTTGTTTGGTAAGGGCACCCGTAGAAGACAACAAACCACTGTAATGATCAATCGTGAACAACTGTTTCTCATTGCCTGCACTTATTTCATATTTGAGAAATGCATTCTCTTGACTGTCACTGTCATGTGCCCTCACAACTGTCACGTTCTTGCTTTCATCAGCAAAATACACAACTTCCACATTGTGTGGATTAACACTGGGAAATGTAAAATATGGACTGTTATCATTTTCATCTTCAACCTCAACAATCACATCCACTGTATTATTCAGTGATGGCATTCCATTGTCTTTCACCAAAACCTCAAACTTATAAACATCTTGTAATTCATGGTCCAATGATTCACTTGTTGAAATAAAACCATCTTTTGTGATCACAAAAGGCAGCAGCACCTCTTCACTTTTATGCGCATTTCTTTGCAGAGAAAACATCAGTTCCCCTCCAGCTCCCAAGTCCGGATCAGATGCATTGATTGAGCCGACATCAATGTCAGCCTTCTGGTTCTCATTGATATGGAATTTGTATCTGGCTTTACAAAATTTCGGTTTCACATCATTCACATCCATCACTTTAATTGAAAACTTACTCTCACTATGGCGCGGTGGGAATCCCATATCTTCACAGCTGATTGTGATGTCATGATGTTCCTCCATCTCTCTATCCAATGGGTCTTTCAGAATCACTTGGTATTTGTTCAATCCTTGACTTTTTAGTTTAAACTTATCATGATGAAGATCACAGATAACCTCTCCATTCTGACCAGCATCATGGTCAGTTACTTTTACATATGCAATAAAACTGCCCACTTCAATGTCTTCAGAAATAGATGTTGAGTTTTCTGTAGATGAGGATGAGAAAAAGTTTACATCAATTGTTGGAGCATTATTTTGTTGGTTGATCACATTCACTTGGACCATGGCAACTGAATTCAATGAAGGGGAGCCTCCATCTTTAGCTTCAACATACAATTTATAAACTAACTTATTGCCTGTTGGTATTTGATGTGATAAATACATTCCACCTGAGAGTTCATTAAGTTTAAAATTTCTTTTCTCAGCCGTTGATGTTTTTTTATTGAAATAATATGAAACATTTCCATTTGTTCCTGAATCTAAATCTGTAGCAGATAAAATTATTATTGGAACATTTTCATTTGGTTCATTTTTAATAGAGATATTGTAGATACTCTGCGAAAAAACTGGAATATTATCATTGATATCTGTCACAGTAATATAGACATCTAAGATACTTTGTTTTGGTGGAGATCCACCATCAGCCGCAACCACTTGAAGTAAATAGGAATCTTTCACTTCTCTATCAAGTCTTTCTTTTAATATAATAATTAAGTCTGATGTTCCAGGAAAGGTTTTCGAGATCGACAATGTAAAAGGATCTTTTTCATCTTTTTTTAGTTTATAGGTAAGTTTAGAAAAAGGTTTACTTATATCTTCATCTATTGCGCTTGGGATGTATTTTTTCATTCCAGTTCCAACATCTTCATCAAATTCAATATTGATTTGTTTGTTTGGAAATTTGGGCTGGTGATCATTAATGTCTTTGATGTTTATTTTGATTTCTAAAAGTTTTATAAAAGATTTAGCTTTTCTCACAGCTACATCAATTATTTTAAAACAGTCTGCATTTAAAGTACACAAAGACTCTGCATCCAATATTTGGGCAGTATATATTTTTCCAGTATTTTTGTCAACACGGAATAATTGTGATCTTCCTTTGTTGTGTTGTGTGAATGTTATGTGTCTATGATCTTTTGGAGATATGTTACTCATGACATGAGAGTCTGTAGCAATATTGCCGATGTATGTGCCGGGACTCTGTTCTTCTTCCACATTGTAGATGAGGTCAGCACACAAACAGGCAGGAAGGACGATGAGTAGAATATACTTAGATGAAATCATCTTCAAACAAGACCTATATTAAAACAAAGGAAAACAATCATATCAGTTGATTATAAATATAATTATTCATTTGTTGAAAATTAACAACCAGCATAAAAGAAATCAATGTAAATGGGTCCCATAAAATCATATTGAAAAATAATAAGAATAAATATCTTCTAGAGTGATGATGAAGGGCAGACGTGGATGAGAAGTAGTGAGAAGAGTAGAATAGGGGAAGGGAGATTTATTAAACATGAAAGTCTCATAATCTGAAGATTGTGAGTTCAATCCCTGTTCAGGACAGAATATTTTTATTTTCTCTTAAACCATACCTAAAACTAAATTTCCCTAAACAATATTCGAGAAAAAACAAGTGATGTAAATAGTTCATTGTTTAAATATCAATGCTTGATTGATTTTATTTCTCCCATCATTTTTCAGAACAGATAATCTAGTGTGTATATATATATATATATATATATATATATATATATATATATATATATATAAAACGTAAAGAAAGAGGCAAAATGCCTTCAAAAACCATATGCGTATATATTATTTATTAAAATTAAAACAAATATTTTCCTTTTGACTTTTTTTTACTAATATTTCACTCGATATAACGAGCATCATCAGAGCTTTAAACAAATATAAGGTATTTACCGTATTATTTTTATGTATACGTAAGAATCCTTCTTGATGATGATGAAATATTGGCGTCCGGATCTTGTGTGGACTAACAGTGAAAATGTCTCTTTTTTTTAAATCTGAACTTAAAGAAAAAAGTCAAAATGAAAATATTTGTTTTGATTTTAATATAATATATACGCATCTAACAAATGGTTTTTGAAGGCATTTTGCCTCTTTCTTTACGTTTTAAATTTCATTGATGCTTTAAAAAAATGAACTTTCCCAAATTTATATCTACTTGTGAGCCATTCGCGTTTTTAAGTTCGTGTTTAAAGCTCTGATGATGCTCGTTATATTGAGTGAAATATTTAAAAAAAATCAAAATGAAAATATTTGTTTTGATTTTAATAAAATATATACGCATCTAACAAATTATTTTTGAGAGCATTTTGCCTCTTTCTTTACGTTTTAAATTTCATTGATGCTTAAAAAAATGAACTATTCCAAATTTATATATATATATATATATATATATATATATTAGTAGAATACCCGTCCCAGAACATATATAAGCAATAAATATTGCATTAGTTTTAAATTTTAATGTTTTTTCTTTCTTTGGGAGGTATGGTACAGTTTCAGTGGCAAATGGTAAAGTATACAAAAAATAAATAATGCTCATGTTACTCACCCTGTTGCCTAGAATACATATAGCATAATTCATAATGATAAGTTCAATAGTTTAGCATTTCACCAAACAAATACATCTTATTGAAGCTCATGTGCATGTGTGCACCGATCTTTTTAAAAATGTATTACTTAATATAAGTCAAAATTTTATATAGAGCAATTCTTTTCTCTATTAAATTTTTTTGTATCTAACTAATTTTTAAAGTTTGGTGGGGGGGGGGGGGATGCACCCCTTAAATTGTAAAGTTTACAAAATAAATAATGTGCCTATGGTATTCACCGGGTTGCTGAGAATATATATTCTAAAATTCATAATGATCACTTCATTAAAAAAAATATTATATATGCAATACCTAAATGTCAACATTTACAAAAAAATAATGTGCCCATGTTAGTCTTCATATTTTATACAATATATATTCCAAAATTTATAATGATTTGTTCATTAATTTAGAAGATTACCACACACATATATATATATATATATATATATATATATATATATATATATATATTGATAATTGAACAAGATAGACATTCTGTGTCTATTTGATCTGTAGATCATCCTTTCCAAAATGCTAACAAATGTACACAAGTCACACTGTAAGGTAAATGAAAATTGTAAAAAAGTCATATTGCCGTCTTGAACTTTCTTTATTTCCTTTATTTCTTGAGCTTTCGACTAACTTAGTCATCCTTTGAAGAAATTACAAATATATGCAGATAATTCGGTCAAATGCATTTATGCTTTCTGTCTAATTCAATTAAATATGCTTTAATGAAAGAATGCTACCTTACTACACTATAAAGGAAGAGGTAGGAAATATATAAATTTAATTTGTCTATATAAAATCATATACTGATATCTAATAAAAGTGAAGGCTAAGAATTAAATTTTGATTATCTAAAAATATATTAACTTTTTAATCAAAAGACTTACAAATGTACTTGTCCAAATTATTTCAGTCAAAGGTGTCCAATCATAACCTAAAATACATTGGTAGTTCACTAAATACGGAAGCATTTATTGTATGCACGTGCCATTTATTTAAAACTAGCTGGCTTTGCCGGCTTGCTATCGCTTTGCAAAGTTCATTACATGAAATATTCGAAACATTAATTTAAAATAATAAACATTTCATTCAAAACTTTGTTGTAGACAGGAAACATAATCTTTCTCATGTATTCATATAGATAAACATTAACATTTTGGTAATTTCGATACAAATTGATTGATTTTTTAAATGTGACCGTTAAAGAAAGGAAAAGAAAGAATGATATTGTTATATAATTTAACTTAATGTAAAATTATAATACTAAATTGAAATTTAATTATCAACTTATTTTTAACCATTCATAATTCTATTTTAATTTTACTTATAGTTTTGTGTATAATTAATTGAAATAATTAAAATTATGAAAGTGTTTAAATCATCTGAATTTAATTATTTTATATATTTATTTGTAAATATAATATTTTAGTGACATCTCTCTTTGGATTATAAACCTGTCTTTTTTATTGGTTTGTGTTTACTGTGCAGATTGGTGACAGATCGACTCTGCTGTGTTGATGTTGATCACACGGTGATATATCACTGATGGTTGATGTTACCACTGGACGATACAATACTGTTAGGGGAGGTACTACACCATCAAGACCCTAGTGTTACCTCCATGACGTAACCATTAGAAATTATGCCCAGGAGGACATATAAAAATCAGCTAGAAATTAAAGTGCACTGTCATTGCATTTAATTAACAGGTAACTTTCCTTTACCACCTGCTATTCACTGCAGTAAGTATTGTTGTTGCTGCATAATTGTTGCATGTAGGCCCCAACATATAGTTAACTGAGAAAGAAAAATAGGTAATTGAGGAAAATACCCTTTCTTTCAAGCCTTGCCACGAGTTAAACTATGAAGTATGAACCTAGAAATTCCTTGTACCAGCATGACATTGCCTAAATTAGCAAGGTCTACAGTCTCTTAAACCTCAGAAAGAAACAAATGCGGATGCTTAAATTAGCAGAATGGAATATAAGAAGACTTCTTGACATTGCACAAAATGAAAACAGAACAGAAAGGAGAAGAGTACTTCTAGTCAGTGAACAATATGGATATGATATAAACATTTCAGCAAAATTAGCAGAACATGGATTGGTGAAACAAGAATCTTGGTGGAGCAGCTAGCTGTATACACTTTACACTGGACTGGGAATAAACAAAGTGAGACACGGTCATTATGTGGCTTTTGTAATTAAAAGATACATCTACAACAGGCTACCACAGAAATCAATACCTGTAAATGAATGAGTGATGATTCTCAATAAACAGCAAACACCATTTCACTATCATAGATGTCTATGTCTCAACAATAACCTATAACAAAAAAGACAAGGATCAATTCTACAGTAAACTGAAAAACCTGGTCAACTGCTTCAAGAATAACAAGCTCATCATCTTGGGTGATTTTAAGTACTGCATCGAAAGTGATCACCCTGAATAGCTTCATATCCTAGTGCATCACAGAGTCAGAAAGGTAAACACAAATGGAGAAAGACTCCTAAACATGAGTGCTCAATATGAACTGATTATCACCAATACCATGGCACCAGATTGATTTTGTGATAAGCAGAATCAAAGACATAAGCAACTTCATATCCACTAGGGTGAATAGAGTGGTCAGCTGTTCCAGTGACCACAAAATACTTCACTCAAAATACAGAATAAAAATTAAAAAATAAACCTAAACAAAACAGGAAAGTACAACGTACAATTAAGCTTAATGTAAAAAAAAACTGAAGATACCATTATTCGGGGATGAATTTGAGAGATGATCGATAAAAACATCCAGCACGGGAACATCGATTACATGGAAGACCCGGAACGAGCCCTCGGGTATGTAAATGAAATTATTAAACCAGAGATAAAGAATTACTAGGAAATAGCTAAGAAAACGAGTGATTTGATGAAAATGATGACAGCATCAGTATGCAGATAACTGCCAGAAATTAAGCACACACGGAACTGATTAGCAGCAGAGTAAGCCACTTACATTAAAGACACAGAACAGCATGTAGAGCCGTACAATAAAAAAAAAACGAGGAAGATAAAAGCCAGGTGGTGAGGAAAAAAGATAGAGGAGCTACAGTATTTTGCAGACACCAACAACATCAAATGCTTCTATGATGCACTCAATGAGTCTTGCCCCCCCCCCTCCTCCTGCAATCAATAAAAAAAACAGCACTGTTTACTACAAATAAGACATTGCTACTAATAGTTAACTCTGAGATCCTTTAGCAGGACGTTTCAACATTGTTAAATATTCAACCTGGCACATCAAAAGAGTTACTGACATAAATGAGGAGGTTGCTATTAGTAACCTAGATGGATGGTGAACCAGACTTTGACAAATTTATATATGCACTAAATCTAATCAATTATGGGAAAGCACCTAAAGTGGTACAATTACTCAATTAACTATTATTAAAATATTGTGACACTAAAACAAATATATTACTGAGAAATCTTACCAAATTCTGGAACAGTGGCAAGATTCCCCTGATCACAATCTTCAAAATTAAGGTGAGAGTGTGAAAAATACCACAGTATCTACCTCCTCTCAATCGCTAACAAGGTTATAGTACAAATTCTACTTAATTTTTGCCAAGCCTACCCATATATTCGGCCTACAGATCAATATGAGATTGAAGGGAGTACTTTTCTTATTTGTACCTGGTATGACAGCAATCATTGACCATGGTCATATTGAGAAAAACTCACTAGATAACGTGACTTTGCCTATCTCAGAAGTACTATTATGAACAACAATAAATTTGACTGAACTGTAAAAGAGAATGGGAAATGCATCATAGGCATTTGAAAGGGTTACAACTAGACGCTGGAAGAATCACAATGTCCCAACAAGGTGAAATGTAGAGTGATTTCAACATGTGTTTGTTGCATAGAAAGGGAGACAATCTATACGTAATCAAACTCCACATATATATATGATGAAACATTACCCCACTGAATATTCGAATTTCTATCCTGAGAGAATAATAAATTACAGGAACAAGTTTTCAGAGCATGTCATATAAAAAATTTTTAATTATATTAACCGATTTTGTGATAATGATATAAATAATATTGGGAATTTTCAGATGGGATATTTAAAAGAATCTTAAAATACTGGATGCTATATAAATGTGTTATGTTAAAGATAATTGGAAGGAGAGTGAATAAAAAGTATAAAATAAATATATAAAAATATATTTATTTTATTTTTTGCATAATTTGCTTCATGGATCAGAAAGTATTTTTTGAATAGGATTTTATTAAATGTGAATAATTTTATATGTAATAGTTTGATGTGTTTTATTTAGAAATGTTTTATGTTAATATTAAAAATAATTTATGTGTGTATTTTTTTTTAATTGAATTCCCTTAAGTAGTTAAAATATCTTTTTTATTAAAAAAAATATTTTACATTTGTCTTTAAACAATATTTTAAACGAGTTGTTTATAGATATTGTCTGAACGAGCAAATTTTGGTGTCATTCAACTTTCTTGACTGGAGCAATTTCATTTGATTATTTTCCGTTTTGTATTGTCTCTTCTTACTGATGTTAAGTCAATTTTGTACCCGATATTAATTAAATTTTTCAGAGCATTCATTTATACCAGATATTTCTCATTTTTATCATAATCGATATTATATTTGTTCCTATCTATTTATTGTAATCATGTTCACATTGAATGACCGTGTGAGAGACAAAGCAGGAACTTAGCTGTAAGACAGTGGTATTTTTTTACAAAGCTTGATTAATCATTTTTCACATAAATTATTCTTAAAAACGTTCGTTACGGTCTTCTAACCAACTCCTAAACCTAACCCTAACTGGTAGGACTTAGGATTAGTGGTAAAAAAAATGTTAACATCTGTGAAATGCTGGAAATGAGTGATCATTTTGCATTAAATTTATATACAAAACTGATTCCCTACTCTAAATTCTAAAATTTTTAAAAAAATCACCTGGAAAAAATCTCAATTTTTGGTGGGAGGGGGATGATTCATTGGAGGGTGTTAATTTACAAATGTATTTTTAAAAAAAAACATATTTCTTGTTACGGTCTTATTTTGTTAAGGTAAAGAATATAAGGTAATACTATAATAATAAGCAATACAAAAACCAAAATTTACCGAAACGAAATTGCTCCAGTCAAGAAAGTTTAAGCGTATCCAAGTTTTAATGAAGTGGATGATTTTTTGTTTTTTCAATTTTTATTTGTGAAATTGGATGGTGAAATTCAATTTTTGTTTACAGAGATACCAATGAATAAATAAATAAATAATTTCAATAAATCAGTTATTTTATATTGAGCCGAGATGACAATGGACGCATCATCAATAAATAAATCAATAAATCATTGAAATATTTAGTACAACAGAGTTATTTCCCCTGTATATGTTCATTACACAGGCGTGAGCAATTTAAATGTTTTACTTTTATTTTATTAAATCGTTTTATCTTTACAGAAAGTTATGAAATACTTTTTAATGCGATCTTAGTTTTTTTCCTAATTAATATAAATATTTTTTCCTACATTAAAATTTTTAAAACGTTTAATCAAGTCACACTATCTTAAAATTTATTATAAGCAATTTTGTAACCTTAACATAACTAAAATCAATATAATACGATCCAATTCTTTATTATATGTTATTTTCTTTACAACTATGTTTTTAATAAATTTTTACTGATTTTAAAATAAAAATGCAAATGATAATTTTTCACAACTTTAAATTGGCCTTAGTGTAAGAATCGCTAATGAGTTTATATAAAGTCAATTTCTAATTATAGCAGTTGTCATGAGAAATGAATGAAAATATGGAAAATCAATGACTTTCTATTTCATTCATATTTTTATGAAAATAAGTATATTCAGCAAAATAATCAAAAACATTTGTTTATAATGTAGGTATACAGTTTAATATTTACATATATTTCTAAAACTAATATCTAAAAAATAAAATAGTTTTGACCAAAGCAGTAATACATACTTTCTGAATTTAATACAAATGACCCAGTTTATGCAATTAATACTATTTTACTTATATTAATAAAATATTATTTTACAAGTTTATGTCATTTAAAATATGAAATAAATAGACATTGCTGCCAATCTAGCCAACAAAACGTTGACAATTTTTAGTACATAATATATAAAATAAATAAAGCTTGTTTTGTATAAATTTCTATACATAAATGAGAAAAACATTTTGAGTACAAGATTTCTATTACACAGAAAGAAATAATAGAAATAAATTTAAGTTCCATTTTTATCTCAACAGAAAATATATTTTCATTAGTTTTCAATATTTCTTCTTAATATATCTTCAAAAAAAGTGTTCATCTGAATCATGCTAAAACAAAGAATCACAAGCAACTAACCTTCTTTTGAATAATCGCAGTAGATTCGATATATTTGTATATTTACATCCTTCTCAACTAATGGTGATCTCCACTGCTGTATGATGAGAAAGAAACAAAGACCAAACCATTTAGAGTGTATGTGTATGCATAGGTAGGGATGTGTGTGTGACTAAAAGAAAAAGCTCATGGGAGTGTGTAAGTTATGATCCTAGTAAGTGTGATGAGTGAGTAATGGCTGTTTCTAGACTCTCGTTGTTTTCAAAATGTCATGAGAGAAAGTTAAAATAAAATAAACCATATAAATTACATCAATAAAATATTCCCTTCAAAAGATGAACTGATATTTTTCTACTTAATTCTGTATGCTAAGAGTTTTATTAAAAAAATGTTATACTAAGCCTTTGCTCCCATGATGCAACGAATGAAAGTTGCTATTCTTCCATTTAGCAGCTTCTTTCTTCCTTTCTTCTTGATGATGATAGCTGCTTTCCTTTAAATAACATACAATTTTCATGGTGAAAAGTATTCTTTGTAATTACTTTTACTTAGTTTCAATTATTTTATTATATGATAGCAACTATTTAATTAGATAATTATTCTAATTATAATGTAGTAATGAATGAATCCACAGAAATTTAGTAGTTATAAATATATTGTTTTAAAATAATGTAATATCTAAGCAAGAGTTTGATATAAAATAAATCTGAAAATTATTTCAGAAAAAATATATTTCTAACGTATTACATGAAATAAAATTATTGAATTAAAATTAGCATGCTTATATTTAAGGAAAACATATTTAAAGAAAACACTAATTCTAATTTATAAAATTTAAATTTTGTATAATTTGAAAATTAAAATATTAAAATTTGGATGATTACATGTTTTTTATTTTTGTATTGTATTTATTGCTTTTATTAATTGAATATAATAGTTACATATGTTTATTTTTATTAATTTATTTGTAATTGATTAGAAATTTATGATTAGTGCATTTTGTATGGTACAGGGGGCAATGGTCTGGCATTGTGAGTAATTTGAATGCTGTCTGCTAAATGTTGTGATCTTTGTTCTGTTTCCTCTCTCAGCAAATTGTTGGCATTATTTGTTGCTTTTGAAAAACATCTGGCTGAAATTGTTGTTGATTCATTTGGGTAGTTAAAGTTTCCTTCTATGTTCCTCTTATCTGTCATATTCACCTGCCCAACATGTGGCTTGAAGAATTGTGGAATCAGATGATCTGAAAACAAGAAACAAATAAACAACTCTCAATATAAAGTATAGTAAATTCGTATTAATCAGCAAAGTACAACTTTTGCTGACTGGCTTGATTCTGTTGTTGAACCAAGTACTTTCAGAAAGAACCATGTGAAGGTTGCCAACATCCATAAGTGTAAGTGGTTCACGTCATTATCCACTTCACCACTGCCACATTCCAACTCTCATTACTTTACTTAGATATATATATATATATATATATATATATATATATATGTGATTTTATGAAGGCTTACCAAAGCATTCCTTTCAGAACACCAATGATCACCATTAAAGATATTTTTTCTTACAAATATTATTTATTCAAATTAAATGTTTTTTCCTACACGTGTTTCACTACCAAGCAGGTACTTGCTTGGCAGATCATCAGGGAAATTAAATGTCTGAAATAAGGGTTTCAATGTGGCGTTGCAATAGTTGAGGTCACTTAAGAAAAGTAGAGGAAAAAAATAAAAGTTAAAATTAAAAAACAAGAAAGAACAACGATAAAAAAAGAAAGAAAGTCCTAGAAAATGTCTTAGAAAAGTAGCTCGTGCATTATTTCTGCCACCAAGCCAACAAGCAAATAATCGGTCCCAAATGCATTAAAAAAACCCCAAAAACGGAACAATGTGCGATAATACACTTTCACGTCAGGCGGCACAATGATAAAGAAAGCCGCTTGACGTGAAAGTGTATTATCGCACATTGTTCCGTTTTTTTTTTTGGTTTTTTTAATGCATTTGGGACCGATTATTTGCTTGTTGGCTTGGTGGCAGAAATAATGCACGAGCTACTTTTCTAAGACATTTTCTAGGACTTTCTTTCTTTTTTTTTATCGTTGTTCTTTCTTGTTTTTTAATTTTAACTTTTATTTTTATTTTTTTCCTCTACTCTTCTACAGTGACCTCAACTATTGCAACGCCACATTGTGTATTGTCGGCAGTTGAAACCCTTATTCCAGAGATTTAATTTCCCTGATGATCTGCCAAGCAAGTACCTGCTTGGTAGTGAAACACGTGTAGGAAAAAACATTTAATTTGAATAAATAATATTTGTAAGAAAAAATATCTTTAACGGTGATCATTTGTGTCCTGAAAGGAATGCTTTGGTAAGCCTTCATAAAATCACATATAAATGCCCTGTACTCTGTAATCGAGTATCATTGAGCTTGTTTTTATTGGAACAACCCCGGTCTTCACTGAATGATCTATTTTATAAGTGAAAAATCTAAATCCATATATATATATATATATATATATATTATACATTAAAAAATGTTTGTTTATAAATATCGACTTTTTATTTACCTGTCATCTCTTCTGTATGTCCTGTGCCTATTTCACTCCAACCACGTCCACTGTCAGCATGAGAAGACAATGTAGATCTCCATGTTGGACAATAAGGAGTCATCAATGAGTTCTTATCTCCATTTTGAAGGCCAGGTGTCATCTGCATTATAAAATATATTTTTATCAGTAAAAAAAAAATGAAACAATATCATTATAACTTGACATCTCTTGAAAATATTCTAGTGTAATTTGTTACACATGTTATGAAATTTAATTGACAGAAGTCAGCATATTTTTTCATCAAATATGATTTCTTCGAAAACTATTCAATAGAAATTTGCTAGGAAATAACATCAAACATTATTTCCATATTTTAGTTTTAAATTGTTTCTATTCCTTGAACAGAGAAATTTGTCTATGATACAATAACATTTTTTTTAATTATGTATTAATTCTGAATCTTCAGTATCATCTTTTTGAAAAAAATATTTTTGAAGTATCAAGTATAACAATTATTTATAATTATAAATAAGTTCATTAACAAAAATAGATCGACTGTAGCTAAGGGTGACCCAAAGGCTCTCTTTTCGTTGGTTACTACACCGAGATGTAGAGGGCAGCACCACTCTATTTCATGGTTTGATTCATTTACCTTTGCTCATCACCTTATATTGCTGACTGTTTTGCAAGAGAGCATCAAGTACCATGTTTTAGTTTTTGGTATGACTCTACCGATGATTGAATCCTGGTTTCCCAGTCCATTAGCAAACACTCTAGCCATCATATTAAATGGACCGGTTTTAATAAGTTCATGAAACATTTACTTTTAATTTAAATGAGCCAAATCAACTTCTCTCTAATTTCAATTTAGAATTATTTTTAGATAACTTATAACAACGAACTACTTTAAATTTCAATAAACAAAATAAAAATCTTCAGTTTTTATTTAAAATTTCCAAAGCCCAAATTTAATCTATAAATAATTTAATAAATATTTAGTTTGAATCATTTCTAGGCTCAACCACAGAATTGAATCAAATGCACTAATACTTCTTTCAGGTCAATAAATCAATTCAAATTATTATGAATTAAACCAGGAATCTAGAAAATGTAACCTGAAAACTGTCTTTCTGCAACCCATCAGAAACTATTTTTGTTACCAATGCTTACCTCAAATATTTATAAGTTTAATAAATTTGTCTCTTGCACCTTTCATATGTTTAAATTAGTAATATTGAAGTTGGACTAGCTACCAAATTCAAACATGTAGTCAAGCAATGTTCAGGTGTACAAAGTCTGCTCTAGTTCCTCTCCCCACTGAAGGGAAGAAAACTACCTTCTCATTCACCATATATCTAGAAATGCACTTTGTGACAATTTCTCAGTCTCTTTTTTATAGGAAAAAATAATTTTGACAAATCTAAACAGATTAAGTATAAACTTTTTATATACATAAAAAATAGTTTTGATGAGAACATTAGTGAAATGTGACATGATTATGAGTTGCTTCAGAGGGAGGATGTATTGGGGATGAGTATGATTAAAATCTAATACAACTAACTTGTAGTGTGTAGCAAGATGATGCAAAGTAATTTTCCTGCAATGGTATATATGTTTCTACCAATTGACCCCTTCTGGAAATTATGACCTCTTCTCCACTGGAGTTGATGCTATCCCAGTGGTAATAGCCCTAATGACATTACCTGCTTCTGACCCGCTGCACCTCTCCCATATCACGTAATGCCCATTTTCCATCAGAGAGTTTGAATTAAATAAGACCATATCACTTTCTCAACATATTTATTTAGATTTATTATTAGTCTATTATTTATTTTTATATTGTAATTTTGACTGAATCTTAATTAAGCCATAATGCATTTTCAGTAGAGAAAAGATTGCAATTCTGTTATAATTACATGTAAAAATAAGTTGCATTAACATTTATAAAACATGTAAAAATTTGTGCAGTAATAAATGTGCCCTAAACAGCATTTATAGAAACGAAAAACAATTTACTTTTTTTCATCACAAGTCAAACATATAAAATTTATCTTTGATAAAATATATTTGAACTATGCTGTGATTTTGTGATACTCAAATTGAATATATTGTCAAAAAAAAAAGTTTTGTTCTGTCAATTTATTACATGAATTTCTTTGGCTATTGTTACATATAATGTGATTATGTATGGAAGAGAAGTGTTATGTATAGTCAAATGGAAATAAATAAGGCTGATGCTTACCTGACAGGTCATATCAACAGAATTGTTTGGTCTGATTACAGGTGATTGATTGATGAACCTGGGATAGGACTCCCTTCTGTTGGCTGCCATCTCCTCAGCACTCCTTCCAAAGTTGGGATCATTTATCATTGTAGTAGGAACATCTGGCCAAGAGCTCCCTCGATAAGAAGATGACATCAAATGTCTTTGTTCACTCACATATCTATTAGAAACATCATCTCCATCTACACTTGCAGCATTACAACAGCGAAGCACGCAGATGGAGATTGAAGCCGTAACAATGATAGTCACCATCACAGCCAATAACGTAATAATAATCACCATATTAAGATGCACCTTCTCTTCAGACTCACTTTGCACCACACCATTTACTCTTTCCAAAGAAGAAGAAGTCTTGTTTTTCAATAGCAGACTCAAAAAGATTGTAGTTGTGGCTGATAAAACTGGCATACCACTATCCTTCACTACAAACTCCAGTTCATATGAGCCGGCATCTTGTTTGGTAAGGGCACCCGTAGAAGACAACAAACCACTGTAATGGTCAATCGTGAACAACTGTTTCTCATTGCCTGCACTTATTTCATATTTCAGAAATGCATTCTCTTGACTGTCACTGTCATGTGCCCTCACAACTGTCACGTTCTTGCTTTCATCAGCAAAATACACAACTTCCACATTGTGTGGCTTAACACTGGGAAATGTAAAATATGGACTGTTATCATTTTCATCTTCAACCTCAACAATCACATCCACTGTATTATTCAGTGATGGCATTCCATTGTCTTTCACCAAAACCTCAAACTTATAAACATCTTGTAATTCATGGTCCAATGATTCACTTGTTGAAATAAAACCATCTTTTGTGATCACAAAAGGCAGCAGCACCTCTTCACTTTTATGCGCATTTTTTTGCAGAGAAAACATCAGTTCCCCTCCAGCTCCCAAGTCCGGATCAGATGCATTGATTGAGCCGACATCAATGTCAGCCTTCTGGTTCTCATTGATACGGAATTTGTATCTTGCTTTACAAAATTTCGGTTTCACATCATTCACATCCATCACTTTAATTGAAAACTTACTCTCACTATGGCGCGGTGGGAATCCCATATCTTCACAGCTGATTGTGATGTCATGATGTTCCTCTGTCTCTCTATCCAATGGGTCTTTCAGAATCACTTGGTATTTGTTCAAGCCTTGACTTTTCAGTTTAAACTTATCATGATGGAGATCACATATAACCTCTCCATTCTGACCAGCATCATGGTCAGTTACTTTCACATATGCAATAAAACTGCCCACCTCAATGTCTTCAGAAATAGCTGTGGAGTTTTTTGTGGAAGAAGCTGAGAAAAAGTTCACGTCTATTTTGGGAGCATTATTTTGTTCATTGATTACATTTACTTGGACCATAGCCAATGCACTTAATGAAGGAGAACCACCATCTTTTGCATCAACATACAAATTGTAAACTAACTTATTGCCTGTTGGTATTTTATGTGATAAATACATTCCACCTGAGAGTTCATTAAGTTTAAAATTTCTTTTCTCAGCCGTTGATGTTTTTTTATTGAAATAATATGAAACATTTCCATTTGTTCCTGAATCTAAATCTGTAGCAGATAAAATTATTATTGGAACATTTTCATTGGGTTCATTTTTAATAGAGATATTGTAGATACTCTGCGAAAAAACTGGCACATTATCATTGATATCTGTCACAGTAATATAGACATCTAAGATACTTTGTTTGGGTGGAGATCCACCATCAGCCGCAACCACTTGAAGTAAATAGGAATCTTTCACTTCTCTATCAAGTCTTTCTTTTAATATAATAATTAAGTCTGATGTTCCAGCAAACGTTTTAGAAATGGACAATGTAAAAGGATCGTTTTCTTCTTGTCTCAGTTTATAAGTAATTTTAGAAAAGTGTTTACTTATATCTTCATCTGCTGCATTTGGGATATATTTTTTCATTCCAGTTCCAACATCTTCATCAAATTCAATATTGATTTGTTTGTTTGGAAATTTTGGCTGATGATCATTAATGTCTTTGATGATTATTTTGATTTCTAAAAGTTTTATGAAAGATTTGGCCCTTCTCACAGCAACATCAATCATTTTGAAGCATACTCTGTTATGTGTACACAAAGATTCAGCATCCAATATTTGTGCTGTGTAGAGTTTTCCAGTGTTTTTGTCAACACGGAATAGTTGGAAACTCCCCGTATTGTGTTGGGTGAATGTAGTTTGTCTATGATCTCGTAGAGGAATGCTATCCATGACATTGGAGTCCATGGCAATATTGCCAATGTATGTGCCAGGACTTTGTTCTTCTTCCACATTGTAGATAAGGTCAGCACACAAGCAGGCAGGGAGGACAATAAATAGAATATATATAGATGCAAACATCATCAAACAAGACCTATATGAAAAGAAAATAGAGAAAGGCATACTTTTTATATTATTTAATAAATATCATTAAATATACATTTGTAAATGACATAAAGATAACACTAATGAGAAAATTACTTATACAGTAGCAATTTAATATTTTTTAAAAATCAATGAAAAAAGGTTTTTCAAGATTATATTGAACAGTAATGGCAAGAATACATATCTTTTAGTCATAATTTGACGAGAAGCTATGTATTTTTCTCATTGCTATTCAATATAATCTTTAAAAAGTAGACAAATATTTCAAATGCAATATGCCATGAAAATAGATTCATACTCAACAAGATTCTATGCTGTAATTAGGGGTGGGACGTAATGGGTGAAAATTTCAGATTCATGCGAGTAGTATTTTTTGTGTTCATTTATACATAAATAACACTAAACAATCAAACATTTTGAAAATTTTGCAAAATTCAGAAGGTGCAGGCCAAAAATAGCCGTTAGGGCTCCACGGGACTCAAAATCCATCATTTTTCGGTGAAAAAGTGGTTTCATGCGACATTGCAGGTCCTAAAACATCCTCAAAAGCTATGAATGGATATAGATGGTTAAATCTGATATAGTACTTTAATTTAGGACTATTTTCAGGCTGTGAAAGAGTTTTCATGAATGTAAAATAGCCAAAAACTAGTGGCCTGCACCTTCTGAATTTTGCAAAATTTTCAAAATGTTTGATTGTTTAGTGTTATTTATGTATAAATGAACACAAAAAAATACTACTCGCATGAATCTGAAATTTTCACCCATTACGTCCCACCCCTACTGTAATACAATCAAAAGTTGCTTTAAAATAAGTATTAATTTAAGGCTAAGCATATTTATGCCACCAGGTTAATGTAAATTTTGTATTTTTAATTTTCCCACTAAGTTTGTTCTTTTATTGAATTGTTCACATTAAAGAGGGGGGGGGGAAGTTCTACAATGGTTTATCTTGATCCTGTAGTGAATGCGTGGAGATGAGATAACAACTAGCCTGTTAAGATACTACCTTTCTTTCTCTCCACGTTATGTTCTTACTCTGTCTTTTCCTTTATTTCTTTTTTTACTTCCTTCCTGAGAAACATATTAACTCTTTTATCGTTAAATACTTAGAAATCCATTTATCCTAATTATTTTACTAATTACTATTATTTTACTAAAATGTCTTCTATCCTAACCTAAGATTTTATATTCACAGTTTACTAAATGAGGGAGTCATGAAAAATCAGGTAACTCTGAAAATTATAATAAAAAAACAATCATTAAATGATTAAATTAAAAAAGAGATAATAGTAGAAGATTCTGTTTTTGTTTATTTCAAAATATTGTCTTGATATCTTGAAATATATCCAAATCAAAAATCTATTGTTTCTGTAATAACTTTCAACATGCATTTCAGAAATATTATATACAAAGACACACAAACTTGGATAAAAACAATTGTAAAACTTTGTTGGAATAAAGAAAATGATGATGTTGCTTATCGAATTAAAATACTGAATGTTATCTTTTTTGTTTGCTATGAAAATAAACCAAATGCCATAAGAACTTGGTATCCAGCAGAAAAGAAGTATTGATAGAAATATTTTGTTACATTTAGAATTGAATACTTTAAAATGCTAAACTGGCATAACTGTGAAAAATTCGTTTTTTCATTTAAATATTTTAAGAGGAAAGAAGCGACTTGATCGCTCACTCTAATAAACATTAAGATTTCTTTACGAAGAGCGAGTAATTAAAACTGGAATAATTTGGCAGAGCATGTCAAAAATAGAAATCGTGTAAACAGTTTTACAAATAATATTGACTGATTTTGTGATTATTGCATACAAATTGGATTGTGTGGACAGTATTGGAAACATTCAGATGAGATATTTTGAAGAATCTGAACTTACTGGAAGTTATTAAGATATATTACGTGTTAAAGAAGTGAAAGGGACTAAAATAAAAGTACAAACAAAAAATAACACTATTTTTATCTTGCTTTTTGGGATCTTAACGTATTTTTTTAAGAAGGATTTTATGTAATTTCAAGGTTTTATTTTATTGAATATCTTAATATATATTTATTTATTAGGAATTTTTGAGGATGATAATAATAACGTGTGTTTTCATTTTTTTTAAGTGATTCTCTTAAGTATTTAAAATGGTTTGCTTTTTTTCTGTTTTAAACGAGGTTTGAAAAATATTTTGTTTGCTTTTAAACGATATTTTGAAATAGTTATTTATATATTGCTTTAACTAGTGAGATTTAATGGCATGGATTTTTTGGTTTATTCTTCTTTCTAATGTTCTAATATTTAAATGGGATTGTTCGCTTCCTTTTTTTTAATACTTAAGCAAACTAGAGTTATTTCCCATGCATATGTTCATACGATTCCCAGAGAGGAGTGACTAATTTAATTTTTTGTTTTTTGGTAATTTTATTAAATCGTTTAATCGTTACAGAAAATAACGAAATAGTTTTAATAATATTTTAGCTTTTTCTTAATTAAATAAAAATACTTTTTCTTACATTAAAAAAAAATCAACCAGTTTCTAACAAGTCACACTATCTTATAATAATAGCATTTAATTTTAAGCAATCTTTGAATATAGAAAAAGTAAATGAAATATGATCCGATGCTTTGTTTAAAATTTATTTTCTTTAAAAGTATGTTTCAATCGTTTTTTAAGTGTCTTTAAAATTAATGTAAACTGATTATTTCTCCCAGTTTAAATTGAACTTAGTGTAAGAATCGTAAATGAGTTTATGAGTAAATTTCTGATTATAGCAGTTGTCAAAAGAAATGAATGAAAATATGAAACATTAATGATTTTCTTTTTCATTAATATTTTTAAAAAATAAAGTATATTCATCAAAATAATCAAAAACATTTGCTTATAATGTAGGTATACCGTTTAATATTTACATATATTTCCAAAATTTATTTATAAAAAGTAAAATAGTTTTGAAAAAAATAATAAGACATATTTTCTTAATTTAACAGTTTAAATTGATAAACCAAAAATATAGCTATCATGTCTATGCTTTTTATACTATTTTACTTATATTAATAAAATATTATTTTTAAATTTTACGTCAGTTAAAATGTCAGATAGTCACTGTAGCTAAAATTTCGTCAAGAAAACATTATTCACGATTTTTAGTACCTATTATATAAAATTAATCCAAACTGTTTTATGTAAATTTCTATACATAAATGAGAATTAAAATTTTGGGTAAAATATTTTTATAATACAGAAAGAAATAATAGAAATAAATTTAAGTTCCATTTTTATCTCAACAGAGAATATATTTTTTGTTAGTTTTCAATATTTCTTCTTAATATATCTTCAAAAAAAGTGTTCATCTGAATCATGCTAAAACAAAGAATCACAAGCAACTAACCTTCTTTTGAATAATCCCAGTAGATTCGATATATTTGTATATTTACATCCTTCTCAACTAATGGTGATCTCCACTGCTGTATGATGAGAAAGAAACAAAGACCAAACCATTTAGAGTGTATGTGTATGTATAGGTGGGTATGTGTGTGACTAAAAGAGTAAGCTCATAGGAGTGTGTAAGTTATAATCCTAGTAAGTGTGATGAGTGAGTAATGGCTGTTTCTAGACTCTCGTTGTTTTCAAAATGTCATGAGAGAAAGTTAAAATAAAATAAACCATTTAAATGAAACCAACAAAATATTCTCTTAAAAAGATGAACTGATATTTTTTAAATTATTTCTGTATGCTAAGAATTTTATTAAAAAAATGTTAGACTAAGCCTTTGCTCCCATGATGCATTGGGTGAAAGTGCCTATTCTTCCATTTAGCAGCTTCTTTCTTCCTTTCTTCTTCTCCTCTCTAATGATGATAACATTTATCCTTTAAATCGCATGCAATGTTTTATAATAATGGTTTCTTTTCAATTACTTTTACTTGGTTTTAATTACTTTATTTTGTTATAGTGATTATAAAATTTAATAATTATTTTAAATTTTAAAAAATATATGCAGTAATGATTAAATCAGTAAAAACTTAATAATTATAAAGGTATCTTAAAATAATGTAAATGATATCTAAGTTAAAATTCAATAAAAATTATATCTTAAACTTATTTCAGGAAAAATATTTTAATATCTAGTTAAAACAAGTTTATGAAAATAAACTGATTGAATAGGGGAAAATATTTTGTATTCTTGAAATTGACTTTTATTATAATTTCAAAATTACAACAAGAAAATTATTACATGTTTTTAATTTTTACATGTTTTAAATTTTTTTTCTATTCATTTTTTTTTTTTTTAATTAAATATAATACTTAATTACCTATGATTATTCTTATAATCTGTTTGTAATTGATTCAGTATGTATGATTAGTGTATTTTGTGTGGTACAGGTGGCAGTGGTCTGGCATTGTGAGTAATTTGAATGCTGTCTGATAAATGATGTGATCTTTGTTCTGTTTCCTCTCTCAGCAAATTGTTGGCATTATTTGTTGCTTTTGAAAAACATCTGGCTGAAATTGTTGTTGATTCATTTGGGTAGTTAAAGTTTCCTTCTATGTTCCTCTTATCTGTCATATTCACCTGCCCAACATGTGGTTTGAAGAATTGTGGAATCAGATGATCTGAAAACAAAAAAAAACAAATAAGCAACTCTCAATAATATACTCAAATGGTATTCATATGTATATAATGCATTTTAAAAAGGTAGACATGTTTATAAATATCAACTGTTTATTTACCTGTCATCTCTTCTGTATGTCCTGTGCCTATTTCACTCCAACCACGCCCACTGTCAGCATGAGAAGACAATGTAGATCTCCATGTTGGACAATAAGGAGTCATTAATGTGTTCTTATCTCCATTTTGAAGCACAGGTGTCATCTACATTATAATGGAAATATATCTTTTAATAATCAACTGTATATAAAAACGGTATAATGGCATTTAAAAAAATTAAACTTAAACTCCAATGACAAAAGTAACTTCAACTTGCTAAAAATTGTATTTTGGTTCAATTATTAAATATTACGTGAATTTCATATTTATGATATCACAAAATAAACACAATTTTAAACTGAAACTACCACAGATGTTAGTTGTCAAAGAATTTAAAATCGATAATGCACAGTTAAACCAAATAGTTTTACTCCTGAAATATACAAGTGAAAATCATCCAATTGTCTGTTATAAACTTATTAAAATAGAAAGAAGAAATGCTGCAGAAGATACAAAATCCCATAATGGTATTATTCTTGTGATAGCTGATAAAACAGCGTTGGTAGTCGCAGAAGACTCAAGAAACAGAAGAAATATACAGATCATCATGAGCAAGCATTTATCTACAGCTTACATATATTTGTGGTAACATAAAAAGTGTAGACTATTTATATAGTAAATAGATAGAACCGAAGAGAACAAAAATACTAATAAGAAGAATATAAGATATTCTAACATCATCAATCAAGCTCACATTTTAAAAGTCAATGAGATCTGATAAATGAAACGCAAGTGTGGAAAATGCTCGCCTCGAATAAATTCAAAGTGGTTGTGGATATTATCTGACATATAGACACAACCAACTACTAAATGTCCTTGTCAAAGTTACAAAGATGCCTATCACATTAGATCTTACATGATAATACATTTGATAAAAGACAGAAATGTTTTACAAAAATTGGTTATTTGTATTATTCAGATTACTGTTCTCACAACGTTTCATAACTTCTGATCTTCTTCAGATGTATCTTGTAAAACTCGGAAATCTGTACAATACAAATTATCAATCCTCATCTCAAAATTTCAGAAACATAAAAATTGAAAAGTTAATTCTTATTTGATAATTGCAAAAACTGAACCATTAAAGTACATTTTGAATACTGACTTGCATTTCCTGCCAAGTTTCTGATGATCTTGTAATCTAGTAAATTGTTTAAAAATATTTATGTCATTAAGACATAGTTCGTTTTGAGGAAAATATTAAATATGGCCATTCACATAGGTTATGAAATATGAAGTTTTGTAAGATAAATGAGTAAGATATGTGTTATAAATTATATGAGTCGTATTCTATGAAGTACTATACTGCAATTAACAAAGTACACCTAATTATCTCCCCTTCTTGTAGGTGGAGAATCAGGAATGCCACCATATTTAACTTGATTTCATGTGTGTAATTGTTTATTATTAAAGCCTTCATTATGGTTCATCTATTTCAGTCTTTATCTTTTCACAGCAAATTTAATAATATATTTTGATTATAAATATATTTTCAATTAAATCCAGGTGTTTACTATTTGGATTATTATGCTAATCTTGGTTGTTATATTCACAACGTTTCTGCCGATGTAACCTCCAACCCTTTTCAGGAGCATATTTTCGAACTTGAGAATCTGGATGGAATTTCAAACTGAATGCTTTATTTAATCCATGAGGGTAGATTGTTCTCATTCTGTCAGCCATGACCAGGTGGATGTTTTATGCTATTCTTAGTTATTACCGCCTGTAGTAAAGATTGAAGAATAACGTAAGTTAACACTTAACTCGGTTATGACTACCGGATTGAAAACAGTCGAGTTCAACGGATTGAATAAAGGGTTCAATTCGAAATTCTATCCATGTTCCTGAGTTCGAAATAAAGATTCCAAAGTTCGAAATAATGCACCTGAATAAGGTTGGGGTTTAAATCAGCTGAAACATTGTGAAAATAACAACCAAGATGAGAACAGTAGTCCGAATAATCCAAGTAATACAAATTATCAATCTTCATCTAAAAAATCCCAAAACATGCTAAAACTTTATTTCCAAATCAATATAAACCTGACACTTACATGTTATGACATAAAACCAACAATGTCTGATGAGGTCAAATTATTTTCCTAGCACTAAGTAATAAACAATGCTTGAGGGTTTTGAAAGTATAAATTTTCTAATTGTTTGAATTCATTTATGATGATAATTGAGTCATAAGAAAATTCTGAATAACTTATTGCTTCAAACATGAAATGTAGTGTTTCAAATTTTAAACAAAATTGCTAAAATCAATAAAACTGAATGCCTTTCATAAATGTGACCTATAATTAAAAGTAATTAATAATATTAATATATTACAAATAATAAAAAAAACTTAATAGACTAAGAATATTTTGTACATATTAGCATTTTAGAGAAGTATTTCTATTAAAAAAACAAAAAACATACAACCAAATAATTTATCACAGATATTCTAACAAAATCAGACATTTTAGAATATGTATACTTTCTTAAATAATTTCACCAATAAAGGATCTAGAAATCAATGAAGGAAATTTTGATTAATATTCACTATCAGTTTCTATTTTATTTTACTTGTTTTAATTAGTTTATTTATAATCTAGATTTCTAGAAATGCTGAGTAATATGAAGAAAAAAAAAATGATATGTATGTAATAAAAACAAATATGATGATCAATATTTAAGCAATATATATTATTTAAAAAGACAAGGTAAGTAATATTTCTATGCTTACCTGACAATTGATATCAACAGAATTGTTTGGTCTGATTATTGGGGATTGGTTGACGAACCTGGGATATGACTCCCTTCTGTTGGCTGCCATCTCCTCAGCACTCCTACCAAAGTTGGGATCATTTATCATTGTAGTAGGAACATCTGGCCAAGAGCTCCCTCGATAAGAAGATGACATCAAATGTCTTTGTTCACTCACATATCTATTAGAAACATCATCTCCATCTACACTTGCAGCATTACAACAGCGAAGCACGCAGATGGAGATTGAAGCCGTAACAATGATAGTCACCATCACAGCCAATAACGTAATAATAATCACCATATTAAGATGCACCTTCTCTTCAGACTCACTTTGCACCACACCATTTACTCTTTCCAAAGAAGAAGAAGTCTTGTTTTTCAATAGCAGACTCAAAAAGATTGTAGTTGTGGCTGATAAAACTGGCATACCACTATCCTTCACTACAAACTCCAGTTCATATGAGCCGGTATCTTGTTTGGTAAGGGCACCCGTAGAAGACAACAAACCACTGTAATGGTCAATCGTGAACAACTGTTTCTCATTGCCTGCACTTATTTCATATTTGAGAAATGCATTCTCTTGACTGTCACTGTCATGTGCCCTCACAACTGTCACGTTTTTGCTTTCATCAGCAAAATACACAACTTCCACATTGTGTGGATTAACACTGGGAAATGTAAAATATGGATTGTTATCATTTTCATCTTCAACCTCAACAATCACATCCACTGTATTATTCAGTGATGGCATTCCATTGTCTTTCACCAAAACCTCAAACTTATAAACATCTTGTAATTCATGGTCCAATGATTCACTTGTTGAAATAAAACCATCTTTTGTGATCACAAAAGGCAGCAGCACCTCTTCACTTTTATGCATATTTCTTTGCAGAGAAAACATCAGTTCCCCTCCAGCTCCCAAGTCCGGATCAGATGCATTGATTGAGCCGACATCAATGTCAGCCTTCTGATTCTCATTGATACGGAATTTGTATCTTGCTTTACAAAATTTCGGCTTCACATCATTCACATCCATCACTTTAATTGAAAACTTACTCTCACTATGGCGCGGTGGGAATCCCATATCTTCACAGCTGATTGTGATGTCATGATGTTCCTCTGTCTCTCTATCCAATGGGTCTTTCAGAATCACTTGGTATTTGTTCAACCCTTGACTTTTTAGTTTAAACTTATCATGATGGAGATCACATATAACCTCTCCATTCTGACCAGCATCATGGTCAGTTACTTTCACATATGCAATAAAACTGCCCACCTCAATGTCTTCAGAAATGGATGTAGAGTTTACACTAGAAGAGGCTGACAAAAAGTTTACATTAATTTTGGGAGCATTATTTTGTTGGTTGATTACATTTACTTGAACCATAGACAAAGAACTTAAAGGAGGATTTCCTCCATCTTTAGCTTGAATGTATATATTATATATTAATTTTTTACCTGATTGTATTTTGTTTTTTATAAATATTTCTCCAGTAAATGTATTAATTTTGAAGAATTTTTTATCTAATGCTGTTGTCTTAGAATCAAAACTATATGTTATATTACTATTTTGACCCAAATCTGAATCTGTTGCTAATAGTGTAATAATAGGAATTGTTTCACTATGATCTTGTGGTACAGAAACATTGTAAATATTATGTGAAAAGAAAGGCGCATTATCATTGATATCACTTACTGAAATATGAACATCTAAATTACTTTTCTTTGGTGGAGATCCTCCATCTTTTGCAATGATTTGAACCAAGTAGGAATCTTTGGATTCTCTATCCAATCTTTTATCCAATATGATACTTAAATCTGATTTGCCAGCAAAGTTTTTAGTCACAGATAAAGAAAAAGGATCTGCTTCATCATTTTTGATAAGCTCATAATTTATTTGGGAATAAATTATGCTAAGATCATTGTCTCTTGCACTTGGCACTGATTTTGTCATTCCAATTCCATCTCCTTCATCAAATTCAAAGTTAATGTTTTTTTTAGGAAATTCTGGCTGGTGATCATTAATGTCTTTAATTATAACTTTGATTTCTAAAAGTTTTATAAAAGATTTTGCCTTTCTCACAGCAACATCAATCATTTTAAAACATTTCGTATTGGAAGTGCACAAAGATTCTGCATCCAATATTTTTGCAGTGTATAGTTTTCCTGAATTCTTGGCAACACGGAATAATTGAGAGCTTCCTTTTTGAAGTTGAGTGAAGGTGATGTGTTTATGGTTTTGTGGAAGAATGCTATCCATAACATGTGAGTCTGTGGCAATATTGCCAATGTATGTGCCCGGGCTCTGTTCTTCTTTCACATTGTAGATGAGGTCAGCACATAAACAGGCAGGAAAGGCAATTAACAGAATATATATAGGTGCTTGCATATTCAGGTAAAATCTGTGAAAGAAAAGAAAAATCTTCATTTTAATTTAAGTTAGTTTAAATCACACTATTGAAAAAATTCATTTCATTAGCAAAATACCCTACCGATAGAAAGAAAATAAAGTTGTAATCAGAGTTCTCTTATCTCTATATTATTTATGTATAATCGCCATTTTCTAGTATGACATCAATTTTCTAAAGTTTTTTTGACTATACTCTGTCCAGTTGAATTTCCTATTCTGCACATCACTGCATTGAGCTATGAAACAAACATTTTTTTCTTGAAATAGATGCCAACCGTTGCAATGGTTTAGCCTTGAGCCGTGCATATTATAAGACTAAAAGACAGTTTGAAAATTGAAATCGTTGCATTTAGAATTACATTGCATGATCACTTGATGTGAGTATTCTTTGTATAAACAGAATTTCCTTCATAAGTTTTAGAAGCAATAATAGCATAAATAACAATACTGTTGAGATTATTAATACCTGATCCCATTGCCATAGCCAAAATTTGCAAAGACTACAATAGCTGAAACTGTAGTGACATACAAAGAACCAAACGTTCAACCTGCGATGTTCAAATGAAATGTGTTTTAAAATGGTCCATACACATGTGACTCCGCACAGCATTTTGAGTAAAATAATTAATATTGATATGTTTATATTTTAACTCAATCAAAAGTGTCTCCATTTAAATACAAAGTTGTGTGTTTCTCGAACATATGGGATTTTGTCAAGATTGAAAAAGATACAAAATCCAGAAATAAGTTAACAGACAGCCTGACTTTGAACAACTTGCTGGGTGTACCCACCTCTATCTATTTACCCACCAAATCCAGCATCATACTTTAAAGGTCACTCATTCATCACAGCCACTCCTGACTTAAAACACTTGCTTAGTGTGACATCCTCTTTCACCTCCACACTACACCAACCCAAGTGACTCTCTTAAAAAAAGTATCATTTTCCTATTCCTTTTTTTATCATGCCTTATGTTGAACTCTTCTAACTATAATTAAGATTTTCACACTTACATATTACATTCACCCAAAATAATAAACAGACTTTGATAATTGTAAGGAATTCACCCCAGAACGTTTTCCTTTCTTCCAAGTTTATATGTGAATTTTGCATGTATAAATATATATATTTAAAAAAAACCTTTATACTGATTATACTTGCTTTTCAAATTGCTTTATTTTTTGTATTTAAATAACATTGAGGGTGAGATCTCTACAAGGCTATACGGTGAAACGTTCTCCTCGGTTTGTCACCCCTCATACTTTATTTGAGATGCAGTATGTGTGGAGCCATTTCACTGAAACAAATTGTATTAAAAAAATAAGTTGTGTACGAATGTGTCTCATCACTATTGAGGATTTTGTTACTGTTTAAATAATTTGTTTTAAATTTGACCTGAGAAACAATCTATCATGATAGCAATAACTTGATTTTGTTCTAATCAAACAAAGAATTTCACAGTAACAAACCCAATCTAGGGGATTAAATTTTTGCCTCAAATTTTTCATAATTTCGTTTACACATTTGCTAAATTCTGTTTATTTACCGTTTTCTTGTGAAATTTCGTTTTATACATTTTTATATTTTTCCTGCAAAAATTGCAACTAAACATGCTCTAATTATTCAAAAATAATTCAAAGTTTAAAAAAAAAAGAAGAAATATCTTAAAGAAAAATCGTTTTGATCTTCAAATTTCATCATTTGTCTTTCCTCTGATTTCCACCTTAGTGATGATTTTCTAGGTCTTACTCCGAAAAGAAAAGTAAAAGGAGACTATTGTTTTTCTTAGAAAAACTATCCTAAGTTTTTCTAAGAAAATCAATGACTCTCTTTTTATTTATTTTTGTATAATGTTGTTATGTATATTATATTTCTTCAGCTGCATTTGCCCAGGATTGAACTCAGCACCTTGGGATTACGAGATGGATTACGTGCACTTACATATATTTCCGTTAAAGTAAAATTACTGGGTTTTCTTGTCCACGTGACTTTTTAATTTAAATGCGTTCTCTTTCTTTTACCATATATACGTTCTTGGCCTCTTGCCTTGTTGGCATTGTAGTTTTGAATTAATTGAATAAAGCCTTAGAAAAGGTTTTTCTATTCGTGTCTTCTTTTTACATTACAATTTTGTCTGGATTTAAAGAAGCAATAGTAGATAAGTAATAAGTAAAATTACGGTACCATAGTCTCCAGAGCTTGCCAGCCTGAGGGTCTGCAGAAGATATATCAAACTTGTCCAGACGAATAATCTTATCCATGAGAAATTTAGTAAATGAAAAAATGTAAAAAACTTTTGTGTTTTTTTTTATGTCTTAAAAGGAAAAATAAAGACAAATATTTGTAAAAACAACTTTTAAGAAAAAACTATGTGATGTTCGTATGGACTTAAGATATAGTTTTGGTTTCTAAAAGTAGAGAGTGAATTCTGTGGTTGGCTAGTAGAATTCAAAGAGAATAACTTGGATATAGTTCTACGGAGATGACTCCTAAATATTCTGAGCTATGGTATGGTTATTTATTAAAATGTTTAGCAACAAAATCACAGGGGTAGTAATTTAAGTCTTGAACAAATTAAAAACAAAACAATAATTTGTTATTTATTACTGAAAAACCGATAACTTCTCAGATTCACGATTCCATCCATGAATGATTAGACTACTAATGCATAGTTATTTTTAGAAATCATTATGAATAAGATATGTTGTTATATCTTGTGTTCATAAAGATTTGTAAAAGTAACTTTTAATAAATATTTGAATATAAGATATATTGTGATATCTTATATTCATAAAGATTTGTAAAAGTAACTTTTAATAAATATTTGAATATAAGATATATTGTGATATCCTATATTCATAAAGATTTGTGAAAGTAACTTTTAATAAATATTTTAATATAAGATATATTGTGATATCTTATATTCATAAAGATTTGTAAAAGTAACTTTTAATAAATATTTGAATATAAGATATATTGTGATATCTTATATTCATAAAGATTTGTAAAAGTAACTTTTAATAAATATTTGAATATAAGTTATATTGTTATATCTTATATTCATAAAGATTTGTAAAAGTAACTTTTAATAAATATTTGAATATAAGATATATTGTTATATCCTATATTCATAAAGATTTGTGAAAGTAACTTTTAATAAATATTTGAATATAAGATATATTGTTATATCCTATATTCATAAAGATTTGTAAAAGTAACTTTTAATAAATATTTGAATATAAGATATATTGTGATATCTTATATTCATAAAGATTTGTGAAAGTAACTTTTAATAAATATTTGAATATAAGATATATTGTGATATCCTATATTCATAAAGATTTATGAAAGTAACTTTTAATAAATATTTGAATATAAGATATATTGTGATATCTTATATTCATAAAGATTTGTAAAAGTAACTTTTAATAAATATTTGAATATAAGTTATATTGTTATATCTTATATTCATTAAGATTTGTAAAAGTAACTTTTAATAAATATTTGAATATAAGATATATTGTGATATCTTATATTCATAAAGATTTGTGAAAGTTACTTTTAATAAATATTTGAATATAAGATATATTGTGATATCTTATATTCATAAAGATTTGTGAAAGTTACTTTTAATAAATATTTGAATATAAGATATATTGTGATATCCTATATTCATAAAGATTTGTAAAAGTAACTTTTAATAAATATTTAAATATAAGATATATTGTGATATCTTATATTCATAAAGATTTGTGAAAGTTACTTTTAATAAATATTTGAATATAAGATATATTGTGATATCTTATATTCATAAAGATTTGTGAAAGTTACTTTTAATAAATATTTGAATATAAGATATATTGTGATATCTTATATTCATAATGATTTATACAAGTAACTTTTAATAATAATTTGTGCTGTGTTATTAATTGTGGGAAAAATATAAGAGAAAATGATAACATTGAAATAGTCTATGATTTTTTCTAAAAGAAAAAAAGGTTTAGGACACAATTTTCCATTACACAAATCTCTCCATTAATAAAAGTATGTGATCACTTTTCATGTGTTTGTGTATGTGTATCTTGTCTGTACCAGACTTACACATTATTATTTTTTATTTAATGAAATCAAAAATACAATGCCATAACTTTATAAATTTCTTATTTTAAATAATAATTGAATTTTAAAATTAAATCCACCACAATGCCTTTCGGCTTGTTCATAAACAAGTCAGCTTACTTTTTTGTTGTTAATAGTTTAAAAAAAAAGAAGATATTTCAAAACACTTCGAAAATTGAAAGCATTTAAACTGTTAGATAGAAAATCATTTCTGGCTTAAAAATTCTTACCAAATCCTCATGTATTAAAAGATTGGAATATTTGTTAAAACAACATTATCTTCACAAAATTAGTTATAGTTGTATAACAATTTGTTTATTTAATAATTTAATGAACAAACGATACTGGAATATTTAAATTTAACTTTCAAAGTATTATTTTAAAAAATAATTTGGTAAAAAAAAGGCATAATTAAAAAAAAAATAAAAAGGTGAAACAAAAATGAAAGTTAAAAAGTAATTCCTGTACAACGCCGGGTAGGTACAGCTGGTTTATCATAAAGTATTAAATATTATAACTAATTTAAAATGTATGATTTATTCGTTTCTCATGTATGAATGAAACATTCTAGCATGAAAGAAAATTGTTTTTAATATGTTCAGTCAATAAATTTGGCAAAATAAGGTCTGTCTATTTTTTGTTTATTTTATAAACAATGGATACAATTAGTTGAACACAACTTGCTTTTTTCATTCGTATCTTAGGGGGTGAAATTCTAGGTTCATACCTTTCCCAACAGTATTAGTGTATAAATTCCCATGATAGATATGATTGGATTTTAACTCTGCATAGGCAGTTCCATAGGCTACTATGGTATTCATTTGGCCAATCACTTAACCCACTTTATAAATAAGAATGCTAAAAGATTTTCCTCACAATTAATATAAAAACGTAATACTTAACAGTATTTTATAAATACTCTCATAAAGGTAAGTTCTAACCACGTCTGAAAAGAATGATTTTATGAATTTATTATCTGTTCAATATGCAGAGCATTTTCTGTTTTCAAAAGCGATAATTTTTCATATGGATTTATGTATTTTTTCTTAATAGGAATAAACTCTAATAAATTTAATATATAATGTTACATTTAATTTACTAATCTTAATATAGAAGGTAAGTTTTAGTACATATCTTATATTTTTGCTTTTTTTTTCAAGATCAAAAAATATAACAATAAATTGATGTCTACAAAGTTATTTCCCTTATATTATTTCTTAGCCAAGTTTGAATGTATTTTTACCGACTTAAGTTATTGTCGTTAATTAAAAATCACTTAAAATTTTTCAATCTTGAAAAAATAAATTTAATAAAAATTTCTCAAAATCAGAAAATATCAGTAGGAATACATTTAACTGTGAATACAATATAAACAAATGTTATATATTAAAAATAAATGTGAAGACAGTCTTTAAGTCATTTGGTTTTGTTAAAATAAATATAAAATTGATAGTTAATTAAATAGCTACTGTATACATTTTATTAGTTTATTTTGTCATCTAAAACTACATTATGAACATATCAAATATATATATATATATATATATATATATATATATATATAACCTAAAAGACGAGCAATAACATTTGAAAAATGTAGATGTTTTTCTTTTTCAGTAATCTAATAAAATATGAATACTAGAATGCTCTGTACAAAAGAACGTTGGAATTATGTTTAGCATTTCATATATGAGTTTAATAATCATTATTAAATGTGTTCTATGTGAATATATAAAGGTTTATAGTAAAATGCATAGAGGTAAGGGAAAAATGTTGATGTATACGAAAGCTACACATCTGTAGCTTATCATAATGGCTACTCAAGTTGTATGATATAGATATTCTTATTTCAGTTGATAGTTCTCTGCACAGGTCGGAGTAAATAAGACATACAACAAATTTAAATATGTAATGTGCTGAATTTAGATTTT
Source organism: Sepiola atlantica (assembly GCA_963556195.1). Taxonomy (NCBI): domain Eukaryota; kingdom Metazoa; phylum Mollusca; class Cephalopoda; order Sepiida; family Sepiolidae; genus Sepiola; species Sepiola atlantica. The sequence continues at coordinate 72,118,142 of OY744525.1, read as the reverse complement.
ATGTAACATAAGTTTCATTACCAAAAATATTTATTTTATTTTTTTCCTCTTCTTTTATGTCGCTTAGTAACTTGTATGAGAAATCGCCATTCCTTTCAGATTTTATATTGTCTGCATAAAACTTGTCTTAATTAACAATTCTTAATGAAGTTTAAATAAAATTGATTAACTTACCTCATTTTTTGTAATTTTCCAAAAATGTTAATCACAGCCAATTTATATCCCCTTTTTCCACTGACTTTTTTGTCATAATGACAGAACAAAGAATCTGTTCTTGTGTGCATGTGTCGATAAGTGTGTGTGTGTGTGTGTGTATAGTTCATTGTCCTAATAAGTATGATGTGTGAGTAATGGCTGCTTCTCTTGTGAGCGAGAAAATTTAAGAAAAAATTAAATGCTATTCTTTTTTTATTTTATTAAGATGCTTTCAGTAATTATGTCAAATTAAAATTATAGATTGATATTTTACAAAATAAGTGACATATTTCACTACTTTTCCCATAATGCAATTTGTGAAGGATCCTATTCATCCATTTATCAACTTATTTTTTCCTTCCTTCTATAGGCAATCATGTTTTCCTTTCAAAACAAAGATTCAGGATAAAATATCTGGCATGTACACTTTTTAGAATTTAAAATTCAATTATTTCTTATTATTTCTATGATCATAAATAAATTAAAGAAGACATTTTTATTAAATATTAGCTTTATTTAGTTATTCACTCACTTTTATTCAATAGTTATAAAATTCTTTCATTAATTAACTAAAAATTATGCTGTTTGAAACGTTAATTTTTTATCTGCTTCTTAAAATTAGTGAATATATTACTTTTTAAACCCTATTTATTTTTTATTGGTATCATAAAATTATCAAATCTTAATTTTATTCAAAATATACTTTGAAAACTTCAATATTTATTTAATTCTAATACAAGAGAAAAATTCAGATATACAGAAAAGATTAATAGTTTATATGTTAACAACTTAAAGATTAAAAATCGAATTATATTTGTTTAATTTTTTTATATAAAATACTATAAAAATTGTTTCTCATAATTATTCTTGTTTTAAGAGAAAAGTATGAAAGTTAATTTTCGTTCAGTTTAGCATGTTTTTTTAAAAAATATTTTTAAACATTTAAAAATAATAGTAATTTTTATTAGTTGATTAGTTTTAATGTTATTTTTATAATACATCATCTGAGAAAATAATTGCAAATAAATTTTAAAAGCACATATAATTTTATGTTTAAAATGTATAATTAGTGTATTTTGTATGGTACGGGGGGCAGTGGTCTGGCATTGTGAGTAATTTGAATGCTGTCTGATAAATGTTGTGATCTTTGTTCTGTTTCCTCTCTCAGCAAATTGTTGGCATTATTTGTTGCTTTTGAAAAACATCTGGCTGAAATTGTTGTTGATTCATTTGGGTAGTTAAAGTTTCCTTCTATGTTCCTCTTATCTGTCATATTCACCTGCCCAACATGTGGCTTGAAGAATTGTGGAATCAGATGATCTGAAAACAAGAAACAAAGAAACAACTCTCAATACTATTCTCAGATTGTATTCATACACATATGGGGTGTTTGGAAAATCAATGGCATAACTTCAGCTTTATGTTCTATATGGTTAAAGTAGCTTTTTGTGTGGGGTTATTTGTGTAATAGCACTCCATTACAAATCTAATTTCCTTTGTGATCCATTTCTTCTTCTGCATGGTTTTTGGTTGGTGCATATCATATTTATTTACCTTTATTTCGTCTGTTTGATATTGTTACTTGAAATAAGAAGGGTCAACATTGACATGGTGCCGAACGGGTCAAAGAATCCCCTGCTGATTACGATGCTTAGATCTTTCTTCTGATCCTCGACAGGTTTTTAATTTGTTTGATATCATTTTTACATGGTTTTGTTGGTGTATGTGGCAACACCAGGCCCAGGCTTATTTTCCCTGTAATCCGGTTACATGGATAGTGTTTGTCTATCCCATATGCAGAATAAATAACAGTGCACTATCACACACATTGTACGTGTTAGATGTTTACAATAAAGAATTTCTGGACCTATATACACATATAGAACATAATCCTGAAGTTATGCCATTGGTTTTCCAAACATCATGTATAATACATTTTAGATAATAGTTTTGTTTATAAGTATAAACTGTTTATTTACCTGTCATCTCTTCTGTATGTCCTGTGCCTACTTCACTCCAACCACGCCCACTGTCGGCATGAGAAGATAATGTAGATCTCCATGTCGGACAATAAGGAGTCATCAATGAATTCTTATCTCCATTTTGTAGGCCAGGTGTCATCTGAATCATAGTTTAAGAAATTTCTTTTGTTTTTAATTAAAAAATAATAAAAAGTATTTAATTTAAAGAAATTTTATTATCTAATCTTTTTCTATAGGTGTTTGGCTATAAATATTTATACTCAGAAATAAAAAAAACAAAAAACTATTTGACAATATAATTGATTGTTACTTTAGCATGTTTACTTATAATATAACAATATATGCTTCATTTATCATGCTTTACTTTTAAGAAAAGTTCAATATTTAGCAATATTTTTCTCACTTTTCTGTTTAGCTTAATTTAATTATTTTTTTTTTTTGCTAAATTCTAATGTAAATAATGAAATGTATATGATAAAAATGAACTATGCTTACCTGACAGGTAATGTCAACAGAATTGTTTGGTCTGATTACTGGTGATTGGTTGATGAACCTGGGATATGACTCTCTTCTGTTGGCTGCCATCTCCTCAGCACTCCTACCAAAGTTGGGATCATTTATCATTGTAGTAGGCACATCTGGCCAAGAGCTCCCTCGATAAGAAGATGACATCAAATGTCTTTGTTCACTCACATATCTATTAGAAACATCATCTCCATCTACACTTGCAGCATTACAACAGCGAAGCACGCAGATGGAGATTGAAGCCGTAACAATGATAGTCACCATCACAGCCAATAACGTAATAATAATCACCATATTAAGATGCACCTTCTCTTCAGACTCACTTTGCACCACACCATTTACTCTTTCCAAAGAAGAAGAAGTCTTGTTTTTCAATAGCAGACTCAAAAAGATTGTAGTTGTGGCTGATAAAACGGGCATACCACTATCCTTCACTACAAACTCCAGTTCATATGAGCCGGCATCTTGTTTGGTAAGGGCACCCGTAGAAGACAACAAACCACTGTAATGGTCAATCGTGAACAACTGTTTCTCATTGCCTGCACTTATTTCATATTTGAGAAATGCATTCTCTTGACTGTCACTGTCATGTGCCCTCACAACTGTCACGTTCTTGCTTTCATCAGCAAAATACACAACTTCCACATTGTGTGGATTAACACTGGGAAATGTAAAATATGGACTGTTATCATTTTCATCTTCAACCTCAACAATCACATCCACTGTATTATTCAGTGATGGCATTCCATTGTCTTTCACCAAAACCTCAAACTTATAAACATCTTGTAATTCATGGTCCAATGATTCACTTGTTGAAATAAAACCCTCTTTTGTGATCACAAAAGGCAGCAGCAGCTCTTCACTTTTATGCGCATTTCTTTGCAGAGAAAACATCAGTTCCCCTCCAGCTCCCAAGTCCGGATCAGATGCATTGATTGAGCCGACATCAATGTCAGCCTTCTGGTTCTCATTGATACGGAATTTGTATCTTGCTTTACAAAATTTCGGCTTCACATCATTCACATCCATCACTTTAATTGAAAACTTACTCTCACTATGGCGCGGTGGGAATCCCATATCTTCACAGCTGATTGTGATGTCATGATGTTCCTCTGTCTCTCTATCCAATGGGTCTTTCAGTATAACTTGGTATTTGTTCAACCCTTGACCTTTCAGTTTAAACTTATCATGATGGAGATCACATATAACCTCTCCATTCTGACCAGCATCATGGTCAGTTATTTTGACATATGCAATAAAACTGCCCACTTCAATGTTTTCAGAAATTGCTGTAGAGTTTTCTGTAGATGAGGATGAGAAAAAGTTCACATCTATTGTTGGAGCATTATTTTGTTGGTTAATCACATTAACTTGAACTAAGGCAATTGAACTCAATGGTGGTATGCCTTCATCAATTGCTTCCACATACAAATTATAAAATAACTTTCCTCTTGATGGTATTATTTTTTGCAAAAATATCTCACCAGTGTTTTTGTTTACTTTAAAATAAGTTTTTGCTATAGTTGATGTTTTTGTGTTGAAATTGTATGAAATGTGTCCATTCTTTCCAGCATCCAAATCAGTAGCCGATAAATAAGCTACAGGAACATTTTGATCATGTTCACTTTTAACTGTAACATTATAAACCTTCTGAGAAAAAACAGGAGAATTATCATTAACATCTATCACTCTAATATGTACATCTAAAATACTTTCTTTGGCAATCACTCCCCCATCTTTTGCAATTACCTTTATTATATATGAATCTTTCTTTTCTCTATCTAACCTATCTTCTAATACAATACTTAGGTCTGATGTTCCAGCCATAGTTTTTGTCACAGACAATGTAAATGGGTTTTCCTTGTCTTTGCTAAGTTCATAAGTAATCTGAGAATTTGGACCACTAACGTCTTTATCAATAGCATTTGGGATAGATTTTGTCATGCCTGTTCCATCTCCTTCATAAAATTCAATCTTAATCTGCTTTTCTGGAAATTCTGGCCTGTGATCATTAACATCTTTTATTAATATTTTTATTTCTAAAAGTTTTATGAAAGATTCAGCTTTCTTTACAGCAACATCAATCATTTTGAAACATTCTCTGTTGTATGTACAGATGGACTCTGCATCCAATATTTTTGCTGTGAATAGTTTTCCTGTGTTCTTTGCAACACGGAATAATTTAAAGGTTCTTTTCTGATGTTGTGTGAAAGTAATTCCTTTCTGATCTTGAAGGGGAATAGTATCCATTATGCGTGAGTCGGTAGCAATATTTCCAATGTATGTGCCAGGACTTTTTTCTTCTTCCACTTCGTAGATGAGGTCAGCACACAAACAGACATTGAACACAATAAGTAGGTAGTATAGTTGTATCAGCATTTTTAGGTGATATCTGTGGAAAAGAATAAAGTAAAAATTGTTACTTTTACTACTATTGATAATCCTATTAATATCAACACATATTTACATATGCATGTATGGTTGTTATCAGAATTATTGCTCCCCTCCACCCATATTATGAATAAAGCTGCAATACCTCAAATTTTCATGGAAATTTCTTATGCATGTTTTTACAAATGATGAAATAATGTATTTGAAAAATGTGCAGCCATGTCCATAACTATTTTTTATTTTAATGTAAAACAATAATACCAAATAACATTGAGCAAAAAATTTAAATAGGACATTATTGACCCTCTTGCCTGAATTGTGTCACCTTTATTGAGTATTGAGTTAATTCCTTACAAGATTGCCACACACATTAACAGAAAAAAAGAAAGATCCTATTTTGGTTTATTTGTAGATTTACACCCACCGCTAAATCACCACAATAATAAAAAATATATATTCTACGTTTTTAGGCGATTACCTGTGAATACCCTGAAAAACTTTGCAGAAAGAAGAAAAAAAAAAACAATTATTTCAGAATTTAGAGTGGGCAGGGGATCAGTTTCAGATATAAATTAAACATAAAATTATCTGTAGGCCATTTTAGCGTTTTAGAGCATTATCCATTTTTTTCTATGGGAGATAAATTCTGTGCGTTATTTTATTTGGGGGGGTCTACTTTTTAGGCGATCACATATGGTTTTAAAACCTTGCCAGTCGGACTTAGGGTTAGTGGGAAAAACAAAAATGAGTTAACTGCCCAAATAAGTTATAATGACCATAAAATGGAGGATCATTTTATGTTAAATTTATATACAAAACTTATCCCCCAAAATAATTGCTTGTTTTTGTTTTTTTGCTTACTTCTTTCTGCCAAGTTTTTCAGGGTGTTCACATGTAATCTAAAAATAATTAGAACCTCATTTTTTGGGGGGGAGGGGAGAGCAGAGGATGTTAATCTACAAATTTTACAAAGTTTGTTTAAAAATTATGGAATCCTCAGAGTAAAAAATTCTTTTTTAACTATACGCCTCCACCTCTCAATTAATTGCTGCCCGGATGGCGGGTAGGTTTTGCTAGTATATATATACAGGGTGGGCAAAAATAAGGGTCCTATTTTTAAAAATTCATAACTTTTTTATTTATTGATTTTTTTTTTTTTTTTTTTTTTAGAATAAGTAAAGGACCCCTTCCGAAGCAAGCATGAGCCGTATTAGCCCTAAGGAACGTACCCTCATTTAGAAAACATTATTTTTGCTTAAAAAACTCAAAACAGTGTAAAAAACAATACTTTAGTTTTTGTAAGTTTTAAGAAGTGTTTTTCGGCTAAAATTTGTTTTGTTTATTTCAAAAAATCTCGGAAGGGTCAGTCTACACACACATAAAGTTTGGTGAGTTTAACTTTTATTTTGTGGAAGTTATTCAAATTCAAGTTATTCAAATTTAAAGATAGGACCCTTATTTTGGCCCACCCTGTATATATATATACACACACTTGGGTCAAAATTATCTACTCCCACTGAATATTTAAAGATTTTCTCATGAAATGTGAACATTTGTAAGTACTACATTCACTTAGAGATTTTAGATTCCTTCAATTAGACCTCGAGAAACAATTCTACCTTTAAGAAACCACCTATCAATACAAAAAAGACAACCACCTAATTTATTAATTATGCTCACCACATACCGCCCTCCCCAAATTACTCAACACTGCCAAAAAATAAACTTGCAATAAACCTACATGTTTAGTTTGTCAATGAATTCTCCATCATAGTCCTAAATACTTCCCTCCAAATACAATCGCTACAACTTACATTTGATAGCCCTAATGTTATATATTACAAATGTTGTACAAAATGTCCAAATAGCGGATACATAATTGAAACAAAATTAGCTTTTAGACTCAAATTCAATAACCACAAAATCAGACAAAAATCACTCTACTTCCAAATAGCTAAACATTTTAATCAATCACATCATACGTTAGCCACCAAATTCCCATCCACATATGCATGCAAACAAAAAGAATCAAAAAGTTTATTAAAGCTAAACACACAAGCAGAGTCTGATTTTCAACGCAGATGTTTTTAATAAGTTTTTTTACCGATCAATGAACAAATTACTTGTACATAAGTATAATACGAACATGATAGATGTGTCCCATTAAAGACTATATATTAATCTTATATAAATAGAGATTTTGTCCGTCAATAATAAATATATAATAAATATATTGCAAAATAATAGAGAATACTGCATTTAGCGCATCTAATATTCCAATCTAATCCAATCTAAATATGAATAAATGCAAATCTTTTCTAAGTATATTAACATCAAAACCTTTCAGTCTTACTTGATATTTATCTACCTCCCACAGCGGTAAGATGTGAAACCGGGTCGGGACAGTGGGAATGAAAAGCCAGTGCCCTAGAGGAAGAGCACTCTGACCTACAAAAAATACCCGGGCAGCCCTCATCTGCATTTCCCGGTAAGGGCGCCTCAGGCGATTAGCAATAAACTAACCCCTTCTCAAAGAGTGAGAAGGCAAAGCCTGCGAGGGTGGACCTTCTAGAACTGAACAGGACAATACCTCAGACCGGTGGAATCAAAGCCCGAAGGCAAAGACGGTACCGGTCTACAGGGTGTAGCATCAATCGGACCAGATACTACACTTTGATCTCAGGCTTTCAGTCTTACTTAAATATCATGATACAGTATATATAGTAATCTATAAACCCCATAAAAAGAACCCGGTTTTGCACATTTGCATATTTATTTTATTTTTAAGTTTTTAATAAATTAATATTCTGTAATATATATTTATAATTGGTATTGTAAAATTTTATATATTCATAATATTTTCCTTGATAGTAATATTATTATAATTATTAATGAAAGAGATTTTATATAAAAAAAACAAAACGATAGCGTTTTAAAAACATTTTAAAACTTTCAGTTTCAAGGGAGATAATTACATGAAAACTTCCGGCGTTAATGTTAAGAGAACAGATACTACACTTTTAGATATTTATTTACACAATATATAACATTTTACATTCTATACAAATTAGGCATAAGGTCATCAAAAGTGTGGAGATATAGGTGTCGTTGGTCATCCTGGGTCTAAAGTGATAAAAATTTCTATCCTACTCTTAACTAGAATCATCTCAGTCACCACAATACCACATTTACTCTAGGGGCCGTCCTACTTAAGATATCCCCAATTGGTTTGAAATTTTTATTTTCATATACTACACTTTCATCTTAGTCAAAAGGTCAAGGAGCAATAAAAAATTATTCTTTTGTGACTAGACATTTTTAAATGAATGAAAAAAAACAAAAACTCGAATTAATGAGAATTTATAAGTGCAATATCGGTTCTATTGTTATCCCAGGAATTAACTCCTCCATTTTTAAGGGTGTGTGTGTGTGAGAATCCTCCCATGTATTACATTCTCCTTTATATTTAAAACTTAAAAAAAAACTTTTCGAATTACTAAATAGTTAAAATTAAAAACTGAAGGGACAAAATGGGCATTTCTGTTCAGTATTCAATTGTACTATAGAGGTTATTTGAATATCTCGCTTATTTCGTTTGATTTTCGCATACATTTTGGATGAAATCTATTAGTTATTAGGTCTTAAATTGTATTTTTTATCTCGAAATAAAATTCTAATTTATTTTTTAAAGATTTAAAAATCGAACTTGAATGAAATGCCTTAATTGCTGGTGGCCACGTTGTAATTTCTTATTATTCTCTTTCGTGCTTGACATCTATAAAAAGGAAATACGTTTGACTTAAATTTATTTTGCTTTAACTACGTATTGTATGTAGTTCTTTCACAATTATATAATCCTTCCAGCCTCGCAAAAATATGCGACCAGAGGGAACATATTTTTGCTAGTAATAAAAAGAAATTCTCTTTGCAATTCAAATGTATAATTTTATGTAAAGTTGCCGAACATGTGAAAACATGAGAGAATCATCAAAGGACAGTAAGAATAATTGTTTTTCATAGTTAAAAACAAATAAATCAACATGTAAAAAGAGAAAATATTCTTAAATGTAACTGATGTCCAGTCATTAATAGCAGTTTCATATTCATTTCTCAATTTTTACAAAAACAAAAATACACTTTATAAAAAAATGCCAGGATTGTCCAAAATATTAAAAATATAATGACATCTATAATTTACATGCTTTTATGTTCTTAATAAGGCTACATATTTTTTTTATGTTTTACATGTGAAGAAATTCATCATTTTTAATCGAGAAGCACATGCAGCCGACATTGCTCAGGTATGAAAAATATGCTGAGATATTTTGTTTTACTTATTGAAATTAAAGTGTAATAAATGAGAGGAATAGCATTAACTGGTTAATTTTTCCCCATTTTTAAATAATGTTTTTTTTTTAATCTATAAAAGTGACAAGAATTAAGTATTTTGTAGAATTTCTGAAATTGTAACGCATTTTAAACAATTTTATTTTGAAACTGGAGGAGTATAATAATAAACATGGGAGCTGCATAATTGTAACACCATATGTTAGTATATTTGACATCCTGGCAATGCTATACATATTGTTTTATGTTGTATCTATAAACACTTATTCTATTTTTTTTCAAATGTTAAGGGTGAATTTTACAGATATTTGAGATAATGGGCCTTCATATTAACACTTATTTTCAAATATTTAAAAATGATTTTGTTTAGAATTTTGATTGAGAAACGAAAGAAAATAGGAAATATAAAATTATTCAAAACGATTTAGCAAAACTTATACCAGTAATAAATAAACCAAATTATTATTGTATTTAGTTGGGCTGTATTTTTATGACATACAAACAAAAAACTAAACGCCATTCGGTGGCTATTAATCTAGCTGTAAGTATTCTTTTTAAATGTGTAACATACATGACACATCTTTAATATAAATCTATTGTAATTTTAAAAACTACTAGTTTTCATTTAAATTACCTCCCTTGAAAATTAATGAACATAATACTTTTCGAAAGGTTTTTGTAATTTATACTTTTTTTAAATTAAATAACTTTAATTAATTACTGTTAATATCGACAAAACTATTGTACATATGTATAATCTTTGATTTTGTTTGGTAGAAAGAAATCCAACAGAGAGCTCAATTATTTAGTAATAAGAGCATAATATGTATTTATTTATTAATAATGTTCAGATCAAATCGACATGATACCATAGATGTCAAGCCTGGAGCGGCTCCCCTTCAGAAACTAATATCCGTTAGGTTTATTTATTAAAATAAACAAGTCGTTCTGGCTATCTTCAGTAATATTTGTTATATATATATATATATATATATATATATATATATATATATATATGAGAGAGAGGAAAATAGGACAATAAAATTAAATAACACCAACAATTAATTTATTATAAAATGTTTAAAAAATAGTTAGACAAATTAGGCATAGAAATAGATGTTTGGGTCTTTGCTCTCTACTATATATACAGTTTTTCAAAAAATTATGTTGTATTGTTGATTTAAATAACAGTTAGCCGATTTGATGGTTATTATATAGGTGTGGGTAAATAAAAACCTTTTGCATTACTTCATTTAAAAGATGACCTCCTTTATTAGTTATTTAATACCCAAATACAATGCCTATTGTAAATATTTGATTGTCTATGATGAATTAAAGACAAATTGCTATTTTACTAATTTTACTAATGTACTGTTCTCAACGGTGCTTGATTGAACACAATCAATATATTTCCTATACTAAGAATACAAAAAGTAGAAAAGTAGATTTTGTTTTGGTCAAAGGATTTTGTTTCCATTATTGTCAAATTTACTAAAATTAATGAAAATAAAACCTTTGTTTCAAACCATAGCGTTTGTTCTCTTCAACTCCAGTAATGTAATCTGTGCAATTACTAGAGTTATTTCCCTTTAATCTGTTCCTAGCTCAGCAGAATATTGAATATATTTATTAAAATAATACTAATATTATTTTAATAAATATATTTTATTAAAATAAGACTGAACATGTTAATATTCAATTATTTAATAGATTATGCAAATTTATTAATTAGAGAAATTATGAATTAATAATTATCCATGATTTAAAAAAAAAAATTATTTTAATCAAAACAAGATTTTTAATTTCTGTCAAATATCTATCAATATTTAATTTCTAGAATTGTTTTCCCTTTTTAGCAAATTATTTGAAACTCACTGTATTTACCCTAACGTTTCTTGGGTGCAGGAAAAATAATTCAAAATATAGTTCACATTAATTGTCTGTATTTCTGAGATGAGGCGTTTTCATTATGGATTTAAGTGTTCGGACTGACTTCCTCATCTTGGCTGCCATGCTCACAACGTTTCGGCCGTTCTGTCCTCCGGCCTTCATCAGGTGCCCTGTATCGAACTCGGGAATCGTCTGTCTGAACTCTCGAACCCAATCCCTTTATTGTCTTCGTGACACATGGCCGTGAGGTCTAAGCTGTTGGTTCGAAAGTTGCAAGTTATCTGGAGGTGCTAAGTTCAATCTTGGGTGAAGGCAGTCAAAGTAACATTCAGCAGCAATAAGCAGCAGCAGAAGCGAAAGCAACGGAGAATTAACGAGTGTCTCAGAGGCAAAAAATGGAATCCGAGCGTGGTACCCCCGTGACAATAAAGGGATTGGGTTCGAGAGTCCAGGCAGACGATTCCCGAGTTCGATACAGGGCACCTGATGAAGGCCGAAGGGCAGAACGGCCGAAACGTTGTGAGCATGGCAGCCAAGATGAGGAAGTCAGTCCGAACACTGAAATCCATAATAGTTCACATGTTTTTAAATAGGAGTTTCCCTTATTTTAGTTCTGTTTTCATTAATAGATTGTGTTCATCAACGTTATGTATAGGCTAGAAACACACACAGCCACAAGAGATCTTGCCTGATAATTATATTTATACAAAGATTAGTTATTCCAAGTAATTTAATTAATTGCATGCCTGTAATATACAGACAAAAAGATTACTTATTCCAAGTAATTTAATTAATTGCATGTCTGTAATATACAGACAAAAAGATTACTTATATGAAGCTTCCTATAGTTATTTTAGAAACTGAATTTCCCCAGCAACTTATTTTGTGTACTTTTAAACGAAAACATTAGAAACCTGACAATCGTGCTGAAAAAAACATTGAAATCAAGCACTTTTATTTATCATAAAAACACTGTATTTAGGAATGTGTAATCTCATTAGAATTCTGATTTATTATCCAGTAAAAAATTAAATTAAAACACAAGACCAAATAATATATTTTATGAACCAATATAACCATGGAAATATATTATTGTCCAGGCAATAATATAAATATAATATATGTATATATGAATATATATTAGATGTTATATGGCTATTTTTACCAGATATTATGAAACATATTACAAGATATCACACTCAATAAAAAGCATTATATTTTGATCAAATTACTTTTATAAAAGAGAGTTATGTGTGAAAAGACTTTATGAAAAATCAACAACGAATTTACAGATTCAGTTTTTAGTGTTTCTCTTGATTTACTTTAAAGTAAAAGAAAATATCTAATACTTAATATTCTTTTTAAAAATATTTCCTTCAAATGCATTAAATATAACAGTCTTAGATATTGATTACAATAAAATTGACAACTTACCTCATTTCTAAAATACTCCAAAGAAGTAAATGTACATCTTATGTCTCAAGTAGACATGTTGGCAGTCATTTTGATCTCACAAACAGAACAAAGAATTTGCTCATTGTAGTGTATGTGTGAGTGAGTGTGTATACAAGCATAACTTCTGTGTAGACGTGTGTATGTGTAAGTAGTTTATCATCCTAGTAAGGCTAATGTGTGTGTAATGGCTGACTCTCACACTGACGAGATTATTCATGAGATTACTAAAGAAGCATTTAAATTAAAATTCAGGAATATATTATTTAAAGTAATAATATTAGTTGTATATCTTTTTATGTCAAGTGTTATCTTGAGATATTATTAAAAAAAATAGCCTGCCTGATTTTGCTCTCCCATAATGCAATGCACATCCCATTGCCTCCATTAATCACCTTCTTTCCCCTCTTTCTCTGTTCCCTTGCTATGTGTATTTTCTTTCTCTGTTTACTTGATAAGTCAAGCAAAGTTTTTTTGTTTATGTATCTTAGATTTTACGAACTTGAAGCTAAAATTACTTCTTTGTATACTTTACTAAATTCTTATAGCTGTCATATTTTAAGAATTTATTTCTTTAATTTGAAATTAAAATCTAATTTTATTTATTATTATTATCTATTATAAGAATATTTATTATTAATATTATTTTTCAAAATTTTTATTCTCTTTACAAAAGTATTATTTTAGCAAACGTTTTCTTAGTATAGTAAACATAGCACTAATTTTTTAATGTTGGCCGATTGATATTTTATAGAAATGTACCAAAACGTTTTCAATAACTGTATTCATGTTTTATTAACGTCAAAGAAAATAATTGACATTAGAAGTTTCTTTAATTTGTATGAAATTTGTTTAATATCCATTGATTTACACCAGAGTTTATAAAAAGTTAAATTATTAAAATATTCTGTAATGTTTCAAATAATTAACTATACTAAGGTTTCATAATTTCTAAAAATAACCCAGAATATTGCATAATGAAATATTAAATAATAGCATTGCTTTTCTTAGGTGGTTTTAGTGTTAGTTATACAGAAATTTATTGTTGAAAATTAAATGTTGAACACATGTATAATTTTTTATGCATAATGTGTACAATTAGTGTTTTTATGGGGTACAGGGGGTGGGGCAGTTATCTGTTTTGTTTACATATAATTGAAAATTAATTGTATGATTAGTGTATTTTGTATGGTACAGGCGGCAGTGGTCTGGCATTGTGAGTAATTTGAATGCTGTCTGATAAATGATGTGATCTTTGTTCTGCTTCCTCTCTCAGCAAATTGTTGACATTATTTGTTGCTTTTGAAAAACATCTGGCTGAAATTGTTGTTGATTCATTTGGGTAGTTAAGGTTTCCTTCTATGTTCCTCTTATCTGTCATATTCACCTGCCCAACATGTGGCTTGAAGAATTGTGGAATCAGATGATCTAAAAACAAGAAACAAAGAAACAACTCTCAATACTATAGTCAGATGGTATTCATATATATCAAATACATTTTAAAAAGTAAGCATTCTTTATAAATCAGTATCAACTTTTTATTTACCTGTCATCTCTTCTGTATGTCCTGTGCCTACTTCACTCCAACCACGTCCACTGTCAGCATGAGAAGACAATGTAGATCTCCATGTTGGACAATAAGGAGTCATCAATGTGTTTTTATCTCCATTTTGAAGCACAGGTGTCATCTACATTATAATTGAAATATATCTTTTAATAATCAACTGTATATAAAACGGTATAAAAAGATTAAACTTAAACTCTAATGACAAAAAGTAACTTAATTTGCTGAAAATAAATTGTATTTTGGTTCAATTTTCAAATATTACATAAATTTCATATTTATGATATCACAAGTTCAAATAGATCAGTGTTTATTCAATAACTATAATTACATAATTCAAGTCTCCATCACCATAATAAACATAATTTTAAACTGAAACTACCACAGATGTTAGTTATCAAAGAATTTAAAATCGATAATGCACAGCTAAACCAAATAGTTTTACTTCTGGAATACACAAGTGAAATTCATCCAATTGTCTGTTATAAACTGATGAAAATAGAAAGAAAAACAATACCACAGAGGATAAAAAAACATAATGATATTATTATTGTGATAGCTGATAAAACAACATTAGTAGTTGCAGAAGACTCAAGAAATATATAGATCATGATGAACAAGCATTTCTCTACACCTTACATATATTTGTGGTAACATAAAAAGTGTAGACTATTTATATATCAAATAGATAGAACCGAAGAGAACAAAAATACAAATAAGAAGAATATAAGATATCCTAACATCATCAATCAAGCTCACATTTTAAAAGTCAATAAGATCTGATAAATGAAATGCAAGTGTGGAAAATGCTCACCTCGAATACATTCAAAGTGGTTGTGGATATTATCTGATTAGTTACATACATAGACACAACCAACTACTCAATGCCTTGTCAAAGTTATAACATCTGATCTTACAGGAAAACACTTTTTATAAAAGATAGAAATGTTTTACAAAAATTGAAAAATTTATTATTTGATAATTGTAAAAACTGAACTATTAAAACAAATTTTGAACACTGACTTGCATTTCCTGTCAAAAAAACGACTAAATAGTTTCGTAAATACTATGTATTATAGAGTATTAAACAATAATGATATGATAGTTATCTCTCTAAAATATGCTTAACCAGAGTATGATAATATAAGATTTTTGGATGCACAATTTCTATTTTCAGAGATTTTTTGAATAAATTTATTATTAGGATAATTGAGTAATAATGAAACTATGAATAACTTATTGTAACATTTTAAACAAAAATTAATGTAGTGTTTGAATTTTTCAATAAAAATGCTAAAACCTATCAATTATGTTAAAAGTGAATGCCTTTTTGTAAATGTGCATTATAATAAGCAAAAGTAAATAATATAAAAACTTAATGGACTAACTGAAAATATTTGGTATGAATTAGCATTTTATATAGGTATTTCTATTCAAAAATGAGATTAAAACATACACAACCAAATAATTTATCACATATATTGTTAAAAAAAGCTCAAATTTTAGAATACAATATATTTTATGAAGTAATGTTCAATAATATAAAATCTGTATTATTTAGATTATTTAGACTAGTATTCACTCAAAGCATTTCGACCGATATAACCTTCTTCTGATATATCTTGTCGAACTCGTGGATCTTTATGGAATTTCAAATTGAACCTTTTATTTAATCCATGGGGTAGATTCTCAAGTTTGACAAGACACACCTGAAGAAGGTCAGAGTTACATTAGCCGAAACGTTGTGAGAATAACATTCAAGATGAGAATAGTAATACAACTAATACAAATTATCAATCCTCATCTCAAAAATTCTGAAACATAAGTTAGTATCTACAGTGCAAGAAAAGAAATTGAGATCAATATTCATTATCAATTTGTATTGTTCTTGTTTTAATTAGTTTATTTACATCTTAGATGTGTAGAAATGCTCAGGAATATAAAAATAGAAAAAGAAAAAAGAAATAGATGAAACATATTAAATGAAAAAATGATCAATATTTAATATATATTATTTGAAAAGCCAGGTATAAAATATTTCTCTGCTTACCTGACAATTGATGTCAACAGAATTGTTTGGTCTGATTGTTGGTGATTGGTTGATGAACCTGGGATATGACTCCCTTCTGTTGGCTGCCATCTCCTCAGCATTCCTTCCAAAGTTGGGATCATTTATCATTGTAGTAGGAACATCTGGCCAAGAGCTCCCTCGATAAGAAGATGACATCAAATGTCTTTGTTCACTCACATATCTATTAGAAACATCATCTCCATCTACACTTGCAGCATTACAACAGCGAAGCACGCAGATGGAGATTGAAGCCGTAACAATGATAGTCACCATCACAGCCAATAACGTAATAATAATCACCATATTAAGATGCACCTTCTCTTCAGACTCACTTTGCACCACACCATTTACTCTTTCCAAAGAAGAAGAAGTCTTGTTTTTCAATAGCAGACTCAAAAAGATTGTAGTTGTGGCTGATAAAACTGGCATACCACTATCCTTCACTACAAACTCCAGTTCATATGAGCCGGCATCTTGTTTGGTAAGGGCACCCGTAGAAGACAACAAACCACTGTAATGGTCAATCGTGAACAACTGTTTCTCATTGCCTGCACTTATTTCATATTTGAGAAATGCATTCTCTTGACTGTCACTGTCATGTGCCCTCACAACTGTCACGTTCTTGCTTTCATCAGCAAAATACACAACTTCCACATTGTGTGGATTAACACTGGGAAATGTAAAATATGGACTGTTATCATTTTCATCTTCAACCTCAACAATCACATCCACTGTATTATTCAGTGATGGCATTCCATTGTCTTTCACCAAAACCTCAAACTTATAAACATCTTGTAATTCATGGTCCAATGATTCACTTGTTAAAATAAAACCATCTTTTGTGATCACAAAAGGCAGCAGCACCTCTTCACTTTTATGCGCATTTCTTTGCAGAGAAAACATCAGTTCCCCTCCAGCTCCCAAGTCCGGATCAGATGCATTGATTGAGCCGACATCAATGTCAGCCTTCTGGTTCTCATTGATACGGAATTTGTATCTTGCTTTACAAAATTTCGGCTTCACATCATTCACATCCATCACTTTAATTGAAAACTTACTCTCACTATGGCGTGGTGGGAATCCCATATCTTCACAGCTGATTGTGATGTCATGATGTTCCTCTGTCTCTCTATCCAATGGGTCTTTCAGAATCACTTGGTATTTGTTCAAGCCTTGACCTTTCAGTTTAAACTTATCATGATGGAGATCACATATAACCTCTCCATTCTGCCCAGCATCATGGTCAGTTACTTTCACGTATGCAATAAAACTGCCCACCTCAATGTTTTCAGAAATTGCTGTAGAGTTTTCTGTAGATGAGGATGAGAAAAAGTTCACATCTATTGTTGGAGCATTATTTTGTTGGTTAATCACATTAACTTGAACTAAGGCAATTGAACTCAATGGTGGGATGCCTTCATCAATTGCTTCCACATACAAATTATAAAATAACTTTCCTCTTTGTGGTATCATTTTCTGCAAAAATATCTCACCACTTTTTTTATTTACTTTAAAATAAGTTTTTGCTATAGCTGATGTTTTTGTGTTGAAATTGTATGAAATGTGTCCATTCTTCCCAGCATCCAAATCAGTTGCCGATAAATAAACTACAGGAACATTTTGATCATGTTCACTTTTAACTGTAACATTATAAACCTTCTGAGAAAAAACAGGAGAATTATCATTGACATCTATCACTCTTATATGAACATCTAATATACTTTGTTTAGGAACCACTCCCCCATCTTTTGCAATAACCTTTATTATATATGAATCTTTCTTTTCTCTATCTAACCTATCCTCTAATACAATACTTAGGTCTGATGTTCCAGCCATAGTTTTTGCCACAGACAATGTAAATGGGTCTTCATCATTTTTGGTAAGTTCATAAGTAATCTGAGAATTTGGACTACTAATGTCTTTATCAATAGCATTTGGTATATATTTTCTCATGCCAGTTCCATATCCTTCGTCAAATTCAATCTCAATCTGCTTTTCTGGAAATTCTGGCCTGTGATCATTAACATCGATTATAATCACTTTGACTTCTAAAAGTTTGATAAAAGATTCAGCTTTCTTTACAGCAACATCAATCATTTTGAAACATTCTCTGTTGTATGTACAGATCGACTCTGCATCCAATATTTGTGCTGTGAATAGTTTTCCTGTGTTCTTTGCAACACGGAATAATTTAAAGGTCCTTTTCTGATGTTGTGTGAAAGTAATTCCTTTCTGATCTTGAAGGGGAATGGTATCCATTATTCTTGAGTCTGTAGCAATATTTCCAATGTATGTGCCAGGACTTTTTTCTTCTTCTACTTTGTAGATGAGATCAACACACAAACAGACATGGAACACAATAAGTAGGTAGTATAGTTGTATCAGCATTTTTAGGTGATATCTGTGGAAAAAAATAAAGAAAAAATTATTACTTTTACTACTATTGATAATCCTATTAATATCAATACATATTTATATATACATTTATATATACATATGCATGTATGATCAGTTGTTATATTTTAGATAGGTCAAGGTTGAGGAAAGCAATTTTTTAAAGGCAACAAGCTTTTTGAAAAGAATAGGATGGAACACCAGCAGCAGAAGAGAGCACTGAGAAAGAGTTGGGATGTGACACCTCCAGCACATTGAGGAAATAGGGAACATCTAAGATGCCAAGCTTGCAATTTGGTAACTATGTCATGTGCATGTCGAGTGCATATTTTGCAAAATCAAGCACGGACCAGAGGTGGTTTAATTCATGGCATCACCTCAGATCATCACAACACCTGCTACTTCTGTGGTATGGTCTGTAAAAGTCTAGCAGGCCTTAAGAGCCATATCCGTGCCTCTTACTAGGAACTTTTACACTAATATCACATCGATACGCAAAAAGTGGTCGTATTTAAAATCGAATAGAAAGCCGCCATAGTTGTTATAAGAAATATTGCTCCCCGCCACCATTATTATGAATAAATCTGCAATACCTCAAATTTTCATGGAAAGTTCATATACGTGTTTTCACAAATGATGAAATAATGTATTTGAAAAATGTGCAGCTATATCAATAACAACTTTTTATTTTAATGTAAAACAATAATACCAAATAACATTAAGTAAAAATTTTAAATAGGATATTATTGGTCCTATTGTCTCATTAATCAATTGTGTAACCTTTATTCTTGATTAATACCTTTAATCCTTTTGGTTAGTTACTTAGAAGATTGCCACACACATTAACAGGTATTTTTTCCATATGAGTTTTTGTTTTATGCATTTGTCTTCAGTTATTTGCCTCCCTCTTTCATAATTATGAATAAAGCTTAGATAAAATTTTCATCAAAATTTCATATGCATGTTTTCGCAAATGACAAAATAATACATTTGAAAGAACATGTAGCTATGCCCACTACAGTATTTTTTAATGTCAAACAATAATACCCAAAATTTGTCAATTTCAAACAAAAATACCAAAAAATATTTAACAAACATTTAATAGGCCTCTTGCTACAATAATCAATTGTGTAAGAATTATTCTTTTTTGGATAGTTCCTTACAAAATATCTACATGCATTGACATGTATTTTGCTCCATCCTTCCCTGGCAATAATTTTTAGTTCCTAAAACTTCAAAGGACTTCTGTCTCTTAGTTTTTTGGGTTTTTTTCAGATATGCCCATAACATTTGAAATGGGGGACTGAACTTTCTGCAGGGTATTACTATATCTTAAGTTTGTTGACAGCTGAGTATTTTGTAATAATTTGTACTGTATAATTTTGGTTATTCGAACTACATTTATCATCTTGAGTGTTATCATCACAACGTTTCGGCCGCTGTAACCTCTGACCTTCTTCAGGTGTATCTTTTCGAACTCGGGAATATTTCTGTCGAACTCGGGAATCTGGAGGTTACAGCGGCCGAAACGTTGTGATGATAACACTCAAGATGAGAAATGTAGTCTGAATAACCAAAATTATACAAATTATCAATCCTCATCTCAAAAATTAAGAAATATAATTTGTACTCTATGTTTCAAGTTATTGCCATATTGGAATGCTCAGTGACAACCAAAAGATAGCTTTTGGGTACTTTGTTTTCTATTTTTTAATAATTTGCAAATATTGTTCCTTATCCATGATACCCTATACTCTCATGAGTTATCCTGGTTCAGAAGCAGCAAGACATACCCAAAGCATAATACTCCCACCACCATACTTAATTGCAGAAAGAGTATTTTTTTTGTTTATAAGCTTCATTCACTTTCCTTCATACATACTGAGAATTCATGTGACCAAATAATTCTAGTTTGGTCTCATCTGACTATAAAACAAAGTTCCAATATTCACTCCCATGTCTTAAGATGGCGTAAGCTAATCTGCATTTCAGATGTTAAGAATTAAGCAATAGAGTTTTCCTTAAATGACAATTCCAAAATATTGCTCTATGAAGGAATTTAGTTAGTGGCTGTTTTCATTAATACATTCAACCCTGCTGTCTTTGCATCACTGACAATGTCCTTTGATGTTTAATGAGGATTATTCTTGAGATATCATTTTTAGATGATATGCTAACACATAAACACACACTTGGGATCCGAATTATTCACTCTCCACTGAATATTCAAAAATTTTCTCATGAAATGTGAACATTTGTAAGTACTTCCTGCATTCGTCACCTAGAAAGTTTACATTTCTTCAATTAGATCCCGAGAAACAATTCTATCTTTAAGAAACCACCTATTAATATAAAAAACAACCATCCAATTTAACTATGCTCTTTGCATGCTCTTCCTCCAAAATTACTCAACACTGCTCAATAATAAACTTGCAATAAACCTAGATGTTTAGTTTATCGACATTTAGTGATAGATTACTCACCATAGTCCCAAATACTTACCTACAAAATACAACTGCTACACCTTATCTGTGATAGTTCTGTTATATATTACATCTTTTGTACAAAAATGTCCAAATAGCAGATAAATCGGTGAAACAAAATTAGCTTCTAAACTCAAATTCAATAACCACAAACTTACTATCAGACAAAAATCACCAAATAACTAAACATTTTAATCATACATGAAATGCATTAGATAATACCAAATGCATACTAATAGACACTAAATTCTGATCCACGTATTCATGCATGTATTTTTATAGAGTGAGAAAAATCTCATTTTAACTATGAACAAATTACTTGTACATAACAATAAGAGCATAATAGATATGTGTACACTGAAGACTATATATTAATAATAAAAATAATTTACTTTTTACAATTCAAATATACATTTCACAGGAAGCTGTGAAACAGATTGTCATCAAATGACAGAATAATTGTTGTTCAGAGTTTAAAAAAAAAAAAAAAAAACAATAAAGAAAAAGAGAAGAGCCTCTTAAATGTATCTGATATCCAATTATTCATAAGTATTTTATAAAAAAATACATTGTTTTAAAATGACAGAGGATTGAATGAAATATTAAAAAGATAATAACATATGAATATAATGTTCTACATAAGACTATAGTTTTTGTTTTTCACATGTGAAGTAAATTATCATTTTTAACCAAGAAACACTAATGCACACAGTAATATGCCGGAATATTTTGTTTCAATTATGCAAGTGTACTTATTGAAGTTAAAATGTAATAAAAAAGTTTTAGGAGAAGAAAAAATTAGAATTAAGAGTAGAGGATCAGTTTTGCATATACATTTAACATAAAAAGATCACCCATTTTCCGACTAGATAGTGTTTGAACGACATGCAACCGTTTTAGTTAAATCTTTGTTCTTGTTTTATTTGGGTGTATATGTGTGGGAGGGGGCTGTTGCCACTCGACTTAATGTTAGTGGTATGATTAAGAGAAGTTTTTTTATTGGCTAAAAAACATTCAACACGTGATATTCAAAAATTGAAAAAGGTAGGAAATATTTACATAACATTAACTAGTTAATTTTTCCCCATCTTTCAATAATTTATTTTTTTAACCTATAAAAGTGGCAAGAATCAAGTATTTTGTAGGATTTCACGAAGTTGTAACGCATTTTAAACAATTTAATTTATTTTGAAGCTGGTGTCGTATAATAATAAATATGGCAGTTGCATAATTGTAACGTAACATGTTAGCATATTTGACACCCTGGCAATGCTAGTATCATATAAACATATTGTTTTATGTTGTTTTTAAATTTTGTATCCATAAACAATTATTTTAACTTTTCTCAAATGTTATTGGGGGGGGGGGGAAGATTTACAGATATTTGAGAAAGGTATAAGTAAAATTGCTATTTTACCCATTTTATTCATACCATTCTCAACGGTATTAGTGGTTGATTGAACACAATTGGTATGTGTGCTATACTAAGAATACAAAAAGTAGACTTTATTTTGGGTAAAGGCTTTGTTTCCATTAATGTAAAATTTACTTTATGAATGAAAATAAAACTTTTGCTTCAAACCTCAAGTGTTCGTTCTCTTTAAATACAGTAAGCAATCTTTGGAATTACTAGAGTTATTTCCCTTATATTTGTTCCTAGCTTAAGCTGAGACGAATATTTTAAGTATTATTTTAATAAATATATATTTTTTTTTAAACATACTGAAATTTTCAATATCTAATTATTTATTAGATCATGCAAATTTATCAATTAGACAAATACTGAATTAATGTTTATCAATGATTTTAAAAACATTTTTTTTAAATCAATACCAAGATATTAAATTTCTGCCAATAAATATCTATAAATATTTAATTTCTAGAATTGTTTTCCCTTTTCAGCAAATTATTTCAAACTGGGTGTATTTACCGAACGTTTCTTGGGTGCAGGAAAGTAATTAAAAATATAGCTACGTTCACATTTTTTTATAGATGATATTTTCCCTTATTTTATTTTTGATTTCATTAAATAGTCAATTAATAGTAAATAAAGAAATAATTCAATGTATTCATCAAAGTTATGTATAGGCTAGAAACACACACAACCATAATAAATAGTTATATTTATACAAAGATTAGTTATTCACAATGAATTAAATTAATCTTATGCCTGTAATATACCGAAAAAAGATTACTATTAGCAAGCTTTCTATAGTTAGTTAGAAAGTGAATTTCACCAGCAACTTATTTAGTGCATTTTTCAACAAAAACATGCAAAAACTGACATTTGTGCCAAAACAAACGTTTAAATGAAGCACGTTCTGAGAAAATTACCCTAAAACAATGAATTCTAAAAATGTGTAATCTCTGTAGAATTCTGATTTATTATCAATTAAAAATTAAATTAAAACACAAGAACAAATAATATATTTTATGAACCAACATAATAATCATGAGAAAATATTATTCTTCAGGTATATATATATAAATCAGATATTATATGGGTATTTTTAACAGACATTACAAAACATATATTGCAAGATATCACAGTAAATTTTACAAAAAAGCATTATGATATTTTGATCAAATTATTTTTATATGAAAGTTACATGTGAAAAGACTTTATGAAAAATTACCAGCAAATTTACAGATTTAGTATTTCGTGTTTCTCTTGATCTACTTTAAAGTGAAAGAAAATATTTAATATTCTAATAAATATATTTCCTTTAAATATATCAACTTTAACAGTTATAGATACGAATTACAATAAAATGAAAAACTTACCTCATTTCTTAAACACCCCAAAGAAGTAAAGTTACATCTTATAACTCAAGTAGACATCTTGGCAGCCATTTTGTATCTCACAGGCAGAACAAAGAATTTGCTCATTGTAGTGTATGTGTGAGTGAGTGAGTGTGCGTGTGTATACAAGCATAACTTCTGCATAGATGTGTGTGTGTGTTTAAGTAGTGTATCATCCTAGTAAGGGTAATGTGTGTGTAATGGCTGACTCTTACACTGGCGAGATTATCCATGAGATTTTTCAATTAAAATTTTGTAATATATTATTTAAAGTAATAATATTAGTTGCACATATTTTCATATCTAGTGTTATCCTGAGATTTTATTAAAAAAAGTAGCATGACTGATTTTTTCTCCCATAATGCAACACACATTGCAGGCTCTCCATTAATCGCCTTCTTTTCCCCTTCCTTCTCTGTTTGCTTGATAAGTGAGACAAAGTTTTTTGTTTATGCAGCGTGGATTTTACAAAATTGAACCTAAAATTACTTTTATAGTTTATTAAATTCTTATCACTTTTATATTTTAAGCATATATATTTTTTTTAATTTGATGGTAAAATCTAATATTTACAGATTATTATTTATTATTACAATATTATTTTTTTCTCAAAAGTTTTTCTTTTATAAAAGTATTATTTTTAGAAGACGTTTTCTTAGTATAGTAAACATAGCATTTTTTTAAAAATGTTGGCTGATTAATATTAATTCACATTTTATTTGATAGAAATGTAGCAAACTGTTTTTTATAATTGCATTCACGTTTTATCAATGTCAATGGAAAAAGAAGTTTCTTAAATTTTTATACAATTTGTTTAATATCCATTGATTTATACTAATCTTCTATTATTTAATATTCTTTAATCTTTCCAAATATTAACTATACTAAGAATTTCATAATTTCTAAAAAAAAACAAGAAAAATTTATAATAAAATATTAAATAATAGAATTTTTTTTCTTAGATGGTGTTAGTATTATTATATATAAATTTATTGTTAAAAACTAAATGTTGAAGGTATGTATTATCTTTTAATGTGAAATGTGTACAATTGGTTTATTTCATGGGATACAGGAGGGAAGCAGTTGTTTGTTTTGTTTACATATAATTTATAGTTCAAAATTAATTTTATGATTAATGTATTTTATAAGGTACAGGGGGCAGTGGTCTGGCATTGTGAGTAATTTGAATGCTGTCTGATAAATGATGTGATCTTTGTTCTGTTTCCTCTCTCAGCAAATTTTTGGCATTATTTGTTGCTTTTGAAAAACATCTGGCTGAAATTGTTGTTGATTCATTTGGGTAGTTAAAGTTTCCTTCTATGTTCCTTTTATCTGTCATATTCACCTGCCCAACATGTGGCTTGAAGAATTGTGGAATCAGATGATCTGAAAACAAGAAACAAATAAACAATTCTCAATACTATACTCAGATGGTATTCATATATATATATATATATATATATATATAAGTTTCGTGTACAACAAAATCGTAGGATAAATTTCAGAGGAAATTTTTTTTTAATTAATGAAACGGACGGGTGGAAAAAAAAAAAAGAAGAAAATGGCTAAAATTTTCCTTAAGGCCTTATCGTCTGACCCTCTAAGAGGAAACGTCAGAATGATAAATTAAAAGCTAAGAAAATCGAATGAGATATGAGGGGAAAAAATTGTTTCAGTTAGAGCTGACTACGTTGGCAAGACATCCCAAAGATTAGAATTTAGAATATCCCAACACATACCACGTGATATTCACTTACACAAGGTTTCGAGATCATCCGGGAACTTTCAGGCACAGAAATCAGCCATCGGTAATCACCTCGTTAGTACAAATAGTTGTTCTGACAACTGTTCTGATGGGTGGTTTTCTGTTTTACACAGTGCCAGGTCGAACTACCATCTCAATATTACTGAGGCGTTAGTTATTAACAATTCTCGACCTAGCCTGTGTAGACAAAAGATTTTGAAGCATCAGTTGGAGATCTTTAATGATTCAAAGCCACCATAACGTTGAGAGATTTACTTCTTTTTTTTTTTCCCTCTCTCAATCGTTTTCTCCAACTGAAACAATTTTTTCCCTTCATATCTCATGTGATTTTCTTAGTTTTTAATTTATCATTCTGACGTTTCCTCTTAGAGGGTCAGACGATAAGGCCTTACGGAAAATTTTAGCAATTTTCATTTTTTTTTTTCCACCCGCCCATTTCATTGATTAAAAAAAAAAATGTTTCCTCTGAAATATATATATATATATTTATATATATATATATGTATATATATAAAGGTATGACACTAAAAGTAGAATGTATACTTTTAAAATTTTAACCTATCGTGAAGTGTTTAAATCTCAATATAATTCATCTCCTTTCATTTATCTATCTATATCTATATATATATATATATATATATATATATATATATATATATATATATAAATTAAAGAAAATAAATTATATATATATAGAGAGAGAGATAAATTAAAGAAGATAGATTATATATATATATATATATATATATATATAAAAACATTGTTAAAAATAACAACATTCTTCTGTTTAATTATATCTTTTGTAATCTTTTAAATTTTTCTAATAATTTGTTTTGTTTTAAAATCAAAAAAATTGATAAAAGTTCTGTATGTGTCACTAACGTTTACGTGCACGTCTCTCCGCTGTATTGAAAAAATTCTCTCTTCTCTCCAGATGTTTAGTTTATTTTGCTTTCGACACCGGAAGATGATTCGAAGAGGAATCAAAAATGTTAGTGACACATACTGAACTTTTATCATTTTTTTTGATTTTCACACAAAAATAATCATGAAAAAAATTTAAAAAGGTATAGCTAAACAGAAGAATTCTGTTATTTTTAACAATGTTTGCATGAATAAAAAAATGCTGCCTAAATACACACATAATATATATATATATTTTTAAAAAGTTAGGTTAGAATATCAACTGTTTATTTACCTGTCATCTCTTCAGTATGCCCTGTGCCTATTTCACTCCAACCACGTCCACTGTCAGCATGAGAAGACAATGTAGATCTCCATGTTGGACAATAAGGAGTCATCAATGTGTTCTTATCACCATTCTGAAGGCCAGGTGTCATCTGAATTAGAATATAAATGTTACATATTTTATAGACTATGATTTATCTAAAACAGCCACAAAATAAAAAATTTAACGTTTAGAATATTGTTTTCCCTGTGATTATTTAGTTGTCATTGAGCTCACAAACGAGAAAAAAAATTATGTTACAGTAAAAATGAATTTATACAAGTACAGCAAATGTAATCTCATGATATTTTATCTAAAACTTAAACTATATTATTTTATTGTCAAATAAAGATGATTTCATATAGTTGTGTGTATTTTGTTTTACTTCAATTGTCACCAGTTTTCCTGCAGTTTTGGCAAAAAAAAATGTGTGTACTTTAGAGTAGTCAAGATATCCGTGAATTAAAACTGTAGCTAATTATGCTGATATTTTTAACTTTCATTTTACAAACACAACATTGCTACATTTCTAAAGTATGTTTTTATGGTAATTGAAAATCTATGACAAAAAAGATATTCAATAAATATTTTTTCATTTTCATTTTTAACAGTAAAAAAGAAAGAAATCAAAAGAGAAACAGCTCAATTCTGCATAGAAAATAGTTCTTTTGTGTGTATATATATATATATATATATATATATATATATATATATATATAATTGAAATGAAAATAATATAATAGAGATAAATTCTGTATCCAAGTTATCTTAAATGATTATAAATATAATAGAATGAATATAATGTATCAATACTAAAATAATCAGCCAAAAAAAAATATAAATGTATATTAGTAACAAATTATTTACACATCTCAATTTGAATAGAATGTTTTCTTTCCTTTGACTAGTTATAGTTTCATGAGACAAATTACTAAGAATATTACATTCTAATTAAGGTAACACTTTTTGTTTAGTTATGATAAAGTCTTTAGACATTTTAGATCATGAATTTATTTACCTGAGAGTTGATGTCAACAGAATTGTTTGGTCTGATTACTGGCGATTGGTTGATGAACCTGGGATATGACTCCCTTCTGTTGGCTGCCATCTCCTCAGCACTCCTACCAAAGTTGGGATCATTTATCATTGTAGTAGGAACATCTGGCCAAGAGCTCCCTCGATAAGAAGATGACATCAAATGTCTTTGTTCACTCACATATCTATTAGAAACATCATCTCCATCTACACTTGCAGCATTACAACAGCGAAGCACGCAGATGGAGATTGAAGCCGTAACAATGATAGTCACCATCACAGCCAATAACGTAATAATAATCACCATATTAAGATGCACCTTCTCTTCAGACTCACTTTGCACCACACCATTTACTCTTTCCAAAGAAGAAGAAGTCTTGTTTTTCAATAGCAGACTCAAAAAGATTGTAGTTGTGGCTGATAAAACTGGCATACCACTATCCTTCACTACAAACTCCAGTTCATATGAGCCGGCATCTTGTTTGGTAAGGGCACCCGTAGAAGACAACAAACCACTGTAATGGTCAATCGTGAACAACTGTTTCTCATTGCCTGCACTTATTTCATATTTGAGAAATGCATTCTCTTGACTGTCACTGTCATGTGCCCTCACAACTGTCACGTTCTTGCTTTCATCAGCAAAATACACAACTTCCACATTGTGTGGATTAACACTGGGAAATGTAAAATATGGACTGTTATCATTTTCATCTTCAACCTCAACAATCACATCCACTGTATTATTCAGTGATGGCATTCCATTGTCTTTCACCAAAACCTCAAACTTATAAACATCTTGTAATTCATGGTCCAATGATTCACTTGTTGAAATAAAACCATCTTTTGTGATCACAAAAGGCAGCAGCACCTCTTCACTTTTATGCGCATTTCTTTGCAGAGAAAACATCAGTTCCCCTCCAGCTCCCAAGTCCGGATCAGATGCATTGATTGAACCGACATCAATGTCAGCCTTCTGGTTCTCATTGATACGGAATTTGTATCTGGCTTTACAAAATTTCGGCTTCACATCATTCACATCCATCACTTTAATTGAAAACTTACTCTCACTATGGCGCGGTGGGAATCCCATATCTTCACAGCTGATTGTGATGTCATGATGTTCCTCTGTCTCTCTATCCAATGGGTCTTTCAGAATCACTTGGTATTTGTTCAATCCTTGACTTTTTAGTTTAAACTTATCATGATGGAGATCACATATAACCTCTCCATTCTGACCAGAATCATGGTCAGTTACTTTCACGTATGCAATAAAACTGCCTACGTCAATGTCCTCAGAAATAGATGTTGAGTTTTCAGTAGAAGAGGAAGCAAAAAAGTTTACATAGATTGCTGGAGCATTATTTTGTTGGTTGATCACATTTACTTGAACCATGGCCAAGGTATTTAAAGGAGGGATACCACCATCTTTTGCTTCAATGTACAATTTATATATTAACTTTTGCCCTGATGGTATTCTGTTTATTATAAATATTTCTCCGGTTAATATATTTATTCTGAAGAATGTTTTTGCTAATGGTGCTGTCTTAGAATCAAAACTATACGTTATGTTACTATTTTGACCCAAATCTAAATCTGTTGCTGATAATGTAATAATGGGAATTGTTTTGCTATGATCCTGTGGTACAGAAACATTATAAATGTTATGTGAAAAGAAAGGCGCATTATCATTGATATCACTTACTGAAATATGAACATCTAAAATACTTTGTTTCGGTGGAGATCCTCCATCTTTTGCAATGATTTGAACCAAGTAGGAATCTTTGGATTCTCTATCCAATCTTTTATCCAATATGATACTTAAATCTGATTTGCCAGCAAAGTTTTTAGTCACAGATAAAGAAAAAGGATCTTCTTCATCATTTTTGATAAGCTCATAATTAATTTGGGAATAAATTGTGCTAAGATCTTTGTCTCTTGCACTTGGCAGTGACTTTTTCATACCAGTGGCGACATCTTCATAGAATTTGATATGAATTTCTTGTTCTGGAAATTCTGGCTGGTGATCATTAATGTCTTTTATTATTATTTTTATTTCTAAAAGTTTAATGAAAGATTTGTCTTTTCTCACAGCAACATCAATCATTTTAAAGCATTCTGCATTAAAAGTACACAGAGACTCTGCATCCAATATTTTTGCTGTGTAGAGTTTTCCTGAATTCTTAGCAACTCGGAATAACTTAGAGCTTCCTTTTTTGAGTTGTGTAAAAGTGATATGTTTAAGATCTTGTTGTGAAATGCTATCCATGACATGGGAGTCTGTAGCAATATTGCCAATGTATGTGCCGGGACTTTGTTCTTCTTCCACATTGTAGATGAGGTCAGCACACAAACAGCCAGGAAAGACAATTAGTAAAATATATATAATTGGTGGCATATTCAGGCATAATCTGAAAAAAACAAGGACGAAAATTTTTAATAAGAAAATTTCAAGAATCTATTTTATTATTAAATGTTCTAACTGTTTTACAGAAGAAAAATGTATCTATTTTTCTGCTATTATGTCAGTAAACAGTTTTCTAGAAAGAAAACTCTTTTTAATAGCATTCTGTCACTACCTTTTCAAAAGCTGGAAAATATTCCTTACAATTAATATGAAATAATTATTACTTAATAATTTTATACCAATACTTTATGAGAATTTTTTATGATCATGTATACAAAGAATTATTTTAATTGTCATGTTCTTACAATATTTGCAGTGCTTTCCATGTTTTTCAAAAGAAAGTAATGGTTAGTATTCATTTACGTTTCTCACTTTTTAATAGTCGGAATGAAATCTGATGAATTGTCTTGTATTTTTATAAAAATAGAATGTGTCACTATTTACTTGCCTCCCCACGAAGACACAAGATCGGTTTTTAATGTAAATAAAATCCATCTTCCCACAAAGGTCACTCTTGATAGAAACACTCCCTAAGGGCACCGGCAATAAACCCAGTCACCTCTAAAAGGAGAAGGTAATACCTGAGAGGATGTGTGGCAAAAAAAACATCTTGCTATATTATGTGTTCTGTATCTATGCAAAATTATCCGTTATCTATCATTTATTAAACTGGCCTATTGTAAAGAGTGGCTTAAAATAATAGTTTCCGTTATGTGTGTATTTTTATCATGAAATTAAAATTTTAATCACTATTAAGATTACTAAGATTATATTTTACTAATCAGTTCCTGTTATGGTCATTATCCCGGCGACAGTGTGATTAAGTAAACAAGAGCGGGACCTTACTTTTAAATGTTGCTTTTTCTTACTTTTTAAAAAATTTAAATTTCAAATTAAATCAAAGTAATAATATTTAAAAAGCAAGATAAAATGTTATTTTAAATTTACACCAAAACTAGAAACTTTGATGATTTATATTAAATATAATTTAAATTTTAAAAAAGAAAACCATTCTGATTTTAAATAGAAATTTAAATTAAAAATGCCAACAACTACAACATTGATTAATTTTAAGTATATTTTCGTTTGTCGAAAATGTTTCCTTCACAATTCAGAAGATTGTTGTATATATTTTATTTTTAGAACTCTATGAAAGTAGATATCTTTTTAAAAAAATCAATTAATATACTTGCATAATATTAAAATTATGATAATTGCGATAATTAAATTTTTAAAAAATGCTAGTTATTTTTCTGATATCTTGATCACCATAACATGCAAATTTCTATCAATTTTAATAACAATTTATTTATTTTCATCAGTTATTTTGCCAATCCTTTTAAAAATAAAAAAATATTCACTTTTTTAATTTTTCAAAGAGAAATTTTCTTTCACAAATTTAGAGCACAATCTTCTATATTTTAATAATAAAAAACAATAATTAGACTGACATGTTTATTCATAAAATCGAAAGTAGTTGTAGGTATATTAAAAACTTTTTGGTGTAAACACTGAATACTGCTGAAAAAAAATGATTTCATTTTTTTTGGAACTTTTTATGCGATGTTGTGGGGAATCCCTCTGATGTGGAGGGAGTGGGCATCATTGTTTATTTTATATTATATATATATATATATATATATATATATATATATATATATATATATATATATATATATATATGTTCATGTTTGTGTATGCGTTTTAAAGAATTCAGAATAAATAAACAAAGATAAAATGTTTTATTTGAAACTTAAAGAAAGAAAGACAGCAACAACTGTGATTTTAAATAGAATTTAAAAACAACAACAATATTGATTCATTTAAGTAGAGTTGAAATTTAAAAATAGTAGAACTTTGATTAGTTTACAATTGTTTTCTTTTCTGAATTCCTTAAAAAACAAACAGACAAATGCATACAAAATAATGAAACATTGTCATCACAAAAATAAAAATATTTTTATTTTTACCCATGCAATTAATATTTTTTCAAGTGGCATATTATGAGTTGTTCAAGAATGTCACCATTAGATCCATGTAAGAACTATAAAGACAGAGAATAGAGTCTATCCCTTTATTTTTAAATGTATTACATCTTAAATTGAAAAGTACATAATGAAAGTAACAAAGAAGAAATCAGGGTAAAAACCGGGTATATCTGCTAGCAATATATATTACAGAATTTGATTTGCTGATTTAAATATAGAATATTTGAAACGTTTATATTAAATATGATTATACATTCAAACTTTGCTTTTTTTCATGTTAAGAAATATCAATTCAAATTAATCTCTACAAAGTTATTTCCCTTATTATTTCATAGACAAGCTTTCATTGATCAATGTATTTCACTAGTTTATTTCTTTATTACTCTTTCAAAATTAGTTTTGCTGTGCTGGAAAAGTAAAATAATTGGTAAAAACTTCAATATATCATTTATACATCAGAAAATATAAGTAGAAATATATTACACTATGAATTCTGTGGATGAAAAGGCTGTAAATTCAGTGTCGGAAGGGCTGTCAAAATAATTTTTCATGATTACTTTGAGCAAAACTGAATATAAAATTGATAGTAAACTGGAACAGATCATAGTATGCCAATTTCTGTTGATATATATATATATATATATATATATATATATATATATATATATATATATATATATATATATATATTCAGCATCTCAAATTACCTATTCATATTCGATTTGAAATTTTAATATTAAAAAATAAATATGAATTTAATTAAGAAATTAGTTTTTATTTTTATATTTCCATTAGGGTTTTACAGTAATGTTGTGAGATTTACATTTGTGCCAGATAAACAGAAAAGAAAAGATTTTACTTTTTTTTTTTTTCTTTTTTTTTTTTATTTATAACTGGAATCTTGATGTTTACAGAAAGTAAAAACTTTGCATAAAATTAGTAATATGGGGTTCGGGGTCATAGCAGGAGTTTTGGTGTTTTCTCAATTTTCCCGGGCAACGCCGGAACACATTTCCCGCTAGTATATATATATATATATATATATATATATATATATATATATATATATATATATATATATATATATATATATGGATTTTTTCAGTAATTAATTTATAAACCAATTTATTGTATACAGATTTTTATAATTAATTTACAAATTAATTTTTGTGTGCACAAAAGTTAGACATGGACGCGCGTTTCTTGCTTATAAGTCGTCATCAGCATGACTCATATATATATATATATATATATATATATATATATATATGACCTAAAGTAATTAAAATAAACTGTATTAAAGATAAATGTTATGAGCGATTGAAATATTACAACATAAACAATGAACAAGGTCTGGGCAATTTGTACATTTTTCAGTATTCTAATACAAAATTAAATATCATAATTTATTACACTAAGCAAAAAAAGAACAATGCATTTATTGCTATACATTTCATGTGTGCGTGTAAAAAAAATCAGATAATTATTTATATCTATGAGATTAGACTGAAATACATAAATGAAGCCTGAAACATATCCATATATATATATATAAATTGTTTGCCTTTATAGCAGTTAATAATGGCTGCTAAAACGATCTAATACAAAAATACATACTTTAATTGCTGGTTCCATACACAAAATCTAAGTACAAATATAAAAAATAATAGTCAAATAACTCATTCTGCATGTAGAGTCCATATACTTTGTGTAATATAAGTTCTATCACCAACGATATTTTTTTCTATTAGAAAAATAGAAAAAAAAATTCATTATATTGCTTAGTATCTTGTAAGAAGAATCGCCATTTCCTTCAGATTTCACTTTGTTTACACCAATTTTGTCTTAATTAACAATTCTTAATAAAGTTTTAATAAAATTGATTAACTTACCTCATTTTGTAATCGTCCAAAAAAGTGAATCACAGTCAATTTATATCCTCTTTCTTGACTGATTTTTTTGTCATAATCACAGAACAAAGACTCTGTTTCTGTGTGCATATGAGTGTGTGTGTTTGTGTGTAGTTCATTGTCCTAATAAGTATGATGTGTGAGTAATGGCTGTTTCTCTCGTGAACGAGAAAAATTAAGAAAAAATTAAATGCTATTCTTTTTTGATTTTATTATGATGTTTTTAGTTATTTTGTCAAATTAAAATTGTATACATATATTTTACAAAATAAATGGCATATCTGCCTAATTTTTCCCATAATGCAATTTATAAAGAACCCTATTTATCCATTTATCAACTTCTTTTTTCTTTCCTTCCATAACCCAATCTCATGTTTTCTCTTCAAAATAAAGAGTTCATGATAAAATATCTAGCATGTACACTTTTTCGAATTTAAGATTTACGTATTTTAAAATGATTTCTATAATGCTAATTGAATTGAAGAAAACATTTATATTGAATATTCCAACTTTATTTCATATTTCATTCAATTTTATTATTTAAAAAGTATTTTCATTAATTCACTGAAAATTGTTCTGTTTAAAATCTTAAATAATTATCTACTTAATCAGTATTAATGATAGAAATTTTAAGTTATTTTTTAATTATATTAAATTTTATTGTTTTGATGAAATAATCAAATCTTTATTATATTTTAAATATACATTAAAACTTAAATATTTATTTAATTCCAATACAACAGGTGAGTCAGATATGTAAAAAATATTAATAGTTTATATAACCATAAATTTAGTATTAAGTCAAATTATATTGGTTTATTTTTATAACTGTTAATGAAATTAAAATATTTGTTTAAATTTATTATTCTTGTTTTTAGAGAAATCATACCAAAGAATGGAACTACATGTTTTTTTTTAAATATTTTTAAACATTTAAAAATAATAGTAATTTTTATGAGTTGATTAGTTTTAATATTATTTTGATTATAAGTCATCTCAGAAAATTATTGCAAACAAATTTTAAAAGCATATAATTTATTTATGCATAAAGTGCATGATTAGTGTATTTTGTGTGGTACAGGGGGCAGTGGTCTGGCATTGTGAGTAATTTGAATGCTGTCTGATAAATGATGTGATCTTTGTTCTGTTTCCTCTCTCAGCAAATTGTTGGCATTATTTGTTGCTTTTGAAAAACATCTGGCTGAAATTGTTGTTGATTCATTTGGGTAGTTAAAGTTTCCTTCTATGTTCCTCTTATCTGTCATATTCACCTGCCCAACATGTGGCTTGAAGAATTGTGGAATCAGATGATCTGAAAACAAGAAACAAATAAACAATTCTCAATTCTATACTCAGATCTTATTCACATGTACATAATACATTTCAAAAAGTAGGATGGTTTATAAGTAAGTAATAAATTATATTTACCTGTCATCTCTTCTGTATGTCCTGTACCTATTTCACTCCAACCACGTCCACTGTCAGCATGAGAAGACAATGTAGATCTCCATGTTGGACAATAAGGAGTCATCAATGTATTCTTATCACCATTCTGAAAGTTTGGTGTCATCTGCATCAGAATTTATTAAGACAAATAAAATATAAACTTTATAACATAACATATTATTGGAAGTAATTTAATTAAAGATAATGCTGTATTCTGTTACTATTCCAACTCTTTACCAAAACGAAAGTGTCCTTTTCAACAGCATATGTTTGGAAGAAGCACTAATCTCGTCTTGCTCTGCACAACACTACAGCTAGTATTTACTTCCCTCCCACCGCAGGAAGATCTGACACAAGGTCGGAAGGTGGGGGTTGAAAAGCCAGCGCCCAAGAAGCGGAGCACTCTGGCCTACAAAAAATGCTTGAGCAACCCCGTCGCATTCCCTGGTGGGGGCGCTTCAAGCGATTGGCAATACACTAATCCCTTCTCAAAGAGAGAAGGTAAAGCCTGGGAAGGTGGACTTCCTAGAACCGCACAGAACCATACATCAGACCGACAGAAAAGAGGCCACCTAACTGAAATGGACTAGACTGTCGGACTAATTATCGAGGACGTATCCTCGACTTGGTATAAAAAATAACACAACCTTAAGGTCAAAAATGGTTACTTCAACATTTGGTACCAACCTCCAACATAAGTAACTCACCTCTGCAATGAATGATAACTATAAACTGATCGACGACTTTATATCACATTATATGAAATCAGATCCCACTCTCAAAACTGGTACCTACAACTTGAAGGAGGTTATCTTCACCTCCCTGAGTTTGTAAGTGATGCTTAAGGGCTACCTCCAAACATTGTTCACGAAGTAGTAGACATCCTAGAAAATTTCCCCAAATATAAGCCTGACACAACCCTTAAGAATGCCATTATCAAGTGCATGGTATGCTCTGACGAATGCCCACTCCGAAAGCTATTAAACTAGATAGACATCAGCAACAGGAAGCTATCACAACTTTTACACTTTATGAAAAACCGTTTTAGCTAGCAAACCATATTTGAGTCCATTGTATGTTGCCTGTAGATAGACAAACTGATGATAACCATGGTGTAGAACTTAACATGGAAAAAACATGTCCCTAGAAAAACTACCCAATATAATGGATAACATATTCACTACAGGCATCCAGAGAGTTTGTGCAATACACACAACCAACAAACTTAAAACACACCGATCAGACAGCTCAGATACCTCACCATTTCACTTTGTCTACAAATTAGACAGTAACAAATTACAAAAAGCTAAATTCTTTGATAATCCCTGATTGAAAGCCTGCCTCTGATATTCATGAATTTCTGTCAGAACACAAATATTTTGAAAAATCTACCTCATCAAAGTATACCAGCAGATCTCTGTAGCCACGAACACCATATGCAAAACAGCAGTTTCAGAACTATTTTGTCTTCATGAATTCTCAAGAATTTCATTTGGGCTAAACAAGCAGTCTAGACATTTCAATGATAAAGTCCTATGTAGACTGATACATTCCATTTGTTTATGTTATGCATAAGTGTTTATTAATTTAAAAATAAATGTAAAACCATCAGTTCATTGGATTTAAGTATACAGATAATCAATAATCCTATTTAAACACAGGAAAACTACACTGTAAACGATTAATATACTTGAATACTGAAGGGCATATTGGTTGAAATGTAGTAGTAATAAAAATAGAAATATTGGTGAGGTCAATAGACAAAGGTAACCAATTACAATAACGATAACTTTGCATCCAAAAATTCAAACAAAAATAAGATAAAGAAATATTTGCTATTTTTAACTATATTACAGAAATATTAATATAGAAGTCCTCAAAATGGTTTTAAAATATGAAAAAAGAATAGAAAATATTGATCGTAAAACTTCATATAGCAAACAAATTGCGAAATATAATATATATATAATTATTAAAAGATTTAATTGTTTAAATAGTATTCACAACACATGCTTAAAGTAATATAAACGGAATTGTTTGATTTGAAGGACAAGAAAATTTTATCAATTTCTGAAAAATGTCTTGGAAAAATTTGAAATTTTATAAAAAGGTTAATTAACTTACCTGACAGGTGATGTCAACAGAATTGTTTGGTCTGATTACTGGTGATTGGTTGATGAACCTGGGATATGACTCCCTTCTGTTGGCTGCCATCTCCTCAGCACTCCTACCAAAGTTGGGATCATTTATCATTGTAGTAGGAACATCTGGCCAAGAGCTCCCTCGATAAGAAGATGACATCAAATGTCTTTGTTCACTCACATATCTATTAGAAACATCATCTCCATCTACACTTGCAGCATTACAACAGCGAAGCACGCAGATGGAGATTGAAGCCGTAACAATGATAGTCACCATCACAGCCAATAACGTAATAATAATCACCATATTAAGATGCACCTTCTCTTCAGACTCACTTTGCACCACACCATTTACTCTTTCCAAAGAAGAAGAAGTCTTGTTTTTCAATAGCAGACTCAAAAAGATTGTAGTTGTGGCTGATAAAACTGGCATACCACTATCCTTCACTACAAACTCCAGTTCATATGAGCCGGCATCTTGTTTGGTAAGGGCACCCGTAGAAGACAACAAACCACTGTAATGGTCAATCGTGAACAACTGTTTCTCATTGCCTGCACTTATTTCATATTTCAGAAATGCATTCTCTTGACTGTCACTGTCATGTGCCCTCACAACTGTCACGTTCTTGCTTTCATCAGCAAAATACACAACTTCCACATTGTGTGGATTAACACTGGGAAATGTAAAATATGGACTGTTATCATTTTCATCTTCAACCTCAACAATCACATCCACTGTATTATTCAGTGATGGCATTCCATTGTCTTTCACCAAAACCTCAAACTTATAAACATCTTGTAATTCATGGTCCAATGATTCACTTGTTGAAATAAAACCATCTTTTGTGATCACAAAAGGCAGCAGCACCTCTTCACTTTTATGCGCATTTCTTTGCAGAGAAAACATCAGTTCCCCTCCAGCTCCCAAGTCCGGATCAGATGCATTGATTGAGCCGACATCAATGTCAGCCTTCTGGTTCTCATTGATACGGAATTTGTATCTTGCTTTACAAAATTTCGGCTTCACATCATTCACATCCATCACTTTAATTGAAAACTTACTCTCACTATGGCGCGGTGGGAATCCCATATCTTCACAGCTGATTGTGATGTCATGATGTTCCTCTGTCTCTCTATCCAATGGGTCTTTCAGAATCACTTGGTATTTGTTCAAGCCTTGACCTTTCAGTTTAAACTTATCATGATGGAGATCACATATAACCTCTCCATTCTGACCAGCATCATGGTCAGTTACTTTTACATATGCAATAAAACTGCCCACTTCAATATCTTCAGAAATGGATGTAGAGTTTTCTGTAGATGAGGATGAGAAAAAGTTCACATCTATTGTTGGAGCATTATTTCTTCGATTGATCACATTAACTTGGACTAAAACAATTGAACTCAATGGTGGAATTCCTTCATCAATTGCTTCTACATATAAACTATAAAATAACTTTCCTCTTGATGGTATTATTTTTTGCAAAAATATCTCACCAGTGTTTTTGTTTACTTTGAAATAAGTTTCGGCTAAAGCTGATGTTTTTGTGTTGAAATTGTATGAAATGTGTCCATTCTTCCCAGCATCCAAATCAGTAGCAGATAAATAAACTACAGGAACATTTTGATCATGTTCATTTTTAACTGTAACATTATAAACCTTCTGAGAAAAAGCAGGAGAATTATCATTGACATCTATCACTCTAATATGAACATCTAATATACTTCGTTTAGGAATCACTCCCCCATCTTTTGCAATAACCTTTATTATGTATGAATCTTTCTTTTCTCTATCTAACCTATCTTCTAATACAATACTTAGGTCAGATGTTCCAGTTACTGTTTTTGAGACAAACAATGTAAATGGGTCTTCATCATCTTTGGTAAGTTCATAAGTAATCTGAGAATTTGGACCACTGATGTCTTTATCAATAGCATTTGGGATAGATTTTTTCATTCTAGTTACATATTCTTCATCAAATTCAATGTTAATGTCCTTGTCTGGAAATATTGGTTTGTGATCATTAACATCGATTATAATCACTTTGACTTCTAAAAGTTTGATAAAAGATTTGGCTTTCTTTACAGCAACATCAATCATTTTGAAACATTCTCTGTTATATGTACAGATGGATTCTGCATCCAATATTTGTGCTGTGAATAGTTTTCCTGTGTTCTTTGCAATACGGAATAATTTAAATTTTCCTTTTTGGTGTTGTGTGAAAGTAATAAGTTTTTGATCTTGAGGAGGAATGTTATCCATTATGTGAGAGTCTATGGCAATATTTCCAATGTATGTGCCAGGACTTTTCTCTTCTTCCACTTTGTAGATTAGGTCAGCACATAAACTGGCTGGGAAGGTGATAAGTAGAAAATATACTGGTATCAGCATTTTTATTTTAGAACTATAGAAAAGAAAAAAAAATGTATGAATTAGTTTAGAAATTTTTATGATTGCATAAAATTATACGGAAAAATTACCATGGTATTCAAATTTGATAATTTTATTTATCTTTCTCCCACAAGGTAAGATGTGACACAAGGTCGGGAAAGTGGGATTTTAAAAGCCAGCGCCCAAGAAGGTGAGCACTCTGGCCTACAAAAAATGCCTGGGAAGCCCCGTCGGCATTCTCTGGTTGGGGCGCTTCAGGCAGTAAGCAATAAACTTACTCCTTCGTAAAGAGGGGAGGCGAAGCCTGGGAGGGTGGACCTCCTAGAACTGCACAGGACAAACCCACAGACTGGCGTCATCAAGACCAGAAAGAAATTCTGAATATTTCCACCATCATAACAATTTCAGATTTTAAATTTAACTCAGATAACAAAATAATGGTGCTACAATGTATTTATAGAAACCCCCACAACACGCTAGCAACATTATCTCATTATGTTGTAAATATGTTGCCTTGTAATGTTACATTAACATTTTGTTTTGGACTCTGACAACATAAAAATATGATTGCAATTTTTTTAAGAAAACTAAAAAAAAGTAGGTAAAATTTAAACAATAAAATGAACTGAAAAAAAAAATCATTTGATATCACAGGAATTTTGGGATAGTATCAGTGAAAATTTATTGAATTAAAAAATCATGTGAGGTGGTCTGCAGAAAACGGATAATAAATTCACTTCTAAATTAGCGTTTCTTAATTTTTTAAATGTGGAGAGTGATTTTATGCTTTATATTTTATGACATGAGCAAGAAAACAAAAACAGGTCACTTGGTGACATTCTTTTTTTTCTTTTCTCTTTCTTTTCTACTTCTCTTTCTAAGCTTATGTCAACAGCATGGTAAGCAATCATCGTGAAAGCAGCAGCAGTGAGATCAATGGCTAACCATGGAATAGAGCTTGTAGCCCCATGGAAATGTGGGTTGATACCATTCCTAATAATTTCATAACTGAACGAGTACTTTGAGTATGTATAGTATACTAAGAATACAAAAAAATTAATATTTAGTATACTAAGAATACAAAATAATTAAGGTTTAGTATACTAAGAATACAAAAATTAATGTTTAGTATACTAAGAATACAAAATAATTAAGGTTTAGTATACTAAGAATACAAAAAAATGAATGTTTAGTATACTAAGAATAAAAAATGAATGTTTAATATACTAAGAATACAAAAAATTTATATTAAAGACAAAATGTGTTATGGAATATTAATTAAGCTAATACTGACGCCATAAAAAATATACAAATGGTTTGGTTTGTCAGTTTTACGGTATATCAACCATTTTTTGGGGAGGGGAGTCGTTTTACACAGAAGTCTACTGTAAACAATTCAGTAAACACAAATTGCTATTTTACTGGGTAGAAAGGTTGATACCATTTTAACAATATTAGCTCATAATTTAGCACAATGAGGATAAAAGGTTTAGTTTCCATTAAATTAAATGAATGTCAAATTTACTTTCATGCATGAAAATAAAAACGTTTCTTCAAAGTATTTTTACCTTTAATCTCCAGTCCCTATTTACTTGCATCCCCACGAGGGCAGAGTTAGACGCAAGGCCATTTTTTTATATTGGGAAAATCCAGCTTTTCAAAAAGGGGCACTATGGATTAGGACAAAAATTAAAATTGCCTATGTATAGGAAAATTTCTCCTTCACCACCCAAGGACAGAACAGATGAAGTGTAGTATCAGAACAGATCCTACACTTTGATCCCAGGCAAAAGACTAAGGTAGTAAGTACACTCCAGTCATGTAGTGTTTGAAATCAATTACTAGAGTTATTTCCCTTATATCAGTTCATAGCTTAAGCAGAATATTGATGTTGTTTTTATTGTTTTTCATTTTGATTAAAAAAACAAAACTCAAATTAAAATTATACTCTATAAAATGCAAATTCAACAATTACTTCATTTTAAATTATGTATTTTCAAAAACAATCTTAATAATTAAATAATCCCATGATTTCTGTCTTTCAAGTCAGTCTCATTTGCACAAATTTTATTTTATTCTTATGAACAATATAAAAGAGTAACAATTACAAATTTATCAATTTAAAAAAAAAGATATTTCACCCTAAACAAGGCAGGTCGCCACTGTAGACGTAGGGGCTACTGAGAATTATGGACTAGGTTTTGGGTGTCATCCTAAGTTGGGAGCTGTGCAGCGAGATGTCTGTTTACATTAGTTTTAAACTTCTGCATGTCTGTACAGTCGGGGAAACAGGGAGCAGGGGGGGAGGGAATTCCAGAGGCCGGCAGCACGAGGAAAGAAGCCGCTGGAGTAAAAGGCTATATAATTAGTGAAATTAATACAGTTGATAAGAATTTTTTAAATTAGGGAATAAATCATTCAAAGAATTTTTTTTTTCTGATATTTAAATAATTCATTAAAAATATTAGTTTTTCTAAAAAAATTTTGGGTTCAGATTTTTTCCAAATTAATTAAATCAGAATTCAACTCAATAGATTCAATAAAATTTTAACTCTGTGTAGACGATTGCATAATCTGTGGCAGTGTCCATTATCCCCAATAGAATTTTAAAGTATATTTCATCAATAGAACTCTAAGTTACGTTTGTATACTTTTCAACAAAGACAATTGTGCTGAAACAATCAATGAAATAAAACACATTATGATATATGTATATATATATATATATGTGTGTGTGTGTGTATTTAAGCAGCATGTTTCATTAAGGCAAATGTTATTAATAACTTATATGTACCAATTTGATCGGAATACAAAATGAGTTAGTTAGAAAATTAAAAATAGCTTCATAAAACAAACAAATCCATGTTATTTAATAATATTTGCCTTAACATATATATATATATATATATATATATATATATATATATATAATGTTGGCTTAAACAGAGCTGAGAGGGAAAAGATAATGAAATACCAAGGTCTTATGTACGACATGAAAAGAAACTGGAATCTTAGGAAGATCTCCATCATTCCAGTAATTATAGGAGTTACCAGACTCATGAAAAATAATTTTTAAAACTACCTGGTGAATATACCCGGTGAACCAAGTGCAATATATAAACAATTGCGCTTAAAGTGGCAGTTAGAATCTTAAAAAGATCTCTCGGTTAGAGTGTCTGAAATAGTAGGTGAATGTCTGGCATCCAGTAGGATACCACATCCCCAGTAAAAACAAAAAGATAAGAAAATTGAATATATATATGTCTGTGTGTTATGGCTTTTTTAAACAAATATTACTAAACATATTTTTAAAGATATCACACTAAATAAAAACGCATTATGATATTGTCATGAAATTATTTTTATATAAAGAGTTATGTGTGAAAAGACTTTATGAAAAATCGCCAGCAAATTAACAGATTTAATGTTTAGTGTTTCTCTTGGTTTACTTTACGTAAAAGAAAATATGTAATATTCTTTTTAAGATGAAAATATATCAAATATAACAGTCCTAGATATGAATTACAATAAAATTGACAACTTACCTCATTTCTAAACTGCTCCAAAGAAGTAAATTTACATCTTATGACTCAAGTAGACATTTTGGCAGCCATTTTGATCTCACAGACAGAACAAAGAATTTGCTCATTGTAGTGTATGTGTGAGTGAGTGTGTGCATACAAGCATAACTTCTGTGTAGACGTGTGTATGTGTAAGTAGTGTATCATCCTAGTAAGGGTAATGTGTGTGTAATGGCTGACTCTCACACTGACGAGATTATTCATGAGATTACTCAAGAAGTATTTAAATTAAAATTTAGGAATATATTATATGAAGTAATAATATTAGTTGTATATCTTTTTATAAAAAGTGTTATCCTGAGAATAAAAAAAAAATAGCCTGCCTGATTTTTCTCTCCCATAATGCAACACCCACTGCAGACCCTCCATTAATCGCCTTCTTTCCTCTTTCCTTCTTTGATGCTAAGTCAGGCAAAGTTTTTTGTTTATGTATCATAAATTTTACAAAATTTAAGCTAAATTTGCTTCTTTGTATATTGTATTAAATTTTATAGCTGTCATATTTAAAGATTTTAAAATGTAATATTTACAGATTATTTACTGTATTTTTCTCTTACAAAAGTATGATTTTAGCAGACATTATTTTAGAATCATAAACACAGCAATTTGTTTGAATGTTGGCTGTTTAATATTAATTTACATATTATTTAATAGAAAATGTAGCAAAATATTATTAATAATTGCATTTATGTTACATTAATATTAAATGAAAAACTGTCATAAGAAGT
Source organism: Sepiola atlantica (assembly GCA_963556195.1). Taxonomy (NCBI): domain Eukaryota; kingdom Metazoa; phylum Mollusca; class Cephalopoda; order Sepiida; family Sepiolidae; genus Sepiola; species Sepiola atlantica. Next base: position 72,073,428 of record OY744525.1, on the reverse strand, counting down.
TTCTTGAATTTTTATATAATTTGTTAAATATCCATTTACTTAGCCCAAAGTTTACACAAAGCTTCCATTATTAAAATATTCATTAATATTACGAATTATTAACTATATTAAGTTTTCATAATTTCTAAAAATAATCTTGAAAAATATGTAATAACATATTAAATAACAGCATTTATTTTCTAAGATGGTTTTAGTGTTATTTATATAGAAATTCATAGTTGAAAATTAAGTGTTGAACATATATATTAATTTATTAATAAATAAATAATAATAATGAATATCTATCGATATATTAATTGTATGATTAGTGTATTTTGTGTGGTACAGGGGGCAGTGGTCTGGCATTGTGTGTAATTTGAATGCTGTCTGATAAATGATGTAATCTTTGTTCTGTTTCCTCTCTCAGCAAATTGTTGGCATTATTTGTTGCTTTTGAAAAACATCTGGCTGAAATTGTTGTTGATTCATTTGGGTAGTTAAAGTTTCCTTCTATGTTCCTCTTATCTGTCATATTCACTTGCCCAACATGTGGCTTGAAAAATTGTGGAATCAGATGATCTGAAAACAAGAAACAAATAAACAACTCTCAATAATATACTCTAATGGTATTTATATGTATGCAATACATTTTAAACAGTAACCTTGTTAATAAGTATAAACTGTTTATTTACCTGTCATCTCTTCTGTGTGTCCTGTGCCTACTTCACTCCAACCACGTCCACTGTCAGCATGAGAAGACAATGTAGATCTCCATGTTGGACAATAAGGAGTCATCAATGTGTTCTTATCTCCATTCTGAAAGTTTGGTGTCATCTGAATTAGAATATAAATATAAAGTATTTTGTAGGCTAAGAAAACCAGGAAATCTATATAATAGAAAAAGAAAATCAAATCTTTTATGGACTATTGATAAAAAGAAAAGAGATTTCACAATAATACTGAGACTTCTGTGGTTATTTAGTTTTCTCCAAAGGAAAAAAAATAATATTACAATAAAAAGAAATCATTCATGCAGCAGATTTAATCATATTTTGAGAAACAATATATCTGTTTGTTAGAGATGCCAAGATTTTCATGAATTCAAACTATTTCTTTTTAATGAAATAAAAAAATAAATAAGCTAATATATATTTTAATTTTTACTTAACAAAAACTTTTCTACATTTTTCAAAAATACAGACGACTTATTAAGCTATTTTTAAAGTACGATCTCATGGGAAAATATATTCGATAAAGATTTTTTCATTTTCATTTTTTACAATAAAAATTTAAACAAGAAAATATAAATATAAAAAGACAAAAACAAAATATCAACAGTCCTATTTTGCATCAAAAAGAATTAGTTTCTATATTTAAATGAAAAGTACAGATACATTTTGTTTCCAAGTTATCTTAAATGGCTATAAGGATGATGGAATAAATATAATGCATCAATATTAAAGTAATCAGAAAAGATGTATATCAGTATATTTATTATTCTATTACAAAACAAGATTCATGCTTCAATAGACAAATTAGTGAGCTTATGAAATTCTAATTAAGAGAAATTTTTTTGAGTTATCATATAGTGTTTATAAATTTTAGACAAATGATAGATCATAAATTTATTTACCTGACAGTTGATGTCAACAGAATTGTTTGGTCTGATTACTGGTGATTGGTTGATGAACCTGGGATATGACTCCCTTCTGTTGGCTGCCATCTCCTCAGCATTCCTACCAAAGTTGGGATCATTTATCATTGTAGTAGGAACATCTGGCCAAGAGCTCCCTCGATAAGAAGATGACATCAAATGTCTTTGTTCACTCACATATCTATTAGAAACATCATCTCCATCTACACTTGCAGCATTACAACAGCGAAGCACACAGATGGAGATTGAAGCCGTAACAATGATAGTCACCATCACAGCCAATAACGTAATAATAATCACCATATTAAGATGCACCTTCTCTTCAGACTCACTTTGCACCACACCATTTACTCTTTCCAAAGAAGAAGAAGTCTTGTTTTTCAATAGCAGACTCAAAAAGATTGTAGTTGTGGCTGATAAAACTGGCATACCACTATCCTTCACTACAAACTCCAGTTCATATGAGCCGGCATCTTGTTTGGTAAGGGCACCCGTAGAAGACAACAAACCACTGTAATGGTCAATCGTGAACAACTGTTTCTCATTGCCTGCACTTATTTCATATTTCAGAAATGCATTCTCTTGACTGTCACTGTCATGTGCCCTCACAACTGTCACGTTCTTGCTTTCATCAGCAAAATACACAACTTCCACATTGTGTGGATTAACACTGGGAAATGTAAAATATGGACTGTTATCATTTTCATCTTCAACCTCAACAATCACATCCACTGTATTATTCAGTGATGGCATTCCATTGTCTTTCACCAAAACCTCAAACTTATAAACATCTTGTAATTCATGGTCCAATGATTCACTTGTTGAAATAAAACCATCTTTTGTGATCACAAAAGGCAGCAGCACCTCTTCACTTTTATGCACATTTCTTTGCAGAGAAAACATCAGTTCCCCTCCAGCTCCCAAGTCCGGATCAGATGCATTGATTGAGCCGACATCAATGTCAGCCTTCTGGTTCTCATTGATACGGAATTTGTATCTTGCTTTACAAAATTTAGGCTTCACATCATTCACATCCATCACTTTAATTGAAAACTTACTCTCACTATGGCGCGGTGGGAATCCCATATCTTCACAGCTGATTGTGATGTCATGATGTTCCTCTGTCTCTCTATCCAATGGGTCTTTCAGAATCACTTGGTATTTGTTAAAGCCTTGACTTTTTAGTTTAAACTTATCATGATGGAGATCACATATAACCTCTCCATTCTGACCAACATCATGGTCAGTTATTTTTACATATGCAATAAAACTGCCCACCTCAATATCTTCAGAAATTGTTGTAGAGTTTTCTGTAGATGAGGATGAAAAAAAATTCACATCTATTGTTGGGGCATTATTTTGTTGGTTGATCATATTTACTTGGACCATAGCCAAGGTATTTAATGGTGGAATACCTCCATCATTTGCTTCAATGTACAATTTATGTATTAATTTTTGTCCCGGTGGAATTTTTTTTTTTATAAATATTTCTCCTGTGAACATATTAATTTTAAAGAATCTTTTTGCTAATACTGTTGTCTTCGAATCAAAACTATATGTTATGTTACTATTCTGGCCGAAATCTAAATCTGTTGCTGATAATGTAATAATAGGAATTGTTTCAGCATGATCTTGTGAAACAGATACATTATAAATATTATGTGAAAAGAAAGGTGCATTATCATTGATATCACTTACTGAAATATTAACATCTAAAATACTTTGCTTGGGTGGAGATCCTCCATCTTTTGCAATGATTTGAATTAAATATAAATCTTCAATTTCTCTGTCTAATGTTTTATCTAATATAATGCTTAAATCTGATTTTCCTGCAAAGTTCGTAGATATATATAATGAAAAAATATCTACTTTGTCTTTGTTGATTAAGTCATAAGTTATTTGTGAGAAACGCGTACTAAGATCTTTATCTCTGGCGCTTGGTATTGATTTTCTTATTCCCTTTCGATCTCCTTCATTAAATTCAATATTAATTTTATTTTCTGGAAATTCTGGCTGATGATCATTAATGTCTTTTATTATAACTTTGATCTCTAAAAGCTTTACAAATGATTTGTCCTTTCTCACAGCAATATCAATCATTTTGAAACATTCTGCATTAAAACTACACAAAAATTCTGCATCCAATATTTGTGCAGTATATAATTTTCCTGAATTCTTGGCAACACGGAATAATTTAGAGCTTCCTTTTTTCAGTTGTGTAAAGGTGATGTGTTTCAAGTCTTGCTGTGAAATGGTATCCATGACATGAGAGTCTGTAGCAATATTGCCAATGTATGTGCCAGGACTCTGCTCTTCTTCCACATTGTAGATCAAGTCAGCACAAAAACAGGCAGGGAAAACAATTAGTAGAATGTATCGAGTTGGTGGAATATTCAGGTATAATCTATAAAACAAAAAGTTATATTATTCTCAATAATTTTGAATCGGACGTATTTGAAGAATCTATTTTATTATTAAATGTTATAACTCCTTTACCAATGAAAAATGTATCTTTTTCATTGTTTTCTCCTATTATGTGAATGAAAGGTTTTTAATAAAGAAAACTGTTTATAATAGCATATTCTGTCACAAAATAAAAGGTGAAAAATGTTCCTCTTTTGAAAAAAAACAACAAAAAGAAACTGAAAAATGTTCCTTACAATTAATATCAAAGGTTATTACTTAATAATTTTGTATCATAAGAATAATTTTATTGGGCGGGGGGGGGGGGGGAGATATGCAAAGAATCATTTTAATTATTATTTTCATATAATATTTGCAGAGAATTTTTCATGTTTACAAAACAATGTTTAATATGAATTTATTGTTGTTTTTTTGTTTGTATTGGTCTGAATAAAATCTGACAAATAAAATGTAATGAAAATATAAAATAAGTTAGAAAAAAATAGTGTAAATATAAAATAATATCCAATATTAAATATTTTATAATTAAATTAACAAATCAAATTTTGTAAAATTTGATTTGTTAATTTAAATATAGACTATTAACTTATATTTTGTATTAAATATTTCATATTCTCATTTTGATTTTTTCAAGTCAATAACAAACATCAATACTTGTTCCTGGTAAATGCAGCTTCGAGACTCTACTGCAAATAGACCATGGCCATGACTTATGCTGGTGTGCTCTTTTAAGACCTAGAAATAACGGTAGGGGTGCACCAGGGATCAGTACTTAGCCTACTTTTATTTATAATCGTGCTCCATGGGAGATTCTGTATGCAGATGATACTATTTTCAATGCACCCAGTATGACAGAAGTGAGTACAGCATGTAACAGGTAGAAATCAGTGCTTGAAAGGGGCAGCTTCAGAGTAAATATAACAAAGGTGAAGCATATGGTATCTGATACTAAAGAGATGATATCTGTTCCACAAGGTAAATATCCATGCAGCATTTGTATGCTTGGGACTGGCTCAAACTCCATCAAATGCTGAACATGCAATAAATGGTGTCACAAAAAGTGCACAAACTTGTCGGTTCTATGTGTAGCAGATGCAGCTTATTTCATTTGCAACACCTGTCGAAATCCACCTCCCATGGAAAGAAAAGTTGTTGCAGGTGTTGAAACAGTCACTAAATTCACCTACCTAGATAACACAATTGATTCTAATGGGCGAACTGACACAACTATAAGACAATGTATATCTGCAACATGGAGAGTCTTCAGGCAACTATCAATATTTTTTTTAAATGAAGGGATCCCATTGTATGCGAGAGTGGCAGCATACAACACACATGTCCGACCTGTACTCTTGTTGGGCTGTGAAACATGGTCAATGACGAAATGTCAGAATGACACGATTCTGGCTACAGCGCATCAGATGGAGACAATTGCCAGTTTTACTCTATCGGCCTCCATGAGAAAGTATGTCGCACAATGACATCTCAACTGGTTTGGAAGTCAGCTGAAATGCTCCAAAGTGTGTCCTATATTGACGTTGATGGGCCAAAGCCATGTGATAGGCAGCTTAAGATATAAAGGGGATCAGTTGATGATGACCTCGTCTTGGTGGGCGGCACAAGCGAAATGGCAACAGTCAGGAAAAGTCGGAAGTCATTCACAAAACATTCAACCTCAAGCTTGAGGCAAGACGAAAATAATAATACAAATTGATTTATACAAAGTTATTTCCCTTGTTTTATTTGTTAGCCGGAGTATTTTTCTAGCTTATTTCATTGTTACTATTTAAAGATTAGTTTGTTTATATCTTGAAAAGACAAATTAAATTGTACAAACTTTTAAATATTATTTATTCATCAGAAAATTTAAGTAGGAATGTATTTAATTGTAAATTCAGAATAAATAATATATCAATAATAAATGGAGGAGAGACTGTTGACAGAATTTTTAATGATTAGTTTTGAGAAAAGTTTATATAAAATTGACTGTAAATTTGATATAAACTATAATATATATATAATGGTAATAAGATGAATCCACATATACTTTTGTTATAATTGAAAGTGTGTTTCTAGGCTAAAACAAAGCAATTTCTTCATATATGACAATTAACAAATAGCTTTATGGAAAACACAAAACCATGTCAAATTATAGGTGTCATTCCCACTCGAAATAATAAAAGTTACATTATAATAACACCTATAATGTTACATGCTTTAATATTTTCCATATTTTTTATTTGTCAAATGTGAAAATATTCATTATTTTTAATCAAGAAATACACTTATAAATATTATAGCCCGAAATAAGCTATATTAAAGAGAAATGTTATAAGCAATTGAAATATTTACAGCATAAACAATTTATACATTTCTCAGCATTCTAATCAAAATTAATTGCCAAAGTTTATTGGCTTAAGCAACAAAGAACAATGAATTTATAAATATATACTTCATGGGTGCATTTAAAAAAACAAAACAAATTAATTGATATCTCTGAGATTAGACCAGAATACAGAAAATGAGTTTGAAAAATATCCACATATACAAAATGTTGGCATTTATAGCAGTTCATAATTACTGCTAAAATTATCTAATACAGAGATACATACTTTAATTGCTAGATCCATACACAAAAGCTAAGTAAAAATACCAAAAATATTCAAATAATTCATTCTGTATTATGCTGTTCATATAGTTTATGCAAAATAAATTCTATAACAAAAGATAATTTTTAATTTTTTTTTACTCTTTATGTCGTTTAGTAACTTGTGTAAGAATCGCCATTTTCGGTCACATTTCACTTTGTCTACATCAAACTTGTTTTAATCGATAATTCTTAATGAAGTTTTAATAAAATTCATCAACTTACCTCATTTTTGTAATCTTTTGAAAAAGTGAATCACAGCCAATTTATATCTCCTTTCTTCACTAACTTTTTTGTCATAATGACAGAACAAAGAATCCGTTCCTGTGTGCATATGTGCCTATGTGTGTGTAGTTTATTGTCCTAATAAGTATGATGTGTGAGTAATGGCTGCTTTTCTCATAAACGAGAAATATTTTTCAAAATTAAATGCAATTTTTTTTAAAATTTCATCATGATGCTTTTAGTTATTATGTTAAAATAAAATTGTAGACTGACATTTTATAAAAAAGTGACTTATTGAATACTTTTTCCCATAATGCAATATGTGAAAGACCCTATTCATCAATTTATCAACTTCTTTCTTCCTTCCTTCCATAGGCAAATGACATGTTGTTTATAAATTAAGAATTCATGATCAACTATCTAGTGTGTACATTTTTTTCAAATTCAAATATTTAAATAGGATTTTTATAAACCTAAATAAATTGAAGAAAATATTTTTATTGAATATTACCTTTATTTAATCTTTCATCCAAGGTTATTTAATATTTAGAAAATATTTTCATTAATTATATAAAAATGATTGTTTGAAACGTTAATACTTTATCTACTTGTTAAAATTAGTAAATATAACTGAATTAAACGATATTTAAAATTATTTATTTTAATCCTATCTATTTTTATTATCATAAAATTATCAAATTTTTATTATATTTAAAATATACTTTGAAAACTTGACTATTTATTAAATTCTAATGCAACAGAAAAGTTCTGATATACAGAAAATATTTATAGTTTACGTAATTTGAAATTATAATTAAAATTATATCTGTTCAATTATTTTAATATAAAATACTATTAAAATTGTTTTTTTTATAATTATTCTTGTTTTTAGAAAAAGAATCCTATGGTATGAAAATTACTTTTCATTCAGTTGTGCATGTTTTTTTAAAAATATTTTTAAACATTTCAAAATAGTAGTCATTTTTATTAGTTGACTAGTTTTAATGTTATTTTTATAATAAGTCATCTAAGTAAATTATTGAAAATGAATTTAAAAAAAAAACACATGTAATTTATTTATGTATAAAGTGTATGATTAGTGTATTTTGTGTGGTACAGGGGGCAGTGGTCTGGCATTGTGAGTAATTTGAATGCTGTCTGATAAATTATGTGATCTTTGTTCTGTTTCCTCTCTCAGCAAATTGTTGGCATTATTTGTTGCTTTTGAAAAACATCTGGCTGAAATTGTTGTTGATTCATTTGGGTAGTTAAAGTTTCCTTCTATGTTCCTCTTATCTGTCATATTCACCTGCCCAACATGTGGCTTGAAGAATTGTGGAATCAGATGATCTAAAAACAAGATTGAAATTAACAACTTTCAGTAACATTTCATTGTAAATGACTGTATAACAATGATTCACTAAAATAGAATATTCAGTTTTTTTAGAATAATTTCCATATTTTTCCATTGAAATTTAAAATAAGTGCACAGTTTTTATCTGGAAAATTATTTATTACTAGCAGGACCCATTGCCTGGCGCTGCGCGGGAGGAATATAAAAGAATGAATTAAACAGCTGACCGAACACAAATAGGTTACATAGGATATTTTTAATGTTTACACTAAAGGTCGGCTTTTAATAGTTCAAATTGCCCCAGTTCCCTAACGATGTCTACTATATTTGTGTGGTTGAGTTTTAACTTCGGCGTTTCACTATGATGCAACTTGCTGTAAGTTATGTATTTTCTACTTCTAACTAATTTGAACTAAATTGTTTTTTGTATTAGCCTAACTGGTTCTGTAGAAGCAATTTGCTGAAGGCCAAAAGTCACTGAAACCCTAACCTAAGTTTTATTTTGTCAAAAGTCGACGACTAACTAAGGCCAAAAATTATATATCGGCAAAAGTCAGTTATGTCACAGTGGAAATGGTTAGGTCCGGTTCAAATTCTGTAAAAGCACTTTTTTGTTTTGTGGATTTAATTTTGCAAATAAATTATTTTCAATAGAATTTTTTTTAATTTCGTGTTATTTTATGCACTATTGCATTTACTATGACAATAAATATTCGATTACTAATACGAAATAATAAAAAATAATGTAAATTATGTAAAGATTGTTAAATAATATTATTTAAAAAGGAATGTTCAGCTCTTTGGTACAATAAGGGTGTGTTAAAAAAAGTGTTTTTCTTTGGACTATAATAATAGTTAAAGTTATATTCAAACTAGGTGATTTTTTTTGGGGGGGGGGGGGCACCCGGACTTAGGGTTAGAGGTAGTGGTAGGTATGATAGAGTGTTTTGTAATGAAAAAATCGAAAAATGGTAAATTTGTAGATTAACACTCTCAGCTAAACAACCTTATCCACCCTCTCAATAAGATTCTACTTTTTTTTGGGCGATTATGTGTAAACACCCATAAAAATTTGGTGGAAAAGCAAAAACAAAAAACAATAAGTTTCGAAATTAGAGTGTAGCATCAATTTTGTATATAAATTTAACATAAAATGAGCCCCCCTATTTCCAGACCATTCTAACTTCTTAGGGCATTAACTAAATGAAATTAGTTTTACCTTTCCTCCAATTTTATCAGGGTGTTTACTGTCTACATATAAGCGCCTAAAAAAGTAGAATCTCATTTTGAGAGGTAAGTTTGATTTCTGTAGGTGTTACTCGAAAAACGCATAATACCACCCAAAACCATGTGGTTGTAGACGGGATTGATTTAATAAAATTACCATTTTTACATCACTTGAATATGTAGCATTCTTGTTTTGTATTTTTATTTTATGTAAACGAAAAAAGTTTGATTCAATTTTAGTAGAGGGACCGTAGGAATATCTTACCTATTTCACTGTTTTTGTTCTGAGTAAAAGGCAAGTTTAGTAAATTTTCAGTGTTGTTAGGAATCCTCAGAAAAGGAATAAAACAGAACAAAATTGGGTTTTTATTTATTGGATTATATATAGGAATGAGAAGTAATGTAAATAAGTTAATGTTTAATTTATCAATTTAAGTATAAGTCAAAAGTGAAATAATACTTATCTGGTTTCACAAAGGTTTATATTTGTTTAAAATGTGACGTTGTGTTTTGGCAAACGATTTGATGCATAATGTCTATGTAAGCTTTGCCGTGCTTGGATGTTTTACAAATTCTGAAATAGTGCAACTTGATCGCATTTCCTTGTGAAAGAATTGCCAAACAATGTTTGAGGAGGGTAAAAGTTAATAATTCATAGAGAAAAATTAGCATCCTACCTGTCTCTTAGGAGAGTTAGTTGTATGGGATAAATAATAGGAAATAATGTTAGTTGTTAAAGGTATGTGCAAGTTGCTTGAAATACGATCGAGGTAAGAGTGTATATGTAGTATTGATTCACAATGTGTTTGATGCTTAGTTTTCTTGCCTAATCTAACTGAATTGGAAGGGGAAAAATCAAGTCTACTTAATATAGAAAATAAACATAATTTTAAAAACCTGCATTAATACTATCTTGTTGTAATTTTCAATTTAATATTTCTTTAATGCGTTCTTGTAAAGAATTAATTTATGTCAATCTGCCAGTGTCATCAAAGCAAACACTTTAGTAATAACTTATTTCCATTTATCAAGATTTGATGGATAGTATTTTCCTAATCTCCTTTACATGATTCGTCATAAATTTTCTGGGCTTTTTGCAGGCAAATAAAAACAGTTATCCTCTCTTGCCCAAAATCATTCTTTTGTAGATTTTTATATATCAAGGCAAATTATACTGGAAGATAGTTAATTGTTCCCAAATGTCCTCAATGTATGGGATAAGGAAATGATCTAGGACACCCTGATAGACAGCAGCATTGAAGAAACATATAATTCTGCTGCCACCATTGAGAGGTGTGTAATTTACTCCTCTCCAGGAGTTAGGCACAAGGCCAGTTTTTATCCTACTCCCACAAGTAAGATGTGACCCAAGCTCGGGTCGGAAAGTGGGGGTTGAAAAGCCAGCGCCCGAGAGGTGAGCACTCTGAGAGGTGTTTTACTCTCTTTTTTTCCACACATTTTGCATTATATGTCTCGTATGACTTTATCCAGATGCAGATACCATGATCACCAAAAGAAATACATGTACAAAGTATTGGTTTGTCATTGAAAATGACTAGATTTAATGATGTCCAAATAAAATGTTTTCGTTTCTGCTTCTGGTGATACCAGATCAGGCTGCCCTGTGGCTCCCTGAGACGAAATTCACCTACATTGACGGTTTTTTTTGTTTTTTTTTGTAAAACTTAATAATGTTCTACAAAACCAAAAACAAAAACAACAGCCCCTCTCCCTTTCTCCCTCCCCTTTTTTATTTTATTTTTAGAACTTGAAGCATAAATCTTTTACTATAATGACCAGATTCGGCATTAAATAACCCAAAAAGGGTTGATATGCCGTAAAACAAAACTACCAAACCAAAAACGATGATTAAACATTTGAAGATATAAAGAACTTGAAGCATAAAAACTTTTACTATAATGACCAGATTCGGCATTAAATAACCCAAAAAGGGTTGATATGCCGTAAAACAAAACTACCAAACCAAAAACGATGATTAAACATTTGAAGATATAAAGAACTTGAAGCATAAAAACTTTTACTATAATGACCAGATTCGGCATTAAATAACCCAAAAAGGGTTGATATGCCGTAAAACAAAACTACCAAACCATACCTCGTTTCTGCTTAAAATTTAGTAGTGGCTTCGAAATCGGTATTTTGCTGTTATATTCAAGCTGATAGAATCTCTGGAGTGTTTTGAATTGAGAATCAGCTATACCAACAACATTTCAGGCTTTGAAAATTTCATCACAATAGGCAAACCAAATGGAATTAAAGATACTATTCAGCTGAAATTCATCTCTAGCTATAGTTTTGCTTTTGAGACCATTTTGAACAAGCTTGTCTTTGTTATAATTGTAATATTAAGACACTGACGTTACAAATGCGTAACTCAGCCACGAATGTTGAGAATGTGTAAAGGTTGGAAACCCGGTGAAAGGGAGACAATCCAATAAATTCATCGAAAGGAAAATGACACATTTGTATTACAAATTATAAACATTAAGAAAATAATACACTTTCAAAAATCAACAAAAGACAATTTAAGCAAACATAACAAGTGTTTATTTACCAAATGATCAACTAATAGTTCCTTCCGCTCAAGCAGAGTTCTTAATAAGAAGCTGGTTTTGGTTAAATCCGAGAAAGTTGATCAGTCAGGATATAGAATTAAAAGTCCAAATTTAGCAATTATGAAGGCTCGTAGTTTTTAGGATAGATGAAATATGAAATTCCCTTTCCTTACGTATCTCGAGGAAACAAATGAGAAGTTCTTCTCCTCCCACGGGGAGTTCGTAATAGGATGGTGGATGGGTTAAAACTGTGGGGGACGGTTGCATGGAATCATTTAAACGACAATATAGAAACAATATGAAAGTTCAATTTTAGGACGAATTAATATGGAATTCTTTTTTCTATGTCGTAAACACATACCTTTTCAGTTTGACAGCTGAGGGAAAGATATTTTAACAGAATTTTTGATTCTGTGGTCAGTCCTTACTGATTGTTTTTAGGGTCCCGAGATATACGTAATCTCAACTTCGGAGAGGTAATATGATTGACTGGTCTGTCGTAGTAAATTTTGTTGGACCAGGTTTTTTTTTGGTGTCTGGTAGACAGCGATATTAAACGTTGCAGTATTTCTTAGCTGTTAATTTTCGAATTCTACTTTTCCTATTTTTGATTTTGTGTGCGGGGATAAATTGTTCGATATGACAGCTGGGTGAGCTGCCAATCCCCTAGAAGTCCACTCTCAACGCTGCTCGACAACCATCTCCGCGATTTCCTCTCGCCTCAATTATCCCGCTCTCTTGGCCTCTCCTCTAAATAGCAACACCCGTTCCCCCATCTCATTGGCTGAATCATCCGCCCCCGCAAAATGCGTGGGCTGATTTTGAACGTGTCATGTTCTATCTTGTCTGGAGAACATCCTGTCCGACCTTTTGACATGTGTGTTCGCCTGTACCCTGTTTTCTTTGTGCATAGGGGAACATGTGCCAACAAGTTCCCTGTCCTTTTTTATGCTTTATGGGGTAAAATATGTGGATATAACATCTTGTTATCTTCAGACGGCAGACTGGGAGCATCTCACCTTTACAACTATCTTCTTTTGAGTCTTGTCAACTTCTCACAGCACAGGAATGATGAATTTTTGTGCTTTCAATATATCTTTAATTCTTGCCATCAATGTTACTGAGTAACAATATGCTAAAAACCGAAGATTTCACACTTGTTATACAAAAAGTTTGACATAAATTAGCCCAAATTTAAATAATTAAATACATTGCAACTTGTGAAAAAAAGGGTGGAGGAAAGAGGTACTTGCTGATTGTAGGTTCAGCCTTAAGGGGAAATATGCCTGATGAGCGAAGATAGACTGATGGGTTTATGGTCAGGAATGGGAGTAGGAGGATGGTGGGAGGTAGTTACAAAACCTATATATTCAGGTTCTACCATCCTCCTATGATGATCAGTGTGGTAGTGCATTCTTTGACTCAGCATAGACCAGACACTGGATCTTACGTCAGCAGAGAAATATGTTCTCTGTCCCATTACATATTGTTACCAGACCCTGTTGGGGTGGGTCGCTAAAAGACTATTTCTTTTTGCAACCCTCGACTGCTGCCGGACCCCTTCTGGGTATCACCCCATAAAATATTTTTTTCAACAAACTCAAAGGGAGAAAATACCAGGTAATTTACATATACTGAATTGATATATTCTTAAGAGGGTATTTCTGAATTAAAAACAAATTGATTAATAAAGATAAAGTTTATTTGCGTAAAAGTAAAAAAAGAATATTCAATTTCACTGAATTAGTGTTGTATTAGCTATTGACTTCTTTTAATAGGCTTTCAGCAGTAAGTAATAATGTTTTAGTTGCTTTACCTGTCATCTCTTCTGTATGTCCTGTGCCTACTTCACTCCAACCACGTCCACTGTCAGCATGAGAAGACAATGTAGATCTCCATGTTGGACAATAAGGTGTCACCAACGTGTTCTTATCACCATTTTGAAATCCTGGCATCATCTGCATCAGTAAATTATCAATATTTTTGAATAGGATATACCATAAAGTAAAAATATAGTATAAATAGTAAAACTAACCTAGAAAGGAAATGATATCAATCTATTTGAAGAAAACTGCACAATTTTGACATGTTCGTCAAAATAATTCAATCATGACTGTTTGTAATTATTTCAATAAGTTTCTTTAAAAAAATATTTTAAATTTCTCTTTTAACTTCTATTTTGATCAGATCAATAACAATTATCTTAAAATATGGTTTGATTGATCATAAAAGTTTGTTTCCCAATTATGAACAGATCATGTGCTTAGTTTTTGATTTATAACCGATGGTTTATGAATTTAAAATTTTGACATTAAAGTATCCTTATCATAAACGTTTAAAGGTTATAGTTATTAACACTGTACTGATTAATAATAAAATAATTAAAGAAATCTTACTATCAAAATGAGGTTTATGAAATTTAATAAAATAGAATAATAAATTAATTTGCAGAATTTTAAAACAATATAATAAATAGATGTACATTCTTATTTTATCTTGATAAATTGTAGAGATCATTTTTATAATTACCGGCATGTTTATCAAATATTAAGAATAAAGACGATTAAATAAGAGTATTGATTTACTCCTCTCCAGGAGTTAGGCACAAGGCCAGTTTTTATCTTACTCCCACAAGTAAGATGTGACCCAAGCTCGGGTCGGGAAAGTGGGGTTTAAAAATTGCCTGGGCAGTCCCATCGGCATTCCCCGGTAGGGGCGCCTCAGACAGTAAGCAATAAACTTACTCCTCCCCAAAGAGGGGAGGCGAAGACTGGGAGGGTGAACCTCCTAGAACTGCACAGGACAAACCCATAGACTGCCGTAAATCAAGCCCCGAAGGCCAAGACAATACCAGTCTATGGGGTGCAGTATCCATCGGAACAGATACTACACTTTGATCTTAGCCAAAAGACCAAAAATCACCATTAAATAAGAGTAAAGGAGCTATAATTAATGCAAATGCAGTTACACAAAGTGAAGTAAAAATATGAGTTAATGTACATAAATAATAAAGGCTAAGTAAAGTTTAGCAGAAAAGCTATAATCCTTTTTTAATTTAGACAGTGATACATAGGTAAATAGGAATTAAATGATAATAAATCCAGACAATTCAGGTAAACAACAGTATATATATATATATATATACACACAAAAGCCTTCTGTCTTATAACAAAAATTAATCTACCAATGCAATTTGGAATATGTGTGCGAGTCTCTAAACTACTAACAAGAAGTTTGCAATCGTTTAGACAAATTACATTTTGACAAACATAACAAAAAACTAAATAATAGAAATAAAATGAATTCTTAACTCTTCTGTCTCTCATTTAAAACGAAAGTAGACAAAATTGCATGTACTACATAACCCATGTTTTATGAAATCTAAAAACAAAAGTTGTTGATTAAATAATCAGTTTTTCGACTTAAATAAGTAATACATTTAAAAACTAAAACTTAAGATAATATGCTTTCCTTAGATAAAATAATTATTTATAAATCTAAAAACTATTAAATGAATTATAAATTTATTAGCAATATTTCACAAAACTAAATATTTAAGAAAATTACATATATTTTTCTTGGGAAATTTGTTTTTCTTTTAGAACAAATTTCCTAAACAGTTTCAAAGTAGTTATAATGTAAATCATAAATGAATTCAGAAATTATGACAAAAAAATAAATGTGGTAAATGTGATTAAATATTTAAGATAATTTGATCTGATTTTTTTATATTATATATTCTGTCAGATATTTTTTATTTTTTAAAGTTGCAATGAAATTACACATGAGAATAACAGATGCCAAATGAGGTATGATAAAGAAATACATACATAAGCATTTAAGAAATTAGAAAATATAAAGAAGATATGTTTATTACAATTACCTGACAGGTGATGTCAACAGAATTGTTTGGTCTGATTACTGGTGATTGGTTGATGAACCTGGGATATGACTCCCTTCTGTTGGCTGCCATCTCCTCAGCACTCCTACCAAAGTTGGGATCATTTATCATTGTAGTAGGAACATCTGGCCAAGAGCTCCCTCGATAAGAAGATGACATCAAATGTCTTTGTTCACTCACATATCTATTAGAAACATCATCTCCATCTACACTTGCAGCATTACAACAGCGAAGCACGCAGATGGAGATTGAAGCCGTAACAATGATAGTCACCATCACAGCCAATAACGTAATAATAATCACCATATTAAGATGCACCTTCTCTTCAGACTCACTTTGCACCACACCATTTACTCTTTCCAAAGAAGAAGAAGTCTTGTTTTTCAATAGCAGACTCAAAAAGATTGTAGTTGTGGCTGATAAAACTGGCATACCACTATCCTTCACTACAAACTCCAGTTCATATGAGCCGGCATCTTGTTTGGTAAGGGCACCCGTAGAAGACAACAAACCACTGTAATGGTCAATCGTGAACAACTGTTTCTCATTGCCTGCACTTATTTCATATTTCAGAAATGCATTCTCTTGACTGTCACTGTCATGTGCCCTCACAACTGTCACGTTCTTGCTTTCATCAGCAAAATACACAACTTCCACATTGTGTGGATTAACACTGGGAAATGTAAAATATGGACTGTTATCATTTTCATCTTCAACCTCAACAATCACATCCACTGTATTATTCAGTGATGGCATTCCATTGTCTTTCACCAAAACCTCAAACTTATAAACATCTTGTAATTCATGGTCCAATGATTCACTTGTTGAAATAAAACCATCTTTTGTGATCACAAAAGGCAGCAGCACCTCTTCACTTTTATGCGCATTTCTTTGCAGAGAAAACATCAGTTCCCCTCCAGCTCCCAAGTCCGGATCAGATGCATTGATTGAGCCGACATCAATGTCAGCCTTCTGGTTCTCATTGATACGGAATTTGTATCTGGCTTTACAAAATTTCGGCTTCACATCATTCACATCCATCACTTTAATTGAAAACTTACTCTCACTATGGCGCGGTGGGAATCCCATATCTTCACAGCTGATTGTGATGTCATGATGTTCCTCTGTCTCTCTATCCAATGGGTCTTTCAGAATCACTTGGTATTTGTTCAACCCTTGACCTTTCAGTTTAAACTTATCATGATGGAGATCACATATAACCTCTCCATTCTGACCAGCATCATGGTCAGTTACTTTCACATATGCAATAAAACTGCCCACCTCTATGTCTTCGGAAATGGATGTAGAGTTTTCAGTTGATGAGGATGAGAAAAAGTTTACATCAATTGTTGGAGCATTATTTTGTTGGTTGATCACATGAACTTGGACTAAAACAATTGAACTCAATGGTGGAATTCCTTCATCAATTGCTTCCATATACAAATTATAAAATAACTTTCCTTTTGATGGTATCATTTTTTGCAAAAATACTTCACCACTTTTTTTATTTACTTTAAAATAAGTTTTTGCTATAGCTGATGTTTTTGTGTTGAAATTGTATGAAATGTGTCCATTCTTCCCAGCATCCAAATCAGTAGCCGATAAGTAAGCTACAGGAACATTTTGATCATGTTCACTTTTAACTGTAACATTATAAACCTTCTGAGAAAAGACAGGAAAATTATCATTGACATCTATCACTCTGATATGTACATCTAAAATACTTTGTTTTGGTGTGAGTCCTCCATCTTTTGCAATAACCTTTATTATATATGAATCTTTCTTTTCTCTATCTAATCTATCTTCCAATACAATACTTAGGTCTGATGTTCCAGTTAATGTTTTTGAGACAGACAATGTAAATGGGTCTTCATCATCTTTACTGAGTTCATAAGTAATCTGAGAATTTAAACCACTAATGTCTTTATCAATAGCATTTGGTATATATTTTCTCATTCCATTGCGATCACCTTCATTAAATTCAATATTAATTTTTTTGTCTGGAAATATTGGTTTGTGATCATTAACATCGATTATAATCACTTTGACTTCTAAAAGTTTGATAAAAGATTTGGCTTTCTTTACAGCAACATCAATCATTTTGAAACATTCTCTGTTATATGTACAGATGGACTCTGCATCCAATATTTGTGCTGTGAATAGTTTTCCTGTGTTCTTTGCAACACGGAATAATTTAAATTTTCCTTTTTGGTGTTGTGTGAAAGTAATGAGTCTCTGATCTTGAGGAGGAATGGTATCCATTATGTGTGAGTCTATGGCAATATTTCCAATGTATGTGCCAGGACTTTTCTCTTCTTCCACTTTGTAGATGAGGTCAGCACATAACGAGGCCGGAATGACAGTGAGTAGACAATACACTGGTATCAGCATTTTTACTTTATTACTATGGAAAAGAATAAAATAAATTAATTAGTTTACAAATTATAGATAAAAAATAACAAATGTGATATGTTAACTATATTTTATTTGTTAAGATTCTAAAGAGGATTTTCTTACTATGTTTTAACAAATAAGAATCATTGTATACAATTCATTGAATACAAGTTCCTATTTAACTCCTATTTCTGAAGAATTTGTAGTTTATACATTTCCTAGAGATACTAGTGTCAAAGTGAATGCGATAGGTCCCATAGGATTTGAACTTAACCGATTCCATTGTCAGTATCCATTACAATAACCACACACTCCTCAACTATAATTTTGCATAAGCATAACATTAGCTTTTACCAAATTATTGACAGATTTTACCCTCATTCTCTTTCCATGTGTTATGGAATATTAATTGAGCTAATATTGATACCATTTAAATAAATAGACAAATGGTTTGATTTGTCGTGTTTACAGCATATCAACCAATTGTTGGGGTCATTCAATACAGATATCTATGTAGATAATTCATTGAACGCAAATTTCAATTTTACTGGGTAGAAAGTGTGGCTTAAAACTATTCCTAACAGTATTCGTTCATAATTTGACATAACAAGTACTATGTAAGTAAGCTTTATTAAGTAAAAAGACTTTTGTTTCCACTAAATTAAGTAAATGTAAAATTTATTTTCACGAATGAAACTAAAAAACGTTTCTTCAAAGTTTAATTAGTTTTACTCTTAAACTCCAGTCTTGCAATGTTTGAAAACAATTACTAGAGTTATTTCCCTTAGATCAGTCCATAGCTTAAGCTTAGCAGAATTCTGATATTGTTTTTATGTTCTTCGTTTTGTTTAAAAATATGATTGAAATTTATCTTTATAAAATGTAAATTTGACAATCACTTAAAGCAAACTTATTAAATTATATATTTAGGGGGAAAAAAATCTTAAAAATGAAATAATTTATTATATTTGGACTTTTAAAAAAAATTTAAATTATATAAAAAAGTAATAATTATAAATTTATCTAGAGAAATTTGTGGAAAATTAAAAAAAACTGACAATAAATAATTCCTTGAATTCTTCTTGTTGATTTTCAAATAGTTAATTATAAAATATTACTTTTTCTAAAACATTTAGTTAACCTGAAATGTACTCATAAAAATAATGCTACTATTAAGCTTTCAGTAATAATTTAGGTTCGTTTATTCCTTTTAGAGCATATCACCCCCTTTTGAGTCAGTTAATGCTGAAACACAATGTCTCTTGTAAATGATTAATTGAAGACAAGCCTCTATTTTACCCACAGAATTGTGAGTTCATACCTTTCCCAATGTTATTAGAGCATAATTGGACTCAATAAATGCAATAAGATTTCAACTTGCCGTAACTGGTTGCATAGTCTATCCCAATCCCACATCTCAATAGAATTTGGAAAAAAGTATATTTCATCAATAGAACTGTAAGTTACCTTTGTGTACTTTTCAACAAAGAATACAACAACTGACATTTGTGCTGAAACAATCAATGAAATAAAATACTTTCTGATATATATATATATATATATATATATATATATATATATATAGTGTGCGTTTGTGTGTATATAAGCAGCATGTTTTATTAAGGCAAATGTTATTAATAACTTATATGTACCAATTTTATTGGAAACATTTATCCTAAAAAACACAGAGTTTTAAGAATGTATAATCTATGTATAATTATTTTCATTTTCATGTGAAAACTTCAATCAACATAATAACCAATAGAAAATATTTTTGCCCAAGCATATATACCGGATATCATATGGCTATTCATAACAGACATTACAAAATATATATGGCAAGATATCACACTAAATAAAAAAAACATTATGATATTGTCATGAAATTATTTTTTATATTAACGAGTTATGTGTAAAAAGACTTTATGAAAAATCACTAACGAATTAACAGATTCAGTGTTTCTCTTGATTTACTTCAAAGTAAAAGAAAATATATAATATTCTTTTTAAGATGAAAATATATCAAATATAACAGTCCTAAATATGAATTATAATAAAATTAACAACTTACCTCATTTCTAAACTGCTCCAAAGAAGTAAATTTACATCTTTTGACTCAAGTAGACATCTTGGCAGCCATTTTGTATCGCAGAGGCAGAACAAAGAATTTGCTCATTGTAGTGAATGTGTGAGTGAGTGTGTGTATACAAGCATAACTTCTGTGTAGACGCATGTATGTGTAAGTAGTGTATCATCCTAGTAAGGCTAATGTGTGTGTAATGGCTGACTCTCGCACTGACATGATTATTCATGAGATTACTCAACAACCATTTAGATTAAAATTTAGGAATATAGTATTTAAAGTAATAGTAATAATTGTATATATTTTCATGTCAAGTGTTATCCTGAGATTTTATAAAAATAAATAGCATGCCGGTTTTTTTTCTCCCATAATGCAACACACATCACAGACCCTCCATTAATTACCTTCTTTTCTCCTTCCTTCTTTGTTTACTTGATACTAAGTTAGGCAAAGACTTTCGTTTAAGTATCATGGATTTTACAATATTGAAGCTGAAATCACTTCTTTGTATAGTTTATTAAATTCTTATAGCTGTCATATTTTAAACATGTAAATGTTTACTCTTGAAGTTAAAATCGAATATTTACAGATTAGTCTCTATTAAACTATTTATTGTAATGTATATTATCATTTTTTCATTATTTCTTTTTATAAAAGTAATATTTATAGCAGATGTCTTTTTAAAAACTTTTTGACTCATTAATAATAATTTATATATGATTTCCTAAAAATATAACAAACTATTTTTAATAATTTCTTACATATTTTATCAATATCAAAGAAATGTATTTCTGATTAGAAAGATTTTTAATTTTTATACTTTTTTTAAATATTTATTATTTTCAACAACGCTTCCATTATTTATAAAATTCTTCAATAGTTTCAATTATTAACTATACTAATAATTACATAATTTCTAAAAGTCACTTGTACAAAAGTTTATATTAAAATATTAAATAACACTATTAATTTCTTCTTAAATGGGTTTATATAGAAATTCTTAGCCAAAAAAATTAGGTGAAACAGATGTGATGTTTAAAGTGTATAATTAGTGTATTTTGTGTGGTACAGGCGGCAGTGGTCTGGCATTGTGAGTAACTTGAATGCTGTCTGATAAATGATGTGATCTTTGTTCTGTTTCCTCTCTCAACAAATTGTTGGCATTATTTGTTGCTTTTGAAAAACATCTGGCTGAAATTGTTGTTGATTCATTTGGGTAGTTAAAGTTTCCTTCTATGTTCCTCTTATCTGTCATATTCACCTGCCCAACATGTGGCTTGAAGAATTGTGGAATCAAATGATCTGAAAACAAGAAACAAATAAACAACTCTTAATAATATACTCAGATTGTATTCATATGTAGATAATACATTTGAAAAAGTAGGCTTTCTTATAAATAAGTATCAACTGTTTATTTACCTGTCATCTCTTCTGTATGTCCTGTGCCTACTTCACTCCAACCACGTCCACTGTCAGCATGAGAAGACAATGTAGATCTCCATGTTGAACAATAAGGAGTCGTCAATGAGTTCTTATCTCCATTCTGAAAGTTTGGTGTCATCTATATGTCAGTCGACAACAAGGGGTATAGATTAAATATCTTGAATTTAAATACATGAAAGTATTTAAAAAAACAAAACATGTAATTTCAAAGTAACTTCTGGCATAAAAATAAGTTAATGTTTTATGTAGGGGACCAGTTAAAAAAAAGCGATTAATGACAAATGATTAAACATCCCTGTTGGGATGTTTAATCATTTGTCATTAATTGCTATTTTAATCGTTATATGTGATATAACTTTACAATAAATAGGATCATTGTTTCCGTATACATCAGTAACAATAAAATATATTTCATTTTATATAAAGAATAACAATTACAAGTAATGTTAAAAACTCTTAAACTTTTAAAACATTTTTTAAAAAGTTTAATAATTTAGTCTGTAAGAAAACAAATAGTTCATGTTTTTACCTGACAGGTGATGTCAACAGAATTGTTTGGTCTGATTACTGGTGATTGGTTGATGAACCTGGGATATGACTCCCTTCTGTTGGCTGCCATCTCCTCAGCACTCCTACCAAAGTTGGGATCATTTATCATTGTAGTAGGAACATCTGGCCAAGAGCTCCCTCGATAAGAAGATGACATCAAATGTCTTTGTTCACTCACATATCTATTAGAAACATCATCTCCATCTACACTTGCAGCATTACAACAGCGAAGCACGCAGATGGAGATTGAAGCCGTAACAATGATAGTCACCATCACAGCCAATAACGTAATAATAATCACCATATTAAGATGCACCTTCTCTTCAGACTCACTTTGCACCACACCATTTACTCTTTCCAAAGAAGAAGAAGTCTTGTTTTTCAATAGCAGACTCAAAAAGATTGTAGTTGTGGCTGATAAAACTGGCATACCACTATCCTTCACTACAAACTCCAGTTCATATGAGCCGGCATCTTGTTTGGTAAGGGCACCCGTAGAAGACAACAAACCACTGTAATGGTCAATCGTGAACAACTGTTTCTCATTGCCTGCACTTATTTCATATTTCAGAAATGCATTCTCTTGACTGTCACTGTCATGTGCCCTCACAACTGTCACGTTCTTGCTTTCATCAGCAAAATACACAACTTCCACATTGTGTGGATTAACACTGGGAAATGTAAAATATGGACTGTTATCATTTTCATCTTCAACCTCAACAATCACATCCACTGTATTATTCAGTGATGGCATTCCATTGTCTTTCACCAAAACCTCAAACTTATAAACATCTTGTAATTCATGGTCCAATGATTCACTTGTTGAAATAAAACCATCTTTTGTGATCACAAAAGGCAGCAGCACCTCTTCACTTTTATGCGCATTTCTTTGCAGAGAAAACATCAGTTCCCCTCCAGCTCCCAAGTCCGGATCAGATGCATTGATTGAGCCGACATCAATGTCAGCCTTCTGGTTCTCATTGATACGGAATTTGTATCTTGCTTTACAAAATTTCGGCTTCACATCATTCACATCCATCACTTTAATTGAAAACTTACTCTCACTATGGCGCGGTGGGAATCCCATATCTTCACAGCTGATTGTGATGTCATGATGTTCCTCTGTCTCTCTATCCAATGGGTCTTTCAGAATCACTTGGTATTTGTTCAATCCTTGACTTTTTAGTTTAAACTTATCATGATGGAGATCACATATAACCTCTCCATTCTGACCAGCATCATGGTCAGTTACTTTTACATATGCAATAAAACTGCCCACTTCAATGTCTTCAGAAATGGATGTAGAGTTTTTAGTCGATGACGATGAGAAAAAGTTCACATCTATTTTGGGGGCATTATTTTGTCGGTTAATCACATTTACTTTTACCATAGCAAATGAACTTAAAGGTGGGTGACCTCCATCTTTTGCTTCAATGTATAAATTATGAATTAAATTTTCCCTTGCTTTTATTTCATTTATCAAATAAATCTGCCCTGTTATTTCATTTAATCTGAAACTATTTTTAGCAAAATCAGCTGTTTTTGAATCAAAATGATAAGAAATATTTCCATTACTTCCTGAATCCAAATCTGAAGCAGATAAAATGACTATAGGCATGTTCATATCATGTTCATTTTTTATTGTAATATTATAAAGATTCTGTGAGAACACAGGTGGATTATCATTTACATCAGTAACTGATATATCAAGTTTTAAAATGTTTTCTTTCGGTGGAATGCCACCATCTTTTGCAACTACTTGAATTAAGTAAGAATCTTTTGATTCCCGATCTAATTGTTCTTTCAATACAACACTGAGATCTGATTTTCCAATGAGAGTTTGCGAGATAGACAGTGTAAAAGGATATTCATCCTCATTTATCAGTTGATATGTGACTTGAGAAAAAAGTGTGCTAACATCTTTATCTCTGGCACTTGGTATTGATTTTCTCATTCCATTCCGATCTCCTTCATCAAATTCAATATGTAACAGTTTGTCTGGAAATTCTGGCTGGTGATCATTCACATCTTTTATGATTATTTTGATCTCTAACAGCTTTATAAAAGACTTGGATTTCTTTACAGCGACATCAATCATTTTGAAACATTCTGTACTAGAAGTACACAAAGATTCTGCATCCAATATTTTTGCTGTGAATAGTTTTCCTGAATTTTTGGCAACTCGGAACAATTGGGAGCTTTCTTTGTTGTGTTGTGTGAAGGTGATGCGTTTATGATCTGTTGGAGAAATGGTATCCATGACATGAGAGTCTGTAGCGATATTGCCGATGTATGTGCCAGGACTCTGTTCTTCGTCCACATTGTAGATGAGGTCAATACACAAACAGACAGGGAAGACAACCAGAAGAATATACATCAATGTTGTCATCTTCAGCTAAAATCTGTGAAAAAAATAAATATTAAACAAGTTATAGGATTATAAAATAAAATAAAAAATGGTAAAATTTATATTTTAAAAATGTACTCATTACATCATTTAATTTTTTTAATTATTTCATCTAACACATTTTATGTATTTCTATACATTTTCACTTTTAAAGATGATTTAAAACCTAGCACAAAAAGACTACAAAACAATTTGATACTTAAAATGATTTTGAATAACTTATGATTAATAAATGTCCATCTGAATTAAAAAAAATACTAATTAAAAACTATTTATTCTTATGTATATTTCAACTTCTGATTCATAGTCACAAAGTCATTGATTTATTTTATGCTTTGTATATTATACATTAAATCGGTTTGCTTTTATCATATATTCCCATTATCATATATTCACACTCAAATGATATTTTCTGTCTAATGTAGCTTTGCCTTATTATAAGAATATAATATTACAAATTCAAAATATAATTGAATAAATAAAACAGCATAAATTAAAATCATCTTATATCGATAATTTCTGTCTTCATCGCTTAAATTCTATCATATAAACAAAAAAAATTTAAGTTCATGAACTTATTTATGCAATGATTTGCATGTCGTCAACCAAAATTATTATTGTAATGTTTTGATCCTCAAAATTTGGCCATTACACTAACTTTTTAAGTAGAAATTGTCATAATTTTATATAAAACTTTTTCCACTGATATTGAGATACTTGTTAAATTCAAAGAACATTTATTTCATCCCTTCAAACAAAAATAAGGACATTTTTATTGCCTGTTAAAATTGACTATGTTCATTTTGAAGAATACCAAATATACATATTAATTATGGTTGTATTTCATAAGCATTCAAAACAGCCTTGTTAAAAGTTAATCATAGTTTTATATTTGAACAAAAAACAAATCTCTTAAATGAAGGAGGAAATATCAACTTTAGAAGTGTCCATGCAATGATGCCAGATTTCTTTGCTGAAAATAAGTTATGGTTTTATTTATTTTTTTAACACACTGGTTGTCATAATAACCGGTGTATATGAAACAGAATTATTTTTTGACATTTTATACACACACTGAAATATTTTTTTTAAAATCTGGTTCATCGGAATATTACCACTTATGACTATTTATTTGCGCCCCCAGAAAATCTATTTAATATTAGGCCTAGTGCTTATTGAGTCAGAACCAGTAACCAAAAAAATATCAACCATCCCCTTCAACTATGTTTTGCTAATTGCATAGATGATAAAGACCTTAATATTATCACGTAAGAATGCTACTTCATCTTGACCACTAGAAAGGAATGGTAAAGAATGAAATGCCTTAAAACAGAAAGTGGAGATGTCAGAGCAGCGTGAGGCATGTTAATCCTACTTGATGCAATGTAATGCATCTGTTTCAAAGAAGCTTTGTGACAAAAGCTAGAACAAACTTTCTGATGGATATAGTCCATTTTATATTTTTTGATTAATACATATTTAAACCTGGACATCAGCTGCCTGATATTTTATTGTCTTAAATATACATTTTATGAATAATTACATTATCAGAAACCCTTATTCAGAATTCTTTTCAAATAGATAACTTTAATCTTAATTTTTAATTAGTTTTATTCAAATAATATCACTCAAAAATTAAAATTCCTTTAATTTCAAAATGTAAATATTAGCATTATTTTGCAGTTCAATCCATGATTATTGTACTACAAGAACGACTGACATTTCATAAAAAGCGGTTCATTCTAATCAATTAAATTACCAAAAAAAGCCTCCTTCAAATAGCATTCATTAGACGAGTATCATTAGAATTTAAATCCACTTTGATCAGAGCACTAATATAAATATTTCAATAATTAAGTCCTTATAATGTCTATTAAATATTTATAGAATAAATAAAGTTTTTATGTCTGTACAAAGAATTATGTATTATATCTGCTGTGGGATTCTTTTATAAAAATTAATTTGATAAACACTGAACCGTATCAATTCTGCCTGTAAATTGTCTGGTGAATTAGAATTCATGAAATTTATTCTTATTAATTTTCAAATGAGCGTTTTATCAGATGAGTCGAATATGTTTTTTTGCTGGTTTTAAAAGCTGATACTCATTAGCTATCAGCATATCTCTCTCTCTCTATATATATATATATAAGTTGTAAAATTCTCAGAGCTCAGGGTTTCGAATCGCGCGACCAGTAGTAGAATAGTTATATCTCTATGCTGATGAGTCCCTATTATAAACGACGAAACGTATACGTACATAGATAATAAACAAAACAAATATTTATTATATATATATATATATATATATATATATATATATATATATATATATATATATATATATATGATGCAGATTACAGCAACTATATCTTAATTTATCAGTGAAGAGGTTCATATATGTTGACATATTGAGCTTAATCTTTGAAAGTTTGACTACAAATAATAAATATAAATAAATAAATAAATATATATATATATATATATATATATATATATATATATATATATATAGTCATTTATTTGTTTGTTTTGTTTGTGATAATTTTTAATGAAAAGCACTCTATCTAAATTCTAGTTGGGAATAATTTTCCCTTCTTCAATGTGATGCCTCCAGATGGGGAATGACATATATATTTTTTTAATACAATTATCCATGGACACTTGCATCGTCATTATATGATTCATCAGCATGGCTGAATCTAGCGATATTCGAAATCAGGAAGCTCTACCACTGAACCAATACTGAATGTATCGCGTTTTTTTTATTGATTTTCCTTTCACCAATGTGATGTTATCAGATGGGAAGCGATATATATATATATTTAAAATATAATTATCCCGGACATGTTTTGAACCTAGTGAGACTTGAAACCAGAACCCCAGAGTCTGAAACTATGTTGATGAGTCATATAACGAAACACGTGTCTGTAGATAATTATATTTTTTAAATATATATGTTGCCTCTCATCTGAGGGCATCACATTGCTGAAAGGAAAATTATTCCCAACTAGCATTTAGGTAGTGCTTTTCATTAAAAAGTGGTGGAGCTTCAGGCTTCAGACTTTGGGGTCCTGGTTTTGAAAGACCCGGCATATTTAGGTAATCATTATAATCAAATTTCATATTCATAGATCAAATAATCTAAAAGTAATTAGCATACATGCAAGCAAACATATAGATGGATAGGCACACACTTCTCACGTTATTGTTTATATAGAGAGAGATCTAAGTAAAATATCCTTCCTCATTGTCAAACATAAATTGTCAACGTCAAACCAAATATAAAAAGATAAAAATTAAATAATTCAATTACTCACTAAACATGGATTAAGAAGGAATAACATTGTAACCTCATCCAGAAAAGAAGAGACATGCTTGAATTACCTACTAGACACTATCCTCGAGTGTCTTCAGTCTCTCTGTACATGAGTTTGTCAGGACATACACTGGCTCATATAAAGAATGGTGCACTTTCCCCTAGTGATGTTACCTCAAGTAACAGCACTTAACTGGATACTCTACCAGACCAGATGAATTCGTGCCTTGGAATCCAGCAAAATTAAGGAGAAACCACAATAAAGATAAACTATAACATAATTAAGCGTTGAATTGAGGAGAGGAAAATTAGTGTTCATCACTGCTTTACTGACTCAACGTTTGAGAGGTAGAGAATAATCTGGATTGAACACTCAGATATCTATTTATCTCATATAGAAACCAAGTGTTAGCCCTAGAAAGGAGCCCTTTGTTTTCTGAGAACTTACTTTAGTAAAATGAAAACAAGTGAAAAGACGATTTCTACAAAGTTGCTTCCCTTGAATAAGATGCTATCTATATCATAGCATACAAAATCGATCTTATTATTCCTATTATTTTTTCCCAAAATGTCTATAAAATGTTTAATTATTGAAAGAGCATTGCATAACATATAATAAAAACTTCGAAATTTTAAAAATATTATTTTATCGATAAAAATATTAAATATCAAATCATTCATAAATAGATAATTAACATATTGTCAAAAATACATTTTAAAGAATTTTGCTAATTCTATTCATCTTCCTCCCACAAGATAAGATGTGACACAAGGTCGGGAAAGTGGGAATTGAAAAGCCAGCGCCCGAGAAGGTGAGCACTCTGGCCTACAAAAAGTGCCTGGGCAGCCCCGTCGGCATTCCCCGATAGGGGCGCCTCAGGCAGTAAGCAATAAACTTACTCCTCCCCAAAGAGGGGAGGCAAAGCCTGGGAGGGTGGACCTCCTAGAACTGCACAGGACAAACCCATAGACCGGCGTAAATCAAGCCCCGAAGGCCAAGACAATACCGGTCTATGGGGTGTTGTACCCATCGGAACAGATACTACACTTTGATCCCAGTCAAAGGGATTTTATCTAAAAATGTTACTAATGCTTTTCTTTTTTTACAAATTTTCTATTGAATTTATAAATATATAAATATAAAAAATTAACATGGCTGAAATAAAAAATATCATAATTTATCTAATCTTAAATATTTGTATAGAATTTAAAGCTATGAAATAATTAATTTTATTACACTAAACCCACTAAATAATATAATTAGATTTCATTAAAATAATAGATGTAATGATATATATTTTAAATAAAAACAATTTAGATATTTAAAACGACCATAAGTGTCATCATTACAGAAAAGTAAGGGATTATTTTTCTAGAAATAACAAAACTTATTGCATTATATATACATTGAATATCATAATAAAATAGATTCTTTTTTAAATCCTTTGAAATTATATTTTTCTGAATAATAGAAAATGCTGTGGAAATCTATATTACAACAAACATTATATCTGTAATGCTAAATACTTTTATAGTACATAATAATGGCTACCAAAGTTGTTCTAGTAAAGAAGTAAATATTGGAAGCTAATAGTTTTATAAGATATTAGATTTTAGCATCAGAAAATTAAAATTATCAAATTTTTTAATCTAAAAGAGATATAATGTGTTATGAATGAAGTAAATTCTAAGAACAATGAATTTATGTAAAATATTCATTTTGTCTCCGTTTATTTTCTCATGCATATTGAAGAATCTCAAACATCTCTTTAAAACTGAACAACGAAAATACACGTTTTTACAAATCTTCCAAGTAAAATTAAAATGTCTAACTTACCTTAATTTTATAATTTTCTCAAATGAAAAAATATCCGGGCTAAATTGCATCCTCCTTCTCTGTTGGTTTGAATGTCAGAATGATAGAACAAAGAGTCTACTAGCATGAATGAGTGTGAGTTGGTCTCTGTATGAGTGTGTTTCTGTTTTTAATTCTTAAACCAGTCTATATGTAGCATACAGTCCTAGTTATTATGATGTGTGCATAATGGCCACGTAACTCAGATACATTTTATAAAAGTATAAAATAGAACTAAATGAAAAAAGATTTCTTTAACTTTTTAAATAACAAAACTTGGAATGTTGTTTTAGGGATATAATTGTGATTCTAAGAAATTTTTAAATAAATGTTAAGACTGACCCCTTTTATCCCATAATGCAGTACAGGAAATTTGCTACTCTTCCACCTTTCTCTATTTTCTTCCTCCCATCATTCTATAATAATGAATCAGCAGTAAAGTGTTGTTCTTTTTCTTTACACATAATTGAAGAAAAATAATTCCCTTATTCAGTTTTTAAATTTTATGATTTGCTAAATCTTATTGATTTTATCTACAATCATGAATAACTTTTCATCTGAATTCTCTGAAAACTATATCCAAAAGAACTTTAATTAAAAGATTTTTGGGAGATAGTTATATTTGAACTGATAAATACAACAATGTGTCATTTATCGTTCAAGTTCTACGAATGTTCGTCATTCACATTATTAAGTATTTTAGAGGTTTCAAAGAAAACTATAAGTGCACTAATGTTTTAAGATTTAATTATACATACACTGTGAAGTGTATTTTAGATTATTTGGACTACTATTCTCATCTTGGTTGTTATTTTTCACGTTTTGGCCAATGTAACCTTCGACCTTCTTCAGGTGTATCTTTTCAGTTCGAAATTCCGTATAGGTTTTTCCAAGTTCAATATAAAAATTCCCAAGCTAAAAAAGATGCATCTGTAAAAGGTTGGAGGTTAGATTGGCCAAATCAGTGTGAAAATAACAACCAAAAATAAATAAGAATAGTAGTCTGAATAATCCAAATAATATAAATTATCAATGCTCATTTTTTTTAAATTCCCATACATCACATAATATGTAAAACATTTATTTGAATTTTTCTAACTATTCTAATTTTATTAAAAAAAAAACATTTTTAAGTAGAAAAAATTACTCACCATAACAAACATTGTTTATTTCATTAAATTATCTTCAGTTTTATATTTCTAAAACTTAAAAGAAAATTAAAAAAAATTAGAATTGAGTCTAAAACTTGAACGATTTAATTCAATTGTTGGATTATGTATATACAGTATTACAGCATGAATTCTGACTAATGCATTTTTAATTTTCTATGGGGTCATTCAATATTTTGGTTTACGTACTTGGTATTTTTAACAAATTTCAGATGTATCTTTAATTCATTGTTATGGAAGTGTATGTATTGGTGTATTTTCTTTGTGTTATTTATATTTAATATTTATAGCTGAAAATTAATTAAAATAAATGTTGAATGTATCTATAATTTCGTTATGTTTCAAATGTATGATTAGTGTATTTTGTGTGGTACAGGGGGCAGTGGTCTCGCATTGTGAGTAATTTGAATGCTGTCTGATAAATGATGTGATCTTTGTTCTGTTTCCTCTCTCAGCAAATTGTTGGCATTATTTGTTGCTTTTGAAAAACATCTGGCTGAAATTGTTGTTGATTCATTTGGGTAGTTAAAGTTTCCTTCTATGTTCCTCTTATCTGTCATATTCACCTGCCCAACATGTGGCTTGAAAAATTGTGGAATCAGATGATCTGAAAACAAGAAACAAAGAAATAACTCTCAATACTATACTCAGATTGTATTCATATGTAGATAATACATTTTAAAAAGTAGGCTTTCTTATACATAAGTATCAACTGTTTATTTACCTGTCATCTCTTCTGTATGTCCTGTACCTATTTCACTCCAACCACGTCCACTGTCAGCATGAGAAGACAATGTAGATCTCCATGTTGGACAATAAGGAGTCATCAATGTGTTCTTATCTCCATTCTGAAAATTTGGTGTCATCTGAATTTCAATATAGAAGTTAAAATATTTCATTGTAAAAAATGTGTTGATCAGTACACTAAAGGCAGCTTTGTTACAAAAATCCTATCACACAAATAATCTTCAAAAGAAATTTTTTTTCAAATAATGTAAGACAATTTTTTTATTTATTTTAGATATAATAAAACTAAAACTAGAAACCATTGCTCAGATATCTAATTAAGTAATGTCCCGAGATTAATTAGAATAAATTCTTTATAATGTCATTTAACTTAGCGTTAAATTATTAAATTGGACACACTTACATTAGGTTCTTCAATCCTTCAATTACGACACATAAACATCGCCCATTCCAATGATTATAATTTCAATTTAGTGCACATGAATTGGTGGCTAATCACACCATCACATGCTTCAAGTGTCTAGTTTTTATTCATATTTAATATGGTGTATAGTGCAATGAAATGACGAAACAGCTGTCTGTAGATGACTATTTTAAATGTGTATATATATATATATATATATATATATATATATATATATATATATATATATATAATATAGTGGGAAATGAAAATGAAAAAGGAAAAACTAAGAGATGTTTTTTATATATTCATCAATGTTTCGATTTTATTTGTAAGACTTCCTCGGGATGATAATTTTAAGAAAAATGTCATGCAAGTACATCGAAATATTGGGTTGACATAATAAAGTAGTAGCCGTGGCTACTAAGAGCGCTAGACCAAGGATCGGGCTGAAAGAAGTCAGTCAGTGGCAGATCTCATCAACCCATCATGTCAACCCATTATTTCGATGTACTTGCATGACATTTTTCTTAAAATTATCATCCTGAAGGAGGCTTACAAATAAAGACGAAACGTTGATGAATATATAAAAAATATCTCTTGGTTTTTTCCTTTTTCATTTCCCATTACGTCGGATTACTCTCATCCTTCATTTCTCATATATATATATATATAGTGAAAGAAGAAAATAAAGATATAAAGCATATCTTTAAATTATACCCTATCATGCAAAGTCAATGTTCGATATACAAGATAGATTTATATCATTTACTTATTCATATATATATATATATATATATATATATATATATATATATATATATATATATATATATATATATATATATAAAGTATATATATATAATATTTAAATGTTGAATTAAATAACTGTAATTGAATTATCGTTTAATAATAATAATCTATCGTGATAATGTAAAGCTCAATATATTGAATAGAGCAATTAATATATATATATATATATATATGTATGAAGTAGATAAGTGATAAGAATAAAAATTGGATAACATGCAAACTTTATTAAAGCATCAATTGTTAAAAAAAAGGTTATATAAAAAAAACTTTTCTTTCCTTAATACATAGATTTTCAAAGATGTGTTCTTAACATCAGATGCCTTTTTTTGCTTCCTCAATAGTGATGATTTTCTTTGCATATTTCAAACTCTTTAAATTTTTATATTTTCATACCTTTTATATTTTTAAATGTTTGCATTATAGTAAATTTTACTGACTTATCTATCAGATTTCCTCTGATTATAAGAGCATATCTTTGAAAATCCATGAATTAAGGAAAATACATTTTTTTTTATATAACACTTGTTTTAATAATTGATGATTTAATAAATATTGCATTTTATAAAATTTTTATTCTCATCACTTATCTATTTATATTATTGCTCTATCTCGTATATTGAGCATTGACTATTCAAGATAGGATATAATTTAAAGATATAATCTTTATTTTCTCATATATGTGTGTGTGTGTGTGTGTGTGTTTGCATGTGTGACATTTAGACATAAAGTAGTTGGATTATATAACAACATTATGTGTTTAAGACGGTCGCCATAAATTATTCTATTATGAAACTGAAACTGATTTTGAATGTGCACAATATTCCTATGGATCAAAAGTGTTTATCATCAAGTTCAAGTGCTACTATCATCCTTAAAATAACATGTTTGCCCAACTACGATAAGAAAAACTAATTCCAACACCTAAATGGTAAAATAGACACTTCTAAAATGTTTCAATACATATTCAATTACAAAATATTTTAAAAAGTACTCTACAGAAAAGGTTGCTGAACAAAGATGGTCTATGTAAGGCCATGCCCTACGAATGGACCCTGATACTCCTGCACAATGGGCACTAGACTTTGCCGTTACTGGCTCGCAAGCCTACCAACTGCAACTAGGACGGCACTGCACAAATCTGCTGGGCACACTACGTGCTGACCTCAAGCAGGCGGGACTAGGACCACTACGTACAGCAAAACAACTTCATTGCCTACAACAACTTGCGCATGACAAGGCCAGATGGCCTGGGACTAGTATGGAGGACTGATTGCAGCTATGGGATGTCATTTGACTACCGTAGCCGCAGAACACAGTTTTTAATAAAAATAATACAGAAAATTCTTTAATAATTATATTCTTCAGTTTTACAGTCTTTAAGAATAGACTATTTTTAAGTCTTCCTTGAACAATTGAATACATCCTAGTGCTGTTGATATTTTTATCACAAAATATTAGTCCAATCCATTCAACAATCAGCCTGAATTGAGAACAATAAATTTTGCTTCTTTCAGATGAGAAAGCAAAAGAAAATTGTTATGGGTATAAGACCAGATTAGTCGAGACAAAACAACATTATTTTAAGCATCCTTCTAAGAAATAAAGGTGTCCTCAAGCTAATTTGTCGTGGGACATTAAATATTTTCTGTTGCTACTTTATAGGAGTAGATCATTTTTGTTACAAAAATATTTTACCAGGAAAATACTGTAATTATTTTTTTATTAGAAGAAATATGTAAGCAGTCAGAAAAATGTTTTTAACTTATGTGATTTTATGCTGAATTTATCATATTTTAAAATCAAAGATTTGGTAACAAATATTATCCAATAAAATTAGCTAATTTTAAGAGCAATCAAAAACAGAATAAAGATATGTATTTACCTGACAGGTAACATCAACTGATGTATTCGGTCTGATTACTGGTGATTGGTTGATAAACCTAGGATATGATTCCCTTCTGTTAGCTGCCATCTCCTCAGCACTCCTTCCAAAGTTGGGATCATTTATCATTGTAGTAGGAACATCTGGCCAAGAGCTCCCTCGATAAGAAGATGACATCAAATGTCTTTGTTCACTCACATATCTATTAGAAACATCATCTCCATCTACACTTGCAGCATTACAACAGCGAAGCACGCAGATGGAGATTGAAGCCGTAACAATGATAGTCACCATCACAGCCAATAACGTAATAATAATCACCATATTAAGATGCACCTTCTCTTCAGACTCACTTTGCACCACACCATTTACTCTTTCCAAAGAAGAAGAAGTCTTGTTTTTCAATAGCAGACTCAAAAAGATTGTAGTTGTGGCTGATAAAACTGGCATACCACTATCCTTCACTACAAACTCCAGTTCATATGAGCCGGCATCTTGTTTGGTAAGGGCACCCGTAGAAGACAACAAACCACTGTAATGGTCAATCGTGAACAACTGTTTCTCATTGCCTGCACTTATTTCATATTTCAGAAATGCATTCTCTTGACTGTCACTGTCATGTGCCCTCACAACTGTCACGTTCTTGCTTTCATCAGCAAAATACACAACTTCCACATTGTGTGGATTAACATCGGGAAATGTAAAATATGGACTGTTATCATTTTCATCTTCAACCTCAACAATCACATCCACTGTATTATTCAGTGATGGCATTCCATTGTCTTTCACCAAAACCTCAAACTTATAAACATCTTGTAATTCATGGTCCAATGATTCACTTGTTGAAATAAAACCATCTTTTGTGATCACAAAAGGCAGCAGCACCTCTTCACTTGTATGCGCATTTCTTTGCAGAGAAAACATCAGTTCCCCTCCAGCTCCCAAGTCCGGATCAGATGCATTGATTGAGCCGACATCAATGTCAGCCTTCTGGTTCTCATTGATACGGAATTTGTATCTTGCTTTACAAAATTTCGGCTTCACATCATTCACATCCATCACTTTAATTGAAAACTTACTCTCACTATGGCGCGGTGGGAATCCCATATCTTCACAGCTGATTGTGATGTCATGATGTTCCTCTGTCTCTCTATCCAATGGGTCTTTCAGAATCACTTGGTATTTGTTAAAGCCTTGACGTTTCAGTTGAAATTTATCATGATGGAGATCACATATAACCTCTCCATTCTGACCAGCATCATGGTCAGTTACTTTCACATATGCAATAAAACTTCCGACCTCAATGTCTTCAGAAATGGATGTAGAGTTTTCAGATGATGAGGATGAGAAAAAATTCACATCTATTTTGGGAGCATTATTTTGTTGGTTGATCACATTAACTTGTATCATAGCCAATGAACTCAAAGGTGCATTCCCCATATCTTTAGCTTTAATGTATAAATTATGTGTCAATTTTTGCCCAGATAGTATTCTGTTTTTAAAAAATATTTCCCCAGTGTTTTTGTTTAACATGAAAAACTTCTTTGCTAAATCTGTTGTCTTTGAGTCAAAACTATATGTAATGTTACCATTTTGACCCAAATCTAAATCTGTTGCTGACACTGTAATAATAGGAATTGTTTTGCTATGATCCTGTCTAACAGAAACATTATAAATACTTTGTGAAAAGAAAGGTGCATTATCATTAATATCACTTACTGAAATATTAACATCTAAAATACTTTGCTTGGGTGGAGATCCTCCATCTTTTGCAATGACTTGAATTAAATATAAATCTTTAGTTTCTCTGTCTAATGTTTTATCTAATATAATGCTTAAATCTGATTTTCCTGCAACGTTTTTAGATGTATATAATGAAAAAGTATCTACTTTGTCTTTGTTGATTAAGTCATAAGTTATTTGTGAGAAACCGGTACTAAGATCTTTATCTCTGGCACTTGGTATTGATTTTCTTATTCCATTTCGATCTCCTTCATTAAATTCAATATTAATTTGTTGATTAGGAAATTCTGGCTGGTGATCATTCACATCTTTTATGATTATTTTGATCTCTAAAAGTTTTATAAAAGATTTGGATTTTCTCACTGCAACATCAATCATTTTGAAACATTTTAAATTAAAAGTACACAATGACTCTGCATCCAATATTTGTGCTGTGTATAGTTTTCCACTATTCTTGGCAACTCGAAATAACCGAGTACTTCCTTTTTTTAGTTGTGTGAAGGTGATGTGTTTATGATCTTTTAGAGAAATGTTATCCATAACATGAGAGTCTGTAGCAATATTTCCAATGTATGTGCCTGGACTCTGTTCTTCTTCTACATTGTAGATGAGATCAGCACACAAACAGGCAGGAAAGACCACCAGTAGAATATATAGTGGTGTTTTCATGATCCTGAAATGTACAGAAAGCATTTATAAGACATATATCAGTCTCTAAATTGTTCTTACATATAAACAAAAGAGGAAAATGAAAAAAATACTAAAAATTGTATTTTCAAAAATATTGCTGGATTTATTTGCACTCATATATATGAAAACACATGTTAAAACTCGCTAATATGTGGAGATATGAAAAAGACAGACTTTTCAATTTGGGTATGGGCATGTCAAACATAAGTAAAATGGACAAAGTAAACTAATGGTTGTATGGAATTTTAAAGACACTTTGACAGAACTAGTTTAGTGGTGAAGAAATAAATGTATGTTCCAGAACTAGTTTCGATAAAATAGGAGAAGTAGACAAACAAATGTTGTAACTTCAGCGATTAAACCGGGAAGAGATAGAAATCTTGTTGATTTATCAGTAATCAGCCCAAAATGGCAGAAAGGATTAAATAGACTTGTGAATCGCACGTTTTTTTATCAATGACCAGGTGATCACAAAACGAAAAAGGCAACATCAACACATTTATCCTAAAAATTTATATAAAGTTAAAAAATAATTCTTTACTCCACGTTTTTTGAGAGAATAATCCTCAATTTTTTAATAAAAAATTTGATGTAAATTACATATCTCAATATTAGCGCTTGAAAATGTTGATTTCATCAACTATATTATCAATGAATAAGAATAAGTTATAAAATAAACTATTTTAATTCTATTTGTTAAATTTAGATCTGGGTTAGATTTTTCTCCTCTTTAATTAAAATTGTATTTAATATCAATCATCAACACTTTTATTATATTTAAAATCACATTTTATCTTGCTTTTTAAAATTTGGTACTTTGTTTTAATTTTTATTTTTTAAAAATGTAACTAAAGAAAAAAAAAATTTTTTATCCATTAATTTATTCTGAATTGTTTACAACACACAAACATACAAAAAAAAAAACACATGGACGTTTTTTTTATCACATGTGCAGAATCTCCTTATTTATTTTTAAATATCTTTGTTCCATTGAGACAAAGAAACACCTTTATTTTTTTCATAAAGCATTATTAAAATTGGAAAAACAACTTTTGCCAGCACGGAGTCAATGGAAAAATAAAAATGAGATTCTATTTTGCGTGCAATTACAGCTGGAAATGGAATAAATTCGATGCATGTGTTTTTTGTTTTTTTTTTATTGAGGGGGGGACGATTTCATGCTGAAAAGTTAGAAAATAAAAATAACCTGAGATCCTTTACTCCTACCACTAACCCTAAGTCCGAGGGGAAAGCCCCCATCAAAATCACATGTAATTGCTTAAAACGTAGCCTCCCCCCAAAAAAATAAACACAAGATTTCTCTCCCATAGCAAAATAAATTTGGTTAACTGCCCAAATACACTAGAATGGCTCGAGAAATGAAGGATCATTTAACGTTATATTTATATGCAAATATTTATACTGCTCCCTCACTCAAAATTCTAAACAAATTGTTGTTTTCGTTCTTCTTCTTTCTGACAAGTTTTGAGGGTGTTCACATGTAATCGCCTAAGAAAGTAAAACTTTATCCTTTGCCAGCACAAAGTCAATGGAAAAATAAAAATGAGATTCTATTTTGCGTGCAATTACAGCTGGAAATAACTGTGTTGTGCCCTGTTTTCAACTCAGCATTCCTAGCACCAAAATCCAAAGTTAACCCTTCGACAGCTTTGGTGCATGCGACAGAAATAGACAACATTTTGTCTCTTTCGCACATCTGCCTTTCTGTTAACCAATCAGGTGATATCAAGGCACCGCTATCAGCAGCAGCTCCCCCTAAATTCCAACCCTTCCTCACCATGGTAGGGTTGGTGGCAACGTGGTAGTGTCAAAGCTATGTATTCTGGAACTCTGGTTCTTATCAGCGCCACCCATGATGAACAGGTTTGGCACCAAGCAGTATAGGACCGCAACCCGGCTAACAGGGCTCTGGTGAAAATCTACAAGTTGGAATCAGGATCCATCACTTCTGGTCGTGTCTGCCTCTGCATGTGGCAAGCAAAGATGTGTCAGGCATAGAACTGCAAATCAATGGAGTAAAAGAGGCAACGTTGTTTCTGCGCCATTTATTTGTGTATTCTGGGCCAAACTTTCTCTAACTTCTCATGCAACCACTGAGCCTTACTGCTCTCAGTGTTGAAGATAAAAGTCTGCAATCTTGCAGACTACAAACAGTTGTTACCAATGAAGAAGACTTCATGCAGACCAGACAATCCTGAGGCACGATCTTCGTGAGCTCTATGCAGAAGTCTGACTTGCTTAACAACTGAGTGACCAGTATAAAAAGACAATGAATTTCGACACTCAGGTGACATGACGATAACGAGTGCCAACAATAATAACAACAGTAGCTTCCAATCCTGTCCACAGCAATAGCAGCAGCAGCTTCCGATTTTTTCCATAGCAACACAAACGGATAAAACCTGTTTTGCTCCCTTCCAACACTGCTGTATGGATCATCATCATCATCATCATCATCATATACTGCCACAAACTGGCACTTAGTGATTCAAGATGGCAGGTGACGTTTCAATACTACCACATCATCAGCCACACTTTTAAAGATTTACTGAGTTAAGTACCACCAAATAAAAACACTTTATTATTTTACACACGAGTTTGTCTCCTGGTGTTGTCACATTCATCACACCTTCTTTGTTTACCAGTTTTCTTCTATTGCCACACCATTTTCTTTTTTCCATATTGCCAATCTGATATTTGGTTTAGTGTTGGGTTTAATGAAGGGCATGTTTTTCCTTAAGATTAATGGCAACCATTTTGAAAATACCAAAATAGTTACCCATTCTGTCCTACACTAAAAACTTAAACTGGGTTATCAATAACAATTTCTGGTCATGATGGGTGATCATTTTACGCTATATTTATTTGTTTAGTTAAGTAAATATCACTTTAAGTCTAAAATATTACATTTCTTTTCCAGGTTTTTCCAGTGTGTTATTAGTAACGGAAAAAAAAATCATTTTTATTCTTCCGTTGAAAGCATAGGAGCAACAGGTAAAATTTTATCTTGAAACTAAAAAAAAAATGTTTTCTTGCTGTTTCCAAATTTCAACTGTATTTAAAAATAATACATTTTGTTGTTGTTTCTAAATTTGAATTCGGTATATTTTTAGATTAACACATTTCACAAAATAACCCTCACCTCCAAAAAATAAGATTCTACTTTTTTTAGGCAATTACATGTGAACATCATAAAAAAACTTGGCAGAAAGAAAAAAAAATTATTAGAATTTAGAGTGGAGCATGAGTTTTGCATATAAATTTAACGCAAAATTATCCCCTCTTTCTTGACCTTCTAGTTTTCTAGAAATTGTAAATTCGATGCATGTGTTTTTTGTTTTTTTATTGGGGGGGGGGGGGGATTTCATGCTGAAAATAAAAATAACCTGAGATCCTTTACTCCTACCACTAACCCTAAGTCCGAGGGGAAAGCCCCCATCAAAACCAGATGTAATTGCCTAAAAAGTAGCCTCTCCCCCCAAAAATAAACACAAGATTTCTCTCCCATAGCAAAATAAATTTGGTTAACTACCCAAATACACTAGAATGGCTCGAGAAATGAAGGATCATTTAACGTTATATTTATATGCAAATATTTATACTGCTCCCTCACTCAAAATTCTAAACAAATTGTTGTTTTCGTTCTTCTTCTTTCTGACAAGTTTTTGAGGGTGTTCACATGTAATCGCCTAAGAAAGTAAAATCTTTTTTTTTGGGGGGGGGGGGGCTAATACCTTAAATTTAAAGTTCCTATTTTTAATATCGATCATCAAAGTTGTTGAGTGTTTTATATTAACAAAAAAGGGTGCTTTTTCATTATTTACCTCCACCACATGTTTTAACCTTTTTTTACGGACTAAATTTTTTTCTTTTTTCTGTGTACAATTACTTGTCCTGTCACTAAAGAATTTCTGTTTTTTTTATTATTTTTTTTAAAGATTTTAGATTTTAGAGGTGGGGTGCTCAGTTTCCTAACTAAAATTTAACGTAAACTGATTACTCACTTTATGACCATCGCAATTTTTTTTTTGTATGAAAGAAAAAGTTTAACCAAATGTAAAATATTTTGTTTTATTTATTTACAATAGTAAATTACCAAATTGGGTAGAATTCGCGAATCTGTTGAAAAAGAAATTCCTTCAAATTTGTATCAAATATTTTAGATTTTAGAGTGGCGGATTACTTTCCTATATAAACTTAACGTAAAATGATAACTTACTTTCTGACCATCACCAATTTGACCATTTTTTTTGTCTGTTAACCTTTGCGTTGGCATTTTTGTCATATTTTTTTCTTTAAAAATTTAAGGAATTTCCCATAAAGGCTATACAAGTAAGGTGACGGAGTTAATGAGCTGTACTCTTCACCAGTTTCCGTTGCATGGCAAAACTAATGCGTTCGAAGTTCATTATGTCATCATTTCTGGTGGTGTTCGAACATGGAGGCAAAGGCATGGCCAGAGCGCATACATTCAGAAGGATTTTCACACATAATCACCTAAAAGAAGTAGAATCTCATTTTTTTTGTGGTGGTGGTGGGGGGGGGGCGGAGTGGTGTAGCTGAAGGTTCTAATCTACAAATTTACCAACTTTTTACTGTTTTCCCTTTATGTATTGTATCCTAGATTTTGATAAGCTCATTATGAGATTTTCATCTATATTTTTCCTATGTGTTATTTTTACATATTTCTTCACTTTAAAAAAAAAAATTTACCATGCCATTTTTATCTCAACTCCATTAAAATATACCACAAGCTTTTGAATTGTGAAAGAACAAAACAATTCATTGAAAAATTAAAAAATACGAATATATCTTTTTATTTTTAAAAGAACTGAAAAAATAACTGATGAAAATTCAACCCCCCCCCCCCCCAAAAAAAAATGAACCAAACGACAAAATAACTGGTATTATTTTATTGAAGTAATTTTTATGTTTAAAAATGTTTTATAAAAATAATGATGAAGAGGATCGTGAATGCAATGATATTAGAATGAATTTTTTAAATATTTACTTTCTTTAACTTTTACAAATAAGTAAACAAATTAGTAATTATCCATGATTAATATAACACCAAGAAATTAACCATGAAAAAATATATACGAGCAAGAAAATCCCGGCATTGCCCAGTATTAAATAAGGAACCCTTTGTCCTCCTGCCTCAAGCCCATGACAGAATATTATCTTTTTCATTTTTATTTTTTACATATAAATTCAATTTTTGAGGTGGGCCCCAGGTATGTACTTGGCATTGATTGAGGTGAGAAGAGTATAAGGAAAGTGACATTTAAATGATTTTTAGTAAATTTATAGTTGTTAAACTCCTTGAGGCATACCCAACATTTTCTGGAAATGAATGAAGACACGTTTATACACTTGCTCCAAGTCCTGAACTTCATATTACCATGTCTATTATGTTTTAATTTCAATAATTTTCAAGTTATACATCAAATAAAATACAAAGTCGTATATCTTTTTTTATGAATATTTGGCACGAATGCAAACAGACACCACTTTATTATCGTACCACTTTTGATCAAAATGAAATATACTTATCAAAGCACTCTAAGTAATGTAATTTCAAAATATTTATGGTTATAGTATCTCCAAAACCCTCGGAGGCGTTTGTGAACAGACAGGAGTTCCACAAAATAAAAGTGTAAAGCATAGACCTTCTGGCTTGAAAAAGTCTGGCATTTTACAGCTGTTAATGAAAGATGTTTAGCCAAATTGCGTTTGTCTAAATAAAAATCTTTATTACCAGTGTGTATATATATATATATATATATATATATATATATATATAAAATGTGTGTGTATGCATGAAAACACACAAATACAAATGTTTTGTGTGTTATTTCTTCAGACCAATCATCCTGAGGAAGTCTTGAAATAAAG
The DNA here is from genome assembly GCA_963556195.1 of Sepiola atlantica. Classification (NCBI taxonomy): domain Eukaryota; kingdom Metazoa; phylum Mollusca; class Cephalopoda; order Sepiida; family Sepiolidae; genus Sepiola; species Sepiola atlantica. The sequence goes on along the minus strand of OY744525.1, from coordinate 72,030,028 downwards.
ACGAAACGTTGATGGATACATAAATAATATTTTTGGTTTTCCTTTTTTCATTTTCCATTACGTTGGAATATTATTTACATTTCTGTTCTTATCATATATAGATAGATATGTGAGGGAAAGAAAGAAAGTGATTGATATTGAATGTTCAATATGACATTAGTAAAATTCTGAGAGAAAATTCAATATTGATTAAATAACTACTTTTCTATTAGTAATTCGTTTTATAGAACGACAGCAAAATCTTATGTTTCGAAATTTTAGAGATGAGGATTGATAATTTGGATTATTTGACTACTATTCATCTTGGTTTGTATAAGATTGTATTCTACTCAGACTACTTTTCTCATCTTGGTTTGTACATGTACAACATTTCGGCTGATATAACCGCCAGCCTTCTCCATGTGAATCCTAGGTTTGAAAAGATGTACTTATAGAAGGTCAGAGGTTACGTCAGCTGAAACATTGTGAATATAACGAGATGAGAAAAGTAGTCCGAATACAATCTTATATTATATCATTTCATCTATTTAAAAGAAATCTTATCAAGCAGCTTAATTTTTATATGATTTAATTCATAAAATGTTTGAATGTTTCTTGCATTTTCACTTATTCTGATAATTTAATACATTACATAAATAATAGCTATAAACCAACTCTATATTGTATAAATCATATATATATATATATATATATATATATATATATATATATATATACACATATAAAAATAATAGTTTAGATACACCACCATTACTATTAAAATCATATATATACTAATGAGGTAAGAACCATATATATTATTTTTATGATGAAAACTAAATGAAAAAATAGATTAGTTTGAAGATTATATTACATAAACGCTTATTTTGATATTTATATAATCCATTCACAAATAGTCCAATTTAGATTTATATGTAAATTTTAAGTTAAAATACTCTTCTTCACTATCAAATATCATAAATATAAGTATGTACTCTGAATCTATGAAAACAATATTCAAATGATTTTTTTTTAATTATCAAATAATTAGTATCTCTAAATTTTGAAATATATATGTCCAGCATTTGGTTTGCATAATAAATTGATTAGTTTAAGTATATTTACAATATGAATTTGTATTCAAAATAATATATAGTTGATAGCATTAATCTATTTGTTTATGAGATTAATATAAGCAACTTAAGAATGAAAATATAATTGTAGCAGGATTCTTATAATGCATCAACTTCTGAATACGAGTTGATTTATACCTAGTTACTTCCCCTGTATTCAATGATTGTCAAAGTATATCTAAATAGCACAGGTTTTCAATTTCGTTAATGTTTCTAATAAAATATATGTAAAATCAACAGTAAAATTTTTACAAAACTAAGAAATTCTGAAATATTAACTGTGAAATTACAATTAAAAACAACAAAAACTAATATATTAAATTAGTATATAAAAAAACTACAATTATCGATATTATATATTTTAAACAATGAAGAATTAAGCATCAATTATGATTTATAACGATATGTGTTTGTGTCTCATCATTTAAAGGTTTGAAAACTGTTATTAACATGTTTGTTATAAGTATACATTATTAAAGTGGAGACATTGCCGGATGAAAGGCTTAAAGTAAAATAATTCAAAACACACACACACACACACATATATATATATATATATATATATATATATATATATATATATGGCTCTCTTCAAATATGATCTGAGGTTAAGATCGGATTCTAACTCTACCTGATGAGATCTCAGTTTATAGTAACTGTTGATCGATAACATCGACATGCCAGCGTCGCAGATTTTGTACATTTCTGTGTAAATAAAATTATCATATATATATATATATATATATTTCTTTAAACAGGATTTTTTAAAATTCGTTTTAGGTTTCCAGATTTTATTTTTGATTTGAATAAATATTCGATTAATAGTAAATAAATAAAAAATAATTTAATTTTTATTTATCAAAGTTACGCATACATAGACATAGAAACACAAGATTTTGTCTGATAGTCTAATTATTACAGAGATGATCTATATTATATATTTTCAAGAATTCAACATCATTCATAATTTAAAGATTTATAGTATATTTGTAACTGACAATGCAATGTCTTTATTATTTTTATATTAAGACGGTTGTTTATTCAGTAAATCTGACAGAAACTTTATAAATATTTAAATTTAAAGCTCATAAAAATATATATATGGATATCAAATTTATTAATATAAATTTGTATATTTATGTGTTTTTTGTTCATAGAGATGTATCAGGCAAAGCAGTATATTTTACTTGTTAAGTATTATGTATGAAAATATAATATAAATATATGATTAAAATGTGGGAGTTTATATATCTATAATAGTCACAGCTAATACCTAGATAGACCACATATTTCATAATTAAATATTTTATAAAAATAATATTTCTATTTATCTTTTAATAAAAGTATTTTAAAATTAGGAAAAACTGATTTGCAAATAAAACAATTCAAATATTTCGTTTAACATCATAATGGCTACCAATAGTGTTCAGAGAAAAAGTCTTATCATTATTTTCAAGCAAAAGAGATTTTGGTGAACAAATATTAACAAATAATTCTTTCAGCATAAAACAGAAATACATTTTTCCCATAAAGGCTATGTTAAATTTAAAAAATCTACTAAAAAATAACATTTTAAGAATTTTCCTTCAACGATTGCATTTTTCAATCACATCAGTTACAATAGTTTATGAAATTTAAATTTAAAATAGAAACTTACCTTAATTTTTAATAATCGAAAAAAAACAAAAAACAAATCCAGGCAGTTTGCATTCTATAGTTCCTTAGAAGTTGTTCATGGATTTTAGTATCACAATGGCAGAACAAAGAATCACTTATTGTGTATGCATATGTGTATACACATTGCACTTAAATGAGTTTGACTGTAAATCTAGTCTCCAGTCCTAATAAGTCTAATGTGTATGTGTGTAATGATTACTTCATTCGTGAATAAGAAAGATTTTATGTAAATATAAAAATTAATCAAATCCATAGATTCTTTTTTAGTTGTTATATTTAGAATATTTCAGTCTAGAAAATTATATTTTCTTAAATTTTATCAAATAAATTCTATGGTAATCCCCTTACTCCCATAATGCAATATATATTCTTCCATTTTTCTTTTTTGTCTTCCTTCCTTCCATGTTTCTATCATTGAGTCACTGAAATGTTTAAATTTCCGTACCATAATAGAAACATAATGACCCTCTATATTTACTTTTTCAAAACTTTTTATAATTTCCAACATTGTTGTTTATAATTTCCTGCTTTATCATATATAATTTATCACAAAATTTTTCTTGAATTACAAACTTAAATCTAGAAACTTATATTCTAAACTACTCCAACATTATCTGAATACAGAGATATGTGTATATGTTTTAAGTGTATTAATAATTTACATTATTTAGATATCCTCATCTTAGTGGTTATGTTTATAATGTTTCGGCCATACAATGAAGAAAACAATGGCTAAAATATGACTATAATCAAATTTAAAAACAGGTCTCTGTAAGATCACTGAAGTTAAGTGATGTTGCTCCTGGACAGTACTAAATGGGTGACCATTTGGGAAGACCAGGTGCTGTATGTAACAAAAATTTCTTCAGACAAAACATGTATGGTTTTGGTATAAAATGACTCAACAATAGTTGATATGCCGTAAAATCCAACAATCAATCAGACCATGGCCAAAACATTGTAACTGTAACAATAATTAAGATGGGGACAACAGTCTCAAACATGCAAATAGTGTAAGTAACAATAATAGCTAATCCTAAAAATATAAAATACTACATTAAGAATTAACATTCAAGATTAAGACCTATTTTTAAAAACTTATATTAACACAGTATAAAGACAGTATTTCAGAAATTAGTACATAATTAAGAAAAAAATTAAACTAATGCATTTCTAATTGCTTTATGATACAATGTCTTATTTAAAACGCTTTCCATCAATCTAATTCTGGTGGCTGTGAAACAAATATATGATATTTGGAAATTATCCCCAAAATAATAATGCTCATTTTATGGTGATCTAACTAGTTATAATACAAAATCAAAAGAGAAAACAAACCTTAACACAAAATTTAACCTATCAAATCAATATAATATTTATTTTATTATTTATGAATAACAATTTACCAATGAGTAGTAAATGCCAATCTTAACGTTTGATATATGTTCAATTTTTTATCATTCTTATAATATATGCTATTTTTATTTTTCAATGATAATATAGATAAAACTTCATATAATATTTTTTTTAATGTGCATAGTGTATGATTAGTGTATTTTGTGTGGTACAGGAGGCAGTGGTCTGGCATTGTGAGTAATTTGAATGCTGTCTGATAAATGATGTGATCTTTGTTCTGTTTCCTCTCTCAACAAATTGTTGGCATTATTTGTTGCTTTTGAAAAACATCTGGCTGAAATTGGTGTTGATTCATTTGGGTAGTTAAAGTTTCCTTCTATGTTCCTCTTATCTGTCATATTCACCTGCCCAACATGTGGCTTGAAGAATTGTGGAATCAGATGATCTGAAAACAAGAAACAAAGAAACAACTCTCAATAATATACTCAGATTGTATTCACATGTATATAATACATTTTAAAAAGTAGGCTTTCTTATAAATAAGTATCAACTGTTTATTTACCTGTCATCTCTTCTGTGTGTCCTGTGCCTACTTCACTCCAACCACGTCCACTGTCAGCATGAGAAGACAATGTAGATCTCCATGTTGGACAATAAGGTGTCACCAATGTGTTTTTATCTCCATTCTGAAAGTTTGGTGTCATCTATATTTAAATATACAATATAAAATGACTTACATCTTTAATTTATAAGTTTTATTATAACTCAACCAAAAAGCGTATCAAAGTTAGTACACAGTAGTAGATGCTAAACATGAATTAAAAACAAAAAATTCGAATGTATTTCAATTGCAATAAACTTTACAATGAAAAGTTATCATTGCAACACAAAATATTAAAAATAATAATGAGGAGAATTATATTTAATTTTTTTTAATTATTAATTTTAATATTTTGTGATGCAATGATATTTTCAGTTAAATTTAATAATAGGAATAATTTATAAGATAATCTGTTAAAATTTAAAATGAATTAAAAAAATAATTTTTGCAAAATGTATCATGATTTCATCAATACTATTGCCCCCCTCCCCCCAAGAAAATCAACTATATAAATGTAAGAGATTGAAATATATAAATGTATAAAATATAAAATGATTTTAATGCAGCGAAAAAGTAATAAATATAATGGCAAAACAAGTTTCAAATTGCTTAATGAATATATGCTGTTTTCTATAGAAAATAATTCATATGAAGAAAAACATATTTAAACAAGGTGATCTTACCTGACAGGTGAGATCAACAGAATTGTTTGGTCTGATTACAGGTGATTGGTTGATGAACCTAGGATATGACTCCCTTCTGTTGGCTGCCATCTCCTCAGCACTCCTTCCAAAGTTGGGATCATTTATCATTGTAGTAGGAACATCTGGCCAAGAGCTCCCTCGATAAGAAGATGACATCAAATGTCTTTGTTCACTCACATATCTATTAGAAACATCATCTCCATCTACACTTGCAGCATTACAACAGCGAAGCACGCAGATGGAGATTGAAGCCGTAACAATGATAGTCACCATCACAGCCAATAACGTAATAATAATCACCATATTAAGATGCACCTTCTCTTCAGACTCACTTTGCACCACACCATTTACTCTTTCCAAAGAAGAAGAAGTCTTGTTTTTCAATAGCAGACTCAAAAAGATTGTAGTTGTGGCTGATAAAACTGGCATACCACTATCCTTCACTACAAACTCCAGTTCATATGAGCCGGCATCTTGTTTGGTAAGGGCACCCGTAGAAGACAACAAACCACTGTAATGGTCAATCGTGAACAACTGTTTCTCATTGCCTGCACTTATTTCATATTTGAGAAATGCATTCTCTTGACTGTCACTGTCATGTGCCCTCACAACTGTCACGTTCTTGCTTTCATCAGCAAAATACACAACTTCCACATTGTGTGGATTAACACTGGGAAATGTAAAATATGGACTGTTATCATTTTCATCTTCAACCTCAACAATCACATCCACTGTATTATTCAGTGATGGCATTCCATTGTCTTTCACCAAAACCTCAAACTTATAAACATCTTGTAATTCATGGTCCAATGATTCACTTGTTGAAATAAAACCATCTTTTGTGATCACAAAAGGCAGCAGCACCTCTTCACTTTTATGCGCATTTCTTTGCAGAGAAAACATCAGTTCCCCTCCAGCTCCCAAGTCCGGATCAGATGCATTGATTGAGCCGACATCAATGTCAGCCTTCTGGTTCTCATTGATACGGAATTTGTATCTGGCTTTACAAAATTTCGGCTTCACATCATTCACATCCATCACTTTAATTGAAAACTTACTCTCACTATGGCGCGGTGGGAATCCCATATCTTCACAGCTGATTGTGATGTCATGATGTTCCTCTGTCTCTCTATCCAATGGGTCTTTCAGAATCACTTGGTATTTGTTCAATCCTTGACTTTTCAGTTTAAACTTATCATGATGGAGATCACATATAACCTCTCCATTCTGACCAGCATCATGGTCAGTTACTTTTACATATGCGATAAAACTGCCCACTTCAATGTCTTCAGAAATGGTTGTAGAGTTTTCTGTTGATGAGGATGAGAAAAAGTTCACATCAATTGTTGGAGCATTATTCTTTTGGTTGATCACATTCACTTTGACCATGGCAATTGAACTCAAGGGAGGATGACCGCCATCAAGAGCTTCTATATACAACTTGTGAATTAACTTTTGTCCTGGTGGTATCTGTTTGTAAAGAAATATATCTCCAGTTTGTGTGTTCAATCTGAAATATCTACGAGCGATAAGTGATGTTTTCGAATCAAAGCTATATGAAACATTACCATTCTGTCCTAAATCTAAATCTGTTGCCAATAATGTAATCACTGGTTTGTTCTCACTTTCTTCACTCTGTACAGAGATGTTGAATACACTTTGAGAGAAAACGGGTGCATTATCATTAACATCTGAAACCTTAATATGAATATCTAAAACATTTTCTTTTGGAGGTGAGCCACCATCTTTTGCAATTACTTGGATAATATAAAACTCTTTGGTTTCTCTATCCAATCGTTCTTCTAAAACAATACTTAAATCTGATTTTCCAGCCACATTTTTTACAACTGATAAAATGAAAGGAATTTGTTCATGTTTCTTTAACTCATAAGTAATTTCTGAATAAGTACTACTAAGATCATTGTCTTTCGCACTAGGAATGGATTTCTTCATTCCCATTCCATCACCTTCAGCAAATTCAATATTAATTTGCTTGTTTGCAAATTGTGGCTGGTGATCATTGACGTCTTTTATGACCACTTTAATTTCCAACAGTTTTATAAAAGATTTGTCTTTCTTTACAACAACATCAATCATTTTAAAACATTCTGTATTATAAGTACATAAAGATTCGGCATCCAATATTTGTGCTGTGAATAGTTTTCCACTATTTTTTTCAACACGGAAGAGTTGCGACCTTCCTTTGTTGTGTTGTCTGAACGTGATGTGTTTATGATCTTGTGGAGGAATGGTATCCATTATGCCCGAGTCCGCAGCAATATTGCCGATGTATGTGCCAGGAGTCTTCTCTTCTTCCACATAGTAAATAAGGTCGTCACACAAACAGGCCGGGAAGATAATTGATAGAATGTAAAATAAAATCAACATATTCAGGTAAAATCTGAAAAAGAGCAACAACAAAACATAATGTAATTAATAAATATATATCATTTCATAATAAAAACATTATTTTCTTATACTTATGCATATCCTAAGAATAATTTCATGAAATAATACATTAATTTAATACAATGTCTATCAATTTTGAGATAAATATTTTTACCACAGAAAACTATTTATGTAAGTAATCTTCATATTTAAAAAGAAGCTACAGATTAACTATTGAGATTATTAATTTGAATTGTCTCCATGAAATTATGAGTATAAAATCTCATACATTTAAAAAAAATATTTAAAAAAAAAAAGTAATGAATTGTAACAGTTTCTGAGGAGTTACTTCCCTTGTATAATGGACTATCTGTTAGTGATTCTATTTTTTTATCATGTTTACTAAAAATGCTTCCTGAAAGTCTCTTTCAGCCTTTATATGTGACTTTTGAGGGGTTTGAATGTTTTATGGTTGATCTTTGAGTGTTGTAAAAAAAAATTGAAAATTAAAATATTAATCATAGATAAAAAGCACCAAATTTTTATTACTAGATCTTAAAAATCAAATATATTATTTTATGCAATTAAATGTTTTAATTGATAATACTGAAAATAAAACTATAGAATACATTTAAACATTTTTTCTTCAATTTATTTGTGATAAACATGTTTGTATTTTTCAATTGTCAGCATTTTTATTATCCACAATAATAGCAAATCTATCATATTTATAAAATCTGATAACGGGCTAGTTTATTGCTAATCGCCTGAGGCACCTCTACTGGAAAATGCCGACGGGGCTGCTCAGTCATTTTTTGTAGGCCAGAGTGCGCTAAACTCAAAACTACACTTGACCTTGTGTCTTACCCTCTGGCAAAGAGATAAATATTATATATATGATCTGACAAAAATATATAAAATATAATTTTGCTAATCCAGTAATATTTTTCACACAAAAATTTAATATAAATTGAAATTATTTTTTCTAATAAACAAAATATAATAAAACTGAAACAATTAAGAAAAAATAATTAAAGTTAACGTTATTACATGCAACTAATGCTTATTACAATTAAGTATTACTGATTTAAAAAATGTTATGCATTATATACAAAACAAAAAAGGCTTTTAGAAAACAGGACAAATAAAAATTAACATATAAATAAATAAATAAATAAATAAAAATTATAAAAAGATTCAAGCTGAGTCATTTGGTTTAAAAGGAAATGAAAAGTATATTATGTACTTTTTGGTGAACATCAATATTTTAATTAAATAAAAAGTTGTACAATTATATAGCAGATTATCAGTTAAATGTCAATTTATACTTAAATATAAGAAGACAATTGTTTGACATCTATACATAAGAGTGTAACATTGTTGTATTATCAGCAAATGTATAATATAACAATGGCTACTGCATTTATTTTCAATAGAAAATTAATTAGGATTCATGTTAGAAATAAAGACTGTCTAATAATAGATAAAATCTATCATTCAGAATATATTTAATATAAAATATATTAAGATGTATCCCAAATAAATGCTCATCATGAATAGAATCCGTTTTAAAATCGTTTTACATCTTCCAAAAGTCTCATTGAGACAGAAGAACTTTCAAAAAGATTGCATTTCACCTAATTTAAGTTACTCTTAGAATAATTTTCATTAACTCCAAATTAAAATAACAAACTTACATGATTTTTAAAATCCTTCTGCATAAAAGAATCACATCTGATTTAAGTCCACAGCCTCCTCTGAAAAACTCCACTGGCTTGCATATAGAAATGACAGAACAAAGAGTCAGTCACCCAATGTGTGTATGTGTAAGTCAATGTGTGTGTGTGTTTATTTGGGTTAATGTGAGTATGTCTATAAATCATCGTCCTAATAAGTAGTATGTGTGTATAATGGCTACTTCTTTCACTAATACGAAAGATTTTAAATAAAACATAAAAGTTAATTTTTATATATTTTTAAATGTTATAATATATTGAATACTTTTGGCCCCCAAAAGCTGCTCCCTGAGATTTTATAAAATAAAATTAATGCCTGGCTTCTCTTCTCCCATAATGCCATGCATAAAGGATGTTATTCTTCCATTTATCATCTCTTTTCTTCTTTCCTTTTATTCATTTTTTGTTTTGATTTTTAAACTAGAAAAAGGTAAAGCAAATTATTTTTTAAGTGCTACTTAATACCATAATTTTCATTTATTTCGAACATTTTTTTTTTAAAGTATCCTTATAGATACATCACTGGAATATTTATGAATTACAACTTTAAACTAAATGAAAAAAATATTAGGCATTTTCCAACACCTTTTCGTATGCATTAAATGTATGTACACACATTTTTCTAAATATCTTAACTGTAAACATAGTAAGTTTCAATGTATCAAATTAAGTCTACAACTTGCATGGATGTTATTTTATTACTAATTATTTTTTTTAAATTGTCATGTTTAAAATAATTCACAAATCTATGATGCGGATTCCTGTCTTAAGAAATGAAAGATTATTGTTTTTGTTTTTTCTGGTAGATGAAGATAGCAAATCAAATTAATTATTTGGAAAAGTTAAACTTTACAGAAAACCAAGTATCTTATAAGTTACAAGAGTACAAGTTGTTTTTAAACTTTAATTTATTATTTTATTAATTTATTTTACTCCTTACTAAAAAAAATGTCAACAGTAAAAGAGTAGAATATAAAAACTCTTTTGTGAAAGTAAAACTTGTTTAGAGATGTTAGGTCTGATTTTTTTCTATGCATAAAAGGATAGATCACACGTGATGAAGGGGCGATCTCCCATTGGTTGATTCAACCATTTGGTTACCAAATATAAGAAGTACACAATAAAGAACCACTTGTTCTCTTTTGGGCTAGACCGCTTATATGATACATCACGGTCAATCCTTTCTCATTTGTCCAGATCTGATCTGTGACGTCTTTGAGACAAGATCTATGAGAAAATTTCCTTACTGTCTGCCAATATGAGTAAACCCGCCTTTCATTATATCCATGTATAGGAAGTAACATGTACATTTTTGGAGTATTGTTGTTTAATGTAAATAAATCCTGTTATGCTTATAAGTGATAGTTTTTAGTTCTCTTTTGTTAACCACCATGTGTTAGACTGAATAGAAACTCATACTCTCATAAAGGTATTAAGCATGGGTTTAGTATTTTATTTGACTCTTTTATGAATAGCATAAGCCTATTGTTTTATTTCAAAGTAGTATTCTTAATTGTCCAGAAATAGATGTATAAAGTATTTGCAAATAAACAAGGAAGATTAACTTTATGATTAATACTATTCTTCTTGAAAGCAAAAATTCTAATAACTCTCTATGCTCACTGTATGACTACAGTATCTTATATTATTATTTACAAGAAAACTGACAGAAAATCGCTTTATTCATTAAATATGTGTATTGTACAGAGAAAACCTACCATGTGTAATTTTTCTACATTTAATAAAAAACAAGCAAATAACATAGTCCAAGTATTAATAGAATAGAAAATATACATATAAGGACATTCCTTGTGAATCACTCTAAATGTTAATTCTAGATTGTATAAGTCCTTTCAGAAAATAATGTGTACAAGTTCTTAAAGTATGTCATAATTAACGCAAACAGGATTTGACATTTTAATGTATAATATATTGATGATTAGAGTGTATGATTAGTGTATTTTGTGTGGTACAGGGGGCAGTGGTCTGGCATTGTGAGTAATTTGAATGCTGTCTGATAAATGATGTGATCTTTGTTCTGTTTCCTCTCTCAGCAAATTGTTGGCATTATTTGTTGCTTTTGAAAAACATCTGGCTGAAATTGTTGTTGATTCATTTGGGTAGTTAAAGTTTCCTTCTATGTTCCTCTTATCTGTCATATTCACCTGCCCAACATGTGGCTTGAAGAATTGTGGAATCAGATGATCTGAAAACAAGAAACAAATAAACAATTCTCAATAATATACTTAGATTGTATTCATATGTAGATAATACATTTTTAAAAGTAGGCTTGTTTATTAGTATCAACTGTTTATTTACCTGTCATCTCTTCTGTGTGTCCTGTGCCTACTTCACTCCAACCACGTCCACTGTCAGCATGAGAAGACAGTGTAGATCTCCATGTTGAACAATAGGGAGTCATCAATGTGTTCTTATTTTGAAATCCAGGAGTCATCTGCATCAAAATGTAATCAAAAGTTATTTTAGTCCGTTGCTGTATAATGTGAACCGTAGAACTACTATTAATATTGTAACTACTGCTACAATTTAGCCATAATCGCAAACAGAGTAGAACATAATAAAAATTTGAATAATATTGTGGTTCCTCATTGCATCTCAAAATATTCCATGACATAAATAATCATTCACAATGCTGGATTAATAAGTTTGCAGTTTGTTATGTACTTATTAGTTGAATTTTTATCTGAACTTAGCAATGTGTTATACTCAGTTCCAATTAAATGTTAGGAGCAAGCCTGTTAAAAAAAAGTTTTATTAATTTTTTATGTTACTGTTGTGTAATATCTTTAAGATGTTTTTTTTATAACCGGCAAATATGAATTTCCCAGAGTACATTAGCAGACAGTTTTTAAATGTTCTCTCTAGGATAACAAGCAAAGCTCCTTTTCAAGACCAAAGGCTCATATGACCGTCGTTCATTGCTTTGTGTAAAGCTGAGCAGAATGGATGGCTTAAATCACCTCAATGATATGACACTAGTAGGTAGCTGGTACTCATTTATATATCAGTGTGGCATGTTTGTTTACAGTATTCATCTAAGTACTAAGTACTACCATGTTCACTGTTCTTTAACTTTGGTGATCTGATAAGAACTAGTGCTTCAACATGATTAGGCTGTAAACTCATTTTTTAAATATTAATTGTAGCAATGTTTAATTCTATCCAAATTTGAAAATGATTGGGAAAATTTTTCATATACTTGATATGTTTTCATTTCTTTTTTTATTAACAAAGATAATAAAAAAAGAAAACAATAAAAAGATTGGAATAGTGCATTATAAACAAATGGGAATACCAGCACAAGAAGTAAAACTATTTGACTTGGAGTTGAGAGTTAATTGGCTTTGCAAACTCACTTTTTCTTTTAATCAAACAATTTTACCCAAGCTGAATAGGGGACACAATGAATCACATTTTTCCTAATTAATATTTATTGTTTGGATTGAATATATTTTTGTTATATTAAGTTGCATAACTTTTAATAAAATTAACAGAAATCACTAAACGTGAAATGACATTGTATAAAAGTGCATAACATTAGGTAGCAATGTGTATTATCAACAATCTATACACAGATTTATTTTATCAAGCTTAAATGAATTATCATATTATGAAAGAAACTAGCATTATATTTTCATTAACTAAAAATACACATGCACATGATACACACATATCGTCACAAATGATGTATTGAATACATATTTTATTCAGGATATAAAAAAAATAATAATTTAAAAAAAAATATAAATTACCTGAGAGCTGATATCAACTGATGTATTTGGTCTGATTACTGGTGATTGGTTGATAAACCTGGGATAGGACTCTCTTCTGTTGGCTGCTATCTCCTCAGCACTCCTACCAAAGTTGGGATCATTTATCATTGTAGTAGGAACATCTGGCCAAGAGCTCCCTCGATAAGAAGATGACATCAAATGTCTTTGTTCACTCACATATCTATTAGAAACATCATCTCCATCTACACTTGCAGCATTACAACAGCGAAGCACGCAGATGGAGATTGAAGCCGTAACAATGATAGTCACCATCACAGCCAATAACGTAATAATAATCACCATATTAAGATGCACCTTCTCTTCAGACTCACTTTGCACCACACCATTTACTCTTTCCAAAGAAGAAGAAGTCTTGTTTTTCAATAGCAGACTCAAAAAGATTGTAGTTGTGGCTGATAAAACTGGCATACCACTATCCTTCACTACAAACTCCAGTTCATATGAGCCGGCATCTTGTTTGGTAAGGGCACCCGTAGAAGACAACAAACCACTGTAATGGTCAATCGTGAACAACTGTTTCTCATTGCCTGCACTTATTTCATATTTCAGAAATGCATTCTCTTGACTGTCACTGTCATGTGCCCTCACAACTGTCACGTTCTTGCTTTCATCAGCAAAATACACAACTTCCACATTGTGTGGATTAACACTGGGAAATGTAAAATATGGACTGTTATCATTTTCATCTTCAACCTCAACAATCACATCCACTGTATTATTCAGTGATGGCATTCCATTGTCTTTCACCAAAACCTCAAACTTATAAACATCTTGTAATTCATGGTCCAATGATTCACTTGTTGAAATAAAACCATCTTTTGTGATCACAAAAGGCAGCAGCATCTCTTCACTTTTATGCGCATTTCTTTGCAGAGAAAACATCAGTTCCCCTCCAGCTCCCAAGTCCGGATCAGATGCATTGATTGAGCCGACATCAATGTCAGCCTTCTGGTTCTCATTGATACGGAATTTGTATCTTGCTTTACAAAACTTCGGCTTCACATCATTCACATCCATCACTTTAATTGAAAACTTACTCTCACTATGGCGCGGTGGGAATCCCATATCTTCACAGCTGATTGTGATGTCATGATGTTCCTCTGTCTCTCTATCCAATGGGTCTTTCAGAATCACTTGGTATTTGTTCAACCCTTGACTTTTCAGTTTAAACTTATCATGATGGAGATCACATATAACCTCTCCATTCTGACCAGCATCATGGTCAGTTACTTTTACATATGCAATAAAACTGCCCACTTCAATGTCTTCAGATATGGATGTAGAGTTCTCAGTAGATGAGGATGAGAAAAAGTTTACATCTATTTTGGGAGCATTATTTTGTTGGTTGATCACATTCACTTTGACTATAGCAAAACTACTTAACGGAGGATGACCCCCATCTGTTGCTTCTACATATAAGTTGTGAGTTAACTTTTGTCCAATTGGAATTTCTTTGTACAAAAATATTTTACCAGTCAATGTGTTTACTTTAAAATGACTTTTAGCAAAATCTGATGTTTTTGTATTAAAATGATAGGAAATATTTCCATTTTGTCCTGAATCTAAATCTGTAGCCAATAAAGTAGCAACAGTGGATGTTTCACTTGGTTCATTTTTGATAGATACATTGTAGAGTTTTTGAGAAAAGATGGGAGTATTATCATTAATATCTGTGACTGAAATGTGAACATCTAAAACACTTTGTTTTGAGGGTGATCCTCCATCTTTGGCAATCACTTTGATTAGATAAGAGTCTTTTAGTTCTCTGTCCAATCTTTCTTCTAATATAATATTAAGATCTGATGTTCCAACCAAAGTTTTAGACACTGATAATGTAAATGGGTCGTCATCATCTTTTTTTAGTTCATAATTGATCTGAGAGTTCTGACCACTGATATCTTCATCCATAGCATGTGGAATAGACTTTTTCATTCCGGTACCATCTCCTTCATAAAATTCAATATTGATTTTATGATTAGGAAATTGTGGCTGATGATCATTCACATCTTGTATAATTATCTTAATCTCTAAAAGCTTTATAAAAGATTTGGCCTTTCTCACGGCAACATCAATGAGTTTGAAACATTCTGTATTAAAAGTACATAAAGACTCAGCATCCAATATTTGTGCTGTGTATAATTTTCCACTATTTTTGTCTACACGAAATAGTTGAGAACTTCCTTTTTTGTGTTGTGTGAATGTGGTGCGTCTATGATCTTTTGAACGAATGCTATCCAGGACATGAGAGTCTGTAGCAATATTGCCAATGTATGTGCCAGGACTCTGTTCTTCTTCCACATGGTAGATGAGGTCAGCACACAGACAGGCAGGGAAGGCAATTAGTAGGATGTATAGATGTTCTGTCATGTTATTTCAGGTGACAACTGAATAAAAGAAAACATTGATTTAAATGAGCTTTTTGCTTTTCTGCTAGAAAAAAAAGGAATTACAAAGCATTAACATTCAAATGTTTACTGAGTGTAAAGTCAATCGTCATTCAAGTTTTCAAAAAATTAAAATAAAACATTGTTAGAATTATGATGAGAAAGTTACCCTTGTAAAAAAAAAGGATTTAAACATTTAAGATTTTAATTAGTCTGAATGGTTTTTAATAGCTTTTCAAAGAAGTGTAACATCTATTTTGGAGTCTGTATTTATTCATTTTAATATGAAAGCCACATGAAAATTAAAGCGAATCCATTTGTTTTCATGAAAATTAAAGTAACATAGATAAACTTTAATTCAACTCAAATATGCTTAATTTTTTAAGGTTATGTGATTGTGAACAGTATTTTCTATTGACATTCAAAACAGATCTAAATTCAAACTGAAATTAAAACATTGAATAGTTTTATGTCTTTAAAACGGACTAATTGATGTGTTATAAATTTTATATATTTGTTATTTAAAAAAATGTTGTCTCTAGTTTAATTTCAGATTTCTTTTGATGCATCTCAAAGCTTTTACCATCAATTTTATTTTGAAATAATAATTATTAGATATACAATAATATTTTGTTTTAATTAAAAATTGTTTTCCAAATATTAAGTCAATCTGCACAGTTATATTTAACTAAGATTTAAAAAAGTAAAAATTAAATTCAATTCTTGACTGAACAAAATAGAATATCAAATACTTTAAAGTTTTTTATGATTTTTTTTTCAATTAATTCCATTAAAATTAATGCTAATTTAGATTCTTTACACTTTACATTATTTATTTTCAGTTGTTGAGTTATTTCAATCGTTTAGAATATTGCTTTAGTCTATTTCTTTCTAACAATATTACATTATAGAGAATTAGTAAATTACCAAAAAAATAACTAGTAAATATATATATATATATATATTCAGCTCACTCAATATTTATAAATTCACCGAACCAAAATAATATGCAGTTTTTTAAAAATTATTATTTCATAAATTATTAATGAAATTACAATGCAATAATACTTTTTATAGGTGAACAATATTTTGCAAAGATTCAATTTTGACTTGCAGCAGATTTTATATCTTTTATATCGTTTTTATATTTTCTTTCATTGCAAAATCAATCAATTAAAAAGGATAACATACATTCATAAACTGATTTTATACTGTCTTACTGATTTAAAATGTAACTAAAATTTAAATAATATATTTCTATAAAAATGTCTACAAATGTCAATTATTTAATAAAATATTAGCAAGAGAATTATTTAGACTTATATTAAAAAACAAATTGCATTTATAAAATTTTTTCAGAGAAAATCATAGTTATATATAATTATTTTTAATTTTTTATATGCACTTAATTAATCTGAAAAACATGAATTATTTAAAACTTATTACTTTTTCCTTCCAGTTATAAATTAATTTTAATATAAGTGAAATACGTGAAATCAATAAATTGATATTGATTTTGACACATGTTATATATCATATGAATAAAATATACATCTTATGATATAAATTATATGTCTGTTTGTAACCAATACTCACTATTTATGTCACAATTCAAAGTTTTTACTTGTTATTTTCAATGATTTTATTTTTAAATTTGAATTATCAAGAAATGGTGTCTTATGTGATTTACACCATTGACCTATCTACTTCAATACCCAATTCAATTTATACATGCAACACGATATTACTCATTAATGTTTTGATTCTTTAAAAATGATTTTAATAAAAAAAAGTTACGAGTATCAAATTTATGATGAGTAGTTAAAAAAGTAAATACAAATTATGAGTCACTTTCATAATATGAGCAAGTAATATTGAAACGATCAGATATCCAATGTTAGGCAACTTTTACCCGGCTTAATACTTAAATTGGTGACAGTTTGAGAATATCAGGTAGCATAAGCAAACACTGTAGTAGGCTTAAAACTGGCACATACTAGGGTCATATCATAAAGGGTGTTCAGGCCACCCATTCCGCTTTATGCTACAAAAATCAAGTATAAAACCTATCCTACAAGACTGTGTTTGAAATGACTTTTATTCACTTATTTATTTACTGAATAGTACTATTATTGATTTTAATATATTTTTACTGTATAAAATTCACTCTTCTTGGGAATAACACTTCTAACAAATATTTTTTTTAAAATCAACAAATTTAGTGAATATTATTGCAAATTAAAGCATACGAATTATTAGATTTACATATGCAAATGCATGAATATACACAACACACACACACACAAATTTCTATAAAAACAATTTTATCTCATTTCTTTATTAAGCAAGAAACAGCCATAGAAATACCAAACTTTGCTGAATTATTTCCCTTGAATCGACTATCGCCGAAGAAGCAAATACATAATTTGAATTTTACATTCGCTCTTTTCATTTCTTATATATATAAATACTTCTTTTATTTTTGTAATTATTTATTACAAACAAAAATGTTAAAATTCTAAAATACAAATTTTAGACAATAATGTATGTATCAAATAATTCTTTATAATAAAATCCATTTTCAGAAGTAAATGTAACAATTAATCAATTAATTTCATTGATACATTTGATGAAAATAAAATGTAAATCCAATTGTACCAATTTTTCTAGTAATATTTTTCCTCTTCATTCATATCTTTCGATTTAACATTTATTGATTTCAAATTGTTTTATTCGTAGACTATGTATTTCCTGATAATGACTAATGTATTATTAAAATATCAAGATTCAAGAACACTAAGTTGAGCATAAATTTGTTAAACTAATAATGTTTTCAATTATTGGAATGTATTAAGATTTTATCGGTACAATTTCATGAAGCTGCATAAGTATTTACAATTGTCATTGTAAAAAAGTCAAACTAGCTTAACAAACAATTAGAGTTTTATTTATTTCATGTTTTTTTTTAAATATTTACTTTTTTTTTTAAATCTATGTATATCTAATGCTATGACATTACATACGTTGTAATCATGTGTATAGCAGATATTGCCAATAAATGACTAGCAAAGATGCTTTTATGGTATTAAAATAAAATTTGAATGTGTATTGTAACATTTTTACTAATAATTGTGACTTTTGGGTATGTGACTTTATTTCTGTTTAGAATATGTATATCTAATTAACCAAATCAAAGCTATGACGAAAACATATTTTTATAAATATACATGCAACTCTCATCGCTATAAGTTTTTATATTGTTGATTATTTATTTCTGTACATAGAAACATCAGAACAAAAAATTATATTGTACTAAACAAATATCATAATTATATTAAACATGATTTAAATGAAAAATATATCTTTTTGTTTTCTTATGCCTTGAATCAATTTTGAAGAGGCTAACAAATACGAATACTATCTTATATTTTTAAACCACATTTATAAATAAGTGGTTTTAATTTATCACCATTAAAAGTTTTCATTTGTAAAGGAGTAAGTTATTTTTAGTTTAATAAAGTTATCTAGTAAATATTGCTTTGTAAATTACACTCCATAAAATACACGTGAAAATGTAGGGATTTAGTAAAAAGAATAATAGATTAAGATGGCTGCCAAATCAGTTTAATGTAAAAATATACAAAAAAAGTAATAGATATAGATGTTTCATGGACAAAAAGGATTTGAGTAATTATTAAGAATAAGATTTATTGTAACATTATTTTTAGAATAAAAAAATTATCATTATGAATCAAATATTATTAAAAATAAATCGTATGTATTTTCTTTCTCGTTTTAATCTGTAAAATGTTGTAGAAAAAATGTCAAACGTTCTTCAAAAGAAAAAATCTGTCTGCTCTAAATATTTTGATTAAAACTCATAATCAATTTCAAATTTAAATTACTAACTTACCTTATTTTTTGTAAAAACCTTGGTTAAAAATTTCAAGAGAATTTCGGTAGTCTTTTATTCAGTGTTTTAATAAAATGAAGACAGAACAAAGGGATGGTTATTATGTATGAGTGTGTTAGTGTGAGTGTGTGTGTATGTGTGTGTAAGAGGTTATGCATTACATAAAGTTTATAGTCCTAATATGTATGATGTGTGTGTAATGGCTACAGTTCACATGAATGAGAAAGACTTTGAAAAACAATAAAACTAAAAATTTGCATTTTTTAAAAATTACACTAAGTTAAATGATGTTGTTTATAAAAAAAATGTTTCCTGAGATTTTATAAAATAAAAACTCTGCTTTGTTATTTTTTCCCATAATGCAATGCATAGACATTTCTATTCTTCCATTTATTAACTCCTTTCCTCCTTCCATCTCTGATGATTAGAGAAACAATATATTTTTTAGATTTCATGGATATTACAGAAAACAAGAACATTTTACTTTTTCGAATTTTTAAAACTTTTACTAAATTCAGTCTTTCACACAAAAAATCTTAAATTACATATATATTTAGTAATAAAGTTTAATTATTTAATAGCTGACTTTAATACTAAGAATTAAACATTTAAAATAATATTTTTAAATAAGTAAAAACATTACATTAGCAAACTTTATGCAGCATCGTCTTGTATAGTTATTTTGATATTTATTATTTATTTTGAGTTACCATACATATCTAAATAATATATAATATAAAATAATCATGATGGTTGATATATATGTTATTAAATTCTGTCTTAACATTTGTAATATTGTTCTATTTTCAAAATACTATGATGTGTAATAATTATGCTTATTCTATGAAAATACATCCTGTTTGATTTTTAACATTTGTTATATAAATGAATACATTTAGTGTAATTTAAATAGCTCAGTTATCTAATTTTTATGAAACTGTTCAGAATTTAAAAGTCTTATTCATTTTTACTCTCATTACATTTTAAAATTAATTTATACAAAAATTTACCATAGAAAATTATTATATAATATAATATTTTTTTCTAATGTGCACAGTGTGTGATTAGTGTATTTTGTGTGGTACAGGGGGCAGTGGTCTGGCATTGTGAGTAATTTGAATGCTGTCTGATAAATGATGTGATCTTTGTTCTGTTTCCTCTCTCAGCAAATTGTTGGCATTATTTGTTGCTTTTGAAAAACATCTGGCTGAAATTGTTGTTGATTCATTTGGGTAGTTAAAGTTTCCTTCTATGTTCCTCTTATCTGTCATATTCACCTGCCCAACATGTGGCTTGAAGAATTGTGGAATCAGATGATCTGAAAACAAGAAACAAATAAACAACTCTCAATACTATACTCAGATGGTATTCATATGTAGATAATACATTTTTAAAAGTAGGCTTTCTTCTAAATAAGTATCAAATGTTTATTTACCTGTCATCTCTTCTGTATGTCCTGTGCCTATTTCACTCCAACCACGTCCACTGTCAGCATGAGAAGACAATGTAGATCTCCATGTTGGACAATAAGGAGTCATCAATGTGTTCTTATCACCATTCTGAAAGTTTGGTGTCATCTTCATTACAATGTAAGAAAGAATAAAATGAAAACTTACAACATATAAAAAAAGGAAGGATTATATAGTTAATTCAATTATGTTGTTAAAATTAATACAAAAAAAATTTAAATATTAGGAATTAACAAAAATATTATAATCTTTAAATGCAACAAAAACATATGTTCCATATATTATGCTTTATTTTAAGAACAGTTTATTACTTAACAATATTTTTTATGTAATAAAACAATATTTGTTGAGTTAATTCTTGAAAAGAATTAATAAGAATTTTTGTAAAATATCAAAAACGAATAAAATAAAAAAAATTATATTAAAATTTTCATTAAGTTTTTTTTTTTTTTGACTTATCTATGAATTGAAATATCTGTATAAAAGACTTTATTCTATTCAAATTCAACATATGAAAATTGAGGAAAACATTCTCTCATGTTATAGAAAACAAAGTCTAAAATTATTCTCTTACCTGACAGGTGAGGTCAACAGAATTGTTTGGTCTGATTACTGGTGATTGGTTGATGAACCTGGGATAGGACTCTCTTCTGTTAGCTGCCATCTCCTCAGCACTCCTTCCAAAGTTGGGATCATTTATCATTGTAGTAGGAACATCTGGCCAAGAGCTCCCGCGATAAGAAGATGACATCAAATGTCTTTGTTCACTCACATATCTATTAGAAACATCATCTCCATCTACACTTGCAGCATTACAACAGCGAAGCACGCAGATGGAGATTGAAGCCGTAACAATGATAGTCACCATCACAGCCAATAACGTAATAATAATCACCATATTAAGATGCACCTTCTCTTCAGACTCACTTTGCACCACACCATTTACTCTTTCCAAAGAAGAAGAAGTCTTGTTTTTCAATAGCAGACTCAAAAAGATTGTAGTTGTGGCTGATAAAACTGGCATACCACTATCCTTCACTACAAACTCCAGTTCATATGAGCCGGCATCTTGTTTGGTAAGGGCACCTGTAGAAGACAACAAACCACTGTAATGGTCAATCGTGAACAACTGTTTCTCATTGCCTGCACTTATTTCATATTTGAGAAATGCATTCTCTTGACTGTCACTGTCATGTGCCCTCACAACTGTCACGTTCTTGCTTTCATCAGCAAAATACACAACTTCCACATTGTGTGGATTAACACTGGGAAATGTAAAATATGGACTGTTATCATTTTCATCTTCAACCTCAACAATCACATCCACTGTATTATTCAGTGATGGCATTCCATTGTCTTTCACCAAAACCTCAAACTTATAAACATCTTGTAATTCATGGTCCAATGATTCACTTGTTGAAATAAAACCATCTTTTGTGATCACAAAAGGCAGCAGCACCTCTTCACTTTTATGCACATTTCTTTGCAGAGAAAACATCAGTTCCCCTCCAGCTCCCAAGTCCGGATCAGATGCATTGATTGAGCCGACATCAATGTCAGCCTTCTGGTTCTCATTGATACGGAATTTGTATCTGGCTTTACAAAATTTCGGCTTCACATCATTCACATCCATCACTTTAATTGAAAACTTACTCTCACTATGGCGCGGTGGGAATCCCATATCTTCACAGCTGATTGTGATGTCATGATGTTCCTCTGTCTCTCTATCCAATGGGTCTTTCAGAATCACTTGGTATTTGTTCAACCCTTGACCTTTCAGTTTAAACTTATCATGATGGAGATCACAGATAACCTCTCCATTCTGACCAGCATCATGGTCGGTTACTTTTACATATGCAATAAAACTGCCTACCTCAATGTCTTCAGAAATTGTTGTAGAATCTTCTGTAGATGAGGATGAGAAAAAGTTCACATCTATTGTTGGAGCATTATTTTGCTGGTTGATCAGATTTACTTTGACCATAGCAAAATTACTTAATGGAGGATGACCCCCATCTGTTGCTTCTACATACAAATTATGAATTAACCTTTGTCCAATTGGAATTTCTTTGTATAAAAATATTTCACCAGTTAATGCGTTGACTTTAAAATGTCTTTTAACAAAATCAGATGTTTTTATATTAAAATGATAGGAAATATTTCCATTTTGTCCTGAATCTAAATCTGTAGCCAATAAAGTAGCAACAGTGGATGTTTCACTTGGTTCATTTTTGATTGATACATTGTAGAGTTTTTGAGAAAAGATGGGAGTATTATCATTAATATCTGTGACTGAAATGTGAACATCTAAAACACTTTGTTTTGAGGGTGATCCTCCATCTTTGGCAATCACTTGGATCAAGTAAGAGTCTTTTACTTCTCTGTCTAATCTTTCTTCCAATATAAGGTTAAGATCTGATGTTTCAAACAAAGTTTTAGACACTGACAAGGTAAATGGGTCTTCACCATCTGTGTTTAGTTCATAATAAATCTGAGAATTCTGAACACTGATATCTTTATCTGTAGCATGTGGGATAGACTTTTTCAATCCAGTTGCAACATCTTCATAATATTCTATGTGAATATCTTTGTTAGGAAATTTTGGCTGGTGATCATTCACATCTTGTATGATTATTTTAATCTCTAAAAGTTTTATAAAAGATTTGTCTTTCCTCACAGCAACATCAATCATTTTGAAACATTCTACATTATAAGTACACAAAGACTCAGCATCCAATATTTGTGCTGTGAATAGTTTTCCACTATTTTTGTCTACACGAAATAGTTGAGAACTTACTTTTTTGTGTTGTGTGAATGTGGTGTGTCTATGATCTTTAGAAAGAATGCTATCAATGACATTGGAGTCTATAGCAATATTGCCAATGTATGTGCTGGGACTCTGTTCTTCTTCCACATGGTAGATGAGGTCAGCACACAGACAGGCAGGGAAGACAATTAGTAGAATGTATAGATGTGCTCTCATGTTCTTTCAGGTAACAACTGAATAAAAGAAAATATTGATTTAAATGAGTTTTTGCTTTTCTGCTAAAAGAAAAAAAGAAAGAATTACAAAGCATTAAAATATAAATGTTAAATGAGTGGAAACCAATTATTCAATTTTTACAAAAACTTGTCATGTATAGTTTAAAAAAGTTTTTTTTTTGATATGATGAGAAATTTTCTCTAATAAAAAAAAAAAGATTTAAATATTTATTTGATTAAAGATCTGAATTGATATTTAATAGCTTTTTTAAGAAGTAAAATATCTCCTTCCTTCCAACTTAAAAAGCGAATCTTATCTGAGAGTGAAAATATTAATATCTATTTTGGTATCTGTTTTTCATGTTTAAATTCAAAAGAAGATTATGTGATTATTGATAGCTTCGTCTCTGTTCACATTCAAAATTGATTAAAATTAAACCAAAGATTTAAAATAAAAATATATTTCAATCATTATTTTTCCTAAATTGATGTGCACAAAAAAGGATGAGTAACAGAAAATTTGATTTATTATTTATATTCATTTTAACAAAATAAGTATAAGTGGATATTTATGAACACTGGTAGCAATGCAGAAAACCGGAATGGTGAAAGAGAGTATGAACAAAACCAAACAATCGATAACAATATTTGGGGTATGAATCTTCACAATTATCTATTTATTGGTCAATAGATCTTTCACATATCATATCAGTAAATATGAGAGTTACTGTTAAAATATTAATAAATACGGAATGATCGAACATCTTTTAAAATAATAATAATAAAATAATATATTTTCAAAATCTTTTTTCTTGTATTATTTGAAAATTAAAAAAAAATGACATTCATTGAAATGAAGAAATTCTAAAGATAGAAACATTTAGATTTTTTAAATAACTCATATCATAGCAAGAAACTACCCTTTTGATTTTATTGCATCCATGATATATTTTTACTTTATATGAAAATAAAACAGTTCATACAACGTATTCTTCAAAGTCTAAATTGCGTTTACAACCAAATAATCTAAAAAATATTTCAGATTATTAGCAGAAAAGGTGTCAATTTATTTATGAACAATCTTAATAGTTAAATTTAATTCAGATTTTCAAATAAAAAAAAGAAAACTTGAATTCTTGACTGAACAAGATAAAATATGGGTTACTTTAAAGTTATTGGGTTTACTGATTTTTATACATGTTATATATTACACGAAATGAAATATTTGTCTTATAATGAAAATTATGCTTCTGTCTGACTGTAACCAAAACTATGTCACAATTACCCTAAGTTGTTTACCTCTTTTTCTCAGATAATTTTATTTTTTAAACATCAAGAAATGTTTTAGATTATGTCAACGGTGATATAATATAAGACATTTCTTCAATATCTAATTCAACTTATATATTCAACAGAATAGTGGTTCACATCGTAAATGGTATAGCTTACTATAATATTGATTTTTTAAACCCTGATTTTAATAAATAAATTACAAGCATTAAATTTATAAGTAGTAAAAGAGGTAAAAATAAAGGGGTCACTTTAAAAGTATTAGTAAATCATGTTGAAACACTGGTTCTCATTAAATATCTTATTTAAGCAACATTCAGCCTGGTTAATACTTAAATGGCCGACTTTTGGCAAATACTCGGTGGTATAAGCAAACACTCCACTTATATGTATAAATACAACCCTAGCTGGAGTTCATCGTCATTAAGGTTTTTCAGACCATCCATTCCAATTAGCACTAAAAGCAAAAGGTATAAGCCCTGTCCAACAAACCGTTGGGTTTGAAAAGAAATTTAGTTATTACTTACTCAACAGTATTTTTATTAATTTTTTAAATATATTCTTTAGTGTATAAATTAATTTTTTTTAGTATGACAGTTCTAACAATTAAAAAAATATCCGCATATTTAATAGATACGATTGCAAATTAAAACATGAATTATTAGTTTTAAATACACAGCTGTCAATAATTTCCCTTTCTCCCTCTCTGTGCCTAAAATGAAACGAAAATTCCATGAGCAAAGTTTATTTCCTAGAACTACCCGACTGTAGAACACAATACCGTGGGGCTGCTTCCCAGCTGACTACAACATTGTCGGTTTCAAGTCCAATGTAAACAAATTCTTGTTAAGCCGTCCTCTTAAATAATCAAATTCTCCCAAACTTCCACCATCACTGCCAATCATCACGGTGTTGTCTCACCGTTCACCTGACAAACTCATTAACCCTTTACTATCGAGTGGCCTTTGGGCCTTGATAAGTGGTAACTCCTTAGTAAAAAAAAAAAAAATTAAACATGCATGGATACAGATGTACAAAAACCCACCTAAAATTGTTATAAACAATTTAATCTAATATCTGAATTAAACAGGAAAAAGCATCGAAAATACCAGATTTCGCCTAGTTATTTCCCTTGCATCAATTTAATCAGAGAAGCAAATATATCATTTGACTTTTACATTCGCTCTTTTTAAATAAATATTGGATATTTTAATTTCTTTTTTTTCCTCATTATTTATGACTAATAAAAATGGTAAAATTCTAAAACACAATTTTTAGAAGAAAAAAATAACAAATAATTTCTTATGATACAATCCATTTTGTAGAAAGAAATGTAACAATTTGTGATGTATGATTTAAAACTAATTAATTTCATTGATACGTTTGATGAAACTAAAATGTAAATCCAATGTTACCAATTTTTATCATAAGAATTTTCTCTTCATTTTCTTCATTCATATATTTCAGTTTAACATTCATTGATTTCAAATTATTTTATTAATAGATTATGTAGTTCTTGATAATCACTAATGGATTATGACAATTTAAAGATTTAAGAATATATACTAAGTTAAATAAAAATTAGTTAAACTCAGCAAGCTTTCAATTATTATTCAAGATGTTGCGTAATGTTTACAACTGTGGAGAAAATAATCGCAAAAAAATATCAGACTAGTCTAACCCAATAAACAACTGATTAAATGTTTTTATTTTTATTTTTTAAAGAAATTTATTTTTTTAAAAAAACGTATATCTAATGCCAAATTAAAATAAATGTTTACATCATATATTTCAAATAAATGACTGGTAAAAATAGTTTCATGATATTAAAATAAAATTTGGTAACATTTTTACTAATCACAATAGTGAATTTGTAACTTGATTTCCACAAAGCATATTTATTTCTAAAAATGTTAATTTAAAAAAACGTAATTATTTTCAAACTGTGAGGAAGACATTTTTTATAAACATATATGTAAAACTCATGGCTATGCAGTTTTATATTCTTTATTATTTATTTTTGGGCATAGAAAACAACATAAAAAATATATTGTATTAATCAAATATGAATATATTAAAATGTGATTTAAATGAAAAATTAAGAAATATATATTCATATTTTTTTCTTGAATCTGTTTGTAGAGGCTTCACATATAAATACACTTTTCCATCTTTAACACAAGTTTATATAGAAGTGGTTTTAATTTCATTATAAAATGTTTTTATTCTAATTAGAGTAAGAAATATTTTTTTATATTACATCAGCATAATACATGAGAAAGAAGCATTTAATAAACAGAATAACCAAATAAAGATGGCTGCCAATTTAGTGTAACATAAACGTACACAAGAAAAGCAATGAATAAAACCGTTTCATGAGTAAAAATGATCTGAATGATTAATAAGAATAAAATCGAGTCTAAAATTATTTTTAACATAAAACAAAGAATCTATATGAATTAAATGTTCTTAAAAATAAATTTTGTGTATTTTCTTTCTCCCTGCAATCTCTAAAATTTTGAAGAAAGAAAACTCAAATGTTTTTAAAAAATTCATCTGTCTGCTCTAAATATCTCATTTACAATTTTTAATCAGTTTGAAATTTAAATTACTAACTTACCTTATTTTTTAATAGTTTTTTTTAAAGAATCCAAGGCAATGTAGGTAATTTTTTATCCAGTGTTTTAATATAATGAAGACAGAACAAAGAGACTGTTGTGGTGTATGAGTGTACAAATGTATGTTAGTATGTGAAATCGGTTATGCATTGTGTACGTGTATGTATAGTCTGTAGTCCTAATAAGTATGTGGTGTGAGTAATGGATGAAGTTTATATTAATGAAAACGAGCTTGAAAAAACAGTAAAAACAAAATTAGAAACTTTACATATTTTTTAAAATTACACTACTTTATATGCCTATCTTAATAAAAAAATGTTTCCTGAGATTTTATAAAATAAAAACTATGCTTTGTTACTTTTTTTCCTATAATGCATTGCATGAACATTATTATTCGTCCATTGATAAACTTCTTTCTTCTTTCTTTCTATCCGTTATGATTAGAGAGATAAAAGTTTTATTTAAATATCAAAAATATTAACTAAATCCAAGTACATCTCATATTATTAAAACTTATTATTTTAAACAAAACATCCTGACTTTATATTTAGAAAAAGTTCAATATTTTTTACAACTTTTTGTTAAAATTAAGCATTAAACATCTTTAAATAAGTAAAATAATCACATTACAAAACTTTATGAAGCTTATTCTTTCAAAAGTTAATTCAATGTTTATAATTAATGTTGAAAAGGATTTGGTTTACTTATCATAACTCATTGAAGAAAATAAAAACTCTATAATGTAAAATAGTAATCATGAAGATTGATATATATTTTTTAAATTCTGTCTTAATCTATTCGATATTTATATATATATATATATATATATATATATATATATATATATATATATATATATATATATATATATATATATATATATATAATTCTAATTCATAACAATTATGCTTATTCTATGAAAATACATTAAAACAAAATCTAACCATCTTAAAAGTCTTTAAAATTACCTTTGCCAACATTGAGATATGGATATGTTGAATTCCATACACCAATTACTATTTTAAGATATTGAAGCAAACATGTATTTATTTTTAAAAATAATTAACATATTGATTTGATCAAGCTTACTAGAGATAAAATTAAAAATGTAAAATTATAAAAAGATAAATATATATTTTACCAAATTTTTAATTTAATCTTTCTATTTTTATGACAAATATTTTAATTTATAAACATTATGCATATTATTATGAAAATGCATTCACTTTAAACAATTAAAACAAAATCTGATCTTAAATGTTTTAAAGTATTCAGTTGTCAACAGAAAAAGATTAAAAATTAAGACTGATTCATAATTGACTTAGTAAATTTCTAATTAAGTACAACTTCAGTGATTAAAAATAATTCAACATATGTAGCAACTATCATTATATTTAAATTAACTTTAAATAGAGTAATTAAATAATTTTTATTAAATTATTTTCACTTTTCAAAAGTCATATTAATGTTTACTCTCATTACATTTTCAAATTTATTTAGATAAAAATTCATAAAGCAAATTATTGCAAGTAAATGTGATGTTTAAAGTGTATGATTAGTGTATTTTGTGTGGTACAGGGGGCAGTGGTCTGGCATTGTGAGTAATTTGAATGCTGTCTGATAAATGATTTGATCTTTGTTCTGTTTCCTCTCTCAGCAAATTGTTGGCATTATTTGTTGCTTTTGAAAAACATCTGGCTGAAATTGTTGTTGATTCATTTGGGTAGTTAAAGTTTCCTTCTATGTTCCTCTTATCTGTCATATTCACCTGCCCAACATGTGGCTTGAAGAATTGTGGAATCAGATGATCTGAAAACAAGAAACAAATAAACAACTCTCAATACTATACTCAGATGGTATTCATGTGTAGATAATACATTTAAAAAGTTAGACTTTCTTATGAGTAAGTATGAAATGTTTGTTTACCTGTCATTTCTTCTGTATGTCCTGTGCCTATTTCACTCCAACCACGTCCACTGTCAGCATGAGAAGACAATGTAGATCTCCATGTTGGACAATAAGGAGTCATCAATGTATTCTTATCACCATTCTGAAAGTTTGGTGTCATCTGCATCAGAATGCATAAAGTAAAATAAAATAAAACTCAATGAGCTTACAAAAAATAAGCTTTATTATTATAAATAATTTAATTAAATATATAATTCTAAGCAATCATCATCTACATCAGAATGTAATAAAGAATGAAATAAAAACTGACAACATAAGAAATAGTAAATTTTATTATAAAATTATTATATAATCATCTTTTTTCTATAATAAAAATAGTGTTTGGTTAATAATGTTTTTTTGATCCAGAAAAAAATTAAAACATTGGAAAATAACAAGAGATAATATAATCTTTCAATGAAATTCTTTGAAACAACGTGCAAGTAATGTCTGACTGGTGTCCCGCTCATTAAAACAAAAACAAAACAAAAGGAAAGGAAATATATATATTATTGTTCTATAAACAAACAGATTTGAAAGAAACATAAACACCAAGTGCCGACAATATATATATATATATATATATATATATATATATATATATATATATATATATATAATCATTAAAAGACATCAATAAAAGATGCTACTGGTATCATATAACCCAGTACTAGCTGTTACTGTTTCGAGTAAAACTGACGCCTCAATTTGACTTCGGTCAAGTATGGAGGGTGATGTAGGCACCCAACAGGACTAAAAACAAAACCTGCCAAAGGACGGATAGGCTCTATTGAGCCAACGACCACCTACAAACATAGCTAGCTATGGGCAAATAGCCTTGCCAACTCGCAGTGCCTAGCGTGGCGACTATGGCACAATCCCCTGAATGACAGACATCAAAAAAGAAATTAAACAAGGTGGAAAGAAACTAGGGAGAGGTTCCTCCACCAGGAGTAAAAAAAAAGACCCTGATGATAATGCAATTAAAAAAAGCATATTCATACATTATGGTTTACTTTTAAGAACAGATTATTACTTTGTTTCAGAATTTTTGAGATGAGGATATATAATTAGGATTATTTGAATTACCATTCTTATTTCGTTAGTTTTACATTTTGGCCGATGTAATATCTGACTTTCTTCAGGTGCATCTTTTCAAACTTGGGAATCTTTATGTCGAACTTACATGAACAGGTGGTGCAACAGAAAATGGCTTTGATTAACAATCAGTTCTAAGTGACAGTCTTCTGAAGGTTGATGGCTCAATCCTTACTACATAAAATAATAATTAAGAATAACTTTATAATTAACTAGCAGGACCCGTGTCCCGGCGTTGCCCAGGGAAATATAACAGCCTGATTTTAATTTTTAAGTTAAATAAATATGTTCAGAAAATAAATCATTTCACTGGAAGTAATTCAGGTAATTAAAATAGGATTTAACACGGAGCTGTGCCCTAGCGTTCTTGTGTTTGTTCCAACAGATGTCTCCTTTATAGTGGTAAAAGTTATTCATACAAAGCTCTTGAACATACTACATAAAACTGCCCATGGCTAAAGCAAGGTGAAGTCAAGTTTAGACAAACCACTGCCAATGATTGTCCTTGGGACTTGTTAATTGTCATGGCAAAACACAATTTAACTGGGAACTGAAGCCTTTTAAATTTTATTGCAGAATCCGACGGAATAATGGGTATTCTGGGAAGGAATGTCAGTTTGCCCCTTGCCACACCAGTTAGTATTACAGCTTCTATCAAATGAGGTTGCATGCGTTGAACACAGTCTCGTTCCATTACATAGCCTTGGAGCATCAAGATTCCGGAGTAACATAATTGGGCATCCAGCTTTCAGCTGTGTGTTGGCATACCAGGCAATTCTAATGAATTTAAAATTCTGTAGGGTATTGTACAGCCTGGTCGTCATCGAGAGTAGAATCCACAGAAGTGAAAGTTTGTTCATCACCTGGAATTTCATCAAGCAGTTGTTGATTGATGACATGCACCATGTCATTTTTAGGAGCTAGAATTGCTCTCTCCGTTAGCCATTCAGGATGCACATAGTTTTCCGCTATATTTGGATAAACTTTGCTACTAAGTTCTGTGAGTGATGAAACAATTGAGCCAATACCTGGAGTAATAACAATCTTGCCATTGTTGGTTGTTGCAAGCTTGCCATCACCTATTTTTAGGAGGAGGGAGGCAAACTCACCAGCCATTGGGTCACTATTGAGATGTACACGTATGTTTGTAAATAACGTTACAGTCTTAATGTACTTCCATAAATATGACAATTTAATGCAAGCATTAAGCTCATCAGCAGGACTTCCATGTGGAACAATAGGAAGCGTTTGTCGGAAGTCACCTGATAATAATAGTGTTATACCACCTATAACAACATCACGTCTCTTGAGATCACGCAATGTTTTATCTAGAGCCTCGAATGCTTGTTTATGTGCCATTGTACATTCATCCCATACGATCAAGGAACAATTCTGTAAAACTTTGGCTGAATCTGATCCTCTTTCTATTTGACAAATTGGATCAGCATCTTTTGTTAGATAATGGCAACTTAAATGTGGAGTGAGCTGTCCTACCACCAGGAAGAAGAGTAGCTGCAATGCCTGATAATGTCACTGCCACAGCTATTTTGCCTTCTGACCTAACTTTAGCAAGGATTAATTTGGTAACAAATGTCTTTCCTGTACCTCCGGGTGCATCAAGGAATATAAGGCCACCTTGCTGATCTTCTACAGTATTAACTACAGTACGAAAAATATGAATTTGCTCATTATTTAGTTGTGCGATATCATCTTGAACAATTGATGCTTGCTCATGAGATTGATAACTAATTTCACGCGCCCATGCAGTAATGACCGGATGTGTATTAGATTGATTAGGT
Organism: Sepiola atlantica; assembly: GCA_963556195.1. Classification (NCBI taxonomy): domain Eukaryota; kingdom Metazoa; phylum Mollusca; class Cephalopoda; order Sepiida; family Sepiolidae; genus Sepiola; species Sepiola atlantica. The sequence goes on along the minus strand of OY744525.1, from coordinate 71,997,139 downwards.
GAGGTAAGACCCAATTTTGTCAGTGTTTTACCATTCATCTTATAAGTCATATCTTCGACATGAACTAAAGCCATATTGAAGATGTCGTCTAAAAATGTTATATCAATTTCAGGCTGTTGATTGTGTTTCCTAAGAAAGAAATCTTCACTAAAAGCTTCTTTGTGTGCATCCCAAAGTCATTTTGGATGAGACACTGCACATGATGTCAACATGATGGCAAACAAATGTCTCAAATTGTCTGCAGATTCAGATATAGATGCTTCCTGTAATGTAGCATCCCAGTGGTTATCATCCTCAAGTAGTCCATGTGCACTACATGGATCGCTGAATGTAGTCCTAACTTGACCATTGATAGTTTTTAGGTCATTAAAGCTCTGTGAATCTCTAACATTGTGTAGAAGCAGTCTCAAACAGAAGCAGTCAAATTGATTTGGATGTACGGTGTATACCCTGCCCAAAACTTCTGTTCTTTTAACGCACGGATAGCCTGGAACTGGCTTACCCTGTAACCGTCGCTTGAAGACCTTAGTTTTATTATCCCAGGTATAATAAAGTGGAACTTCTGAGTACAAAAGTGTACGTGCAAAAAAATCTGTTTGACACAATTTGAAGAAAGTTGTTAGAGTGGTTGAAGGTGGATTTGCAACTCTATCTGCTGCAGTACTTTCAGTAAAGTATATACGCTGTTTATTTTCTAGATGAACTGATAGGTGAATAACTGGGGAATGATGTACATGTATGTGAAAGTTAAGTATTCTCCAAATGGCTTCATTGGTTGATATGTAACGTCCCGTATCGTATCTCTTAACTTCATCATGAGCATTACTTTCAATTGTGAAGATAGCTTGATCACTACCCTTATTTTCATATTTACAAATGTATTTTATTGATTTCATGCTGTTGCAATATTCAACATTGATATGTGCATCAAAAATCTTACAAAGCAGTTTATTATGTCGTACAACCCATCGGTTATCTACAGGAACTGTTATGTTGCCAGGTAGGGTAACTGTCGTCTCAAAACCTCCAGCTAAAGGAGATAGTCGTCGATATTGTGGGTAGGCATTTGTATCCGATTGAGTTCACTCAAGAAGTGTCTCGGATATCTTTTACTGCAGTGTCCATCTTTGAGACAGAGTGAACATCTGTTTATGTTTCCACATGGTCCATGAATCATATGGTGCCTAATGATATCATGTAAAACCGGATCTGCCACTGGATCTGGTATTTCCGCACTGATAACTGAATCTATATCAGAGGATCTAAATTTTTATCCTCTTTTCTGCCACTTAACAGTGTACATGTATGCTATGACATATAAGGGCAGCAGTTTTTGTCGCCGCCACTTACTGCCACCAAGCACAATCAAGGATTTGATTTACCCGACTCAAATTAAACAATAGCAAGCAATTAAAATTAAAGAGGATTGTCTGCATGTAATGTTCTAAGAAATATTTTTTTTTACTTATTGTTATGCCCCCCCCCTCCCCCTTACACATGGTGGACCGTACATTTGCTCGCCAGAAGGTGAATCGTAACATAAAACGGGCAGCACTTTTCCCGGTCGCCATCGGCATTTGGCTCACGTGACTCAATCGCAGTCATGAAAAAAAAATTAGAGAATAGTCTTCATTATTAAAAATAAGCATATAATCGTAATTTTATTCCCCCCCCCCCCCATCCGAATACAATTTGTAATGCTCTGCAGCCTACATTAATTATATTTGTGTTTCAGTGGTGCTCATTTTCCATTTTTCTTTTCAGCCAAAGAAAATGGAATTTATATGCAAAGGTAATAGGGGGGGGGGGGATTTTAATGGGGCTATGTAGGCCTCTTTAATTTTCCAAGGGCCCTTATCACAGACAGAGCCGGTGTTTATAAAAAAATAAAAATAAAATTTCAGGTGAAATCAAAGTAAATTGCTTTCAGTATATATCGAACAGGTTTCGTTTAACTATATTACGACGTTACAGTTTTTGGCGTTCGATCCCATTCTACTAAAACAAAGTTTTTTTTTTGATATTAAACATTTGTCAACACGGTAGCAGGGGTGGATTTAAAATTCTAAATAGTGATCATTTAAAACGAAAATTTATAATGTAAAATGAAAAATTCAGTCTGGCATTTCAGGTTGACTCGGTGGAATGAAGTTGCTTTAACTTTATGTAAATAAGGAAAACGTAAATGTTTTTATTAATTTTTTTTTTTTAATTATTATAATATGAAATATCAGAATTATTCTACTTTTTTTTACAATTAAGGTGAATAACTGGGCACTGGTTGTGTTCGTATCGTAGCATGTTTTCGATTGTGAAGGTGGTCGGATTAATGTAATCCGTTATTCGATTACTGTGAAGTGTTACGAAAGAAGAATAAGAGAATGATATTCGTCTAATCGGTAAGCGCGGTGGTTTGTTATCTTTCTTAAAAAAATGTATCTAATCGGTTTGTTTGTTTTGTTACTTGTCTCAAAGTATTTAACGGTGAGGGAATTCTTCCCAAAGAAGTTAATCGATTTCGACAATGTTTTTTTGTTATTGTATGAATTAAAACTTTCGCAAAGTAGTCAACAGTGATTTTTAAAACGAAAATGTATAATTTTCATGAATAGTCATTGATTTATTTATTGTATGATTGAAAAGTTTCTCAAAATAGTCAACAGTGATTTTTTTTTATGGTATGAATTAAAATTCTATCAGAAGAGTCAATAGTGATCGTTTAAAACGAAAATGTATAATTGGAAATTAAACATTCAGTCTAGCACTCGGTGGAATGAATGGAACTCTTCCAAGTGACGTTTGAAATACAGAAGTATCCTTATTGATTACAATAAAAGTCAAGGAACTATTCTTTTGAATTTATGGTTTCTCATAGTCGGTAATTGAAATCGCATTTGTAAAAATTATTTGCTCATTGTATAAACGAATTTAAAAAAAAACAGTTCGGTTCAAATAATGTAGAAGTCACATATTTGTTTGTTTTTAAAATATGTGATAGGTATAATTATTGGTATATGTTGATTCTTGAGTTGTATATTTCGTAACATATGGAAAACTGAAATTTTTATATCTTATATTTTAGAGTTGAAATTTTATAATTTTTGTATTATGTAATCGGTGTTAGGTACGTGAAAAAATTTAAAAAATAGAAAAGTATGTGTAAACTGAAGCTTTCGGCCCCCCTCAGAAACATAAAAGTTATTTGGAATATTGTTTAGTATGTAATATAATATGTTTGATGTGTATTCTTTGTGCAAAATAAATTAAACTGTAGTTATATATGTAAGTGGCTGTAGTTCGTAATGTGCCACCACCAGTATTTCTCAACTTGTTACTAACGTAAACTGATCTGATTGAGGCTTGTGAAGAGTAAAGTAATGGAAAAGTAAGTATTACATATTAAATCGAATAAGGAAGGGGAGTGTTCGGTGCAAATTATGTAGAAGGAAGAAATGTTGTACTTTCTGTCAGAACTGTATTAATGTATTTATTATTACAATGAAGGTGAAGAAATCGTCGTGTTTGCGATTGTCATTGTGTTCAGTTTAATGTAATCTGTTATTGCATACGTGAAAATGCTACGTAGGAAGAATAATGGAATGTCAATCGCTTAATCTGTGACTGCTTTTTTTTTTCTAAATATATTACGTTAGTATTGTAGCAGCAATGTTAAGAACTGAAGTAGATGAATGTCTAACGGAAATAGCAGAACAGGAACGGTGTATTACCTGAAGAAAAGTTAGATCGGTAAGAGGAATCGGTATAATTGTTTAAGGGTAGTGAATCTGGCAGGCGTTTCGTGATCTGTAGTTGCTGGTTGAGGCTTAGAGTAGAATCCTTAAACTTAATTGGCAGAAGTGACGTAGTCAGATGTAATGAAGGGAGCGTCTGTTATATTTTCTGTGCAACGTATGCTACTGTGTGGTGAGGTGAAGGCATATTTTACGTAAATAATAAGGTGTAAAATGTGTGAAAGTATCCGTTGTGTAGTTGTTCCCGGTGTAGACTGGTAGCGTGGGAGGAGTAAAATGTTAGAGAGAAATGTTCTTGCTACTACCTCTATGATGTCTGGTTTGGGGAGAGTGACTGATTGAGGAACGAAAGTAATAATTTGCCCGAGGTGGATGTAAGAGTCTAGAGTTTGCTAAGAACATGCTCGAGCGAATAAGCTGGATGTTGTAGTGATTGTAGTAACCTATTCAGAGCGAGTTTATTTTCCTATTCGACGCGAAGGTACAGAGGAAAAAACGTCTCTACTTTATATATAAGATTAACACTCAGGGCTGATGGAATGAGTACAGTTTACCCCATGGATTAAATAAAGAGTTCTTTTCCAATTCTGTATAGGTTCCCGTTCAAAAAGGTGCACCTTAAAGTCAGTGGTTACATCAGATGTAACGTTGTGAAAATAACAACCAAGATGAGAATAGTAGTCTCAAAAATCCAAATGATTACTTATTTTATGTATAACTGTATTTCTTACAAACAATTAATGTAAAAGTTTTGCATACAAACAAAATAACTTATGTCAAAAACAAATCTAATTTTAAAAATTGTATTAAAATTTTAAGAGATTTTATTTTTACTTATTTGTTATGAAAACAGCTGTATAAAAGTTTGCATTATCAGATTTAATTAGAGAATGTAAAAATTAAGGAAGACATTCTCTCATGTTATAGGAAACAAAGTCTAAAATTACTCTTCTACATATGAAATATGAAATTTTATGAAAAAGTTTATCAATTTACCTGACATGTGATGTCAACAGAATTGTTTGGTCTCATTACTGGTGATTGGGTGATGAACCTGGGATATGATTCTCTTCTGTTGGCTGCCATCTCCTCAGCACTCCTACCAAAGTTGGGATCATTTATCATTGTAGTAGGAACATCTGGCCAAGAGCTCCCTCGATAAGAAGATGACATCAAATGTCTTTGTTCACTCACATATCTATTAGAAACATCATCTCCATCTACACTTGCAGCATTACAACAGCGAAGCACACAGATGGAGATTGAAGCCGTAACAATGATAGTCACCATCACAGCCAATAACGTAATAATAATCACCATATTAAGATGCACCTTCTCTTCAGACTCACTTTGCACCACACCATTTACTCTTTCCAAAGAAGAAGAAGTCTTGTTTTTCAATAGCAGACTCAAAAAGATTGTAGTTGTGGCTGATAAAACTGGCATACCACTATCCTTCACTACAAACTCCAGTTCATATGAGCCGGCATCTTGTTTGGTAAGGGCACCCGTAGAAGACAACAAACCACTGTAATGGTCAATCGTGAACAACTGTTTCTCATTGCCTGCACTTATTTCATATTTCAGAAATGCATTCTCTTGACTGTCACTGTCATGTGCCCTCACAACTGTCACGTTCTTGCTTTCATCAGCAAAATACACAACTTCCACATTGTGTGGATTAACACTGGGAAATGTAAAATATGGACTGTTATCATTTTCATCTTCAACCTCAACAATCACATCCACTGTATTATTCAGTGATGGCATTCCATTGTCTTTCACCAAAACCTCAAACTTATAAACATCTTGTAATTCATGGTCCAATGATTCACTTGTTGAAATAAAACCATCTTTTGTGATCACAAAAGGCAGCAGCACCTCTTCACTTTTATGCGCATTTCTTTGCAGAGAAAACATCAGTTCCCCTCCAGCTCCCAAGTCCGGATCAGATGCATTGATTGAGCCGACATCAATGTCAGCCTTCTGGTTCTCATTGATACGGAATTTGTATCTTGCTTTACAAAATTTCGGCTTCACATCATTCACATCCATCACTTTAATTGAAAACTTACTCTCACTATGGCGCGGTGGGAATCCCATATCTTCACAGCTGATTGTGATGTCATGATGTTCCTCTGTCTCTCTATCCAATGGGTCTTTCAGAATCACTTGGTATTTGTTCAACCCTTGACTTTTCAGTTTAAACTTATCATGATGGAGATCACATATAACCTCTCCATTCTGACCAGCATCATGGTCAGTTACTTTTACATATGCAATAAAACTGCCCACTTCAATATCTTCAGAAATGGATGTTGAATTTTCTGTAGATGAGGATGAGAAAAAGTTCACATCTATTTTGGGAGCATTATTTTTTTGATTGATCAGATTTACTTTAACCATAGCAAAACTACTTAACGGAGGATGACCTCCATCTGTTGCTTCTACATACAAATTGTGAGTTAACTTTTGTCCAATTGGAATTTCTTTGTACAAAAATATGTCACCAGTTAATTCTTTTACTTTAAAATGTCTTTTAACAAAATCTGATGTTTTGGAATTAAAATGATAGGAAATATTTCCATTTTGTCCTGAATCTAAATCTGTAGCCAATAAAGTAGCAACAGGAGATGTTTCACTTGGTTCATTTTTGATAGAAACATTGTAAAGTCTTTGAGAAAAGATGGGAGTATTATCATTAATATCTGTTACTTTAATGTGAACATCTAAAACGCTTTGTTTTGACGGTGATCCTCCATCTTTGGCAATCACTTGGATTATGTAAGAGTTTTTGACTTCTCTGTCTAATCTTTTTTCTAATATAATATTAAGATCTGATGTTCCAACCCAAGTTTTAGACACTGATAATGTAAATGGGTCTTCGTCATCTTTTTTTAGTTCATAACTGATCTGGGAATTCTGACCACTGATATCTTTGTCCATAGCATGTGGAATAGACTTTTTCATTCCGGTTCCATCTCCTTCATCAAATTCTATATTAATTTGTTTATTAGGAAATTCAGGCTGATGATCATTCACGTCTTGTATCATTATTTTTATCTCTAAAAGTTTAATAAAAGATTTGTCCTTTCTCACAGCAACATCAATCATTTTGAAACATTCTGCATTGAAAATACACAAAGTCTCTGCATCTAATATTTGTGCTGTGTAGAGTTTTCCTGAATTTTTGGAAACACGGAATAGTTGAGAACTTCCTTTTTTGTGTTGTGTGAAGGTGATGTGTTTATTATCTCTTGAAAGAATGCCATCCGTTACATGGGAGTCCATGGCAATATTGCCAATGTATGTTCCGGGACTTTGTTCTTCTTCCACATTGTAGATGAGGTCAGCACACAAACAGCCAGGAAAGACTATTAGTAGAATGTATAGATGTGCTCTCATGTTCTTTCAGGTAACAACTGAAAAAAGAAACCATAGATTTTTAATGAGCTTTTGTTTTTCTGCTAAAAGAAAAAAGAATCACAAAGTATTAACATTCAAATGTTAAATGAGTGTTATTTAATTTTTATAAAACCATAAAAAACAACTTTTTAGAGTTATGATGAAAAATTTTCTCTGGTGAAAAAATGATTTAAATGATTATAATTTTAATTGAAAGTCTGAATTGATATTTTATAGCTTTTCAAAGAAATATAACAAAAAAAATGCAAAATGCAAACAAAATATTATCTATGATAGAAAATGTTAACATCTATTTTGGAGTATATATTTACTCATTTGAGTATGAAGGCAACATAAAAATCAAAGTGAATCCATTTTTTTTTTCATGAACACTGAACTAGCTAATGTAAACTTTAATTAAACTCAAATTTGCTTAATTTGAAAGATTATCTGATTATTAACAGATAACAGAATAACATTTTCATTCACATTCAAAAACTATCTAAATTTAAAATATTTTTGCCATTAATTTTTTCATTAATATGTTTAATTGCATATAATCTTTAATATTTATATTAATTTTCATGAAACAAAATCTTTGTTTTTTAGTATGATCTGAAAATAAGAAAGAAGTTTGAAAATAACAATCATTTAAAATAGGAGATTCAAAAGTATGAAACATTTAGATTGTGTAAATTACTTATATCACACAAAGCTATCCCCATTTTTATTTTATTGTATCCATAATATATTTCGACTTTATATGAAAAGAAATACAATTCATACAATTTATTCTTAAAATAAAAAAACGGATTTGTTTACAATCAAATAATTTCAAATAATATTTCAGACATTGCAGAATTGTACTCATCATTTAATTTTTTTATTGTTTTAATAATTTATAAAAAAATATTGTTATCATTTCTTGAACTATATCCTTAAAATATTAATATATGTAATAGTTTTTACATATTTAAAAAATAATTCATTAATGTGTCATTGATTGTATTTATTCTTTATTTCAGAAACTGTTGTCTCTAGTTTAATTTCAGCCTTCTTTTAATGTATCAAAGTAAAAAGTAATATTTAATTAAAATTATTTTACCATCAATGTTATTTTTAAACAAAAATTATTTGATATACCACAATATTTTTTTAATTCAAAATTGTTCTCCAAATATTTAAACAATCTGGACAGTTATATTTGACTACATAATAAAAAGTAAAAATAAATTAAATTTTTTTACTGAAATATCGAAAACTTGAAAGTTTTTTTTAGTTTTTTGTCTAATTAACTCCATTAAAAATTATGCTAGTTTAGATTCAATTTATTCATTTTCAGTTGATCAAGATATTTTAATCGCTTAGAATCTCGCTTTAGTCTATTGCTTTCTAACAATATTACATCATAAAGAGTTAGTTAATTATCAATAATAACATCTAGTAAAAATATATTGATCAGTATATATATTAATATCAACCAAGCAAAATAATATGCAACTTTATTTTAATTATTATTTCATGAATTAGTAATGAAATTAAAATTCAATAATACTCTTTGTAGTTGAACAATATTTTGTCAAAACATCAATTTTGATTGTTTGCTAGCAGTAGATGTTATTTCTTTTTAATAAAGTACAAAATATCGTTTTAAATAAAAGTCAATAGTCTTTTTCTTCCATTTGAAAATCAATGAATCAATTAAAAAAAAATAACATGCATGAATAAACTGATTGAAGATTAAAGATATAACCAAAATTTAAATATTTCCATAAAAGATCTACAAATATCAATTATTTTTTTTTAGAATTAAGTGATTTTTTTCAGAGAATTATTTAGACTCATATTAAACATCTAATTCTATTTGTAAAGAATTCTAAACAGAGAATAATTATTATATATTATGATTTTCTAATCTTTTATATGCAGTTTATTTTTCTGAAAACATGAATTATTTAAAATTGATTTTTACTTTCAGTCATGAATTTTAACACAAGTGAAATGAGTGCAATACATGAAAACAGATATTTAATACTTATTTTGATACATGTTATATATTATATAAAATAAAATATACATCTTATTATGATATAGATTATATGTCTGTCTGTAACCAATACTCACTACTTATGTTGAAATTCTAAGTTTTTGTTATTTCAAATGATTTTATTTTGAAATTGGATTCATCAAAAATAGTGTATTTTGTTATTAACCTATCTACTTTTATTTATCAAATTGGATTTACAAACAAATACAAATGATGTGGCACAAGGCCAAAAAGGGAAATGGGGATGAAAATGGGGGTCGGGGGTCGTCCACTTGGTCTATGTCCTAGAAACTAGTTTCAGTCACCATAATACCACATTCACTCTATGGATTTAAGCTACTTAAAATATCCCCAGGTTATTACCTATCTACTTTACTTTAATACACAATTTAATTTATATATAACACAATTGTAGTTAACAGAATGAATGCTATAGCTCATTAACATATTGATTCCTTAAAAATGATTTTATTAAATAAGTGCAAATTATTAAAAGTCACTATAATAGTATTAGCAAATAATATTAAAACACTGTTTCTCATCAGATATCCAATGTTAAGCCACCTTTACCCTGATTAATACTTAAATTGGTAATCGTTAGAGAATATCAGGTACCATAAGCAAACACCCTAGTTGGGTATAGCCGAATAGGTTAAAACTGGCACAGACTTGGGTCCTATCATAAATGCTGTTCATGCCACCCATTCTGTTTTGTGCTACAAAAATCAATCACAAGCCAAATCCTATAAGACTAGGTTTGAAATGAGCTTTATTTACTTACTTATTTATCATTATTGATTTTAATATAATTTTTTTCTATAAAATTCACTCTACTCATTCTCTAAATAACACTTCTAACAAATATTTTTTTAAAATCAACAAATTTAATGGCTATTATTGCAAATTAAAACATATCGACTGTTAGATTTACATATACATATGCATGAATATATATAACACACACCCAAAAATTGCTATAGAAACAATTTAATCTCATTTTTTGATTAAATAAAAAAAACAGTCATGAAAATACTAGACTTTGCTGAGTTATTTCCCTTGAATCTACTATCACCAAAAAAGCAAATATATCATTTGACTTTGAAATTTGCTTTTTTTTCTTATATAAATAAATAGTTATTTTCTTTTCTTTTTTGTAATTATTTATAGCCAATAAAAAAGGTAAAATTACAAATATATATATATATATATACATATATATATATATAAGATCAAATAATTTCTTCCAATAAAATCCATTTTGCAGAAGAAATGTAACTATTAACTAATTAATTTCATTGATATATTTGATGAAAATAAAATGTAAATACAATTTTACCAATTTTTCTCGTAATAATGTTCTTCTTCATTCATATCTTTCAATTAAACATTTATTGATTTTGTAAGTATTTTATTAGTACACACACTATGTATTTAATGATAATGACGTATGTATTATTATAATATTAATATTTAAGAATAGTAAGTTAAACATAAATTTGTTAAACTAATGTTTTCAGTTATTAAAATGTATTAATTTTTGTATTAATTTTTTTTCAGTAAAATTTCATAAAGCTGCATAAATATTTACAATTGTTGCAGAAAACAGTCAAACTAACGTAACACAATAAACAACTAAATGTTTTTTTATTTAATATTTTAAAGATATTAATTCTTTTAAATCTATGAATATCTAATGCAATGACATTATATACATTGTAATCCATATATACAACAAATATTGCCAATATATAACAGGTAAAAATGCTTTTATAGTATTAAAATATAATTTGAATTTTTACTGTGACATTTAACTAATAATTGTGACTTTTTCTAAGTGATTTTATTTCCATTTAGAGTATGTATATCTATCTATAAATACAAAACATTTTTATAAATGTACATGTAACATTCATGGCCATGAATTTTTGTATTATTGATTATTTATTTCTGTACATAGAAACATTAAAACAAAATAAAATATGCTGTACTAAACAAATATCATAATTATATTAAAACATGATTTAAATGAAAAATTCAGAAATATGTTTTCGTTTTCTTATGCCGTGGATGATTTTTAGAAGGAGCAGGCAAATACAAATACAATTTTGTATTTTTAAAGCAGATTTATATATAAGTGGTTTTAATTCTATCATCATGAAAAAGTTAGTTAAGTAAATTTGATCCTAGTAAATATTTAAAAAAAATAGATTCCATGAAATACACGTGAAAATGTAGGTATTTAGTAAATAGAATAACAGATTAAGATGGCTTCCAAATCAGTTTAATGTAAAAATATACAAGACAAATAATGTTTGATAGATAAAAGAATCTGAGCAATTAATAAGAATAAGATTTATTGTAACATTATTTTTAGAATAAAAAAAATTATCATTATGAAACAAATATTATTAAAAATAAAAGGTATGTATTTTCTTTCTCTTTTTAATCTGTAAGATGTTGAAATAAAAATGTCAAACGTTCTTCAAAAGAAAAATTCTGTCTGCTCTAGATATTTTGATTAAAACTCATAATCAATTTCAAATTTAAATTACTAACTTACCTTATTTTTTGTAATAACCTTGGTTAAAAAATTCAAGAGAATTTCGGTAGTCTTTTATCCAGTTTTTTTTATAAATGAAGACGGAACAAAGGGATGGTTATTATGTAGGAGTGTGCTGGTGTGAGTTTGTGTGTGTGTGTAAGAGGTTATGCATTATATAAAGTATATAGTCCTAATATGTATGATGTGTGTGTAATGGCTACAGTTCACATAAATGAGAAAGATTTTGAAAAAACAGTAAAACTAAAAAATTGCATTTTTTTTTTCAAAATTACATTACTTTAAATGATGTTGTTCATAAAAACTGTTTCCTGAGATTTTATAAAATAAAAACTATGCTTTGTTATTTTTTCCCATAATGCAATGCATAAACATGTCTATTCTTCCATTTATTAACTCCTTTCCTCCTTCCATCTCTGATGATTAGAGAAACAATAGATCTCATGGATATTACAAAGAACAAGAACATTTTACTTTTTCCAATATTTTAACTTTAATTAAATTTAGACTTTTAAACACAAGTCTTAAATTGCATTTATATTTAGTAACTAAGTTCAATTAGTTAAACACTGACTGTTAATACTAAGAATTAAACATTTTTAGATAAGTAAAATAATTACATTAGCAAACTTTATGAAGCATATTCTTCCAAAAGTTATTTCAATATTGATCATTCATTTTGAGAAAGTTTTTAATTACCATGCATTACTAAAAAAAATAAATAATATAAAATAATGATCATGATGGTTTATATACATGTTATTAAATTTTTTCTTAAGATTTGCAATATTGATCTATTTCAAAATCCTATAATGTGTAACAATTATGCTTATTCTATGAAAATACAATATTTTCGATTTTTAACATTTTTAATATATATGAATATATTTAGCGTAATTTAAATATGCCAGTTATCTCATTTTTATCAAATTGTTCAGAATTTTTAAAACTCTCATTATATTTTCAGATTTATTCATATAAAAATTTATCATATAAAATTATTGCAAGCAAATGTAATGTTTATAGTGTATGATTAGTGTATTTTGTGTGGTACAGGCGGCAGTGGTCTGGCATTGTGAGTAATTTGAATGCTGTCTGATAAATGATGTGATCTTTGTTCTGTTTCCTCTCTCAGCAAATTGTTGGCATTATTTGTTGCTTTTGAAAAACATCTGGCTGAAATTGTTGTTGATTCATTTGGGTAGTTAAAGTTTCCTTCTATGTTCTTCTTATCTGTCATATTCACCTGCCCAACATGTGGCTTGAAGAATTGTGGAATCAGATGATCTGAAAACAGGAAACAAATAAACAACTCTCAATACTATACTCAGATTGTATTCATATGTAGATAATACATTTTTAAAAGTTAGTCTTTCTTATGAATAAGTATCAACTGTTTATTTACCTGTCATCTCTTCTGTATGTCCTGTGCCTATTTCACTCCAACCACGTCCACTGTCAGCATGAGAAGACAATGTAGATCTCCATGTTGGACAATAAGGACTCATCAATGTGTTTTTATCTCCATTCTGGAAGTTTGGTGTCATCTTGATCACAATGTAAAAAAGAATATAGTAAAAACTTACAACATATCAAAAAAGAAGGTTTATTATTGTATTTTTAATTAAATTATGTTGTTAAAATTTATACAAAAATATTAGAGATTAACAAAAATATTATAATCTTTAAATGCCATAACACATCTTTCTTATATAATGCTTTATTTTGAAAAACAGCTTATTACTTATTGATATTTTAGAATCTAATGAAACTATATTTCTCGAATTAATTCGTTAAAAAAATTAATAAGAATTTTTGTAAAATGAAAAACGAATGAATTTCTAAATATTCTATTAAAATTGTAATGAAGTTATTATTATTTTTTTTATTACTTATCTATGACATAAAATATCTATAAAAAAGTTGACTTTATCATATTTAAATTGAACATTTGAAAATTGATGAAGACATTCTCTCATGTTATAGCAAAAAAAGTCTAAAATTATTCTCTTACCTGACATGTGATGTCAACCGAATTATTTGGTCTGATTACTGGTGATTGATTGATGAATCTGGGATAGGACTCTCTTCTGTTGGCTGCCATCTCCTCAGCACTCCTTCCAAAGTTGGGATCATTTATCATTGTAGTAGGAACATCTGGCCAAGAGCTCCCTCGATAAGAAGATGACATCAAATGTCTTTGTTCACTCACATATCTATTAGAAACATCATCTCCATCTACACTTGCAGCATTACAACAGCGAAGCACGCAGATGGAGATTGAAGCCGTAACAATGATAGTCACCATCACAGCCAATAACGTAATAATAATCACCATATTAAGATGCACCTTCTCTTCAGACTCACTTTGCACCACACCATTTACTCTTTCCAAAGAAGAAGAAGTCTTGTTTTTCAATAGCAGACTCAAAAAGATTGTAGTTGTGGCTGATAAAACTGGCATACCACTATCCTTCACTACAAACTCCAGTTCATATGAGCCGGCATCTTGTTTGGTAAGGGCACCCGTAGAAGACAACAAACCACTGTAATGGTCAATCGTGAACAACTGTTTCTCATTGCCTGCACTTATTTCATATTTCAGAAATGCATTCTCTTGACTGTCACTGTCATGTGCCCTCACAACTGTCACGTTCTTGCTTTCATCAGCAAAATACACAACTTCCACATTGTGTGGATTAACACTGGGAAATGTAAAATATGGACTGTTATCATTTTCATCTTCAACCTCAACAATCACATCCACTGTATTATTCAGTGATGGCATTCCATTGTCTTTCACCAAAACCTCAAACTTATAAACATCTTGTAATTCATGGTCCAATGATTCACTTGTTGAAATAAAACCATCTTTTGTGATCACAAAAGGCAGCAGCACTTCTTCACTTTTATGCGCATTTCTTTGCAGAGAAAACATCAGTTCCCCTCCAGCTCCCAAGTCCGGATCAGATGCATTGATTGAGCCGACATCAATGTCAGCCTTCTGGTTCTCATTGATACGGAATTTGTATCTTGCTTTACAAAATTTCGGCTTCACATCATTCACATCCATCACTTTAATTGAAAACTTACTCTCACTATGGCGCGGTGGGAATCCCATATCTTCACAGCTGATTGTGATGTCATGATGTTCCTCTGTCTCTCTATCCAATGGGTCTTTCAGAATCACTTGGTATTTGTTCAACCCTTGACCTTTCAGTTTAAACTTATCATGATGGAGATCACATATAACCTCTCCGTTCTGACCAACATCATGGTCTGTTACTTTTACATATGCAATAAAACTGCCTACCTCGATGTCTTCAGAAATGGCTGTAGAGTTTTTAGTAGAAAATGCTGACAAAAAATTCACATCTATTTTAGGAGCATTATTTTGTTGGTTGATCACATTTACTTGAACCATAGCAAAAGAACTTAATGGTGGATGACCTCCATCTTTTGCTTCAATGTACAAATTATGGATCAAATTTTCTCTTGGTTTTATTTTATTTATCAGAAAAATCTGTCCTGTTATTTTATTCAATTTGAAATTATTTTTAGCAAAATCTGTTGTTTTTGAATCAAAATGATAGGAAATATTTCCATTACTTCCTGAATCTAAATCTGAAGCAGATAAAATAACTATGGGTCTGCTCACGTCATATTCATTTTTTATAGTAACATTGTAAAACTTTTCAGAAAAGACTGGAGGATTATCATTGATATCTTTGACAGAGATGAAAACTTTTAAAGCAGCTTTCTTTGTAGGAGTTCCTCCATCTTTTGCAGTTACTTGAACAACATATGAATTTTTCTTTTCTCTGTCTAATCTCTCTTCCAAAACTATACTCAAATCTGATTTTCCAACAAGTGTTTTAGATACTGACAATGTAAACGGGTCGTCATCATCTTTGTTCAGTTCATAAAAAATCTGGGAATTCTGACCACTGATATCTTTATCCATAGCATGTGGAATTGACTTTTTCAATCCAGTCCCATAACCTTCATCAAATTCAATATGAATTTCTTTTTCTGGAAATTCTGGCTGATGATCATTAATATCTTGTATGATAATTTTGATCTCTAAAAGTTTTATGAAGGATTTGTCCTTTCTCACGGCAACATCAATGATTTTGAAGCATTTTATGTTAAAAATGCAAAGTGATTCTGCATCCAGTATTTGTGCTGTATATAGTTTTCCTGTATTCTTGGCAACACGGAATAACTGGGAGTTTCCTTTTTTAAGTTGTGTGAAGGTTATATGTCTTTGATCTTTTGGAGAAATGTTAGTCATGACATGAGAGTCTGTGGCAATATTGCCGATGTATGTGCCGGGACTCTGTTCTTCTTCCACATTGTAGATGAGGTCAGCGCAGAAACAAGCAGGGAACACAATTAGTAGAATATATACATGTGCTGTCATTTTCTTTCAGGTAACAACTGAATAAAAGAAAACATTGCTTTATATGCGTGTTTGCTATTCTGCTGAAAGAAAAAACAAGAAATCACAAAGCATTAAAATTTAAATGTTAAATGAGTGTAAAGTTCATCTTTACTTAAATTTAACAAAAACTTCTATTTCTAGTTTTTTGGCGTAGAGAAAGGATTTAAATATTTCTAACTTTACTTGGTTAGTAGTCTGAATTGATATTCAATAGCTTTTTGAAGGAGTAAAATATTGCTATCTTCACCTTCCAACCATAAACCAAGATATTGTCTGAGATAAAAATGTTGACATCTATTTTGGAATCTATCTTCATCCATTGTAAGATAAAATAAAATGAAGTCAAAGTGAATCCTTTTTTTACACGAAATCTAAACCTCTGATGTAAACCATAATTCAACTCAAAATTGCATAATTTGAGAAGATTATGTGATTGTTAACAGCCTCTTCTATTCACATTCAAAAGACATCTAGAAATTTTAAAATGAAATAACTATTCGTCTTTTTAATTAATGCATTTAGAAAACAATTTTTTTTTTCAAAATCTTTTTTTTTTCTGGTAGGACTTAAAAAAGTTAAAAAGAAGATTGGAAATGACAATTATTAAAATTTTTTAACTTAGTGCACCTCAAACAAGGCAAGGTGACACTGTAGACATAAAGGGCTACTGAGAATTAGGGTAAAAGTTTAGGGGGTCATCCTAAATTGGGAGCTGTGCAGCAAGATGCTTTTTCGTATTAGTTTTAAATTTCTGCATGTCGATACAGTCGAGGAAACAGGGAGCAGAGGGAAGAAGCTATTGGAGTAGAAGGCTCCCCGGCATCTAGGGACCTCTACAGTTAATGGGTGGGATTTAGCTGATGGTTGGGTTGGTTGAGTGTATTTACATCGAGGGGGCACCAGAGCAGCAAGTTCATCGCAGCACATTCCATTGAAGTACTTGTAAAACAAGCACAAGGATGCAACATTGTGGGGATGGGACAGAGGCTGGATCTTGGTGAATAGTGAGGGACCTGTTAGATTAGATACTCTTTTTTGGGCCTTGTCTAAGAGGGAGAGACTGGTGGACGGTGCACCAGCCCAGATGTAACAACATGCATGCAAATAGGAAATTCAGAAATTTGAAACATTTAGATTATCCAAATTACTTATATCACATTAAGCAATTTCTGTTTAGATTGTAATAGAAGTAAATACCTAGATTTTATTATATATATTTCAACTCGATATGAAAAGAAAAGCAGTTCATACATTTTATTCTTCAAAAACTAGATTTTGTTTACAATCAAATCATTTTTAAAATATTTCAAACTATTAGTAAAAGAGTTCCAATCGAACCTATCTCTGGAAATATCTTTATTTATTCCTCTTTTTCTTAAATCCATCTGTATCACTTCCTTCAATGTTTTCCTTGGCCTTCCCCTGTGAACTGCCCCTTCTACTGTAATTGTTTTACATCGACTAACCCAAGAACTCCTATCCATTATTTCAATGTGGCTATACCAGTGAAGTGTTCTGCTCTGCACACATCTCTCTATACTGTCCAGATTTAATCTTCCTCGGAATATTGAATTGTGAATTCTTTAAACAATGATGCATCGATGTGTAATATACTATATACATTATCTATTTCAGAAAGTGTTGTCTGTAGTTTATTTTCAGACTTCTCTAAATATGTGTCAAAGATTTTTAAAATTGATAATCAAATTTATAATTTACTATCAATTTTATTTTAGACAAAAGATATACCATAATATTTTTTTTAATTCAAAATTATTTTTCAAATACTTTATGAAACAATCTGGACAGTTATATTTAACTGAGATTTTTAAATGTAAAAATAAACATGAATTCTTAACTGAAGAAGATAAAATTGTTGTTTTTTGTCATTAAATCTATTAAAACTAATGTTAGTTAAAATATTATTCATTTTAAATTATTTCTTTTCAATTGATTGAGATATTTAATTAATTTAAAATATAGCTTTAGTTGCTTCTATAAATATTGCATTTTAGAGAATTAGTTAATTCAACAAAAAATATTTAGTAATAACAAGAAGTATTATATTATTTTATGAACTAGTAACAAGATTAAAATACATTTTATGGTTGAATATTTTGCAAAACATAACTGATTGTCTGCTAGCAATAGATTTTATTTAATTTTATACTTCTCATGAAATACAAGATGTTTAATGAAAGTAAATAAATTGCTCTTTTCTTTCATTGTAAAAACAGGCAGAGAGTGATTTTTTACTTCTTACTTCTTAAACATATAGCTAAAAAGTAAATACTGTTAATATATTTCCATAAAAAGATCTACAAATGTTAATTATTTAAGAAAATATTAGACGTAAGTTTTAAGAAAATTACTTGGACTTCATACGAAAAACCTAATTACATTTGTAAAGCATTTCTATATATAACAATCTTCAATCTTTTATAAGCAATTCACTTTTCTGAAAAACAAACTATTTAACACTTCTTACTTTTTCCTTTCGGTTATATATTTAATACAAGTGAAATAAGTTGACATGAAAATAAAATTAATTAAATACTAATTTTTATTCATTTTATATATTACATTAAATACAAATATAGAGAAATTAAAGTAATTTATCTTGTCAGGATTGTTTTCAAATGATACTAAATTAATAGAAATTTAATGACAAAGTATTTCTTGCAACATTAAATTCATGATAGATAGAAAAAATATAAGAAATCACTTGGAGATTATTAGTAAACCATGTTGAAACATTGGAGGTTGAAAAGAGCGTTATTTACTTATTTTATTGATTTTTATATATTCTTTACTGTATGGAATTCACTCTTCTTGAGAATGACAGTTTTAACAAATATAAAATAGCAGCATATCTAATTGATACTATTGCAATTATTATATTCACACACACTCAAGATGCTATAAAACAATTTATTATTAAACAAGATACATTCATAAAAATAACAACGTCTTCGTAGTTATTTCCCTTGCATCATTTACCATAAAAGAAGCAAATATATCATTTGACTTTTATATTTACTCTTATTATTTCTTTATATAAATACTTGATATTTTCTTTTCTTTTTTAATTACTTTTATATTATATATATTATTATATTATAAAAAATTTCAATTCTAAAATATTTTTTTTAGAAAAATCATTAAAAATTAAACAATTCCTTATAATAAAATACATTTTGAAGAAAGAAATGTAACAATTTGTGAGTTAAATCAATAACCAGTTAAATTCATTGATGAAAATGAATGAAATTTAATTTAATGTTACCAAATTTTCTCATAATAATTTTCCTCTTCATCCATATCTTTCAATTTGCCATTGATTGAATGTAAATTATTTAAATTATTTTATTAATAGATTCTATATTTATTGATAGTTTAAATAAGAGGGGAATTAAAAAAAGAAATTTTAGAATGTAACTTTTGTGTATATTTTATTGATAAATTTAAATCTAATAATCGTATTTTGTTTATTGTCTAAAAGGCAAATAAAATGATTGGTTGGATGATTAGAAATATTATTTTAAGGGGAGCAAATGTTATTGTTTGAATATTTAAGACTTTAATAAATTTGCATATAAAATATTGTACTCGATCCTGGGGACTAATAGCTAGACAAATGAATTGGGTTATAAGATTAAAATTGAAATGTATACAAAGAAAAGTGACTAAACTAATAAAATTATTAAAACATCTCAATTATAAGAGTAGGTTGGAATCCTTAGGTTTAACTTCTTTACTAGAGATAAAAATTAGGGGTGACTTAATTGAGATCTGCAAAATAATTAATTGATTTTCTAAATATGGAACACATTTTTAATATCTCTACTTGCACTGGTCATTTATTGGCAAAAAATAAATTCAAAAACTAAATCTACCACATAATAAGATTTTTTTGATCAGAGAGCAATCTACTTTGGGAACAAACTACCTCATCAGATTAAAAAAAAAACGTTCTAATGTAAATCATTTTAAGACTAAACTGGATGAATTTAGAAATAATGGTGAAAAATAAATATACAATTAAACTTTTAGATTCTATTTGATCAAATATTTGGACGTATTTTATATGTATATTATGATTATATATTCTATGAGATATATTTTTTCTTTAAAAGTTGACATTAGATTATTGATTAAACCAAGAGATCAAAGAGGCATAATTAATATATAAATTGACAAAAAATATTTGTTTTATTTCTCATTTAAAAAAAAAGAAGATATCCAATTTAAAAAAATAAACATATATGTAAGGCCATGATGTTACATAAACTATAAACTTGTACATCATATACTATCAAATGCTTTAATGTTTTACTTTCTATCATGATTTGTTTTACTAATCACAATTATGACATTTTGATATGTGATTTTATTTCCGGTTAGCATATGTATCTCTAAGAAGGTTAATTTTACAAAACGTAATCAGTTTAAAATTACATGAAGACAGTATTTTTAATGTATATGTGAAACTCACGGCTATGAGTTTTAAAATTTTAGATTATTTCTTTCTGTACATAGAAAACTTAAAATAAAAAAGTATATTGACTAATCAAATGGCATAATTATATTCAATATGACATGAATGAAAAATTAAAAAATGCATATTTGAGCTTTTTAATACTTTCAATGAATTTTGTCAAGGCTGACAAATATCAGTACGCTTTTGTGTTTAAAATATGTTTATATATAAGTGCTTTTAATTTAATCATAAAATATTTTCTATTTGCAAAAGAGTAAATTATATAAAGAAATTATTTTTGTAAACTGCATCCATAAAATCTATGTGAAACAGTCATTTAATAAATAGAATAACAGATAAAGATGGCTGCCAAATTAGTGTAACATAAAAGTACACAAAAAAGGCAATGAATAAAAATGTTTCCTGAATAAAACTGATTAGAGCAACTAATAAGAATAAAACTTATACTAAAATTAGTTTTTAAGTCAAAAAAGTAACAATATAAATCCAATGTTATTAGAAAATAGTGTTGTGTACTTCACTCCTCTTTCTAAAAACTCTAATGTGTCAAAGAAATATGAAATAGTTATCATGGGTAAAAAAATATTTCTGCTTAAAATATCTCCATAATAATTCCTCAATTTAAAATTTGAATTATTAACTTACCTTAATTTTTTATTATCTTCTCAGTTCAAGAATTTTAGACAATTTAAATTGAATTTTATCCGGTGTTCCTGATAGAATGATGACGAAACAAAGAAACCGTTATCATGTGTGTGTGTGTGCATAGATATGTATGTTGGTGTGCCTTGTGTAATTGTAAACGTATATATCAACTCTATCAAGTCCTAATAAGTATGATGTGTGTGTAATGGATGCAGCTCGCACTAATAATAAAGTATTCTAAGATATAGTAAATTAATTTTATTTTTAATATTTTTTTACAATTGAAATTTTTTAAAATGCTTTTTTGTAGAAAAAAAACTTTGTTCTGAGATTTTATGAAATAAAAGCTATTCTTTGTTTCTCTTTCCCATCATGCAATGCGTGAACATTTCTATTTGTCTATTTATCAACTTTTTTCCTCCTTTCTTCCATCATTTCAGAAAGATATTACTGAGATAAAGATAATCTTTTTTATATAGTTTCCTATATTCTATTTAAAAAAAATCTTGCATTAGAAATAGATATTCAAAAAAGAATTTTTTTTGAAGAATTAAACACATCCTTTGTATATGGAAAATAATCAAAGTAGAAAATTTTCTATTTTATAATTTTTCATTTTCATTTTCGAGCTTTTAAATGTCTTCAATGAGTTTCATCAAGGCTGACAAAAATAAATAATTTTTTCCATCTTAAACACAAATTTATATATAAATGATTTAATTTCTACACATCTATTATAGAAAATAAAATATTAAAATGTAAAATAACCATAACTATTAATATACACTTAATCAAATTGACTATATTGCTCTATTTTTAAGAGAAAGATTTTTATCTATTACAATTATACTTACTTTAATAAAAAATATGATCATAAATGTACAGAAGAGTTCATCTGCCAACAAGAAGATCTGAAGAATTGAGATTTATTCATTATTCACTGACTAGATTTTTAAATATAGAAAGTAATTAAAACCTAAAGCATTTTAAAATAATACATATATAGTAGACATGAATTTGTGTAGAGTACCTTTAAATAGGCAAATTATATAATTTTCATCAAACTGTTGAGAATTTTGAAAGCCTTCTTAATTTTTACGCTATTATATTTAAACATTTGCAATATTGATCTATTTGCAAAATTCTATAATGTGTAACAATTATGCTTATTCTATGAAAATACATCAATTTTAGATTTTTAACATTTTTAATATATATGAATATATTTAGAGTAATTTTAAATTGGTAAGTTATCTAATTTTTATCAAATTGTTCAGAATCTTTAAAAGTCTTATTCATATTTACTCTCATTACATTTTCAAATTTATTTATATAAAAATTTATCATAGAAATTTATTGCAAGCAAATGTGATGTTTAAAGTGTATGATTAGTGTATTTTGTGTGGTACAGGGGGCAGTGGTCTGGCATTGTGAGTAATTTGAATGCTGTCTGATAAATGATGTGATCTTTGTTCTGTTTCCTCTCTTAACAAATTGTTGGCATTATTTGTTGCTTTTGAAAAACATCTGGCTGAAATTGTTGTTGATTCATTTGGGTAGTTAAAGTTTCCTTCTATGTTCCTCTTATCTGTCATATTCACCTGCCCAACATGTGGCTTGAAGAATTGTGGAATCAGATGATCTGAAAACAAGAAACAAATAAACAACTCTCAATAATATACTCACATGGTATTCACATGTATATAATACATTTTTAAAATAGGCTTCTTTATAAGTATTAACTGTTTATTTACCTGTCATCTCTTCTGTATGTCCTGTGCCTATTTCACTCCAACCACGTCCACTATCAGCATGAGAAGACAATGTAGATCTCCATGTTGGACAATAAGGAGTCATCAATGTGTTCTTATCACCATTCTGAAAGTTTGGTGTCATCTGAATTATTAAAAAAAAATTTAATAACAAACAAAAAAATAACACAAATGAAGGTTTATTAGAATTAGTAATTTAACTAAAAAGATAAAATTATATCTAATCTTTTTTCTATAATAGTAATGTTTGACTGCTAATATTCATACAGACAAAAGATATAAAGAACAGATTACTACCTATCAATAGTTTTCTAATCCATAAAACGTTTTCAGTTTATTTCTCATAATCATTGTATATGCAAATAGTAAAAAATAAATAAAATCAAACCCAAATGCAATTTTCAGACTTACATTAAAATTTTCAATACAAATGTTTGCTACAGCAAAACAATTGTATAAAAGCTGACTCTTGCATATTAAAATTAAAAATTAAAAAAATGAAGTGAGACATCTTCTCAATAAAAACAATCAAAATTACTCTTACCTGACATGTGATGTCAACAGAATTGTTTGGTCTGATTACTGGTGATTGATTGATGAACCTGGGATATGACTCCCTTCTGTTTGCTGCCATTTCCTCAGCACTCCTACCAAAGTTGGGATCATTTATCATTGTAGTAGGAACATCTGGCCAAGAGCTCCCTCGATAAGAAGATGACATCAAATGTCTTTGTTCACTCACATATCTATTAGAAACATCATCTCCATCTACACTTGCAGCATTACAACAGCGAAGCACGCAGATGGAGATTGAAGCCGTAACAATGATAGTCACCATCACAGCCAATAACGTAATAAATATCACCATATTAAGATGCACCTTCTCTTCAGACTCACTTTGCACCACACCATTTACTCTTTCCAAAGAAGAAGAAGTCTTGTTTTTCAATAGCAGACTCAAAAAGATTGTAGTTGTGGCTGATAAAACTGGCATACCACTATCCTTCACTACAAACTCCAGTTCATATGAGCCGGCATCTTGTTTGGTAAGGGCACCCGTAGAAGACAACAAACCACTGTAATGGTCAATCGTGAACAACTGTTTCTCATTGCCTGCACTTATTTCATATTTCAGAAATGCATTCTCTTGACTGTCACTGTCATGTGCCCTCACAACTGTCACGTTCTTGCTTTCATCAGCAAAATACACAACTTCCACATTGTGTGGATTAACACTGGGAAATGTAAAATATGGACTGTTATCATTTTCATCTTCAACCTCAACAATCACATCCACTGTATTATTCAGTGATGGCATTCCATTGTCTTTCACCAAAACCTCAAACTTATAAACATCTTGTAATTCATGGTCCAATGATTCACTTGTTGAAATAAAACCATCTTTTGTGATCACAAAAGGCAGCAGCACCTCTTCACTTTTATGCGCATTTCTTTGCAGAGAAAACATCAGTTCCCCTCCAGCTCCCAAGTCCGGATCAGATGCATTGATTGAGCCGACATCAATGTCAGCCTTCTGGTTCTCATTGATACGGAATTTGTATCTTGCTTTACAAAATTTTGGCTTCACATCATTCACATCCATCACTTTAATTGAAAACTTACTCTCACTATGGCGCGGTGGGAATCCCATATCTTCACAGCTGATTGTGATGTCATGATGTTCCTCTGTCTCTCTATCCAATGGGTCTTTCAGAATTACTTGGTATTTGTTCAAGCCTTGACTTTTCAGTTTAAATTTATCATGATGGAGATCACATATAACCTCTCCATTCTGACCAACATCATGGTCTGTTACTTTCACATATGCAATAAAACTGCCCACCTCAATGTCTTCAGAAATGGCTGTAGAGTTTTCAGTAGATGAGGATGAGAAAAAATTCACATCTATTTTGGGAGCATTATTTCTTTGGTTAATCACATTCACTTTGACCACAGCAAAAGAACTTAATGGTGGATGACCTCCATCTTTTGCTTCAATGTACAAATTATGGATTAAATTATCTCCTGGTTTTATTTCATTTATTAGAAAAATTTCTCCAGTTGTTTTTTTCAATCTAAAATTATTATTGGCAAAATCTGATGTTTTTGAATCAAAATGATAGGAAATATTTCCATTACTTCCTGAATCTAAATCTGAAGCAGATAAAATGACTATGGGTCTGCTCATGTCATGTTCATTTTTTATAGTAACATTGTAAAACTTTTCAGAAAAGACTGGAGGATTATCATTGATATCTTTGACAAAGATGTAAACTGTTAATGTAGCCTTCTTTGTAGGAGTTCCTCCATCTTTTGCAGTTACTTGAACAACATATGAATTTTTCTTTTCTCTGTCTAATCTTTCTTCCAAAACTATACTCAAATCTGATTTTCCAACAAGTGTTTTAGACACTGATAATGTAAATGGGTCTTCATCATCTTTGTTCAATTTATAAGTTATTTGAGAGTTTGGACCACTGATATCTTTATCCATAGCATGTGGGATAGACTTTTTCATTCCAGTTCCGTCTCCTTCATAAAATTCTATATCAATTTTTTGATTAGGAAATTCTGGCTGATGATCATTCACATCTTGGATAATTATTTTAATCTCTAAAAGTTTAATGAAAGATTTGTCCTTTCTAACAGCAACATCAATCATTTTGAAACATTCTATATTGAAAATACATAAAGACTCAGCATCCAATATTTTTACTGTGAACAGTTTTCCTGTATTCTTGGCAACACGGAAAAGTTGAGATTTTCCTTTTTTGTGTTGTGTGAAGGTAATGTGTCTCTGATCTTTTGGAGAAATATTGTCCATAACATGAGAGTCTGTGGCAATATTACCAATGTAGGTGCCGGGACTCTGTTCTTCTTCCACATTGTAGATGAGATCAGCACACATACAGGCAGAGAAGACAATTAGTAGAATGTATAGATGTGCTTTCATCTTCTTTCAGGTAACAACTGAATAAAAGAAAACATTGATTTAAATAAGTTTTGCTTTTCAGCTAAAAGAAAAAAGAAGGACTCACAATGCATTAAAATTCAAACGTTTAATGAGTGTAAAGTTAATCTTCATTTAATTTTCATAAGAAATCATTCATAGTTGTTTTGTACTACTTTTTAGTAATATGAT
This sequence comes from Sepiola atlantica, assembly GCA_963556195.1. Lineage (NCBI taxonomy): Eukaryota > Metazoa > Mollusca > Cephalopoda > Sepiida > Sepiolidae > Sepiola > Sepiola atlantica. The sequence goes on along the minus strand of OY744525.1, from coordinate 71,970,871 downwards.
GAGAAAATTACACTAATGAAGAAAAATAATTTCAATATTTATTATTTTAATTGATTAATAAATATTTCTATTATGACTAGGAATAAAAAATAAAAAGATTGAATTTTTGTTTAACCTTTAAAAATTATTCATTGATGTGTCGTAAACTATTTTATTTTAGAAAATGTTATCTCTAGTTTATTTAGTTTAGACCAAGAATTATTGATAATTAAAATTATATTTTGCCATCCATTTTATTTTGGGACAAAATTATTAGATATTTTTAAAAAATTCAAATTTGACATCCAACTATTTTATGAAACAACCTAGATGATTATATTTAACTGAGATTTTAAGGTGTGAAAATGAATGTGTATTCTTGACTGAACAAGATAAAATAGCAATTTGCTTTAACATTTTTGTTGTTTTTTGACTCAATTTTTTTGTCTAATTCTACTTAGGATATCATTCACTTTAAATTATTTATATTCAGTTGATCAAGATAGTTCATTCATGTAAAATATTGCTTTCATCTGTAACTTTCTAACAACATTACATCTTAGGGAATTAATTAATTCAACCAAAAATATCTAGTAATAACATAACGAGAAATATATATATATTACTTTGATTTACCTCAAACAAGGCACATTGCCACTGAAATGGAAGGGGCTACTGTGAATTAGGATGTCCCTGTAGGTATGGCCCCTAAGTGGGGAGTTGTGCAGCAAGATGTCTGTTCACATTACATTTAAATTTCTGCATGTTGGTAAAGTCAGAAAACCGAGAACAGGGAGAGAATTCCGAAGGCTAGCACTTTGAAGAAAGAAGATATTAGAGTAGAAAGCCTTCTGGCATCTGGGGACCTCTACAATGAAGAGGTGGGATTTTGCTGATTGTTGGGTCGGTACTGGTTATTAACGTCGATGGGGCTACATTCCATTTAAATTACTTGACATGCTCTCCTTCTCATTGTAAAGCCCTGGACTAGTTAAAAGTAAGTTGTCTCAGAACATGGCCGTTAAATTTCTCTCATTCCAAGGTAATCCAAACATTTTCTTTGATCATTTTTCATTTATTCTTTTTTATTTTATTTTTTTCATTTTGCTCTTATTTTTTTATGAAGCATTTCATTATCTTTGTTAAAATATTTCTCTATTTTTCGAATAATAACAAAAAAAGTAGATTTTAAATGACTAAAAGTACAGACATACTCTTTAGCCCTCGCAAACTGACCTGCATCTGGTCATAATCACCCAAACTATTAAATAAGTCTTAGAACATGGCCGTGAAAAATCCCTCATTCCATGGTAGCTCACTTCTTGAAAAATGGCAGTTAAAGTCGAGCCGACATATCAGGTTTCTGCCAGGTGTAAAATTCCTAATTCCTTGTTATGATTCTTCTTCAATGAAATCCTTTTTGGAGGGGGAAATTATCTTTCCAGAAGAGACACAAACACTTTATTTAGTAGATACTTAATATGTGCGTTTTTTTACCAATGCCAGGATATAGAAGAACCTGGAATAGTACCCAGATGCAGGATTACCCCTCTCGGCAAGATGGACCTTGTCAGATCATCCATCTAGGAAAAAGAAAATTCTGATGCAAAACCTGTGCACTGACTTCAAATGTCTTGCCACTGAACCACTGGAGGATGGAGACCTCCTCAATCCTGGTTGACAACCTTCCTAGAAATGAAGCCTCAAAGAAAAATATTCAGTTGCAAACCTACAATTGCTTAAGGAGTAGATAGACTCTGCCCTTCACCTGGCTTTGCACTCCTCCTTTGTTTATTAGCCAGGTGCAGAGGTTCACAAACACACACACACAAATATATATATATATATATATATATATATATATATATATATATATATATATATATATATATATATATATAATTTTCACTTCAAATCACAAAATGGTATGCAGTTTTTTTTATTATTACTTTATGAATTAGTAAGAAAATTAAAATTCAATAATATTCTTTTAAGTTGAAAATTATAATTTGCAAAAAAACAATTGCTCAGAATCAATTTTGATTGTTTTTGCATTGGTATGTTTTATTTCTTTTTATGACTTCTTAAAGTGCAATACATTGTTTTTTGATAAAAGTGAATACATTTTTTTCGTTTCTTTCACTGCAAAAACAATGAATCAATTAAAAAAAAGGTAATATCAAACATGCATAGAATGATTTTATACTATCTTTCTACTTAGAAATATAATTAAAAATTAAATTCTGTTATCATATTTCCATAAAAAAGATCTAAAAATATCAAAGAAAATGTTAAGTGTGATTTTTTAAAAGAATTAATTTGAAAAACCTAATTACATTTGTAAAGAATTTCTAAAGTAGAAATCAGTTATATATAACAGTTTTCAATCTTGTATATGCAGTTTATATTTTTGTGTCGAAATTTTATTATTTAAAACTTATTACTTTTATCTTCCAGTTACACGTTTAATTTTAATACTAATGAAATGAGTGAAGCACATGAAAAACACAAATTTAATACTGACTTTTTATTCATTTGTATGAAATAAAAGTATAGAGTGAAATGAATTAAATTTAAACTGTCAGGATAATAAATTTATAGAAATTTAATGACAATCAGTAATTTCTCCCAACATTAAATTGATTATGGATGAAAAAAAAAAAAATGGGTCACTTCAATAGTATTAACAAATCATGTTGAAACATGGCTTCTCATCAGATATGAACGTTAAGCAACTTTTAGCCTGATAAATACTTTAAAGGAGTGACTGTTTGCGAGTACTAGGTGCCATAAGCAAACACTCCATTTAGGTGTGTAAAAGTGATACAAGTCTTGCTGGGGTTAAAACTGGCATGGACTAGGATCCTGTCAGAAAGGTTGTTCAAGTTATCTTTTTTGTGACCCCAAAACCAGGTAAAAGCTTGCAAGCCTTTGGGTTTGAAAAGAGCTTCATTTACTTACTCAGTTACACAACAGTATTATTATTGATTTTTATGTATTCTTTATTGTATGAAATTAACTCTTCTTGAGAATGACAATTGTAACAAATATAAAAATATCAGCATATTTAGTTGATACTATTGCAAATTAAAATATATACGTAGAGATCTCAACAATATGAATTATTATATTTACATATTTACATGCACACACATACATATACCCCCACCTCTTAAATTACTATAAAACAATTTAATCTCATGTTTCTGAATTTTGTACATGAGAATTGATCATTTTATTTTTGGATTATTTGGATTACAATACTCATCTTCGTTGTTATATTCACAATGTTTCAGTCTATGTAACTTCCAATCTTCTTTAAAATTCCATGTAGGTCTCCTTGTTCGAATGGATGTACAGTCAGAGGTTACATCGGCTGAAACGTTGTGAATATAACAAATAAGATGAAAAGAGTAATCTGAATAATTCAAATATAATCTCATATTATTTACCATCTTGTCAGGAGGTTCGACACAAGATCAGGTGTGGTTTTGAAAAGTCAGCACACCAGGATAAGCGCACTCTGACTTACAAACAATACCCAAGCAGCTTCGTCGCCATTCCCTGGTAATTGTGCCTCAGGTAAATAGAAATAAACTAACCCCTTCTCAAGGCGAAGGTAAAGCCTGAGAGGGTGGATCTCCTAGTACTAAACAGAACCATATCTCAGCTCGACAGCAACAAAGCCACTGTCGGACTGATTTGTACTCATATCCGAATAAACAAGAAACAGTCACGAAAATGCCAGACTTTGCCTAGTTATTTCCCTTGCATCAACTATCATCAAAGAAGCAAATATATCTTTTGACTTTTACATTTTGTCTTTTCATTTTTTATATAAATACATATTTGGTATTTCCTTTTCTTTTTACATTATTTATAGCTAATAAAAATGTTAAAATAATGAAATAAAAATTAGTTAAAATCATAATGTTTTCAATTATGATTCAAGAAGCTGCATCATAATCATCATCTTCGGTTTAATGTCTGTTTTACATGCTGGCATGTTTTGGGTGGCTTTTAGAAATTGACTTCCAAACTAACCTATCTCTGGGTAGGTCTTTATTTATCTCTCCTTCTTTCAAATCCATCCTTATCACTTTTTTCCCCCTTTTTTTTTCTTGGCATTCCTCTGCCAACTGACTGCCTCAATTGTTCTAGATCTATAATCTTTACAACTGTTAGGAAAAAAATCACAGAAAATACACGAACTAATCTAATCCAAACAGACTATTGAATAAATGAGATATAGTAAATACAGATTTCAACAGTTCATCAAAATAGGAAGATATGTGGAATTTAGATTTAATCTGTAATGTATATTATATATACTGTGAGATTTTTTTCCTTTTAAAGTGGATATAAGATTAAAGATTAAGACAATAAATGACTTAAGAGGCATAATAAATAAATAAAAAATTCTTTGTTTTTTTTTTCCATTTTTTTTTTACAGATATTTAATAACAAAATATCAACATATATATATATTAAACCATGATGTTAGGTAAATTATAATAAACTTGTACATAATATATTATTAATTGCTAAAAATGCTTTTATAGTATGAAAATTTGACTTTTCTATCATTAAATGTTTTACTAATTACGATTGTGACTTTTTGATTTCCAGTTAGCATATGTATATCTAAAGTTAATTTTCAAAACCTAATCAGTAAAAAAAGTATGTGGATTCTTGTTCTTTTTTAATGTATATGTAAAACTCATCAATCGCTATAAGTTTTAATATTTTTTTTATTCATTCTTTAAAACAAAGAAAAAAACTATATTATACTAATAAAATGTCATAATAATATTGAAATGATTTCAATGATAAATTAAAAAATATATATTTAAGTATTTTCTTTAATAAATTTTGTCATGGTTGACAAATATGAATACAGTTTTCAATCTTTAAGAGAAGTGCTTTTAATTTAATCATAAAATACTTTCTATTTGTCAAAGAGAAAATTATTGTAAGATATGTTTTTGTAAATTGCATCCATTAAATACATGTGAAACATAGTCATTTAATAAATAGAATAACAGACAAAGATGGCTGCCAAGCTAGTGTAACATAAAAGTACACACGAAAAGCAACGAATAAAAATGATCTGAGCAATTAATAAGAATAAACTTTATTTTTAAATTATTTTTGAAATTAAAAAAATACATCAAATTTAATCCAAAGTTATTACAAATAAATGTTGTGTATTTCCTTTCCTTCTCTCTGAAAACTTTAAAATACAGACAAATATGAAACATTAAACGGTAAAAAATCTATTTGCTTAAAATATCTCAATAATTCTTTATCAATTTGAAATGTGAATTATTAACTTACCTTACTTTTTTATGATCCTCTCAGACAATTTAAATTGTGTTTTATGATCTTCTTAGACAATTTAAATTGTGTTTTATCATCGGGAGAAAATACAACAAAGGAACTGTTATCCTGTGTGTGTGTGTGTGCATATATATGTTAGTGCGTATTGTGTAAATGTATATCAACTCTGTAGTCCTAATAAGTATGATGTGTGTGTAATGGACGCCACTCACCCTAATAAAACAGTGTTTGAATATACAGTAAAATACATTTAAAAAAATATTTTTTACAATTAAACTACTTTAAATGTTTTTCTGTAAAAAAAAGTTTGTCCTGAATTTTTTTGAAATAAAAACTATTCTTTGTTCTTTTTCCCATCATGCAAAATGAGAAGATTTCTATTCGTCTATTTATTAAGTTTTTTCTTCCTTTCTTCCATCTCCTCAGATTAGAGAGACAAATAAAAAATAATAACCATTTTTTTATAGTTTTCTAAGTTTTATTCAATTCCAGATTTTAAACAAAAAATCTTTCAGATTAATTATTTAGAAAATAAGTGAAATAATTTGTAAATGTTATTTTAATTTTAAGCATTTTAATTATTATTTTGAGCTTATTAATGGCTTGAATGTGTTTCATGAAACCTCACAAATATGAATACATTTTTCCATCTTAAACTCAGGTTTATATACAAGTACTTTTACTTTATACACACTTATCATAAAAAATAATAATCATAATGATTAATATATATTTCAAACGGTTTTAACATATACAATATTGCAAAAAAAAATATTTTCATGTATAACAATTATGCTTAATTTTATAAAAAAAACAAAATCTGACAATGTTAAATGTTCTGAAGAATTCAAAACAAAAAAATATAAAGAATTAAAACTTATACATGATTTCCATAGGTAGTAATTACAACCTAAAGCCTGTTAAGATAATCAAGTCAACATATATAGTATATATATATATATGTTGATATATTTGAATATGTTAAGAGAACTTTGAATAGATTAATTAACTACTTTTTATCAAACTGTTCAGAATTTTCAAAAGTCTTATTTATCTTTACTCTCATAATATTTTTTAATTTATTTAGGAATTCATAACAGAAAATGATTGCAAGCAAATGTGATGTATACAGTGTATGATTAGTGTATTTTGTGTGGTACAGGAGGCAGTGGTCTGGCATTGTGAGTAATTTGAATGCTGTCTGATAAATGATGTGATCTTTGTTCTGTTTCCTCTCTCAGCAAATTGTTGGCATTATTTGTTGCTTTTGAAAAACATCTGGCTGAAATTGTTGTTGATTCATTTGGGTAGTTAAAGTTTCCTTCTATGTTCCTCTTATCTGTCATATTCACCTGCCCAACATGTGGCTTGAAGAATTGTGGAATCAGATGATCTGGAAACAAAGAAACAACTCTCAATAATATACTCACATGGTATTCATATGTAGATAATACATTTAAAAAAAGTAAGCTTGTTTTTACATAAGCATCAATTGTTTACTTACCTGTCATCTCTTCTGTATGTCCTGTACCTACTTCACTCCAACCACGTCCACTGTCAGCATGAGAAGACAATGTAGATCTCCATGTTGGACAATAAGGAGTTACCAATATGTTCTTATCTCCATTCTGAAAGTTTGGCGTCATCTGCATCACAATGGAATAAAAAATAAAATAAAAACTGAACAAATATCAAAAAGGAAGGTTTATTATTATATGTTATATAGTTAAAGATATAAAATTATACAATCATTTTTCTATAATAAAATAGTGTTTGAATGCAAAAATTTATATTTAGAGGAAATTAAAATATTAGAAAATAACAAAAATATCTTTAAATTCAATAAAAACATGTTTTGTATATAATGCTCTACATTTCAGAACAGGTTATTAGGTATCAATATTTTTCTAACTCATAAAACAGTTTTATCAGTACATAACTAACAAAAGATTAATGAGAACTTTATTCAGTACACAAAGATAAAAACTAAACTAATATTTAAAAAAACGGACCAAATAGGTTGTAAGGACCCAAGAAAAAAACAAAGAGGAACGGGACGTATTTGGGTCTACACTGGTTGACCTTCGCACACTGTAAACAAATGGTTTATCGTCAGAAGGTTAATTTTTAATATAGGGAAAAATTTATTTTAAGAAAAAAGAGATTGTGTCCCTATTTACTTGCCTCTCCAACGAGGGCGCAATGCATAATAAAATAGAACTAATAAACAAATGAATCATTATCCCTATTTATCAAAACAGAAGATTCTATTTTTGGGGTTGTGTATGCTTTCAGCATCCTAAATTCTCGTTTAAAATTACTTCATTCTCTACGATTATCCGATTTATATTTAAATCATTATAATTTTAATAAATATAGTTTTTTTTTTCTTTTAAAGGTCAGGGCCAGTTTTGAAAAAGATAATTTCTGTGTGCCTTTTTAAGACAATCCAATATTTATTTAAATATTTTTTGTAAAACATTTGGCTTTTATCTTTGACCTTTTGGCTAGGAGCAAAGTGTAGTATCAGAACAGATACTACACTTCATCTTTCTTCTCTTCGGCCAGTGACTGAGAAATCCTTCTCGACTGAGACAATATTAATTTTCGTCCCAAGCCAGAGTGCCTTTTTTTTGAGAGCTGGATTTTCCCTACATTAAAACCCGGCCTTGTATCTAATCTGCCCTATTGGGGAGGCAAAAAGTGTTTTTATAATTAAAAATTTATTATTTTATAAATTTTTAATGTCGGTTTTTAATGTAGGGAAAATCCAGCTCCCCAAAAACTCTAAACTAGATTGAGACAAAAATAAAAATTGCCTCAGTCTTGAAGGATTTCTCTTCACTGACCGAGGACAGAAAAGATATTTACAAAAGGATGCAAAATAGTTTTAATTAAAAAAGTTAAATGTTATTTTGTTTGTTTATACGTTTTGCTTACAGGAAAAAGTTTGTAAACTTATTTTTTTGGAAGAGGCTATATTGCCGGTCCCGGCAAAATAACGATTCCTGCGTTATATTGCCGGTCCCGGCAAAATAACGATTCCTGCGTTATTTTGCCGGTTCATGTATATTTAACTAAATTGTTAAACATACAGTGACGCCCGGCACAATAATTATTTACTAATGTAAAGGGATCGTTATTATGCCGGTTCATTATTTTTAAAAACCTAATTGTTATGGCCTTGCGAAAGAAAAGGTAATTAAATAAATAAGGGCAAGTATTTAAAAACAATTTGTTTTCATCATCAGTTGTGTCGGTTAAAGAAATTTAAAAAAATCGACCTGCCCTATTGTGTCGGTTAAAGAAATATCTGCTTACTTTTCATAATAGAATTAATGTTGATGAATTTTCCCAACATTACTAAGTCTGCTCTCGATTTAAGTAATTGAAATTTTCCTTAAGTTATATATAAGTTATATATAAAGAAAAAATAAGCAACAAATAAATGTTACCAAAGGCAACATAAATTATTATTCTACCTACCTGTATAAGTTTATTTGTTTATTTTATTATTTATTTTGATAAATGATTTTTTTTTATAAAATAAACAATCAAATAAATAAATAAACTTATACAGGTAGAAGAATAATTTATGTTGCCTTTGGTAACATTTACTTGTTAAAAATGTGCTTTACAAAGGAAGGATCTTAATGTAAAATTCTGATTTTCTTTATGAAGAAAAACTTCGATAATGTTAAAATATACAGAAAATCACTGGATTTAAACAGTTTCTATTTTAAAATGTTCTTTCAATGAAATCATAAAATAAGTCGTAATTTTGAAGAGTTCACTCCTAATCGAATCAACCGGAAGTAAAAATTAATTTTATCGTTATTTTAAAATATATTGTCGCTTAATAAAGTTTTAAATTATACAAAAAATCAATCAGGCAAAGATTAATTAAAAACAAACAAAAAAAATCAATCAGGCAAAGTTTTAAATTAAAAAAAACAAAAAAAAAACAATCAGGCAAAGTTTTAAATTATAAATAAAATTTCGTTTGATAAAGTTTTAAATAATACAAAAAAAATAATTTAAATAATAAAAAAAAAGTAATTTATAGTTAAATAAACACGAGCCGGCAACATAACGTAAGACTCATTATTGTGCCGGGCGTCACTGTATGTTTAACAATTTAGTTAAATATACATGAACCGGCAAAATAACGCAGGAATCGTTATATTGCCGGTCACGGCAAAATAACGCAGGAATCGTTATTTTGCCGGGACCGGCAATATAGCCTATTCGTATTTTTTTAGTCTACCTCCACCCCCATGAGGAGACAAAACAGAAGATTACTCGAGTCTGCCTGTAATTTTAAAACTATAAATCGAATAACAAAAAGTGAATTCGAGACACTAAAAATTAAAATGCCTACAAACAAATATAAATATTAAAATATAAACTAATTATTCCTCTTTAAAAGAAAAAAAATGTATATATTTATTAAAATTAGAATAATTTAAATATAAATCGGATAATTGTAAGCAGAGTAATTTTAAAACGAAAAATTTAAGACGCTGAAAGCATATACAACCCCAAAAATAGAATCTTCTGTTTTGATGAATAGGGGCAATGATTCATTTGTTTATTAAAACGTTTTGTAAAAAAAAAAAGATGCATCCTTAAGATTCTATTTTATTATGCATTCCACCTTCGTTGGGTAGGCAAATAAATAGGGACACAATCTCTTTTTTCGTAGAATAAATCTTTCCCTATATTTTAAAACGACCTTGTGACAAAAAAAAACATTTGTTTACAGTGTGTGATGGTCAACTGGAAAAATCCAGTGTGGACCCAAATACGTCCAGTTCGTCTTTGTTTTGTCTGGGGTCCCTAAAACCTCATTGGTCCAAAATAACAAATAATATTTTAAGAATTATGAAGTTTTGTACAGATGTTTTCTTACATATCTATAACAGAAAACATCTGTATAAAATTATTAACAAAAGTTGTCTTATTTATATTTAATTGAAAACTAAAGAAAACATTTCCTAATATAATGACAAAATTCAAAATTACTGTTACCTGACAGGTGATGTCAACAGAATTGTTTGGTCTGATTACTGGTGATTGGTTGATAAACCTGGGATATGACTCCCTTCTGTTGGCTGCCATCTCTTCAGCACTCCTACCAAAGTTTGGATCATTTATCATTGTAGTAGGAACATCTGGCCAAGAGCTCCCTCGATAAGAAGATGACATCAAATGTCTTTGTTCACTCACATATCTATTAGAAACATCATCTCCATCTACACTTGCAGCATTACAACAGCGAAGCACGCAGATGGAGATTGAAGCCGTAACAATGATAGTCACCATCACAGCCAATAACGTAATAATAATCACCATATTAAGATGCACCTTCTCTTCAGACTCACTTTGCACCACACCATTTACTCTTTCCAAAGAAGAAGAAGTCTTGTTTTTCAATAGCAGACTCAAAAAGATTGTAGTTGTGGCTGATAAAACTGGCATACCACTATCCTTCACTACAAACTCCAGTTCATATGAGCCGGCATCTTGTTTGGTAAGGGCACCCGTAGAAGACAACAAACCACTGTAATGGTCAATCGTGAACAACTGTTTCTCATTGCCTGCACTTATTTCATATTTGAGAAATGCATTCTCTTGACTGTCACTGTCATGTGCCCTCACAACTGTCAAGTTCTTGCTTTCATCAGCAAAATACACAACTTCCACATTGTGTGGATTAACACTGGGAAATGTAAAATATGGACTGTTATCATTTTCATCTTCAACCTCAACAATCACATCCACTGTATTATTCAATGATGGCATTCCATTGTCTTTCACCAAAACCTCAAACTTATAAACATCTTGTAATTCATGGTCCAATGATTCACTTGTTGAAATAAAACCATCTTTTGTGATCACAAAAGGCAGCAGCACCTCTTCACTTTTATGCGCATTTCTTTGCAGAGAAAACATCAGTTCCCCTCCAGCTCCCAAGTCCGGATCAGATGCATTGATTGAGCCGACATCAATGTCAGCCTTCTGGTTCTCATTGATACGGAATTTGTATCTGGCTTTACAAAATTTCGGCTTCACATCATTCACATCCATCACTTTAATTGAAAACTTACTCTCACTATGGCGTGGTGGGAATCCCATATCTTCACAGCTGATTGTGATGTCATGATGTTCCTCTGTCTCTCTATCCAATGGGTCTTTCAGAATCACTTGGTATTTGTTCAATCCTTGACCTTTCAGTTTAAACTTATCATGATGGAGATCACATATAACCTCTCCATTCTGACCAGCATCATGGTCAGTTACTTTTACATATGCAATAAAACTGCCCACTTCAATGTCTTCAGAAATTGTTGTAGAGTTTTCAGTAGATGAGGATGAGAAAAAGTTCACATCTATTTTGGGAGCATTATTTCTTTGGTTAATAACATTCACTTTGACCATAGCAAAAGAACTTAATGGTGGATGACCTCCATCTTTTGCTTCAATGTACAAATTATGGATTAAATTATCTCTTGGTTTTATTTCATTTATCAGAAAAATCTGTCCGGTTATTTTGTTTAATTTGAAATTATTTTTAGCAAAATCTGTTGTTTTTGAATCAAAATGATAGGAAATATTTCCATTACTTCCTGAATCTAAATCTGAAGCAGATAAAATGACTATCGGTCTGCTCATATCATGTTCATTTTTTATAGTAACATTGTAAAACTTTTTAGAAAAGACTGGAGGATTATCATTGATATCTTTGACAGAGATTAAAACTTTTAAAGCAGCTTTCTTTGTAGGAGTTCCTCCATCTTTTGCAGTTACTTGAACAACATATGAATTTTTCTTTTCTCTGTCTAATCTCTCTTCTAAAACTATACTCAAATCTGATTTTCCAACAAGTGTTTTAGACACTGACAATGTAAATGGATCTTCATCATCTTTGTTCAGTTCATAAAAAATCTGGGAATTCTGACCGCTGATATCTTTATCCATAGCATGTGGAATTGACTTTTTCAATCCAATTGCAACATCTTCATCAAATTCAATATGAATTTCATTGGCCGGAAATTCTGGCTGATGATCATTCACATCTTTTATGATTATTTTGATCTCTAAAAGTTTTATGAAGGATTTATCTTTTTTCACAGCAACATCAATCATTTTAAAGCATTCTATGCTGAAAATGCAGAATGACTCTGCATCTAATATTTGTGCCGTATATAATTTTCCTGAATTCTTGGCAACACGGAATAGTTGAGATTTTCCTTTTTTGTGTTGTGTGAAGGTGATGTGTCTCTGATCTTTTGGAGAAATATTATCCATAACATGAGAGTCTGTAGCAATATTACCAATGTATGTGCCGGGACTCTGTTCTTCTTCCACATTGTAGATGAGATCAGCACACAGACAGGCAGGGAAGGCAATTAGTAGAATGTATAGATGTGCTTTCATCTTCTTTCAGGTAACAACTGAATAAAAGAAAACATTGATTTAAATAAGTTTTGCTTTTCAGCTAAAAGAAAAAAGAAGGAATCACAAAGCATTAAAATTTAAATGTAAAATGAGTGTTAAGTTAATCTTCATTTAATTTTCACAAAAAACTTATTTATAGTTGTTTTGTTCTATTTTTTAGTGCTATGATGAGAAAATAACATTTATATGAAAAATTATTTTAATTTTAATTTATTAAGAGCATTAATTGAAATATTTCCCTGAACATTTCCACAAAAAAAATCTCATCTGATATTAAAAAGGTTAACATTTATTTCGGAATATATATTTATCCTTCTAAATATGGAAATCTGTTTTTTTTTTCATGAAAACTAAAGTCCAAATGACTTATGTACGCATTGATTCCACTTAATCTTGCAAAATTATACAATTTCATGTGATTCTTAACAATCTCCTTTATTCACATTAACAACACATCCAAATTCAACCAATACTTTTAAAATTCAAACATTTTTACAATTAATTATTTTAATTTGTGTATAAAAAAATGATTGATTTATTTTTATATTTTCATAAAACAATATCTTTTCAAAATCTTTTTTCTCATATGATTTGATAATAAAATGTGAAAATCGAAAATAACATTCATCAGTTTGAATCATTTAGATTATCCAAATTAATTAGATTATACTAAGCAACTACCAGTTCATAGAATGTATTCTTCAAAAGCTGGATTCTGTTTACAATGAAATCATTTCAAAGATATTTTACACTATATTAGCAGAAGAACAGTTATAATTTTATTTTCATCATTAAATGTTTTACTAATTTATAAAAAAATATTCTTATCATGACAAGAACATTAAACTAAAAAATAAAAATATATTGAATTTTTGTTAAACTTTAAAAAATAATTCATTGATGTGTCATAAATTATGTCTTATTCAAGAGAATGTTGTCTCTAGTTTATTTTCAGAGTGTTAATGTGTTTTTAAAACAAGAATAATTAATGATTAAAATTATATTTTACTATCAATTTTATTTTGATACAAAAATTATTAGATATCTTGAAAAAAATTCAAATAGCCATCCAAATATTTTGATGAAACAACCTGAATGGCTATATTTAACTGAGATTTAAAATGTGAACATTAACGTGAATTCTTGACTGAACAAGATAGAATAGCAATTTGCTTTAACATTTTTGCTGTTTTTCTTTTTGGCAATTAAATCCAATCTAATGCTAGTTAATATATTATTGACTCTACAATATTTATATTTAGTTGAGTGAGATACTTCATTCATTTAAAATAAAGTTTTCGTATTAGGGAATTAGTTAATTTAGTAAATAATATCTAGTAATAACATAACGAGAAATGTATAAATATATATTTTTCACTTTAACCGCACAAAATGATAAGCAGGTTTCTTATTATTAGTTCATGAATTAGTAACAAAATTAAAATGCAATAATACTTTGTGTAGTTGAATTATATTTTGCAAAACATAATTGCTCAAAATCCATTTTAATTGTTTTCTCGCAGTAGATTTTACTTCATTTTATGACTTCTAATAAAGTACAAGACATTTGTTTTTTAATAAAACTAAATAAATTGTTTCCTTTCTTTCATTGATAAAAACAATGAATTAATTCAAAATATATCATATAGGCATAGACTGATTTTAAATCATCTAATTAAAAATATAATTAAAGAATTAAAATATAATAACAGAATTTAACTGTTATTATATTTCCATAAAATGATCTACAAATATAAAAAAAAATGTTAAGTGTGATTTTTGAAGAGGATTAATTTGACTCATATGAAAAACCTAATTACATTTGTAAAGAATTTCTAAAGTAGAAATGAGTTATATATAAGAGTTTTCAATCTTTTATTCAAAGTTTAGTTTTTTTCTCTCGAAATTTAATTATTTAAAACTTATTACTAGTATTATTATATTCCAGTTACAAATTTGGTTTTAATAAAAATGAAACGAGTGAAGCACATGAAAAACACAAATGTAATACTGATTTTTTATTCATGTTATATATCAGATGAAATAAATATATATAGAGAGAAATTAATGAAATTTAAACTGTCAGGATTGTTTTCAAATGATGCTAAATTAATAGAAATGTAATGACAAAAAAGACATTTTCCCAACATTAAACTGATTATTGATGGAAAAAAAGTCAAAAATGGTTCACTTCAATTAACAAATCATGTTGAAACATGGGTAACTTTTTGCCTGATAAATACTTTAAAGGGGGTGACCATTTGCAAGTACTAGGTACCATCAGCAAACACTCCATTTAGGTATGTAAAAGTGATACAATTATAGCTGTGATTTAAATTAGCACAGACTAGGATCCTGTCAAAAAGTTTGTTCAGGCTATCTATATTGTGCTACAAACACCAGGTAAAAGCAACATTCCAACAAGCCTTTGGGTTTGAAAAGAGCTTCATTTACTTACTCAGTTACACAACAGTATTATTATTGATTTTTATGTATTGTATGAAATTAACTCTTCTTGAGAATGACAATTGTAACAAATATAAAAATATCAGCAAATTTACTTAATACTATTGCAAATTAAAATATATACATAGAGATCTCAAAAATGTGAATTATTATATTTACATGCACGAATATGCATATCCTCCCACCCCTAAAATTGCTAAAAAAAAATAATCTTATGTTTCCTAATTTTTAGATGAGAATTATCTTTTTTTGTTATATTCACAATGTTTTGGTCCAATCTTCTTTGGAATTCAAAATAGGTTTCCTAGTTCGCCTATTAGGTTCCAAAGTTTGAATAGATGAACCTGAAGAAGGTCACAGATTACATCGGCTGAAACGTTGTGAATGTATCAATGAAAATAGTAGACTGAATAATTCATATAATGCAAATATAATTTTATATTCAAATAAACACGAAACAGCCATGAAAATACGAGACTTTCCCTAGTTATTTCCCTTGCATCAACTATCATCAAAGTAGCAAATATATTTACATTCGCGCTTTTCACTTCCGATATAAATTAATATTCGATTTTTTAAAAATTTATTTAGCTAATGAAAATGGCAAAATACTAAAATACCATTTTTAGAAAAAACACACATGAAAACGATAAAATAATTGACTACGATAAAATCCATTTTGTAGAATGAAATTTTGTAATATGATTTAAAGCCAATTGATTTCATTGATACATTTGATGAAAATAAAATGTAAATTCAATTTTACTAATCTTTCTAATAATTTTCTTCTTCAAGATTGAAGAATATGTACTAAGCTAAATAAAAATTAAAGTCATGTTTTCAATTATGATACAAGAAACTGCATCATCATCATCATCATCATCATCATCATCATCATCATCATCATCGGTTTTACATGCTGGAATGTGTTGGGCAGCTTTTAGAAATTGTCTTCCAACTAAGGATAGGTTTTTATTTATCTCTCTTTCTTTTAAATCCACCCTTATCACTTACTCCTATCTTTTTATTGGACTTCCTCTGCCAACGGCTCTGCTACCTCAACTGTTCTACATCTAAATTTTTGCAAATTTTGGGAAAACACATACACTAATCTAACTCAACAGACTACTGAATAAATAAGATGTAGTACATACAAATCTCAACAATTTATCAAAATATGAAGATATGTGGAATTTGGAATTTAATACAGAAAAGTGTAAAGTTGTATCTATTGGAACAAAAACTCTACAATATGAATACAGATCAAACAACAGGAGAATTAAAAAAATAACTGAAAAATTTGACTTTGGAGTAAAGTTTAATGATAAATTTAAATCTCATAATCATATTTTATATGTTATCTCACGGGCAAAAGAAATGATTGGTTGGATGATTAGAAATTTTATTTCAAGTGTAGCAAATGTTAGAATATTAAAAAATTTGATAAGACCCCCATGTCAAACATTGTAGTGAGTGCTGTGAACCAGTAATTAGACAAGAGAGTTGGGATATAATATCAAAATTGGAAGGTGTACAAAGAAACTTTACTAAAATAATAAGACTAAAGGATAAGTATGGGTTGGAATTCTTAGGCTTAACTATTTTACTAGAGAGCAGAATAATAAGTGACTTGAGATCTTGAAAAGGATTAATGGGATTTCTAAACATGGAATACATATTTAATATATTTTCTTGCACTGCAAATTTCATCATCATCATCATCATCATCATGTCCGTTTTATATGCTGGCATGCTTTGGACTGCTTTTGGAAATTACTTACAAGCAAACCTATCCTTGGATAGGTCTTTATTTATCCCCCTTTCTCTCCATTCTTATCACTCCCTCTCTTGTTTTTCTTGGGCTTTCCCTGTAGAATGAACTTGCTACCTCAATTGTTCTACATCTACTAACCCAAGCATTCTCATCCATGACTTCAATGTGGCCATACCATCAGTCTTCTATTCTGTGCACATCTCCCTATACTGTCCAGCTTTAATCTTCCTCTGAGGTCATCAGATCTAAGCATGTCTTTAAGACTTATATTACACATTCAATGTATCATTCTCATATCGTTTCTCTCCATGCAGTGCATGTCCTAAACCAACACTGACCAGGTTTCACTTCCATACATCATCACACTGCATACATGTGCTTGATAGACTCTTCCTTTGGTCGACAGTGGTAATGCTCTGCTGGTTAGTAATGGCAGAAGTTTTTTGAACTTATTGGCAAGAAAATTTCACAAAACTAAATTTACCACATAGTTAAACTTTTTTCTAATAAAATAATATAGTTTTGGAACAAATTCCATAATACGGTTAAAATAGATCTAATGTTAATCATTTTAAAAATAAAGTATATGAATTCAGAAGTAAGTGTGAAAATTAATTTGCAAGGAAATTTTGGGGGTCTATTTGGTGAAATATTTAGGAGAATTTAATCTGTATATTATTATTATTTATTCTCTGAGATTTTTTTCTTTTAAAGATGACATGAGATTTTTTATTAAAACAAGGAATGACTTAAGAAGCATATTAAATAAATAAAAATTCTCTTTTATTTTTTATTTTTTATATATTAATAAAGATATTTAATAAAAATAATCATCATATATGTAAGGCCATGATGTTAGGTAAATTATAATAGAAACATGTACATCATATATTATCAACTGCTAAAAATGCTCTTAGAGTATAAAAATAAAATTTGACGTTTCTACCATTAAATGTTTTATTAATCACAATTGTGACTTTATGGTATGTGACTTTAGATCCGGTTAGCATATGTATGTCTAAGTTGATTTTCAAAAGCTAATAAAAATATGTGGAAACAGTTTTTTTTATGTATGTTTGATTCATTCTTAAAACAATATATATATATATATACACACACTAACCAAATGCCATAATTATATTTAAATGAGAAATTAATGCATATATATTTGAGTGTTTTATTTTATTTTAAGAAATTTTGTCATGTTGACAAATATGAATACAATTTTCTATCTTTAACACAAGCTTATATATAACTGCTTTTAATTTAATCATAAAATACTTTCTATTTGTAAATGTGGAAATTATAGTAAGAATTATTTTTGCCAATTGCATCTATAAAATACATGTGAAACATAGTCATTTAATGAATAGAATAACACATAAAGATGGCTGCCAATTTAGTGTAACATAAATGTACACAAGAAAAGCAATGAATAAAACCGTTTCATGAATAAAAATGATCTAAATGATTAATAAGAATGAAACTTATTCTAAAATTATTTTTAAAATAAAAAAGTAACAAATTGAATTCAATGTTATTACAAATAAATGCTGTGTATTTCTCTTTTGTCTCTCTCACTCTCTCTCTCTGAAAACTTTAAAATGCAAAGAAATATGAAACGTTTTTCAAACAAAAAAAATTATCAGCTTAAAATATCTCCATAATAATTCTTAATCAATTTGAAATTTGAATTATTAACTTACCTCAATTCTTTTATGATCCTCTCAGTTCTAGAATTTTAGACAATTTAAATTGTGTTTTATCCAGTGTTTTTAATAGAAAGAAAATGAAACAAAGGGACTGTTATCATGTGTGTGTGCATATATATATTAGTGTGCCTTCTGCAATCGTATATCAACACTGTAGTCCTAATAAGTATGATGTGTGTGTAATGGAAGCCACTCACCCTTATAAAAAGTATTTGAAGATACAGTAAAATACATTTTTACAAATATTTTTTTACAATTGAACTACTTTAAATGCTGTTATGTAAAAAAACCTTGTCCTGAGATTTTATAAAATAAAAACTATTCTTTGTTCTTTTTTCCCATCATGCAATATGGGAAGATTTCTATTCATCTATTTATTAAGTTTTTTCCTCCTTTCTTCCATCTCTTCAGATAAGAAAGACAAGAGTTTTTATTTAAATATAAAATATATTACTGAAACAAAAATAATAACCTTTTTTAATAGTTTTCTAAGTATTTTTAAATTCAGAATTTATACAAAAATCCTAAATTACAAATTCATATTTAAAAAAAAATAAGTGGAATAATTTTAATTATTTTAATTGTAAGCATTTTAATATTTATTTTGAGCTTTTTAATGCCTTGAATGTGTTTCATCAAACCTCACAAATATAAATACATTTTTTCATTTTAACGCAGATTGATATACAAGTATCATTAATTTCTAGACATCTATGAAAGAAGATGAAAATTTAAAGAATTCAATAGTTACCATAAAAACTTATATATACTTCAAACTGCCTGAACATATATAATATTGCTCTCTTTGTAAGACAAATATATTCAATAACAATAATGTTTACTTTTATAAAAAAAAACTAAATCTGTCTAAAATATTTTGAAGAGTTCCTTTGCCAACAAAAAGATACTAAGAATTTAGATTTGTTCATAATTTTTATATGTAGTAATTACAACCTACAGCATATCAAAGAATCATGCCAACATATATATATATATATATATATATATATATATATGTTTATAGAATTACCAGTTTTAGTTCGGATCAACAAACGTCTTCAGAAAACCTTTTTCTGAAGATATTAGTTTATCCGAACAAAACCGGTAGATCTCTCATTTTTTAAATTTTTCCTGTGTTTGATTGGTTTTCTATTCCGTCTTTCATACATTCTGTCTCCACAACATTTAATTTTATGACACCCGCATATGTTTAGAGAACTTAAAATAGATTAATTAATTGTTCAGAATTTTCAAAAGTATTATTCATTTTTACTCTCATAATATTTTCAAATTTATTTATATAAAAAATTCATAGGAGAAAACTAGTGAAAACAATATAATGTTTAAAGTGTAGTATTAGTGTATTTTGTGTGGTACAGGGGGCAGTGGTCTGGCATTGTGAGTAATTTGAATGCTGTCTGATAAATGATGTGATCTTTGTTCTGTTTCCTCTCTCAGCAAATTGTTGGCATTATTTGTTGCTTTTGAAAAACATCTGGCTGAAATTGTTGTTGATTCATTTGGGTAGTTAAAGTTTCCTTCTATGTTCCTCTTATCTGTCATATTCACCTGCCCAACGTGTGGCTTGAAGAATTGTGGAATCAGATGATCTGAAAACAAGAAACAAGTTTCAATTCTATAGTCAGATTGTATTCATATGTAGATAATGCATTTTTAAAAAGTAAGATTGTTTATAAGTAAGTATCAACTGTTTATTTACCTGTCATCTCTTCTGTATGTCCTGTGCCTATTTCACTCCAACCACGTCCACTGTCAGCATGAGAAGACAATGTAGATCTCCATGTTGGACAATAAGGAGGCATCAATGAGTTCTTATCTCCATTTTGAAATCCAGGTGTCATCTGCATCATAATGTAATAAAAAAGTTTTTAAAATTTACAACTTATAAAAAAAAGGTTTTTTATTATTATAAGTAATTTAATTAAAAATATAACTCTATAAAATTTCTGTCAATATCAAACAAGTTTACAAAATTGGAGACTAACAAAAATATAATCTTTAAATGCAATAAAAAATATATGGTTAATATATTATGTTTTACAATCAGAGTATTACTGATCAATATTTTTGCATCTCAGAAAATAATATGTATCTAGTTTATTCATAAAACAATTAATAAGAATTTTTGTATAAAAATAGAAAATTTAACTAATATAAAAGTAATAAGTAAAAGTTACAGAATTAAATCCAAATTTTCATTAGGATTCATTTTTTACTAATTGATATAAAAACATCTATATACAAGTTGATTTATCATATTTCAATTAGACATTTGAAAGTTAAGCATGATATTTCCTCATGTTAAAATAAACAAAATCACAAAATTACTCTCTTACCTGACAGGTGATATCAACAGAATTGTTAGGTTTGATTACTGGTGATTGGTTGATGAATCTGGGATATGATTCTCTTCTGTTGGCTGCCATCTCCTCAGCACTCCTACCAAAGTTGGGATCATTTATCATTGTAGTAGGAACATCTGGCCAAGAGCTCCCTCGATAAGAAGATGACATCAAATGTCTTTGTTCACTCACATATCTATTAGAAACATCATCTCCATCTACACTTGCAGCATTACAACAGCGAAGCACGCAGATGGAGATTGAAGCCGTAACAATGATAGTCACCATCACAGCCAATAACGTAATAATAATCACCATATTAAGATGCACCTTCTCTTCAGACTCACTTTGCACCACACCATTTACTCTTTCCAAAGAAGAAGAAGTCTTGTTTTTCAATAGCAGACTCAAAAAGATTGTAGTTGTGGCTGATAAAACTGGCATACCACTATCCTTCACTACAAACTCCAGTTCATATGAGCCGGCATCTTGTTTGGTAAGGGCACCCGTAGAAGACAACAAACCACTGTAATGGTCAATCGTGAACAACTGTTTCTCATTGCCTGCACTTATTTCATATTTCAGAAATGCATTCTCTTGACTGTCACTGTCATGTGCCCTCACAACTGTCACGTTCTTGCTTTCATCAGCAAAATACACAACTTCCACATTGTGTGGATTAACACTGGGAAATGTAAAATATGGACTGTTATCATTTTCATCTTCAACCTCAACAATCACATCCACTGTATTATTCAGTGATGGCATTCCATTGTCTTTCACCAAAACCTCAAACTTATAAACATCTTGTAATTCATGGTCCAATGATTCACTTGTTGAAATAAAACCATCTTTTGTGATCACAAAAGGCAGCAGCACCTCTTCACTTTTATGCGCATTTCTTTGCAGAGAAAACATCAGTTCCCCTCCAGCTCCCAAGTCCGGATCAGATGCATTGATTGAGCCGACATCAATGTCAGCCTTCTGGTTCTCATTGATACGGAATTTGTATCTGGCTTTACAAAATTTCGGCTTCACATCATTCACATCCATCACTTTAATTGAAAACTTACTCTCACTATGGCGCGGTGGGAATCCCATATCTTCACAGCTGATTGTGATGTCATGATGTTCCTCTGTCTCTCTATCCAATGGGTCTTTCAGAATCACTTGGTATTTGTTCAACCCTTGACTTTTTAGTTTAAACTTATCATGATGGAGATCACATATAACCTCTCCATTCTGACCAGCATCATGGTCAATTACTTTCACATATGCAATAAAACTGCCCACCTCAATGTCTTCAGAAATGACTGTAGAGTTTACACTAGAAGTGGCTGACAAAAAGTTCACATCTATTTTGGGAGCATTATTTCTTTGATTGATCAGATTCACTTGAACCATAGCAAATGAACTTAATGGAGGATGACCCCCATCTGTTGCTTCTACATACAAATTCTGAGTTAACTTTTTTCCAATTGGAATTTCTTTGTACAAAAATATGTCACCAGTCAATGGGTTTACTTTAAAATGTCTTTTAACAAAATCTGATGTTTTTGTATTAAAATGATAGGAAATGTTTCCATTTTGTCCTGAATCTAAATCTGTAGCTAATAAAGTAGCAACGGGAGATGTTTCACTTGGTTCATTTTTGATAGAAACATTGTAGAGTTTTTGAGAAAAGATGGGAGTATTATCATTGATATCTGTGACTGAAATATGAACATCTAAAACACTTTGTTTTGAGGGTGATCCTCCATCTTTGGCAATCACTTGGATTAAGTAAGAGTCTTTTACTTCTCTGTCTAATCTTTCTTCCAATATAAGGTTAAGATCTGATGTTCCAAACAAAGTTTTAGACACTGACAATGTAAATGGGTCTTCATCATCTTTTTTTAGTTCATAACTAATCTGGGAATTCTGAACACTGATATCTTTATCTGTAGCATGTGGGATAGACTTTTTCAATCCAGTTGCAACATCTTCATCAAATTCGATGTGAATATCTTTGTTAGGAAATTTTGGCTGATGATCATTCACATCTTGTATGATTATTTTAATCTCTAAAAGTTTTATGAATGACTTGTCTTTTCTGACAGCAACATCAATCATTTTGAAACATTCTGCATTCAAAGTACACAAAGACTCTGCATCCAATATTTTTGCTGTGTATAATTTTCCTGAATTCTTTCCGGTACGGAATAACTGGGAATTTCCTTTTTTAAGTTGTGTGAAGGTTATATGTCTATGATCTTTTGGAGAAATATTAGTCATGACATGAGAGTCTGTAGCAATATTGCCAATGTATGTGCCAGGACTTTGTTCTTCTTCCACATTGTAGATGAGGTCAGCACACAAACAAGCAGGGAAGACAATTAGTAAGATATATACACGTGCTGTCATGTTCTTTCAGGTAACAACTGTATAAAAGAAAGCATTGATTTTAAATGAAATCAAAATGGATTCAAATTTTAAAGTTAAATAACTTTAAATCATCACTGGGTTATGATGAAAAGATTAACCTAGTTGAAAATCTTCACAGGGGCAAACTTACAGCATGTCTGTTCAGCTATCCAAAGAGAGGCATCTTACATGAGAATAAAAATAATTGTACAGTTCTGTCAACATTTCCTCACAAATGAGGACACCTTAGGCAACCGGCAATAAATCTGCCCCATGTGAAAAGAGAAGGTAATGCCGGAAATTTAATCAATTTACTTGCTCACAACGGAAAAATTTGACACAAGCTTTGTAAATCCAGCTATCCCAAATGGAAATCATATAGTCTTGTCATTTTTTTTTGAAATACAAAGTGTTTTCAAAAAGTAACGAAAATGAGGATATATTAACCAGAGACAATGGACAAAACATTCATTTTTTCAAAATAAAAAGTGTGTTCAAAAAGTTACAAGAGTAAGGATGTATTAACAATGAACTAGACAGTAGGCACTATTGCAATTCAATAGGTTTTTTTTTCTGAGAAACGTTTTTTCTTTTTTATCATGGACTATAATAATGTTTGATTATAGCCAGATATGATACACACACTTTTGTGAACTCTTATTTTGTGTTATTCATCCACCCAGATGATGCTGAGTGGCCTGCTTGTGAAATATAAAATCAAAAACATAGTTGAAACTTCCACATTTCTTTTTTGCTGGCCTGACAAAAAAAAAAACTTTCAATAAGTTGTCCATTTTCCTACACACTGTACTATTCCGCCCTACTTTCTGGTTTTCAGTACTTGTATCTGAGAGATGCTAATACTCTTACCTATAGTTGTACTATAACTTTAGTTTATTTTAGCAAGCACTATATACCAATAAGTTATCTTATTCTCCTCTTTATAGACTTGTTAGCATCTTACACATTTCACTAAATTGTGTATTATCTTCTTTTATTATTATTTATTTACCTCCACTGTACGAGGTTAGACACAAAGACAGTATATACTAAAATATAAAAACATATTGAATTTTTGTAAGTCATAAAAATATGATTCATTGATGTGTGGAAAATTATGTGTTATTTGAGAGAATGTTGTGTCTAATTTATTTTTAGACTTATTGACTGCGTATCAAAGCTCAAGAATAATTGATAACTAAAATTTTATTTTTTTTTAATAATTATTAGATAATGTTTTTTTAAAAGTTCAAAATTATTTTTCAAATATTTTATGAAACAATCTGGACAGCTATTTTAACTGAGATTTTAAAATGAACTTGAATTCTGGATTGATCAAAATAAAGAAACATTTGCTTTAAAAAAATCTGGTTTAATTAACTCCCTTAAAAATAAGTCTATTTAAGATATTCATTTTAAGCTATTTATTTTCTGTTATTTTACAAAATTCATTTATTTACAATATAGCTTTAGTCTATCGCTTTCTAACAATATTATATCTTAGGGAAGTAATTCAATAAAATAATCTTCAAAAATATAATGATGAATATATATTGACTTCACCACATTAACATTGTATTTACAATTATCATTATTATTTCATGAATTAGTAAAAACATAAAATGGAGAAATGATCTTTGAAGTTGAATTATATTTTGCAAAACATAATTGTTTAATATCAATTCTGATTGTTTGCTAGCAGTAGAGTTTATTTGTGTTTGTGACTTTTAATAAATTACAAGATATATTAGTTTAATGAAATTAAATAGTTTCCTTTCTTTTATTGGAAAAAACAGTGAATTAATTGAAAAAAAAAGAAGACAACGTACAGGCATAAACAGCTTTCATAGTGTATACTTAAAAATATAACTGAAAATTAAATAATATAACAATTTAATCTCATATCTTTATTAAACTAGAAACAACCATGAAAGTACCTAGTTATTTCCCTTGCATCAGATGTCACTAGAGAAACAAATATATCATTTGACTTTTTACATTCATTTTTTATTTCTTATATTATTAAATACTTGATATTTTTTTGTCTCGTTTTTATAATAATTTATAGCCAATGAATATTTTTTACTTATAAATCAATATATATATATATGAAAGATTATACAATTTCTTATGATAAAATCAATTTTCCAGAAGGCAATGTAACAATTTATCAATTAATTTCATTGATATATTTGATGAAAATTGTTACTATTTAATTGATTTGAAATTATTTTATTAGTAATCTATGTATTTCTTGATAATGAATAGAATATTATTACATTTTCAAGATTCAAGAATATATAATAAGTTAAACAGAAACTTGTTAAAATCATCAGATTTTCAATTATTGAAATTTATTAAAATTATTTTATTATTTCATTAAAATTACAAGAAAGTTTGTAAATATTTATAACTTTTTATACAGAAGTCACACTAAACCAACCAAATATACAATTGATAAAAAAGATTTTTGATAACATTTTAAAAATATTTTATAAAAAATCAATATATATCTAATGACATGATATTACGTAAATTGTAATCAACTTGTACATTCTATCTTTATATTAATGTGTCCGTGTGTGTTTGTCTTTCTCGCTTATACAGGACTTAGACATTTTTTTTATTTACTATTAGGTGATTATTTATTGAAATCAAATTTGCAATAGCATCAAACATTTTTTAAATCCAATTAGAAAAAAATATTTAATTAGAAAATTTACGAAGCCATAACATTTCTGTTTTTTCTTAAACAAGTTATCCATTTTAATCTTTTGTTAATAGTTTTTAAAAATCTTTGTGGTTCTTTGAAATTTTAAAGGAATTTGGAAATATGTAAACTATGAAATAGAAAGTAATTTCTGGATGTAAAATACATAGCAAATCTTGATGTATTAAAACATACAACATTAGGAATGTATTTACATCCAATAATTTTATGAATAGATATTTAAAGAACATTACCATTACAAAATTAGTTATGGTTTTAAAACAAGATGGACACCATATTAATTTAATTTAACTTTTCAAATCCTATTAAAAAAATAATTTTGTAAAAAAATAACGGGAGTTAAAAAAAAGGCCAAATAAAAATAAAAGTAAACAGACTCATAGGCTATACTTTGTAGGCACAGCTAGTTTTTAGCAAAAGATTGCTTTTATTATATTAAAATAAAATGTTTTTTTTTTTACTGTAACATTTTGAATAATCACGCTTGTGCCATTTTGTGATTTTGCTTCATTTACAATATTTATTCCTAAGAAAGTTAAATTTTTAAATGCAATGAAATTAAAACTATGAGGAAGACATATTTTTTATAAATGTATGTAGAAAAGCATGATTATAATCTTGATTATTTGTATACATAAAAAATTAAAACAAAAAAGTATATTGTATTAAGCAAATATAAATATATTAAATAAAACATTAACAATATCTATAATTAAGATTTCTTATGTCTAAAATAATTATCTTACAGGATGCAAATATGAATACATTTTTTCATTTTTAACACAAATATATATTTAAGTGGTTTTAGTTTATTAATCATACAATAGCCTTAATTGTAAAAGAGTAAGTTTGTATCCTAATTATGGCAATGAACCTTTTTGTAAATTACATCCAGAAAATTCATGTAAAACATAGAGATATTGAATAAATAAAATAACAGATTAACATGGCTGCCAAATTTGCTTAATACAAAAGTATACAAGAATAGCAATAAATAAAGCCGTTTCATGAATAAAAAAGATCTGAACAATTAATAATAATATAATTTATTGTAAAATTATTTATGACATAAAGCAAAATATGTATTCAAATTTTATTATAAATAAATGTGTATTTTCTTTCTATCTGTAATCTTTAAGATGTTGAAGAAAGCTCAAACGTTTTTCAAAAGTAAAAAGTATCCATATATATATATATATATCCTCTAAGTATTTTCATTAAAACACATAATCAATTTGAAATTTAAATGACTAACTTACCTTATTTTTATAATAATCTTGGTTAAGACATCAAAGAAAATGTAAGCAGTCTTTTATCCAGTGTTTTTAATATACTGAAGACAGAACAAAGAGACGGTTAGTGTGCATACACCAGCTAGTGTGTGAGAGAGGTCATGTATTGTGTAATTGTAAGTGTATATGGAGTCGTCCTAATATGTATGATGTGTGTGTAATGGTTGCAGTTCACCTAGATGAGAAAGAATTTGAAGAAACAGTAAAACTAAAAAAATACATATAATTTTAAATTACATTACTTTAAATAATGTTGTTCATAAAAAAATTGTTTCCTGAGATTTTATAAAATAAAAACTCTGCTTTGTTATTTTTTCCCATAATGCAATGCATGGACATTTCTATTCTTCCGTTTATAAACTTCATTCCTCCTTCCATCTTTTATGATTAGAGAAACTAGAGTTTTTTTTATTTAGATCTCATGGGAAAATTTCACTTTTTCAAATTTCTTAACTTTTATTAAATTCAGACTTTTACACATAAAATTTTAAATTACAAATTCATATTTGGAAAATAAGTCCAATAATTTAAAAACTGACTGTTAATACTAAGCATTAAACATAATTTTTAAATAATTAAAATAATTACATTAACAAACTTTATGAAGTATATTATTTTTAAAGTGAATTCAATATTTATTATCTATTTTGAAAGAGTTTTTACTCATGTATTACTAAAGAAAATTAACAAAAAATAATGTGAAAATGATCATAAAGGTTGATATATATTTTATTCAAATTATGTCACAACATTTGCATGTATTTGTAAAATACTCTGTGTAACAATTATGCTTATTCTATGAAAATACATTAAGTTGTAAATTGTTAAAAGAAAATCTAATAATTTTAGATGTCTGTAAAATTCAGCCTGATATTGATATCTTAAATATCATGTATCAATTACTATTTTAAGATGAGTAAACATGTACTTTTAAGAATATTTATTCTTTTTACATACTAATAACTTTCAAGAAAATAAAAAGTTATAATGTAAAATAATAATCATAAACATTAATATATACTGTCTTAATGTATACAATATTGTATTTTTAAGACAAATACATGTATAATGATTTAGCTTATTTTTATATTAAAAAATATTCAATACTATCAAATTCTTTTTAATTTATTAATTTGAAAATATTAAATGTTTTGAAGAGTTTATTTGCCAACAGGTAAAATATTAAAAAGTTAGACCGATGTACAATTTACTGAGTAAATTTTTAATATAAAATCTATGGAATTTAAAAATAATAGCAACTTTGTAATATATGTGATTCTATTAAGAGTAACTTTAAATAGGTCAATTATTTAATGTTTATCAAATTGTTCAGAATTTCAAAAGTATTATTCATTTTTGCTTTTATTATATTTTCAAATTTATTTATATAAAAATTCATAGGAGAAAATTAGTGAAAGCAAATGTATGATTAGTGTATTTTGTGTGGTACAGGAGGCAGTGGTCTGGCATTGTGAGTAATTTGAATGCTGTCTGATAAATGATGTGATCTTTGTTCTGTGTCCTCTCTCAGCAAATTGTTGGCATTATTTGTTGCTTTTGAAAAACATCTGGCTGAAATTGTTGTTGATTCATTTGGGTAGTTAAAGTTTCCTTCTATGTTCCTCTTATCTGTCATATTCACCTGCCCAACATGTGGCTTGAAGAATTGTGGAATCAGATGATCTGAAAACAAGAAACAAATAAACAACTCTCAATAATATACTCAGATTGCATTCATATGTAGATAATATACAAAATTATTACCCCATATCCTCTCACACTTCTGCTAAAATCTTTGAATCATTAATCACTCTAATGACAGTTTACCATCTTGAAAATGCTAAACATCTCGCTGACCAACAGAATGGATTTAGGTCATCCTGTTCTGCTATTGATATCCAAATGCTCATCACTAAATGTATATTGCTGCATACTTGATATGTTTGGTGAAACTGGGGTAGTAGCTTTAGATATCGGCAAAGCCTTTGACAAGGTCTGGCATGAAAGTCTTCTCAGGAAAATCAACTTGTATGGTATTACTGTACGAATATTTGATATAATCAGATCTTTCTTCACTATAAGAAAGATCCAGGTAATTTTCAATGTCTGTACATCCAAACAACACCACATCAATGCAGGTGTGCCCCAGTGGTTGATACTTGAACCTATATTATTCCTGATCTTCATAAATTACCTCCCTTTGCATCTGAATTGGGTGTCTTTGGTTATAACACCATGCTCTATTTCTGGCATAAGAGGAAATGAAATACCCACACAAGCAAGGCAATGGCTGAATGTTTGTAAAATGACTGCCAGTCTGTAGTATAATGTGGCCAAAAGTGAATTGTCACATTAAATACTACCAAGACAAAACTTCTTTCCATTAACAAATATAAGAAACCTTTCCAACCACCCGTTTGCCATAGTCGATAGCAACCTTCCAGAGAATCCAACGTTTAAACTCCTCTGTCTGACATTCTCAGGCAACATGAAGTGGAATAAGTACATAAAAATGCTACCAAGTCTGCCGCCAAGAGGATAGGCTCTCTCTACCGATCTAGAAAACTTCTCACACCTTCGAGTATCCTATATCTCTATAAAGCCACCATTCACGTGCATGGCGTATTGTTGCCACATCTGGGCTGGTGCACCAACCATTAGCCTCTCTCTCTTGGACAAGGTGAAAAAAAGAATTTCTAATTTAATAAGTTCTGCAACGCCTGCAAAACTCCAGCTCATTGTGCTTGTTTTACAAGTACTTCCACGGAATTTCCTCTGCTGAATTTACTACACTTGTACTGCCTTGATGTGTAAATACCCCTCAGCCATCCGATTAACAGCAAAATCACGCCCCTTCTTTGTAAAGTTCCCTAGATGCTAGAATATTTTCTACTCTATTGCTTTTTTCCTTGGTCCACTTGCCTTTGCAATTTCTTCCCTCTTCCCTCGATTGTACCAACATGCAAAAATTTAAATGGCATGTGAATAACTGTTCAACTCCCCACCCAGGTTGCCCCCATTTAATAAATATGGCACCTATCACAGTAACCCTTACATTTCAGTGGCAATATGCCTTCTTTAGAGTAAACAAAAAAAAATACATTTAAAAAAAAAAAGTAAATTTGTTAATAAATATCAACTGTTTATTTACCTGTCATCTCTTCTGTATGTCCTGTGCCTATTTCACTCCAACCACGTCCACTGTCAGCATGAGAAGACAATGTAGATCTCCATGTTGGACAATAAGGAGCTATCAATGTATTCTTATCACCATTTTGAAATCTAGGTGTCATCTGCATCACAATGTAATAAAATAAACTGACAACCTAACCAAAAGGAAGTTTTATTATTTATGTAATTTTAAATTGAAGATATAACTCTGCACAATCATTGGTTTTTTTATAATAAAAATCATGCTTGACTGCATATATATTTATATTAGAAAAATTAAAATATTGGAATATGATAAAAATGTTATAAATGTAATTAAAAACATATGCGTCATATATTATGCTTTACATTTTGGAACAGATTATTATGTATCAATATTATGTCAACTCATAAAACAATATGTTTTCAGTTGATGTCTAACAAAAAATTCATTTGAATGTTTGCATACAAAGAGAAAAACTAATGTCAAAAATTAATTCAATTTCAAAAATTATATTAAAAGATTTTAAAATATTCTTTCTTATTTATCTATGATAGAAAAACATCTGTATAAAAGTTTACTTTATCATATTTAATAGAAAAATTAAGAAGACTTCATGTTATGATAAACAAATTCAAATTACTGTTACCTGACAGGTGATGTCAACAGAATTGTTTGGTCTGATTACTGGTGATTGGTTGATGAATCTGGGATATGATTCTCTTCTATTGGCTGCCATCTCCTCAGCACTCCTTCCAAAGTTAGGATCATTTATCATTGTAGTAGGAACATCTGGCCAAGAGCTCCCTCGATAAGAAGATGACATCAAATGTCTTTGTTCACTCACATATCTATTAGAAACATCATCTCCATCTACACTTGCAGCATTACAACAGCGAAGCACGCAGATGGAGATTGAAGCCGTAACAATGATAGTCACCATCACAGCCAATAACGTAATAATAATCACCATATTAAGATGCACCTTCTCTTCAGACTCACTTTGCACCACACCATTTACTCTTTCCAAAGAAGAAGAAGTCTTGTTTTTCAATAGTAGACTCAAAAAGATTGTAGTTGTGGCTGATAAAACGGGCATACCACTATCCTTCACTACAAACTCCAGTTCATATGAGCCGGCATCTTGTTTGGTAAGGGCACCCGTAGAAGACAACAAACCACTGTAATGGTCAATCGTGAACAACTGTTTCTCATTGCCTGCACTTATTTCATATTTGAGAAATGCATTCTCTTGACTGTCACTGTCATGTGCCCTCACAACTGTCACGTTCTTGCTTTCATCAGCAAAATACACAACTTCCACATTGTGTGGATTAACACTGGGAAATGTAAAATATGGACTGTTATCATTTTCATCTTCAACCTCAACAATCACATCCACTGTATTATTCAGTGATGGCATTCCATTGTCTTTCACCAAAACCTCAAACTTATAAACATCTTGTAATTCATGGTCCAATGATTCACTTGTTGAAATAAAACCATCTTTTGTGATCACAAAAGGCAGCAGCACCTCTTCACTTTTATGCGCATTTCTTTGCAGAGAAAACATCAGTTCCCCTCCAGCTCCCAAGTCCGGATCAGATGCATTGATTGAGCCGACATCAATGTCAGCCTTCTGGTTCTCATTGATACGGAATTTGTATCTTGCTTTACAAAATTTCGGCTTCACATCATTCACATCCATCACTTTAATTGAAAACTTACTCTCACTATGGCGCGGTGGGAATCCCATATCTTCACAGCTGATTGTGATGTCATGATGTTCCTCTGTCTCTCTATCCAATGGGTCTTTCAGAATCACTTGGTATTTGTTCAATCCTTGACCTTTCAGTTTAAACTTATCATGATGGAGATCACATATAACCTCTCCATTCTGACCAGCATCATGGTCTGTTACTTTCACATATGCAATAAAACTGCCCACCTCAATGTCTTCAGAAATCGTTGTAGAGTTTACACTAGAAGTGGGGGATAAAAAGTTCACATCTATTTTGGGAGCATTATTTCTTTGGTTGATCAGATTTACTTTGACCATAGCAAATGAACTTAATGGTGGATGACCCCCATCTGTTGCTTCCACATACAAATTCTGAGTTAACTTTTGTCCAATTGGAATTTCTTTGTACAAAAGTATGTCACCAGTCAATGGGTTGACTTTAAAATGTCTTTTAGCAAAATCTGATGTTTTTGAATTAAAATGATAGGAAATGTTTCCATTTTGTCCTGAATCTAAATCTGTAGCCAATAAAGTAGCAACAGGAGATGTTTCACTTGGTTCATTTTTGATAGATACATTGTAGAGTCTTTGAGAAAAGATAGGAGTATTATCATTAATATCTGTGACTGAAATATGAACATCTAAAACACTTTGTTTTGCGGGTGATCCTCCATCTTTGGCAATCACTTGGATGAGGTAAGAGTTTTTGACTTCTCTGTCTAACCTTTCTTCTAATATGATATTAAGATCTGATGTTCCAACCCAAGTTTTAGACACTGATAATGTAAATGGGTCTTCATCATCTTTTTTTAGTTCATAACTGATTTGAGAATTCTGACCACTGATATCTTTATCCATAGCATGTGGAATAGACTTTTTCATTCCATTTCGATCTCCTTCATCAAATTCAATATTGATTTTTTGATTAGGAAATTCTGGCTGATGATCATTCACATCTTGTATAACTATTTTTATTTCTAAAAGTTTTATAAATGATTTGGCCTTTCTCACAGCAACATCAATCATTTCGAAACATTCTGCATTCAAAGTACACAAAGACTCTGCATCCAATATTTTTGCTGTGTATAATTTTCCTGAATTCTTTCCAGTACGGAATAACTGGGAATTTCCTTTTTTAAGTTGTGTAAAGGTTATATGTTTTAGATCTTTCAGAGATATGCTGTCCATGATATGAGAGTCTGTAGCAATATTGCCAATGTATGTACCGGGACTTTGTTCTTCTTCCACATTGTAGATGATGTCCGCACACAAACAGGAAGGGATGACAATTAGTAGAATATATACATGTGCTGTCATGTTCTTTCAGGTAACAACTGAATAAAAGAAAGCATTAGGTTGAATGAAATCAAAAAGCATTTGAATGTAAAATACATGTGAACTAAATCATCACCGTGTTATGATGAAAAAGTTAACTGGGTTGAAAAATGATTTAAATATTTATAATTTTTAATAGTTTTTTAAATATAAAAGTAAGAGCATAGTTGAAACTTTCCCTTTTCTTTGCTGGCTTGATCAAAAGACTCTTCAGTAAGATCCGTTTTCATACACACAGTTCTCTCCCCTTCCTACTCTCTTTATTTCACTACTTGTGTCTGGGAGATAGTAATTCATTTTCCTATAGTTGTATTATGGCTTTAGTTTATTTTAACAAACACTAGATGCCAACAACCCATCTTATTCTCTCCTTAATCGACTTGTCTACATCTTAGACATTCCACTAATCTTTTTATTATCTTTTTGGTTCATAAAATATTTCTTGTTATTTACATTTTAAGTATATTGTATTGTGTTTGTCTCTTGTATTTATTGACGTCTTTTATGGTTTAAATTTTGCTGAAAAAGAACACATATTTTCTTCGGACTTATATATAAGTATTAGTATTTTTTTATTTTGTGAGTTCTGTGTCAATGTTTATGATCTTAGCAACAATCCCACAATATATATTTTATATAAAACAAAAACAGTTCATACAATTTATTTTTCAAAAAGTGGATTGTGTTCAAAATCAAAGGATTTTAAAGACATGTCAGATAATTAGCAGAAAAGCCATCATCATTGATTGTTATTATGAATTGTACTATTTACTAAAGTATACCAACATATCAATTTTTTTTTATATGCAAAAAATTATTCACTGATGTGATGGAAATTATAAAATTTAATTAAGAGAATGTGGTATTGAGTTTATTTTCAAACTTCTTTTAATGTATGTCAAAGCACAAGAATAATTGATCACTAAAATTTTATTTCTAGAAAAAAATGTTAGATAATGTTTTTTAAAAATTCAAATAGTTTTTGAAATTTTTTATGAAACAATCTAGACGGCTGTCTTTAACTGAGATTTTAAAATGTACAAATTAACTTGAATTCTTGGCTGATAAAAGAATTTTTTTTTAAATTAAAAGAAAATGTTTTTCTCAATTATTAAAATAATGCTAGTTAAGATATTCATTTAAAATTATTTATTTTCTGTTATTTTACAAAATTGATTAATTTACAATATAGATTTAGTTTATCGCTTTCTAACATTATTATATCTTAAGGAATTAGTTAATTCAACAAAAAATATCTAGTACTAATATAATGATGAATATATTTTCACTTTAACCCTATTAAGTGATATGCACATTTTATTTATAATTATTATTTCATTAATTAGTAAAAAATTAAATGAAGGAAGTGAATTATATTTTGCAAAACATAATTGTTTCATATCAATGTTGATTATTTGTTAGCAGTAGAATTTTATTTTTATGACTTCTAATAAATTCTAAGATATATTATTTTAATGAAATAAAATAGTTTCCTTCCTTTCATAGAAAAAGCAATGAATCAATTAAAACAAAAGGTAACATACAGGCATATACACATTTTATAGTGTCCTACTTAAAAATATAACTAAAAATTGAATAATATAACAATTTAATCTCAAAGCTTTATTAAACAAGGAAAGAACAATCATAATTTTGCCTAGTTATTTCCCTTGCATCAGATGTCTATGAAACAAATATATCATTTGACTTTTTATATTCATTTTTTATTTCTTATACTAAATAAATACTTGATATTTCTTTTTCCTTTTTTAATTATTTACAGCCAAGAAAAATGTTAAAATTATAAATTTTGTGAAAAAATATGAGAAAGATAAAAAATGATTTGTTACAATAAGAAAAATAATTTCATTAATAAATTTGATAAAATAAAATGTAACTTTAATGTTAACATTAATTTATTTTAAATTATTCTATTAGTAGTCTATGTATTCCTTATTAATAAATAAAATATTATTACAATTTCAAGATTTAAAAATATGCACTAAACTAAACAGAAATTAGTTAAAAGCATCAGACTTCTCAATTATTTCAATTTATTAAAGCTAATCTTTCATTAGAATTGCAAAAAACTTCATAATTATTTATTATTGTTGTGGAAAAATAACATAAAAAAGTTATAATAACCGAACCCAATATACAATTGATTGTCTTTTTTTATTTCATATACAATTAATTTTTTTTTTCATATTTTAAAGATATTTATAAAAAATTAATGTATGTCTAATGCTATGAAATTACATAAATTGTAATCAACTTGTAATCAACTTGTACATCATATATCTCTACATTAAAAAAAATTATGTGACCATTTCTCGTGTGTCTTTGTGTTTCGTGCCTATACGGAATTTGGCATTATTTTTTTTATTCAGTATTAGTAGATTATATAATAAAATTTTAAAATGCAATAGCGTAAACTTTTTTAAAAATCCTATTTTAAAAATAATTTAATTACAAAATTTATGAAATCATAGAATTTCCATTTTTTCATAAAGTCATCCATTTTAATCTTGTGTTGGAAAAAAATCTTTGTGATCCTTCAAAATTTGAAAGTATGTTGGAAGCATTTAAACTTTCAAATAGAAAGTTATTTCTGGCTTTAAAATGCATAGCAAATCCTCATATATTAAAGGATTAAAAGTTTTGGAAGCTATTTACATCCAATAATTTTATGAATAGATATCAAAACAACATTTCTTTAAATAAATTAGTTGTATTACAATTTGGTACAATTAATAATTTCATGGCAAAACGATACAAATTGAACTTGCAAAATCCTATAGAGAAAAAAAAAAATGGTAAAAAAACTCAGCATAGTTTTTAAAAAAAAGGGCAAAAGAATACAAGTAAAAAGACTTATGAGCAACGTTGAGTAGGTACAGCTAATTTCTGGTAAAAAAGGCCTTTATTTGTGTAAAAAAAATTTTTAGTAACTAATCATAATTGCGACATTTTGTGATTTCATTTCAACTCACAGTAATTAATTCATAAAATGTAATGAAATTAAAACTATAACATTTTTATAAATGTATATAAAAACACTTGACTATATTTTTGATTATTTGTGTACGTTAAAACAACATTAAAACAAATAGGTATATTGTATTAATAAAATATTCTAGTTATATTAAATCAAACATTAAATAAATATATTTTAAGTTGAATGATTATCTTAAAGGCTGCAAACATGAATACGTTTTTCTATATTTAACACAAATATAAATTTAAGTAGTTTTAATTTAATCATAATATGATAGCTTATAATTATAAAGAGCAAGTTGTTTTTATCCTAATGATATCAATAAATCTTTTGGTAAATTACATGTCTAAAATACATGTGAAACACAGATATTCAATAAACAGAATAACTAAACTAAGATGGCTGCCAAATTAGTTTCATGCAAAAGTACACAAGAAAAGTAATGAATAAAAAATGTTTCATGAATAAAAAAGATCTGAATGATTAATAAGAATGAGAGTTATTCTGAAATTATTTAGGACATAAAACAAAATATCTATGTAAAGTTTATTACAAATAAATGTGTATTTTCTTTCTTTCTGTGATCTCTAAGATGTTGAAGAAAGCTCAAACGTTTTTCAAAAATAAAAAGTATACATGTATCTGCTTTAAATACCTCAATTAAAACTCAATTAATTTAAAATTTAAATTATATACTTACTTTATATTTTATTATAAACTTGCTTCAGAGTCCATGAAAATGTAAGTAGTCTTTTATCCAGTGTTTTTAATATAATGAAAACAGAACAAAGAGACGATTATTATGTATGAGTGTGCATACATAAGTTAGTGTATGGAAGAAATTATGCATTGTGTAACTGTAAGTGTATATGAAGTAGTCCTAATATGTATGGTGTGTGTGTAATGGCTGCAGTTCACCTACATGAGAAGGGATTTAAAGAAACATTACAACTAAAAAAATACATATATTTTTTAATTACACTACATTAAATGATGTTGTACATAAAAAACTGTTTCCTGAGATTTTATAAAATAAAAAATCTGCTTTGTTATTTTTTCCCATGATGCAATGCATGGACATTTCTATTCCTCCATTTATCAACTCCTTTCCTCCTTCCATTTCTTAGGGGTAGAGAAAGATGAGTTTTCATTTATATCTCATGGATATTACTGAAAACAAGCAAATTTTAGTTTTTCCAATTTCTTAACTTTTATATATAAAATCTTAAATTACAAATTCATATTAAGAAAATAAGTTCCATAATATACAAACTGACTGTTAATTCTAAGAATTAAACATATTCTTTAAATAAGAGAAATAATTACATGAGCAAACTTTATGAAACATATTCTTTCAAAAGTTATTTTAATATTTCTGATTCATTTTGAAAAAGGTTTTACTTTCTATTTACTAAAATCCAAAAATAAATAATGAAAAATAATGATTATGAAAGTCCTTTCTTAATATTTGAGATATTATCTATTTATAAAATACTTTAATGTGTGACAAGTATGGTTATTATTTAAAAATACATTTAAAAAATTTTTTTAAGCAATCTTAAATGTTTTAAAAGTCCAGTGAGATGTTGATATTTTGAATATCACATGAATTTTTATTTTAAATTAATAAAGCAAACATGCATTTATTATGAGTTTTTAAGAATATTTACCTATTTTTACATATTTATCATAACATTCTCAAGAAAATCAAAAGGTAAAATAATAATCATACACTTCAAATTGTCTTAACATATAGAATATTGTTGTATTTAAAAAAACATATGTATAATGATGAGATTTATTTTATTACAAAGTATTTTTGATTGTAAAATTCTTTTTACATATTAATTCAACAATCTTAAATATTTTGAAGAGTTTATTTGCCAATAGAGAAATATTAAAAATTAAGACTGATACATAATTAACTAAATGATAATGTAACCTAATCAATTCAAAATAATGGCAATATTTACAATATATGTGAATATATTTAGAGTAACTTTAAATAGGCCAATTATCGCATTCTATCAAACTCTTCTGAATTTTCAAGTCTTATTCATTTTTACTCTCGTCTGATTTTAAAATTTATTCATATAAAAATTTATTGTAGAAAATTAGTGCAAGCAAATGTGATGTTTAAAGTGTATGATTAGTGTATTTTGTGTGGTACAGGGGGCAGTGGTCGGGCATTGTGAGTAATTTGAATGCTGTCTGATAAATGATGTGATCTTTGTTCTGTTTCCTCTCTCAGCAAATTGTTGGCATTATTTGTTGCTTTTGAAAAACATCTGGCTGAAATTGTTGTTGATTCATTTGGGTAGTTAAAGTTTCCTTCTATGTTCCTCTTATCTGTCATATTCACCTGCCCAACATGTGGCTTGAAGAATTGTGGAATCAGATGATCTGAAAACAAGAAACAAATAAACAACTCTCAATACTATACTCAGATTGTATTCATATGTAGATAATACAGTTTAAAAAGTAGGCTTTCTTAGAAATAAGTATCAACTGTTTATTTACCTGTCATCTCTTCTGTGTGTCCTGTGCCTACTTCACTCCAACCACGTCCACTGTCAGCATGAGAAGACAATGTAGATCTCCATGTTGGACAATAAGGACTCATCAATGTGTTTTTATCTCCATTCTGAAAATTTGGTGTCATCTGAATTTCAATATAGAATTTAACATATTTTATTGTACCAAATATATTGATCAGCACACTAAAGTTTACTTTGTTGCAAAAATCCTATCAAAACTTAGAAAATAATAAAAAGTAAGATTAATTATTATTATAAGTAATTTAATTAAAGACATAATTCTATTCCTTTTTTGTTTCATGAGAAAAATAGTGCTTCACTGTAAGGATTTGTACTCAAAAAGAAAACTAAAATATTGGGAAAATAACAAAGATATAAAAATAATGTTCGTTAATACAGACATAATTGTCTTTATATGTCATAAAAATATGCTCCATGTATTATGCTTTATATCTAAGAATATGTTATAAAATATCAATTTTTCTAACTCATTTACTGACAGGTGATATCAACTGATATATTTGATTTGATTGCTTAATAATCTACAAACAAATTCATGAGAATTTTATAATTGCATTACAATTACCTGATAAGTGATGTCAACAAAAGTAACAATTAAAATATATTTAGTTTCATATGAACATAAAAATGACCAGTCAGTTTTATCTAAAAAGATCTTTAAATCTGAAAGAATTTTGTAGAGGCTTTATCGTTTAGTCTGTCAGAAAAAATAGTTTGTTTTTACCTGACAATTGATGTCAACAGAATTGTTTGGTCTAATTATTGGTGATTGGTTGATGAACCTTGGATATGACTCCCTTCTGTTGGCTGCCAGCTCCTCAGCACTCCTACCAAAGTTGGGATCATTTATCATTGTAGTAGGAACATCTGGCCAAGAGCTCCCTCGATAAGAAGATGACATCAAATGTCTTTGTTCACTCACATATCTATTAGAAACATCATCTCCATCTACACTTGCAGCATTACAACAGCGAAGCACGCAGATGGAGATTGAAGCCGTAACAATGATAGTCACCATCACAGCCAATAACGTAATAATAATCACCATATTAAGATGCACCTTCTCTTCAGACTCACTTTGCACCACACCATTTACTCTTTCCAAAGAAGAAGAAGTCTTGTTTTTCAATAGCAGACTC
The DNA here is from genome assembly GCA_963556195.1 of Sepiola atlantica. Classification (NCBI taxonomy): domain Eukaryota; kingdom Metazoa; phylum Mollusca; class Cephalopoda; order Sepiida; family Sepiolidae; genus Sepiola; species Sepiola atlantica. The sequence continues at coordinate 71,930,428 of OY744525.1, read as the reverse complement.
AAAAAGATTGTAGTTGTGGCTGATAAAACTGGCATACCACTATCCTTCACTACAAACTCCAGTTCATATGAGCCGGCATCTTGTTTGGTAAGGGCACCCGTAGAAGACAACAAACCACTGTAATGGTCAATCGTGAACAACTGTTTCTCATTGCCTGCACTTATTTCATATTTGAGAAATGCATTCTCTTGACTGTCACTGTCATGTGCCCTCACAACTGTCACGTTCTTGCTGTCATCAGCAAAATACACAACTTCCACATTGTATGGATTAACACTGGGAAATGTAAAATATGGACTGTTATCATTTTCATCTTCAACCTCAACAATCACATCCACTGTATTATTCAGTGATGGCATTCCATTGTCTTTCACCAAAACCTCAAACTTATAAACATCTTGTAATTCATGGTCCAATGATTCACTTGTTGAAATAAAACCATCTTTTGTGATCACAAAAGGCAGCAGCACCTCTTCACTTTTATGCGCATTTCTTTGCAGAGAAAACATCAGTTCCCCTCCAGCTCCCAAGTCCGGATCAGATGCATTGATTGAGCCGACATCAATGTCAGCCTTCTGGTTCTCATTGATACGGAATTTGTATCTGGCTTTACAAAATTTCGGCTTCACATCATTCACATCCATCACTTTAATTGAAAACTTACTCTCACTATGGCGTGGTGGGAATCCCATATCTTCACAGCTGATTGTGATGTCATGATTTTCCTCTGTCTCTCTATCCAATGGGTCTTTCAGAATCACTTGGTATTTGTTCAACCCTTGACTTTTCAGTTTAAACTTATCATGATGGAGATCACATATAACCTCTCCATTCTGACCAGCATCATGGTCAGTTACTTTCACATATGCAATAAAACTGCCCACCTCAATGTCTTCCGATACAGCTGTAGAGTTTTTGGTAGAAAATGCTGACAAAAAGTTCACATCTATTTTAGGCGAATTATTTTGTCTATTGATAACATTCACTTGAACCATAGCAAAAGAACTTAATGGTGGATAACCTCCATCTTTTGCTTCAATGTACAAATTATGGATCAAATTCTCTCGTGGTTTTATTTTATTTATCAGGAAAACTTGACCCGTGACTGTGTTTAATTTGAAATTACTTTTAGCAAAATCTGATGTTTTTGAATCAAAATAATAGGAAATATTTCCATTGTTTCCCAAATCTAAATCTGAAGCAGATAAAATAACGATTGGTTTGTTCATGTCATGTTCTTTTTGTATTGTAACATTATATAAATTCTGAGAGAACACAGGTGGATTATCATTAACATCCGTTACAGATATATGTATATTTAGAATGCTCTCTTTAGATGGTGTTCCTCCATCTTTGGCAGTTACTTGAATCAAATAAGTATCTTTGACTTCTCTATCTAATCTTTCTTCCAAAACAATTCCCAAATCTGATTTTCCGACAAGGTTTTTAGATACTGACAATGTAAATGGGTAATCTTCATCTTTGTTGACTTCATAATTAATCTGAGAATTTAGAATACTAATATCTTTGTCCATAGCATTTGGAAGAGATTTTTTCATCCCAGTTCCATCTCCTTCATCAAATTCAATTTCAATTTGTTCATCTTTAAACTCAGGTTGATGATCATTAATATCTTTTATTATAATTTTAATCTCGAGTAATTTGATGAATGATTTGGCTTTCCTGACAGCAACATCGATCATTCTAAAACATTCCTTGTTATATGTACAAATGGACTCTGCATCCAATATTTGTGCTGTGTATAATTCTCCTGTATTTTTGTCAACCCGAAATAATTGAGAACTTCCTTTCTGGAGTTGTGTGAAGGTGATACGTTTTTGATTTTTAATAGAAATCGTATCCATTATGTTTGAATCCGTAGCAATATTGCCAATGTATGTGCCAGGACTTTTTTCTTCTTCCACATTGTAGATGAGGTCAGCAGACAAACAGGTATGGAAGATCAGTAGCAAGACATACACTGTTGTCATATTCAGGTGATTATCTGAATAAAAGAAAATATATATGCTTGTAAATTAGTACTTTGATTTCTCTGCAAAAAGAATATTAATAATGAAAAAAATAGCAGAATTCAAATATTAAATGTAAATAATCGTTTTTATTGTAAAATATACAACATTAAAAAATATATTCTGTATTTAGTTTTGATAATACAATACATCATCTTTTTTATGTGATTTGAAAATTAAAAGACAATTGGAAATTACATTTATTATAAACAAAAATTTAGTTTAACTTATTTAAATTCTCTAAAGTACTAATATTTCATCAATAAGCATTTTTAATTAAATCATATTTATGATATATCCCCACTTTATATGGAAAAAATATATTTTCGAACATATATTATACTTGGAAGTTTGAAATTACTTATAAGCATATCATTCTACAAATATTCCAGATAAGAATTGTTGCTATTTAAATTTCATTGTTTAAAGTTTTAATCATTCATGGACACATTTTATTTTGCTTTTGTCTATAAAAATGAACAGACCGTGTATTTTTCTCTTATTTAAATAAAAGTAGAGACATATCAAGAATTAAATATTTTATCACCCATAATCAGAAAAGGAAACTGTAAATATTTCATGCTAACATACTCTGAACCTAGTTTATTTTCACATCTCATTTGTGAGTGTACCAGGTCAACAATAAACTTTGATTTTATGAAACATTTTTAACATTTCTACGACAGTAATTTTAAGCATAACATTGATAATCAGATTTTAGCATACCAGCCCATTTCTAAAAAAATCCATACAATCAGATTTAACAAAATTTTAATCATGATAAAAAATTATTTAAAGAAGATTTTAAAAATTATACATAATGATTTTGGTGAAAACTATCCAATAAATAAAATAAAATAAAATAAAAAAACAACTTCCCACCCTTATATAAAAACTGTTTAGAAATAATATTCACCTATTTATCAAATAATATTATAGAGTTCAAAGGGTTGTACTTTATGCAGCAGTAATTTAATTTTGATAGTTTAAACTCATAGGCCTTTTTGTAACTTTTAATTTGAAGGTTAATGAATTACAAAATTCTTATTGCTAAATAATTTTTGCTTGTTTTTCATTATTAAAAAGAATACAATCTTTCAGTATGAAGTGACTTTTTCTATTTGTTTGTATCTGTGTTTATTTTCCAGTGTATAACTTATATCACATTTTGAGTAAACATTATAATGAACCCGGCTTTGTTTGTAGATCTAACTTAAATATAAGACAGCAAATGACACATACACTAAAGTGTTTTTCAGCTTAAACAACACAGTAAAAATTAATTTGTAAAATATACTTACAAATACTAAGTCAAACAATGCATTAATGTACTGCACTAGTCCAAGAAAAAGGATCAAGAGGTGACATGTGGATCCCATGAAAAGTATATATAAGCTATTTAGAATCAAGGCAAACTTTTTGAAGCAATATTATAGTTCAGCAAGATAAACAGATATCTTGATCCAAAGCTAAACTAATATGTAAATAATTTAGCCATTTATTTTTCATCTGTCTTGAGCATGACATTAAACAACATCCTGTGATGAGACCCCAAATTTGGAAGTTTTGGAGAGTATGAGGTCACTCCTTAATTACAACTACTCCCAGATCCACTCTGAACCGGAGTAGTATTACCTGTCTATGGGTTAAATAGAAACTATCAGTAAAATATATGCTTACAAACAAATTAATCTACAAACCAATCATATACAAAACATTTGTACAGTTTTTACATAAAATGACCTAACGATGGTTGGCATGCTGTAATATCCCAAAGCTAACAACCAACCATATATTTTACAGGTACAATGTTAATAAATAGATGATAAATACATTTATAAAAACAGTAAAACAAATATTTTGCTCAGTGATTGAAAATATACAGCTATAAGTTTAGATGTTATTTGTATTATTGAAGAGATAATAAAAATTTGATGGATTAATTAGAAAATTATATAAAAACAAAGTAAATTTCAAATTTTCAGCATATGATTTAAGATTTGATATCTTTAATTTACTTCAAGGCAAAGATTTAAAATAAATTCAAAATATTCTGATGATGATTTTATTAGAGAGAGTGGCTGGTTATTTTGTTAAAATCATAATATACTAACTTTAATTGTAGAATATTTACATGAAAAAAAATTTACAATCCCATACAAACAGTTTCAACTATTTGTAATGAATATCTAATTTTTAGAATTTAATTGATAAAAATGTTTTTCTTGATCCACACAAATACTTCTAATTGATGCAAAATAATAGATTTATACATATTTTACATTTAATTCTTTACACATTATACATTTAATTGGGTAACATATATTGATTTTAAAGCATTCTAATGTCAGGAATAATGATTATGAACAAATATTTTGTGAAGGTAGTAGATAAATGCGGATTTAATTTCTTTTATTTTAGATTTATCACAGATAAGAAACCTTATAAAAGGAAGAAGAGTAATTTAAACAGCATTATTATTGGTTTTTACATATAGGCAATTCTTGCTTCATGAACATGCTAATATTCTGAATAGAAAAATAATTTTGTACATCATTATATATATATATATATATATATATATATATATGATAGAAATATAAAGAAATACATAGTAAAACAAAGGGACAGTATGAGAGAAAGCAAGGACTTGCTTTTCTTTATTAAAAATTGAAAATATCAGATGTTTGCAGAGTTATTTCCCTTATATCAGCTGTCAGACCAGGAATAGACATGCCACATTGATTTAAAATTTTATTTTTTATGACTGATTTTTATTAGAGAAATATCTGTACTTACTCGGCGTTGTTCGGGAGTCTTTTTATATTTTTTATTTTGTTTTGTTTTGCTTCTTTACTTTTTTTTCCAATGTGTTTTAGTTTTACCAAATTATTATTATTTTCATAAATCGGATTTTGAAAGTTAAATTTAATCATTACAATATTTTTGGGTAATTAAATTATTAATTGAATCACATTGTCATAAAACTATAACTAATTTTTTTAAGATAATGTTGTTTTAATCTCTATTTATAAAATAGTGGGATTTTAATAGCTTCCCAAACTTTCAATCATGACAATTTACTAAGAATTTTAAAGCCAGAAATTACTTTCTATTTGACAATTTAAATATTTGCAAATTTCTTTTTAAATTGCAAAGTGTCACAAAGTCATTCATTCATTTATTTCAACTATTAACAAATCGTATTTTAAAAATATTTTTTTTATTTTACGCTATTCGATTTTTAATTTCAAATAATCGATTAATAGTACACAAAAACTAATAATGTGTAAGTCACATAAAGGTGAGAAACACACACACATCAGAAGTAGTCAAACAACTTTATTGATACAGAGATAAAAGTAGATTGACTTGTTTTTAGTTGTTATATCATTTTTTTTTTCAGATTTAAAAAAATCCATATTTTCTGAATTTGTTAAAAGCATTAAAAATAGAAATTCAAAATGATGTACATTTTTCTGCCAACAGTTTTTCAAAATTCACTTGAATAGTAAAATCTATATTACTCAATTAAAGTAATAAGTATTAAAAGAATTTTGTACATCATATTTATTTGCGTATGCAGGCAAAGTGAGAGAGATAAACAACAAAATTATCGAATAATTATGTAGATATGAAAGACTTTAAGAAATTAAAAACAATGATGGAATTGTTATTTTGATTTTTTTCATTTTCATTAATATTTTAAAATTATTTTAGTCATTATTTATTTATTTATTTATTTAACGTGCTGTATTTACCCGGCGTTGCCCAGGTGGAAACATATTGCTGGATGGAGACTTAAAGAAAATAATTTAAAATATATTCATGTTGCAATTTTTAAATTTTAATAATTTTTTTTTATTCGTTTTAATTTTCCCTTATTTTATTTTTTATTAAAAAAAAAGAAAAATTTTATAATAAAATAAATAATTCAATATGTATCTATCAAATTGTGCATAGGAGAGAAACACACAGATACATCACACAAAAGATCTTGTCTGATAGCTTTATTAATACAGAGATAAGTAGCATTACAATATCAATAAATAAGCATACTAAACAAAAGGTAAATTACTCATAATATTTTCTGTTACTGGAATTTAAAGAAATAATAATTTCATTAAAATTATAAGATATTATGTATGTTATATTTTCTTCTACATACACTTCCTTGGACAAATCCAATCAAGTTGAAGCTATGAAGAAGTTAATATTTCATAAATATATTTGTAAAACAAAGGACTATGACTTCTAATATGCTTAACTATTTCTTTTAGTACACAAATAAAATTATAAAAAACAAAAAACTTCATTTTATTTAGAAAATATAATAGCATTAAAAGATGATCTAAATGAAAAGATGAAACTAGAAGTTATATATATAAAATATTTAAGTTTCATGTTTGAGTAAATGTATTGGGTCGTAACTAATTATTTTCATCTACTAATTTCCAGTTTACAGCTAACTACATTGTATGAAATTTATTTTCTTAATTTGTTGCCATAATGGATATACATCCCATTAATAAAAGAGTCATTTATTTCCTAAGTAAAGTCAAAAAAAAAAAAAAAAAAGAACTTTAAAAAATTAACATCTGTCAAAAAATAGGTAAAACTGAAGTACTGTATGATTTTTGTCGAATATTAAAATGGCTGCCAAATGTGTACATGGCAGAGGAAATACATAATAGAAATGGTTGCATGAATAAAACTGACCAGCCACAACATAAGTCATTTCAGATTAAAACAAATGATCAAATCATTCAAATTCTTTCATCAATATATATTTTTATCCCCTCTAAAGTCTCTGGAAATATTAACAAAATAAATATGAAACGTTTTTCACAGATAAAAAATACAACTATCAGCTTCTAATATCTTCATAACTCATCAATTTGAAATTTAAATTAACAACGTACCTTAATTCCTATAATAATCTTGGTTAAAACATCCAAGAGAATTTAGGTAGTCTTTCATCCAGTGTTTTTAATATAATGGAAACAAAACAAAGAGACGGTTATTATGTATGAATGTGTATATGTACGTGAGTTTCTGCATTCAGTAATTGTAAGTGTATATAAAGTCCTAATATGTATTATGTGTGTGTCATGGCCGCAGTTCACATTAATGAGAAAAGGGTTGAAAATAACATTAAAATAAAGAAATTTTACATATTTTTTTAATTACATTATTTTAAGTGTCTTTGTTGAGAAAAACTGTTTCCTGAGATTTTATAAAATAAAAACTATGCTTTGTAAATTTTTTTCCCATAATGCAATGCATGGACATTTCTATTCTTCCATTTATCAACTCTTTTGCTCCTTCCATCTTTTAGGATTAAAAATACAAGAGTTATTATTTAAATATTAAGACTATTAATAGAAACAAAATAAATCTAATTTTCTTTCTAGTCTCATATTATCAAATTCAAATTTTTATACAAAAATTTTAAATTATGAATTCATATTTCGAAAATAAAAGCAATAATTTAAAATATTTCTCTTAATTTTAAGCTTTAAATATATTCTTTAAATGTGTGAAATAAGTAGATTACATAACTGTATGAATCCTACACCTTCCATTGTTTATTCAGTATTTCAGAAGTACTTTTGCATAAATAACTTGATTATTTAAAAAATTAAAATTAAACATTTTCTATAATAATTATGCATTTTAATATGTAATCTAATATAACTACTTAATAATTGCATACTGCTCAATTTGAAAAAAAAGTATCACGCAGAGCAGTTATAATTATTTTATGCAAATACATTCAGATTTTGCATTTGACAACAAAAAACTGACAATCTTAAATGTTTTTAAAACTTCGATAGCAAAAAAGAATTCAAATTTATGTCGAAATTGACTAAATAAATAATGCATAACATAATTATATGCAAAGAAATTTTGCATTTCCTAGATTCGTAGTCATAATATAGTTAAACTATTAAAAAAGTAGATTGTAATCTATTAAGAGAAACTATCAATTTTAAATCTTATATAGATTATAATACATACTGAGTATATATAATCTATTGATGCATAAAGTGTATGATTAGTGTATTTTGTGTGGTACAGGGGGCAATGGTCTGGCATTGTGGGTAATTTGAATGCTGTCTGATAAATGATGTGATCTTTGTTCTGTTTCCTCTCTCAGCAAATTGTTGGCATTATTTGTTGCTTTTGAAAAACATCTGGCTGAAATTGTTGTTGATTCATTTGGGTAGTTAAAGTTTCCTTCTATGTTCCTCTTATCTGTCATATTCACCTGCCCAACATGTGGCTTGAAGAATTGTGGAATCAGATGATCTGAAAACAAGAAACAAAGAAACAACTCTCAATTCTATACTCAGATCGTATTCATATGTGTATAATACATTTTAAAAAGTAATATTGTTTATAAGTAGCAAGTGTTTATTTACCTGTCATCTCTTCTGTATGTCCTGTGCCTATTTCACTCCAACCACGTCCACTGTCAGCATGAGAAGACAATGTAGATCTCCATGTTGGACAATAAGGAGTCATCAATGTGTTCTTATCTCCATTCTGAAAGTTTGGGGTCATCTATATTTTAGTACAGAATAAAAGGCATAGATTCGATATTTTGAACTGAAATACATCACAGTACTCAATGATCTGAAAATCTTGTTACCCCTACAAAAGGCAACAACAGTAGAGGAAAAAGTAATACAGCAATACAAAACACATGTCCGGAATTGAGTTTATTAACTTTATGAACAGTAAAACGAAATGAGAACACTGGAACAATGAAAGAACAAATAATAAGAGTAATACAAATGTAATGAATTTAGTTTATTCACTTTCATTGACACTGTCACATATTGATACAAATGATGCAGTGACATGTGAGATTGTACAAAACTGTGCTTTGGTGATAGACTCTATTGTTATTACTTTTTGATAGGGGTAACATGACATTTGGGAAATGTAGTAGATTGAAAAAACGTAACTCTGTATGAAAATAATTTAATCTTAGTCATAGGAAAGAGATGATTAGTTTTGAAAACAATTAATGACCAATACTTGAACATAGCATGACAATAGAATGCTATCATTTTATTAATATACATAAGATTAGAAACTTTAGAGAAAAAAACTAATAAGAAGTAAAAATAAAACATGATTTTAAAATGTAAAGATTTTAAATCTTAAAATTTTTTTTTAAGGTCTTAGATATTTAGTCTCTAAGGAAAAATAGTTTGTTTTTACCTGACAGGTGATGTCAACAGAATTGTTTGGTCTGATTACTGGTGATTGGTTGATAAACCTGGGATAGGACTCTCTTCTGTTGGCTGCCATCTCCTCAGCACTCCTACCAAAGTTGGGATCATTTATCATTGTAGTAGGAACATCTGGCCAAGAGCTCCCGCGATAAGAAGATGACATCAAATGTCTTTGTTCACTCACATATCTATTAGAAACATCATCTCCATCTACACTTGCAGCATTACAACAGCGAAGCACGCAGATGGAGATTGAAGCCGTAACAATGATAGTCACCATCACAGCCAATAACGTAATAATAATCACCATATTAAGATGCACCTTCTCTTCAGACTCACTTTGCACCACACCATTTACTCTTTCCAAAGAAGAAGAAGTCTTGTTTTTCAATAGCAGACTCAAAAAGATTGTAGTTGTGGCTGATAAAACTGGCATACCACTATCCTTCACTACAAACTCCAGTTCATATGAGCCGGCATCTTGTTTGGTAAGGGCACCCGTAGAAGACAACAAACCACTGTAATGGTCAATCGTGAACAACTGTTTCTCATTGCCTGCACTTATTTCATATTTCAGAAATGCATTCTCTTGACTGTCACTGTCATGTGCCCTCACAACTGTCACGTTCTTGCTTTCATCAGCAAAATACACAACTTCCACATTGTGTGGATTAACACTGGGAAATGTAAAATATGGACTGTTATCATTTTCATCTTCAACCTCAACAATCACATCCACTGTATTATTCAGTGATGGCATTCCATTGTCTTTCACCAAAACCTCAAACTTATAAACATCTTGTAATTCATGGTCCAATGATTCACTTGTTGAAATAAAACCATCTTTTGTGATCACAAAAGGCAGCAGCACCTCTTCACTTTTATGCGCATTTCTTTGCAGAGAAAACATCAGTTCCCCTCCAGCTCCCAAGTCCGGATCAGATGCATTGATTGAGCCGACATCAATGTCAGCCTTCTGGTTCTCATTGATACGGAATTTGTATCTTGCTTTACAAAATTTCGGCTTCACATCATTCACATCCATCACTTTAATTGAAAACTTACTCTCACTATGGCGCGGTGGGAATCCCATATCTTCACAGCTGATTGTGATGTCATGATGTTCCTCTGTCTCCCTATCCAATGGGTCTTTCAGAATCACTTGGTATTTGTTCAATCCTTGATCTTTCAGTTTAAACTTATCATGATGGAGATCACATATAACCTCTCCATTCTGACCAGCATCATGGTCAGTTACTTTCACATATGCAATAAAACTGCCCACTTCAATGTCTTCAGAAATGGCTGTAGAGTTTACACTGGAAGAGGCTGACAAAAAATTAACATCTATTTTGGGAGCATTATTTCTTTGATTGATCAGATTCACTTGAACCATAGCAAATGAACTTAATGGAGGATGACCCCAATCTGTTGCTTCTACATACAAATTGTGAGTTAACTTTTGTCCAATTGGAATTTCTTTGTACAAAAATATGTCACCAGTTAATGTGTTCACTTTAAAATGTCTTTTAGCAAAATCTGATGTTTTTGTATTAAAATGATAGGAAATGTTTCCATTTTGTCCTGAATCTAAATCTGTAGCCAATAAAGTAGCAACAGAAGATGTTTTACTTGGTTCATTTTTGATTGATACATTGTAGAGTTTTTGAGAAAAGATGGGAGTATTATCATTGATATCTGTGACTGAAATATGAACATCTAAAACACTTTGTTTTATTGGAATTCCTCCATCTTTGGCAATCACTTGGATCAGGTAAGAGTCTTTTAGTTCTCTGTCTAATCTTTTTTCCAATATAATGTTAAGATCTGATGTTCCAACCAAAGTTTTAGACACTGATAATGTAAATGTGTCTTCATCATTTTTGTTGAGTTCATAAGTTATTTGTGAGTTCTGACCACTGGTATCTTTGTCTAGAGCATTTGGTAGAGATTTTTTCATTCCAGTTCCAACATTTTCGTCAAATTTTATACTTATTTGTTTCTTTGGAAATTTGGGCTGATGATCATTAATATCTTCTATGATTATTTTAATTTCTAAAAGTTTTATAAATGATTTGTCTTTTCTGACAGCAACATCAATCATTTTGAAACATTCTACATTAAAAGTACACAAAGACTCTGCATCCAATATTTTTGCTGTGTATAATTTTCCTGAATTCTTTGCAACTCGGAATAACTGTGAATTTCCTTTTTTAAGTTGTGTAAAGGTGATGTGTCTCTGATCTTTCAGAGATATGCTATTCATGACATGAGAGTCTGTGGCAATATTGCCAATGTATGTGCCGGGACTTTGTTCTTCTTCCACATTGTAGATGAGGTCAGCACACAAACAAGCAGGGAAGACAATTAGTAGAATATATACACGTGCTGTCATGTTCTTTCAGGTAATAACTGTATAAAAGAAAGCATTGTTTTAAATGAAATCAAAAAAGATTCAAATTTAAAAGTTAAATAACTGAAAACTTAATCATCATTGGATTATGATGAAAAGGTTAACCTGGTTGAAATAATATTTAAATATTTATTTGAAATGATTAATGATTTAAAATTTATATTTTTAATAGCTTTTCAAAGAAATGGAATATTCCCATCTGTACCTTCCAACTGAACAACAAATTCTTATCAGAAATTTATATGTTAACATCTTCTTTAGGAATCCATCATTAATTATTTTATTCAGAAAGCATTCTGAAAATGAATTTTAATCATTTAAAAAAATGAAAACCAAAAACTCAATTACAAGTGTAAACTTTTATACCATTTAATAATTGCACACTTTTAGAAGATTATGTGATTGTTAACAACAACCTTGACTATTCACATTTACAACATATCCAAATGTAACCAGAAATTTAAAATTTAAATATTTTTACTAGTTCTTTTTAAGTTATATGATTAAATATGGGTGACTAGCATAAAATCTTCCTTTATATTCTATAGTAATTTTTATAAGAAATATATTTACAAAATCCTTTTTTTCTAGTGCGATTTGAAAATACAACAGAGGGTCGAAAATTGCCATTTATTCAAAGTAAAAAAAAAGATTAGTTTGAATCATTACGATTGTCTAAATTAAGTAATTTAGACAATCTTTTTTTTCCATACAATAAAACTTTCTTTTTAACTTGATTGTATCCATGATATTGTAATGATTGCTGAGAAGTAATGCAAAATCGATTTTAATAAATAAATGAGTAGGCCCATATTTTAAATATTTAACTTGTATTCCCTTTATGAATAGTAAACAAACTTTGTCCGAATAATCTGTTATACGAAAGACAGTTCTCTGACTATATTTGTTTCTAGCTAAAACTCAGATATTACTACGGATATATAAACAAACCACACATTCTGCTTCAGTAACAACTCAGATAAGTTTTGGTACACAATTTACTTTAATATTCAATTATTTTGGAATGCCAGTGCCCAAATTAGTAACTTGGGAGTCATAAAGAAGGTTTTTTTTATTAAAAAAAAACAGTAAAGATTTATTTCATTATTATTTGAAACTGATATCATAAATTTTTTGTTCTCTTTTATCCTTTCTATTATATTGAAGCAGTTCCCAAATTGTATGCATGAATGTGTGTGTGAGAGAGGGAGAAAGAGAGAAGTTTTAAAAGAAAAAAGTTGTCCCTTTTTACTTGCCGATTCACGAGGAAAAACTTAAGACACAAGGTCAGTTCAGTTCCCCAAAAAGGGGCATTCTTCATGACAACAAAATTATCCGTATAGTTATGTCAGCACTCCCTCGTGAATAAGGACATCTCAGGCAACCGATAATTAACCTCCCCTCCTTTGAAAGGAGGAGGTATTGTGGAACCCTGTTCCAGCAGTAGTAGCAACAACAACAGCAGCAGAAGATGATCTCTGTAAAATATTCGATGTTTATTGATTGAAATACTTAATACTGATTGGTCAATTCTATCAAAATACTCAATCTTGATTGGTTACAGAAACCTGACTTCAACCAATCAGAAAGAGTCAATCTTGGAGCCAAGAACCTGCTAGTATTGGCTATATGAGTGAAAACCGAAGCCTTGTCAGTTACAAAACAACTACACAGACTCCTTGCAGGCACACTGAATCTAGACATCTACAGGTATCTCAGCAAGTCATGGACTACGAAACATAGTGACAACTTATAACACTGTCTCACTCACACACATACAGACAAAGCAACACTTTCATCATCTCGACACTTTGAAGTCTTATTGACCATTAACTTTTGGTTGTTCAAACAAGTTGTAAATAAAATCAATATAATTTGTATGGATAGACTTTGTCATTCTTTTGATAATGTCTTATTCTTCTATACTATTGCTGAATATTGTACCAATTTACTTGCTCATGCGAGCAAAGTTGGATAAATTATACTTGAGGCACCCAGAATGAGCAAAGACCAAACGAACACATTTTGCCTTGACACAAGTTTTTGGTTGAATTGTAAACAAAACAATATGCACACTTGCCTTAGCAGATTTTTTTATTAAAAAGTTTTATTTATAAAATGTTTTGTTTTTTATAAATATTTAGATTTATAAAAAAATAAAATTTTAATTAAAAGAAAAGTTTAAAACTTTTTATTAAGCAAACAAACAAATTTAAATAAAAAACATTTAAATAAGTGGATGTTGTGCAGAGATAGTGTTACACAATTTGAAAAAGGTATTTTCTGAGTGCCTTTCATGCCACAGGAATTCCTTCAGATGAAAATCCAAGTGAAATTTTCTACAACTAAGCATTCAGACAGTGAAGGAGAAATCCTTATAGACTGAGGCAATTTAAAAAATGTTTGTCCCAATCCAGAGTTCCCTTTTTTGGGAAGCTGAATTTTTCCTATATTAAAAAACAAATCTTGTATCTAATTCTGCCCTCGTGGGATGGCAAGTAAATAGGGACACCATCTCTGCAATGTTGTTTTTAAAAATATTTGTTTGTTTCTTATAAAAAGTTTTGTAAATTTAATTTTATTATGCTTGTAAATAAATATTTAATATACCGCCCTCCCCTTTTTTTAAATAAAAATTTGCGAAGGCAAGTTATAAATGTGTCTATTGCTTTGTTTATGATTCAACTGGAAGTGAAAGTTTAAGAAAGCGGTGTCAAGGCAAAATATGTCCTTTTGGTTGTTGCTCATTCTGGGGTGCCTCAAGTATAATTCATCCGCAAAGTTAAACATAAGGTTAGTTTTAAATGTGGGGAAAATTCACCTTCTCAAAAGCGCCCAGTCTGGATATGAAAAAACATACCCATATAGTCCTGTCATTTTTAAAAAATAAGAAGTGTGTTAAAAAAGTAATAAGAGTGAAGATATATTAACTAATGGCAATCAACTAGGCAATGAATGCTATTGCAATGCGGTAGGTTTTTGTTTCTGAGAAACGATTTTGTTTTCTTATGGACTATAATTATTGTTAATGTTGCTAGATATGTTACACGCATTTTTTTTCAACTCTTATTTTGTGTTATCCATTCCCCCAGGCAATGCCCAGTTATCCTGCTTGATAAATATAAAACCAAGTCCATAGTTGAAAGTTCGTCTTTTCTTTCTTCACTGGCCTGATCAAAAGAACTTTCACTAGGCTGCCCGTTTTCATATCCACTTCTCTTCTATCTCCCTTCATACTTTCTGTTTTTCCCTACTTGTGTCTGGGAAATGGTAATATTTTTTCTTATACATGGACTATATCTTTAGCTTATTTTAACAAGCACACAATACCAATAAGCTAAATAAATAGAAATACTCTTTGTAGTTGAATTATATTTTTCAAAACATAATTGTTTAATATCAACTTTTATTGTTTGCTTGCAGTAGAGTTTATTTGTGTTTGTTACTTCTAATAAATTACAAGATATATTAGTTTAATGAAATTAAATAGTTTCCTTTCTTTCATTGGAAAAACAATGAACCAATTAAAAAAGAAAATATGATAGACAGATTTTATAGCATACTACTTAAAAATTAAATAATAGATCCATAAATGTCAATTATTTAAGAAATTGTAACCGTAATTTTTGAAGAGAATTAATTAGAATCATGAATAAATCTGATTCCATATGCAGAGAATTTATCGAGAGAAAATCAGTTATATATAACAATTTTCAATCTTTTATATCTAGTTTATTCTTCTGATAAGCACAAATTATTTGAAATTTCTTACATTTTTCTTTCAGTTATAAATTTTATTTTTAAAACAATAGCAACGATTGCAGCACCTGAAAAATAATTGTTTAATATTGATTTTTCTAAACATTGATTTCTATTCATGTTTATATTAAATGAAATAAAATATACACAGAGAAAGTAATGACATCAAAACTGTCATAATTATTTTAATATTATACTAAATTAATAAAACTTTAATAACAATTACATATTTTTTCAATATCAAATTTATAATAGCTGTAAATAATATTTTAAAATATAAGATTTTACAATAATAGTAGTGAAACATAAGTTTTCATCAGATATCAAAACGTAAGTAACCTTATGAATATTTAGATGAGAAACTCTTTGCGAATACCAGGTGCCAACATTTCAGCCAGGTGTATAAATGTAATTTAAACTAGCACAGACTAGTGTCCTGTCATAAAAACAGTTGAGGTCATCCATTCTGATTGGTACTACAAAGACTAAGGATAAATCCCGGTCCTGTAAGCTTTCGGGTTTGAAAAGAGATTCTCCCTTCTGGAAAATGATGATTCTAACACATAGAAATATCAGCATATTTTATAGATGTTATTAAAAATTGCATATAAATCATTAGATTTACATATACATGTTTTTGTCCTCCGCCTTTAACAAGTTGGAGGGATAGAGTATACCTCCATACACGAAACATAGGCAGTCTCTTCAACCTTATCCACCTCCAAGCTAAGACCGAAGTGTGGAATGTACTCATATGTGAGATGCTCTTTGCTGATGATGCAGCACAGATTGCACACTCTGAAGAAGCAATGCAGCGACTCACCAGCTGATTCGTGTACAAATGCAGACATTTTGGCATGATCATCAGCCTAAAAAGAGAACATTCTCAGCCAAGATATAAACAGTGTCGCGGTATCCATTCACCGCTTTCAATGTTTACAAACATTACAGACTTCCACACCTCTTTCAAAGCCACGCTTCTAAAAATAACAAATAAACCTAGAACAACTCCCCAATTCTGACTAGGCAGACTAGTCGTCAAGCCAGGAAGCCGAAGAAGACACCAGCAGAAGCAATCAAACAGCCCTTTTCAGGGTTAACAACTCAAACTACTAATGCGATAAACCTTAACACTTTGCTACTGCCTGCTCCATCCACCTGACTCCAGCCTGCCTCTCTCCAGCACCAGCTTGCTTCCTGCAGCGCTTGCCACAGCTCACTCCAGCACCAGCTTCCTGCAGTGCCTGCCCCAGCTCACTCCTGAACCAGCTTCCTCCAGCGCCTGCTCCAACATCTCCTACTCCTGCACCAGCGGCTCCTGCTATAGCTCTCTCCAGCAACACCTTCTACAGTTCTCTCCAGCAGTTCCTGCTCCAGCTTCTTCCAGCAGCGCCTTCTACAGTTCTCTCCAGCAGTTCCTGCTCCAGCTTCTTCCAGCAGCGCCTGCTCTTCGTTACACCACCAGCTTCTCCAGCTCCTTTTCCAGTGCCTGTCGACATTCTGCCTTTCCAGTTCCTGTCAATGCCTTGATTCTTGCTTATCCAGCCCTTGGACATGTCCACACGGACTGGATCGACCTGAGGCACATCCTTACACCTCAGGGACGTCCACATTAAAGCCCATGTGACGACTTCCCAAGCTGCCCAGATTCCAGATGTCTTTCCTGTCAATCCAGCATCTCCCGCTTTCCAGGATCCAGATATCTTTTCCTGCCAACTCAGCTTATCCATTTCCCGATCCTGTCGATCCAGCATTTCCTGCTATCCAGTTCCAGACCTCTGTCCTGTCGATCCAGCTCTTCCTACTATCCAGTTCCAGACCTCTGTCCTGTCGATCCAGCTCTTCTTACTATCCAGTTTCAGACCTCTTTCCTATCCATCCAACCTTTCCTGCTGTTCAATTCCAGCTTCCTCATTCCAGCCTCTCCTGCTTCCAATGATGGCATTCCTCATTCCAGCCTTTCCTGCTTCCAGTGACATCACCTCAGCTTTCTACCTGGCAAGACCACATCTTAAACAAGAGCATCCTTGATCAGGCGAACATCCCAAGCATGTTCATTCTACTCACCCAATGACAACTCTGGTGGCATGGCTTACACTTCAAGGATGTCTGCAAGCAAGACATGAGGACAAGTGGCATCGACCCAGCTGGCTGGGAGTCCATGGCTGAAGACTGCAGCTGCTGAAGAAGTGTTGTGAAGACATGCTCCACGAGGAGTGAGGAGAAGAGAGACCAACAGTGAAGGGAAAGGAGAGAGCACAGACGGCAGAGGGTTGCAACATAGCTCTCAGAACTCGAGACAACCTACATCTGTGGCAACTGAAACAGAGCCTGCCGATCCAGGATAGGCTTGCACATTCACAGTAGGCGTTGCAATTCGACAATGGACAAATCTGAAATGCAGAACTTCATTGCCCCATGAGACAGAAGGATGCCAACCAACAACTAGCAGTATATGACAATTTAATTGCAATATATTTACTTATTTTTCATTGCAGCAAGATGTGGCACAATCCCGGAAGGTGGCGAAAACTATACTCCCCCTTCCCTAGACCGCACTTTAGACGAATACAAAAGTGGCCTTGAAGGAACCTGTCATCATGCTCAGGTAGAGGCACCTCAAGCAATTGGCAATAAACCAACCCCACTCTGGAAGGAAGAGGTAATGCCTGGAAGGATGCACCTCTTAGAACTAAGCCAACCCATACTGCATTCTGTCAAAGAAGGGTCTGATAGTCCAAGTTAAGACCTAGGTTGCCAGAATAATGCCAAGATGAATCTCGGCTGCTATGAAGTAGGTCCAATTTAATATCATATCTTTTTAAACAAGAAACAGCTACGAAAATACTAGATCTTACTAAGTTATTTCCCTTGCACCATTTCACCAAAGAAACAAATATATTATGTGACTTTTTACATACAGGCTTATTTCATTTATAAATAAATACTTCTCTTTTTTTTTAGTTATTTATAGCTAATAAAAATGTTCAAATTCTAAAATAGAATTAAGAAAGTATCGAATATAAATTAATTTACCCCGATAAAATCCATTTTGCAGAAAGAAATGTAGGAATTTGTGAAGTATGAATTAAAACAATAACCAATTGATTTAATTGATAAATTTAATTATACAAATTTTTTAAAATTTCTTATATTCATTAATACTTGATATTTACTTCTATTTTTTTTATAATTATTTAAAGCCAATTATAAATTTCAAAAAAAGAATGTATATAAGAAAAATCAAATAAAAAGGAAATGTAACAATTAACTAATTAATTTTATTGCTACATTTGAAACTAAAACGTAAATCGAGTTTTACCAAATTTTTCTGGGAATAATCTTCCTCTTAATTCATATCTTTCAATTAAACATTTATTGATTTTAAATTATTTATTAGTACACTATGTATTCATTGATAATAAAATATTAGAATTTTAAGATCTAAAAAAAAAATAATCAGAAATATAACCATGTGTTTTATATATACATTAATAAAAATATTTTTTAAATTTCATTACATTTTAAAAATTAACTTTATTTATTATTAACTTAATTAATAGGCTAGTTGAAATAAAATCACAAAATATCTTATACTAAGCGCAACAGAAATCAGTAAAAATAATCAGATTTTCAATTATTGCAATTAATTAAAGCTTTCCTTTCATAAACATTACAAGATACTGCATAAGTTGGGACAAAAACAGAAAGAGAATCACACTAGTCTAACACAATGTATAATTAATTGATTTTTTTATATGTCATGTTTTTTTAAAAGATATTTAATACAAAAAATCAATGTATATCTAATGCTATAATTAAACAACTGTACTGTAACAAAATTAGTTATAAATTTATAAAAGTTTGGTTCAATTAATAAAACAAAACGATACCTTAATAATTTAATTTAACTTTTAAAATTCTATCAACAAATATAATTTTGTTAAAAAAAACCCTGATTAGTTTAAAAAAGAAAAGTGAAACAAAAATGAAAGTGAAAAGATTTGAGGGGAACGTCAAGTAGGTAGAGCTAGTTTCTAAGAAATGACTGATCAAAATGCATTTATGGTATTAAAATAAGATTTTTTATTTTTTGACTGACATTTTTATTGATCTTGATTGTGATATTTTGTGATTTTATTTCAACTAGCCTATTGATTTCTAATAAAGTTAATTTTAAAAATGTTAATAAGACATATTTTTATTAATGTATATATAAAACACATGGTTATATTCTTGATTATTTTTTTCACATAAAAACATTAAAGCAAAAAAGTACATTGTATTAATCAAATATCATAAAAATATATACGTAAGCTTTCTTATGTCTTGAATAATTATTTTACATGCTGCAAATATGAATCCAGTTTTCTATTTTAAACAAAATATATTTAAGTGGTGTTAATTTAATCATCATACAATAGCTTCTAATTGTAAATAATTATGTTGGTTGTATCATAATCATAGCAATAAATCTTTTTGTAAATTACATCCAGAAAATGCATGTGAAACATAGACATTCAATAAATGCAATAACAGATTAAGATGGCTGCCAAATTCGTTTAATGCAAAAGTACACAAGAAAACAATGAGTAAAACCGTTTCATGAATAAAAAGGATCTGAACAATTAATAAGAATAAGATTTATTCTAAAATTATTTAGGATATAAAACAAACAAGCTATATTAATCAAATTTAATTTATTACAAATAAATGTGTATTTTCTTTTTTTCTATAATATCTATAAACTCAAACGTTTTCAAAAAATGAACGGTATCCATATATACATATTTCTAAATATTTCCATTAAAACTCAGAATCAATTTGAAATTTAAATTACTAACTTACCTGACTTTTTTGTTATAATAATCTTGGTTAAAACATCCAAGAAAATTTAAGTAGTCTTTCATCCAGTGTTTTTAATATAATGAAGACAGAACAAAGAGACGGTTAGTGTGTGGAAGAGGTTATGTATTGTGTAATTGTAAGTGTATATGATGTAGTCCTAATATGTATGCTGTGTGTGTAATGGCTGCAGTTCACTTACATGAAAAAGAATTTTAAGAAACAGTAAAACTAAAAAAATGTATATATTTTAAATTACATTACTTTAAATGATATTTTTAATTAAAAAAACTGTTTCCTGAGATTTTATGAAATAAAAACTTTGCTTTGTTATTTATTTCCCATAATGCAATACATGGAAATTTCTATTCTTCCATTTTACAACTCGTTTCCTCCTTCCATCTCTTATGATTAGAGAAACTAGGGTTTTTATTTAAATCTCATGGATATTACTAAAAACAAGAACATTTCATTTTTTCCAATACTTGACTCTTATTAAATTCAGACTTTTACACAGAAAATCTTAATTTCTGAATATGAATTTTTAATTTCAGTTCAATAATTAAAAAAACTGGCTGTTAATACTAAGCATTAAATATATTCTTGAAATAAGTAAAATAATTACATTAGCAAACTTTATGAAGCATATTATTACAAAATTTTATTCAATATTTATGATTCATTTTAGGGAGTTTTTACTTATATATTAAAAATAATGTAAATTAATGATCATAAAGGTTGATATACATGTTATTAAATTCTGTCTTAATAATTGAAATATGAATCTATTTATAAAATACTATAATGTGTGATAAGTATGGTTATCATCTGAAAATACATTTGTTTTTCATTTTTAAACAATCTTACATCTATGTCAAGTGTTATACTTCTTCTTTGCATGTCTTTGAATCATGTGGTCATACAACAGTTTCCCATCTTGTTATGCAGTCCTTTGCATTATTGTTAGATAATGTACAAATTTCTATTTTAAGTTACTAAACAAATGTGTATTTATTATGAGTTTTTAAGAATATTTACCTACTTTTACATACCTATCATAATATTCTCAAGAAAATAAAAAGTTAAAAATAAAAAATAATAATCACAAACTTTAATATATAACTCAAGAAGTCCTAACTTATAGAATATTGTTCTATTTTTAAGACAAGAACATGTATAATGATGAAGATTATTTTATGAAAAATATTTCTGCTTGTAAAATTCTTTTAAAATATTAATTTGACTGTCTTAAATGTTTTGAAGAGTTTATTTGCCAGCAAAGAAATATAAAGAATTGAGACTGATGCATAATTGACTTAGTAAATTTAAAATATATATAAGTAAAGAAACTTTAAAATAATGGCAATATTTACAATATATGTGAATCTACTCGGAATAACGTTAAATAGGCCAATTATCGCATTCTATTAAACTCTTCTGAATTTTTAAAAGTCTTATTCATTTGTACTCATTATATTTTCAAATTAATTTATACAAAAATTTATTGTAGAAAATTAGTGAAAGCAAATGTGATGTTTAAAGTGTATGATTAGTGTATTTTGTGTGGTACAGGGGGCAGTGGTCTGGCATTGTGAGTAATTTGAATGCTGTCTGATAAATGTTGTGATCTTTGTTCTGTTTCCTCTCTCAGCAAATTGTTGGCATTATTTGTTGCTTTTGAAAAACATCTGGCTGAAATTGTTGTTGATTCATTTGGGTAGTTAAAGTTTCCTTCTATGTTCCTCTTATCTGTCATATTCACCTGCCCAACATGTGGCTTGAAGAATTGTGGAATCAGATGATCTAAAAACAAGAAACAAATAAACAACTTTCAATAATATACTCAGATCGTATTCATATGTATATAATGCATTTTAAAAAGGATGCTGGTTTATAAATATCAACTGTTTATTTACCTGTCATCTCTTCTGTATGTCCTGTGCCTATTTCACTCCAACCACGTCCACTGTCAGCATGAGAAGACAATGTAGATCTCCAGGTTGGGCAATAAGGAGGCATCAATGAGTTCTTATCTCCATTCTGAAAGTTTGGTGTCATCTGAGTCAGAATATAAGAAAAAATAGAATCTTACACAATAACAAAAAAGGAAGATTTAAAATTATAATTCTATCCAATCTGTTAACATTTATATTCAGAAAAGAAAACACCAATATTCGGAAAATAACAGAGATACAAAAATAATGTTTGGCTGTTAATATTTCATTAAGAGGTCAGATAAAAACTGTTCCTTAAACACAGATATAATTATTTTTATATTTCATAAAAATATGCTTCATGTATTATATATATTTAAGAATATGTTATTAATTATCAATATGTTTCAAACTCATTTACAGATTGCATAATGATCTAAAAGCTATTTCATGAGAATTTTTTTTAATTGTATTACAATTACCTGACAACCTGTGATGGCAAAAGAAGTAAAAATTAAAATATATTTGGTTTTATATAAACATAAAAATAACAAGTAATTTTTAAATTAAAAGTCTTTTAAATTTGAAATAATTTTGTAAAAATTTCATAATTTAGTCTGTAAGGAAAAAGGTTTTCATATTTTTACCTGACAGGTGAGGTCAACAGAATTGTTTGGTCTGATTACAGGTGATTGGTTGATAAACCTGGGATATGATTCTCTTCTGTTGGCTGGCATCTCTTCAGCACTCCTTCCAAAGTTGGGATCATTTATCATTGTAGTAGGAACATCTGGCCAAGAGCTCCCTCGATAAGAAGATGACATCAAATGTCTTTGTTCACTCACATATCTATTAGAAACATCATCTCCATCTACACTTGCAGCATTACAACAGCGAAGCACGCAGATGGAGATTGAAGCCGTAACAATGATAGTCACCATCACAGCCAATAACGTAATAATAATCACCATATTAAGATGCACCTTCTCTTCAGACTCACTTTGCACCACACCATTTACTCTTTCCAAAGAAGAAGAAGTCTTGTTTTTCAATAGCAGACTCAAAAAGATTGTAGTTGTGGCTGATAAAACTGGCATACCACTATCCTTCACTACAAACTCCAGTTCATATGAGCCGGCATCTTGTTTGGTAAGGGCACCCGTAGAAGACAACAAACCACTGTAATGGTCAATCGTGAACAACTGTTTCTCATTGCCTGCACTTATTTCATATTTCAGAAATGCATTCTCTTGACTGTCACTGTCATGTGCCCTCACAACTGTCACGTTCTTGCTTTCATCAGCAAAATACACAACTTCCACATTGTGTGGATTAACACTGGGAAATGTAAAATATGGACTGTTATCATTTTCATCTTCAACCTCAACAAT
Organism: Sepiola atlantica; assembly: GCA_963556195.1. Lineage (NCBI taxonomy): Eukaryota > Metazoa > Mollusca > Cephalopoda > Sepiida > Sepiolidae > Sepiola > Sepiola atlantica. The sequence goes on along the minus strand of OY744525.1, from coordinate 71,906,809 downwards.
CACATCCACTGTATTATTCAGTGATGGCATTCCATTGTCTTTCACCAAAACCTCAAACTTATAAACATCTTGTAATTCATGGTCCAATGATTCACTTGTTGAAATAAATCCATCTTTTGTGATCACAAAAGGCAGCAGCACCTCTTCACTTTTATGCGCATTTCTTTGCAGAGAAAACATCAGTTCCCCTCCAGCTCCCAAGTCCGGATCAGATGCATTGATTGAGCCGACATCAATGTCAGCCTTCTGGTTCTCATTGATACGGAATTTGTATCTTGCTTTACAAAATTTCGGCTTCACATCATTCACATCCATCACTTTAATTGAAAACTTACTCTCACTATGGCGCGGTGGGAATCCCATATCTTCACAGCTGATTGTGATGTCATGATGTTCCTCTGTCTCTCTATCCAATGGGTCTTTCAGAATCACTTGGTATTTGTTCAACCCTTGACTTTTCAGTTTAAATTTATCATGATGAAGATCACATATAACCTCTCCATTCTGACCAACATCATGGTCAGTTATTTTCACATATGCAATAAAACTGCCCACCTCAATGTCTTCAGATACAGTTGTAGAGTTTTTAGTAGAAAATGCTGACAAAAAGTTCACATCTATTTTAGGAGCATTATTTTGTCTATTGATCACATTTACTTGAACCATAGCAAAAGAACTTAATGGTGGATGACCTCCATCTTTTGCTTCAATGTACAAATTATGGATCAAATTTTCTCGTGGTTTTATTTTATTTATCAGAAAAATCTGTCCTGTTATTTTGTTTAATTTGAAATTATTTTTATCAAAATCTGTTGTTTTTGTATCAAAATGATAGGAAACATTTCCATTTTTTCCTGAATCTAAATCTGAAGCAGATAAAATAACTATAGGCATGTTCATATTATGTTCATTTTTTATAGTAACATTGTAAAACTTTTCAGAAAAGACTGGAGGATTATCATTAACATCCCTTACAGATATATGTATATTTAGAATGCTTTCTTTAGATGGTGTTCCTCCATCCTTAGCAGTTACTTGAATCAAATAAGTATCTTTTACTTCTCTATCTAATCTTTCTTCCAAAACAATTCCCAAATTTGATTTACCAACAAGGTTTTTAGATACTGACAATGTAAATGGGTAATTTTCATCTTTGTTGACTTCATAAGTAATCTGAGAATTTAGAATACTAATATCTTTGTCCATGGCATTTGGTAGAGATTTTTTCATCCCAGTTCCAACATTTTCATCAAATTCAAATTCAATTTGTTCATCTTTAAACTCAGGTTGATGATCATTAATATCTTTGATTATAATTTTAATCTCGAGTAATTTGATGAATGATTTGGCTTTCCTGACAGCAACATCGATCATTCTGAAACATTCCTTGTTATATGTACAAATGGACTCTGCATCCAATATGTGTGCTGTGTATAATTCTCCTGTATTTTTGTCAACCCGAAATAATTGAGAACTTCCTTTCTGGAGTTGTGTGAAGGTGATACGTTTTTGATCTTTAATAGAAATCGTGTCCATGATATTTGAATCAGTAGCAATATTGCCAATGTATGTGCCAGGACTTTTTTCTTCTTCCACATTGTAGATGAGATCAGCAGACAAACAGGTATGGAAGATGAGCAGAAAGACATACACTGTTGTCATATTCAGGTGATTATCTGAATAAAAGAAAATACACTATTAAGTTTTTATATCCATTTTTCTGCTAAAAGAATAAAAATGAAAGAAGTATAAAAAAAGAAATTCAATATGAAACAGAAGTAATTATTATTTTTGTTATAAAATATACAACATTAAAAAATGTATTCCTTATTTTATTTTGACAAAACATTACTTTGTTATGATCTTTTTTCTTCAATGTAATTTGAAAATAAAAAGGACAGTTTTAAATTACATTGATTCTAAATAAGAAATTTAGTTTGTTTAACTTATTTAAAGTCTCTAAAGTAATCAGATTCCATCAACAAGTATTTTTATTGAAATCATATTTATGATATATCCCTATTTATATAGAAATAAAATATTTTCATGCATATATTATTCTTTGAATTTTGTTTACAGTTGTAGCATTCTAAAAATATTCTAGACCAGAATGGTTTTGATTTAAATTTCATTGCTCAAAGTTTTAATCATTCATGAACACATTCTATTTTGTGTTGGACTATAAAATAAACAGACCATGTAATTTCCTTTTTTAAATAAAAATAAATAACATATCAAGGATTAAATATATCATCCATTATCATGAAAATATAACAATGCTAAATCGTAAATATTTCATGTTAACATACTTTAAACCTAATTAATTTCCACATTTCATTTGTTAACAATAAACTTTGATTTAATAAAAGCTTATCTCATGAAAAAAAATATTTTCAACATTTTTATAGATGCAAAATTTTAAGCATAGTATTGATAAATTAGGTTTTAGCATAAACACCGATTTCTAAAATATCCATACAATATAATACAATCAGATTTAAGAACAGTTTTAATCAAGATGAAAACTAATTTGAAGGAGATTTGAAAGATACTACATCATTTTTTTAATGAAAACTTTCCAAAATGATTATATATCTTATAAATAAAAAAAAAAAGAAATTTTCCACCCTCATAAAAAAATTGTACTTTTATGCAACAGTAATTTAATTATCTTATATAGATCAAATCAATTTTTTAATTTGAAAGTCAATTAGAAAGATTTTACTGCTAATAAAAGTAAATAATATGTTGCTTCTTTCTTTTCCTTATTAAAAATGAATATATCCCTCAGTAAGAAGTATCTATTGATTTGTATCTGTGTTTATTTTCCAGCTGATAACAATATCATATTCAGTGTAAGCATATATAATAATATAACGAATCTTGTGTCATACATCTGACCTAAATATAAGACGGAAAATGATATATACACTAATGTTCTGCATCTTAAACAGCAAAGTAAAAAGTAATTTGCAAAATTTATCTTACAAATACCAAGTTGATGCATTCATACACTACATTAATCTAAAAGAGAGATCAAGAGGTGACATGTGGATCCCACAAAGTGTATATATAAGCGACTTAGAACCAAGGCAAAGCTCTGAGGAGCAACATTATTGTTAAACAAGATAAACAAATAGCTTGATTCTAAGCTGTAATATGGAAATAATTCAGCCGTTTATTTTCATCTGTTCTAGGTATGGCATTAAACTATATCTAATTGTGAGGCCCCAATTTGGGAGTTTTGCGGATTTATCACTACTCACAGGTCCATTCTGACCCAGAGTTGTAGTACCTGTCAGGATAGACCTCTTCAATAGATTAAATAGAGACAATTGTTGACAGACTACTTGTTGACAAAATATATGCTTACAAAACAAATGAATCTATAAACCATGCATATACAAAATATATATACATTTTCGGCATAAAATGATTCAATGACGCTTGACGTGCTGTCAAACCTAAAGACCAAATTCAACCATTTGCTAATAAGTAATATTTATTATTGAAAAGATTTTTAAAAAATGATGGCTTGATTGAAACATTTAAAAATCAATTTCACTATTTCAGCACATAATGTAAGATTTGATATTGTTAATTTGCTTGAAGGCAAATATTTAAAATAAATTTAAAATATTTCAAAGATGATTTATTAGAGATTGACTTGTTTTTTTGCTTTAAAATTTGTTAAAATTATATTATACTAACTTTAATTGTAAAATATTCAGATGAAAAACAATTTACAATCCCAAACATTTTGAACTTTTTTAACTCATTTTTAGAATTTAATTGATAAAAATGTATTTCTTGAGCCACACAAATATTTTTAATTGATGCAAAATAATTGATTTATAAATATTTCATATTTTATTCTTTACGCATTATACATTTAATTAGATAACATATATAAATAATGGATTTCCAAGCATCCTAGATTCAGAAATAACGATTATGAATAAGAATTTTGAAGATAGAGTAATGTAGATTTAATGATAATACAGATTTCTTTTAGTTTAAATTTTCCACAGAGAAAGCTTACAAAACGAATAAGGCTAATTTGAAAATCAAAAATTGTCCTTATATAAAAATAAGGACAATTTTTGCTTCATGAACATGCTAATATTCCTAATAGAAAAAAACTCATGTGAATAATTTTGTACATCATTATATCTATTTAATATACAGAGGGAGAGAGATAAAACAATAGAAATAGAGAGAAATACATAGAAAGGGAAAGTATAAGAGACGGCAAGGACTTGCTTCTCTTTATTTAAAAGTTGGAAATATCAGATGTTTGCAGAGTTATTTCCCTTGTATCAGCTATCAGATCAGGAATAGACATGTCACATTTTTTTTTCGATGCGTTTTTTGTTTTACCAAATTATTATTATTTTTAAAATCGGATTTTGAAAGTTAAATTTAATTATTATGGTATTTTTTGTTCATTAAATTATTAATTGAACCACGTTGTCATTAAAATATAACTAATTTTGTTATGGTAATGTTGTTTTAATCTCTATTTATAAAATTATTGGACATAAATAGATTCCAAAACATTCAATCTTTTAATATATGAGGATGAGGATTTACTAAGAATTTTAAAGCCATGGAATGATTTTGAATACTTTCAAATTCCTTTTAAATTTCGACAGGTCACAAAGTCATTCATTTTTCTATTCAACTATTAATAAATAGGATTTTTAAAAATTTGTTCCATTTTATGTTATTGTATTTTTAATTTCAAATAATTGATTAATAGTACATAAAAAAAATAATGTGTAAGTAACATAGTGGTGAGAAACACCCATACACACATCAGAAGTGGTGAAACAATTTTATTAGTATAGAGATAATAAAAGTAAATTTACTTGATATTAATCTTATTTCTTTCGTTTCAGATTTTTTAAAAAATACTCAATATTTTATTAATTTGTAATATGCATTAAAAATAGAAATTCAAAATTATGTACATTTTTCTACCAACAAACAAAAATATGAAAACTTTAAAAAATTCACTTAAATAGTAAAATCTGAATTAAAGTAATAATTATTAACACAACAAAATCATCGAATAATTATGTAAATATGAAAAACTTCAAGAAATTAAAAAACAATGATGGCATTGTAATTATTTTCATTAATATTTTTTAATTTGCTTTCAGTCATTATATATTTAATGAGCTGTATTTACCCGGCTTTGTCAGGGTGGAGACATATTACTGGCTTCGAGAAAAATAATTACAAATATTTTCATGTTTACAATTTTATTTTATTATAATAGGTTTCTTTTTAATTCGTTTTAGTTTTCCCTTATTTTATTTTTTATAAAAAAAAAATGATTAATAGTTTAAAAAGTAATAATTTAATAATAAAATACATAATTCAAGGTGTATCAATAGGAGAGAAACACACACAGACACACAAAAGTAATTGTCTGATAGCTTTATTAATACAGAGATAAGTATCATTACAATAGCAATAAATAAGCATACTAAGCCAAAAATAAATTATCCATAATATTTTCTGTTACTGGAATAAATAAATAAAAAATAATATCATTAAAATTCTAAGATGTTATGTTAATATTTACTTCTACATAAGTTCCCTCTGCAAATCCAATCAAGTTGAAAGCATGAGGAACTTAATATTTCATAAATATATATGTAAAACACAGGACTATGCTTTCTAATATGCTTAACTATTTCTTTTAGTACACAAATAAAATTATAAAAATACCAAAGTTAATTTCATTTAGAAAATATAATAGTATTAAAAGATTATCTAAATGAAAAAATGAAACTACAAGGTATAGACATACAATATTTCAGTTTCAAGTTTGAGTAAATTTATTGGGTCGCAACTAATTTTTATCATCTACTAATTTCCAATCTGTAGCTAACTACATTGTATGAAAATAATTTTAATAATTTCTTGCCATAATGATTAATAAAAGTTATTTACTTCCTAAGTATAGTAAAAAAAAAAAGAACTTTGAAAAATTAGCATCTATCAAAAAATAGGTAAAACTAAAACACTGAATAATTTTCCTCGAATATTAAAATGGCTGCCAAATGTGTCTAGTGTAAAAGTACATGGCAGAAGAAATACATAATAGAAATGGTTTCATGAATAAAACTGATCCAAGCATATAATACAGATATAACATCAGTCATTTCAGCATAAAACAAATGATCAAAATTCTTTCACCTAAAAATATTGTGTATTCTTTATATCTCTCTAAAGTCTCTGAAAATATTAACAAAATAAATATCAAACGTCTTTCACAGATAAAAAATACAACTATCAGATGTAAATATCTTTATAACTGTTCAAATTTAAATTAGCATCTTACCTTAATTCGTATAATCTTGGTTAAAAAATCCAAGACAATTTAAGTAGTATTTCATCCAGTGTTTTTAATATAATGGAAACAAAACAAAGAAACGGTTATTATGTATGAATGTGTATATGTATGTGAGTTTCTGCATTCAGTAATTGTAAGTGTCTATAAAGTCTGTAGTCCTAATATGTATTATGTGTGTGTCATGGCCGCAATTCACATTAATGAGAAAGAGTTTGAAAACAACATTAAAATAAAGAAATTTTACATATATTTTTAAATTACATTATTTTAAGTGTCTTTGTTGAGAAAAACTGTTTCCTGAGATTTTATAAAATAAAAACTATGCTTTGTTAATTTTTTTCCCATAATGCAATGCATGGACATTTCTATTCTTCCATTTATCAACTCCTTTCCTCCTTCCATCTCTTCTGATTACAGAAACAGGAATCATTATTTAAATATCAAGAATATTTATGGACAAAGAAAATCTAACCTTCTTTAGGATCTCCTATTATCAAATTGAAACTTTTATGAAAAAATATTTAGAAAATAAGAACAATAATTTAAAATATACTTCTTAATTTTAAGCTTCAAGCATATTCTTTAAATGTGTGAAATAAGTAGATTACACAACTGTATGCATCCTATACCTTCCATTGTTTATTCAGTATTTCATAAGTATTTTATATACATAGCTTGATTAAAACAAATAAAAATTGAACATTTTATACAACAATTGTAACATTTTAATACATAATTTATTATAAATGCTTAATTTGAAAAAGAAAATACTATGCATAACAATTATAATCATTTTATGCAAATACTGACAATCTTAAATATTCTTAAAACTTAAGTAGCAAAAAGAAAATTAAAAATTATGCAGAAATTAACCACATAAATAATGCATGACATAATTATAACAGGTTTCTGTTCAGTCTTGAGAAACAATGGATATTCCCTGTAAGAGTGTCGGGGGGGGGGGGGGAGGGTCTATTTTGAAGCAAAGTTGAAGCGGCATTGATTTAAGCAAGTAGCAAAGAAAAGTCCAAGATGACTAGAAACATTGCTGTGATAAGTGGAGTGCCTTCCGACATACATCACAGCCCCTGGTATTCTCAAATGGTCACGCATGACATAATTACATGCAAAGGAATTTTGCATTTCCTAGATTCATTGTTATAATATAGTTAAGCTATTAAAATAGTATACATTAATCTATTTAGTTAATCTATTCATTTTTGGATCTTAAATCTTATATAAATTAGAGTAAAAATTGAATATGTGAAATGTTTTTCATGCATATATAATTAATTGATGTACAATGTGTATGATTAGTGTATTTTGTGTGGTACAGGGGGCAGTGGTCTGGCATTGTGAGTAATTTGAATGCTGTCTGATAAATGATGTGATCTTTGTTCTGTTTCCTCTCTCAGCAAATTGTTGGCATTATTTGTTGCTTTTGAAAAACATCTGGCTGAAATTGTTGTTGATTCATTTGGGTAGTTAAAGTTTCCTTCTATGTTCCTCTTATCTGTCATATTCACCTGCCCAACATGTGGCTTGAAGAATTGTGGAATCAGATGATCTGAAAACAAGAAACAAATAAACAACTCTCAATAATATACTCAGAGGGTATTCATATGTAGATAATACATTTTAAAAAGTTAGTCTTTCTTATAAATAAGTATCAACTGTTTATTTACCTGTCATCTCTTCTGTATGTCCTGTGCCTACTTCACTCCAACCACGTCCACTGTCAGCATGAGAAGACAATGTAGATCTCCATGTTGGACAATAAGGAGTCATCAATGTGTTCTTATCTCCATTCTGAAAGTTTGGTGTCATCTATATTTTAGTACAGAATAAAAGGCATAGATTCGATATCTTCTATTTAAATGCATCGAAGTAGATTGAAAAAAATAATGTAATTTCTAAGTAACAGACATTTGAAGTAGAAGACCAGTTTAGTAGAGAACAATTTATGATCAATAATTGAACTTCACAATTGAACATAACTTTACTTGAACATTACTTTTCTTGAAGAGAACTTTACTGAAGTTCATAATAATTGAACATATCTTTACAATAAATGGAATAATTGTATCGATATACATACGATAAAAGAAAACAATAATGATGAACATATATTTATATTATTTGGATTATTTAGACTACTATTTTAATGTTGCTTGTTTTATTCACAATGTTTTGGATAACATGACATTCTTAGATGGACCAAAACGCTGTGATTATTAAAACTAAGATATAAATATTAGTCCGAATAGTCAAAATAATATAAATAATCAAAATACATTCATTTTTCTGTAAAGCATAAAAATAACGAGTAATTTTTAAATTAAAGGACTTTAGAATCTTGAATAGTTTTGTAAACCTTTATAATTTAGTTTCTAAAGAAACAAATAGTTTGTTTTTACCTGACATGTGATGTCAACAGAATTGTTTGGTCTGATTACAGGTGATTGGTTGATAAACCTGGGATATGATTCTCTTCTGTTGGCTGCCATCTCCTCAGCACTCCTACCAAAGTTGGGATCATTTATCATTGTAGTAGGAACATCTGGCCAAGAGCTCCCTCGATAAGAAGATGACATCAAATGTCTTTGTTCACTCACATATCTATTAGAAACATCATCTCCATCTACACTTGCAGCATTACAACAGCGAAGCACGCAGATGGAGATTGAAGCCGTAACAATGATAGTCACCATCACAGCCAATAACGTAATAATAATCACCATATTAAGATGCACCTTCTCTTCAGACTCACTTTGCACCACACCATTTACTCTTTCCAAAGAAGAAGAAGTCTTGTTTTTCAAAAGCAGACTCAAAAAGATTGTAGTTGTGGCTGATAAAACTGGCATACCACTATCCTTCACTACAAACTCCAGTTCATATGAGCCGGCATCTTGTTTGGTAAGGGCACCCGTAGAAGACAACAAACCACTGTAATGGTCAATCGTGAACAACTGTTTCTCATTGCCTGCACTTATTTCATATTTCAGAAATGCATTCTCTTGACTGTCACTGTCATGTGCCCTCACAACTGTCACGTTCTTGCTTTCATCAGCAAAATACACAACTTCCACAATGTGTGGATTAACACTGGGAAATGTAAAATATGGACTGTTATCATTTTCATCTTCAACCTCAACAATCACATCCACTGTATTATTCAGTGATGGCATTCCATTGTCTTTCACCAAAACCTCAAACTTATAAACATCTTGTAATTCATGGTCCAATGATTCACTTGTTGAAATAAAACCATCTTTTGTGATCACAAAAGGCAGCAGCACCTCTTCACTTTTATGCGCATTTCTTTGCAGAGAAAACATCAGTTCCCCTCCAGCTCCCAAGTCCGGATCAGATGCATTGATTGAGCCGACATCAATGTCAGCCTTCTGGTTCTCATTGATACGGAATTTGTATCTTGCTTTACAAAATTTCGGCTTCACATCATTCACATCCATCACTTTAATTGAAAACTTACTCTCACTATGGCGCGGTGGGAATCCCATATCTTCACAGCTGATTGTGATGTCATGATGTTCCTCTGTCTCTCTATCCAATGGGTCTTTCAGAATCACTTGGTATTTGTTCAAGCCTTGACGTTTTAGTTTAAACTTATCATGATGGAGATCACATATAACCTCTCCATTCTGACCAGCATCATGGTCAATTACTTTCACATATGCAATAAAACTGCCCACTTCAATGTCTTCAGAAATGACTGTAGAGTTTACACTGGAAGAGGATGACAAAAAGTTCACATCTATTTTGGGAGCATTATTTCTTTGATTGATCAGATTCACTTGAACCATAGCAAATGAACTTAACGGTGGATGACCCCCATCTGTTGCTTCTACATATAAATTCTGAGTTAACTTTTTTCCAATTGGAATTTCTTTGTACAAAAATATGTCACCAGTCAATGGGTTTACTTTAAAATGTCTTTTAACAAAATCTGATGTTTTGGAATTAAAATGATAGGAAATATTTCCATTTTGTCCCGAGTCTAAATCTGTAGCCAATAAAGTAGCAACAGGAGATGTTTCACTTGGTTCATTTTTGATAGAAACATTGTAGAGTTTTTGAGAAAAGATGGGAGTATTATCATTAATATCTGTGACTGAAATATGAACATCTAAAACACTTTGTTTTGAGGGTGATCCTCCATCTTTGGCAATCACTTGGATCAAGTAAGAGTCTTTTACTTCTCTGTCTAATCTTTCTTCCAATATAAGGTTAAGATCTGATGTTCCAAACAAAGTTTTAGACACTGATAATGTAAATGGGTTTTCATCATTTTTCTTAAGTTCATAACTAATCTGGGAATTCTGAACACTGATATCTTTATCTGTAGCATGTGGAATAGACTTTTTCAATCCAGTTGCAACATGTTCATCAAATTCTATGTAAATATCTTTGTTAGGAAATTGTGGCTGATGATCATTCACATCTTGTATGATTATTTTGATTTCTAAAAGTTTTATAAAAGATTTGTCTTTTCTCACAGCAACATCAATCATTTTGAAACATTCTGCATTCAAAGTACACAAAGTCTCTGCATCCAATATTTTTGCTGTGTATAATTTTCCTGAATTCTTTCCGGTACGAAATAATTGGGAATTTCCTTTTTTAAGTTGTGTGAAGGTTATATGTCTATGATCTTTTGGAGAAATATTAGTCATGACATGAGAGTCTGTAGCAATATTGCCAATGTATGTTCCGGGACTTTGTTCTTCTTCCACATTGTAGATGAGGTCAGCACACAAACAGCCAGGAAAGACTATTAGTAAGATATATACACGTGCTGTCATGTTCTTTCAGGTAACAACTGTATAAAAGAAAGCATTGATTTTAAATGAAATCAAAATGGATTCAAATTTTAAAGTTAAATAACTGTAAACTAAATCATCACTGGGTTATGATGAAAAGATTAACCTAGTTGAAAATCTTCACAGGGGCAAACTTATAGCATGTCTGTTCAGCTATCCAAAGAGAGGCATTTTACATGAGAATAAAAATAATTGTACAGTTCTGTCAACATTTCCTCACAAATGAGGACACCTTAGGCAACCGGCAATAAATCTGCCCCATGTGAAAAGAGAAGGTAATGCCGGAAATTTAATCAATTTACTTGCTCATGAGGGAAAAATTTGACACAAGCTTTGTAAATCCAGCTATCCCAAATGGAAATCATATAGTCTTGTCATTTTTTTTTGAAATACAAAGTGTTTTCAAAAAGTAACGAGAATGAGGATATATTAACCAGAGACAATGGACAAAACATTCATTTTTTCAAAATAAAAAGTGTGTTCAAAAAGTTACAAGAGTAAGGATGTATTAACAATGAACTAGACAGTAGGCACTATTGCAATTCAATAGGTTTTTTTTTCTGAGAAACGTTTTTTCTTTTTTATCATAGACTATAATAATGTTTAATCATAGCCAGATATGATACACACACTTTTGTGAACTCTTATTTTGTATTATTCATCCACCCAGATGATGCCGAGTGGCCTGCTTGTGAAATATAAAATCAAAAACATAGTTGAAACTTCCACATTTCTTTTTTGCTGGCTTGATAAAAAAAAAACCTTCAGTAAGTTGTCCATTTTCCTACACACTGTACTATTCCGCCCTACTTTCTGGTTTTCAGTACTTGTATCTGAGAGATGCTAATACTCTTACCTATAGTTGTACTATAACTTTAGTTTATTTTAGCAAGCACTATATACCAATAAGTTATCTTATTCTCCTCTTTATAGACTTGTTAGCATCTTACACATATCACTAAATTGTGTATTATCTTCTTTTATTATTATTTATTTACCTCCACTGTACGAGGTTAGACACAAAGACAGTATATACTAAAATATAAAAACATATTGAATTTTTGTAAGTCATAAAAATATGATTCACTGATGTGTGGAAAATTATGTGTTATTTGAGAGAATGTTGCGTCTAATTTATTTTTAGACTTATTGACTGCGTATCAAAGCTCAAGAATAATTGATAACTAAAATTTTATTTTATTTTAATAATTATTAGATAATGTTTTTTTAAAAGTTCAAAATTATTTTTCAAATATTTTATGAAACAATCTGGACAGCTATTTTAACTGAGATTTTAAAATGAACTTGAATTCTGGATTGATCAAAATAAAGAAACATTTGCTTTAAAAAAATCTGGTTTAATTAACTCCCTTAAAAATAAGTCTATTTAAGATATTCATTTTAAGCTATTTATTTTCTGTTATTTTACAAAATTCATTTATTTACAATATAGCTTTAGTCTATCGCTTTCTAACAATATTATATCTTAGGGAAGTAATTCAATAAAATAATCTTCTATAATATAATGATGAATATATATTGACTTCACCACATTAACATTTTATTTACAATTATCATTATTATTTCATGAATTAGTAAAAACATAAAATGGAGAAATAATCTTTGAAGTTGAATTATATTTTGCAAAACATAATTGTTTAATATCAATTCTGATTGTTTGCTAGCAGTAGAGTTTATTTGTGTTTGTGACTTTTAATAAATTACAAGATATATTAGTTTAATGAAATTAAATAGTTTCCTTTCTTTTATTGGAAAAAAACAGTGAATTAATTGAAAAAAAAGAAGACAACGTACAGGCATAAACAGCTTTCATAGTGTATACTTAAAAATATAACTGAAAATGAAATAATATAACAATTTAATCTCATACTTTATTAAACTAGAAACAACCATGAAAGTACCTAGTTATTTCCCTTGAATCAGATGTCACTAAAGAAACAAATATATCATTTGACTTTTTACATTCATTTTTTATTTCTTATATTATTAAATACTTGATATTTTTTTGTCTCGTTTTTATAATAATTTATAGCCAATGAATATTTTTTACTTATAAATCAATATATATATATTAAAGATTATACAATTTCTTATGATAAAATCAATTTTCCAGAAGGCAATGTAACAATTTATCAATTAATTTCATTGATATATTTGATGAAAATTGTTACTATTTAATTGATTTTATTTAAATTATTTTATTAGTAATCTATGTGTTTCTTGATAATGAATAAAATATTATTACAATTTCAAGATTCAAGAATATATAAGTTAAACAGAAATTAGTTAAAATCATCAGATTTTCAATTATTGAAATTTATTGAAATTATTTTATTATTTCATTAAAATTACAAGAAAGTTCGTAAATATTTATAATTTTTTATACAGAAGTCACACTAAACCTACCAAATATACAATTGATGATAAAGATTTTTTATAACATTTGAAAAATATTTTATAAAAGTCAATGTATTTCTAATGTCATGATATTATGTAAATTGTAATCAACTTGTACATCATACTTTTATGTTAATAAAAGATTGTGATCACTTCTCATGTGTCTGTGTGTGTGTCTTTCTCACTTATACAGGACTTAGACATTTTTTAAATTTATTATTAGGTTATTATTTATTGAAATCAAATTTGCAATAGTATAAAACTTTTTTAAATCCAATATAAAAATAATTTAATTACAAAATTTACGAAACCATAACATTTCTGTTTTACTTAAACAAGTTATCCATTTTAATCTTTTGTTAATAGTTTTTTAAAATCTTTGTAGTTCTTCGAAATTTGAAAGGAATTTGAAAATATGTAAACTATCAAATAGAAAGTAATTTCTGGATTTAAAATACTTAGCAAATCTTGATGTATAAAAAAATAAAAAATTAGGAAGGTATTTACATCCAATAATTTTATGAATAGATATTTAAAGAACATTACCATTACAAAATTAGTTATGGTTTTAAAACAAGATGGATACCATATTAATTTAATTTAACTTTTCAAATCCTATTAAAAAAATAATTTTGTAAAAAAATAACGGGAGTTAAAAAAATGGCCAAATAAAAATAAAAGTAAATAGACTCATAGGCTATACTTTGTAGGTACAGTTAGTTTTTAGCAAAAGATTGCTTTTATTATTTTAAAATAAAATGTTATTTTTTTACTGTAACATTTTGAATAATCACGCTTGTGCCCTTTTGTGATTTTGCTTCATTTACAATATTTATTTCTAAGAAAGTTAAATTTTTAAATGCAATGAAATTAAAACTATGAGGAAGACATATTTTTTATAAATGTATGTAGAAAAGCATGATCATAATCTTGATTATTTGTATACATAAAAAAGTAAAACAAAAAAGTATATTGTATTAATCAAATATAAATATATTAAATAAAACATTAACAACATATATATTTAAGCTTCCTTATGTCATAAATAATTATCTTACAGGATGCAAATATGAATACATTTTTTCATAAATATATATTTAAGTGGTTTTAGTTTATTAATCATACAATAGCCTTAATTTTAAAAAGGTAAGTTGTTTGTATCCTAATTAGAGCAAGGAACCTTTTTGTAAATTACATCCAGAAAATTCATGTAAAACATAGATATTGAATAAATAAAATAACAGATTAACATGGCTGCCAAATTTGCTTAATACAAAAGTATACAAGAATAGCAATAAATAAAACCGTTTCATGAATAAAAAAGATCTGAACAATTAATAAGAATATAATTTATTGTAAAATTATTTATGACATAAAGCAAAATATGTATTCAAATTTTATTATAAATAAATGTGTATTTTCTTTCTATCTGTAATCTTTAAGATGTTGAAGAAAGCTCAAACGTTTTTCAAAAGTAAAAAGTATCCATATATATATATATATATCCTCTAAATATTTTCATTAAAACACATAATCAATTTGAAATTTAAATGACTAACTTACCTTATTTTTATAATAATCTTGGTTAAAACATCAAAGAAAATGTAAGCAGTCTTTTATCCAGTGTTTTTAATATACTGAAGACAGAACAAAGAGACGGTTAGTGTGCATACACCAGCTAGTGTGTGAGAGAGGTCATGTATTGTGTAATTGTAAGTGTATATGGAGTAGTCCTAATATGTATGGTGTGTGTGTAATGGCTGCAGTTCACCTAGATGAGAAAGAATTTGAAGAAACAGTAAAACTAAAAAATTACATATAATTTTAAATTACATTACTTTAAATAATGTTGTTCATAAAACAATTGTTTCCTGAGATTTTATAAAATAAAAACTCTGCTTTGTTATTTTTTCCCATAATGCAATGCATGGACATTTCTATTCTTCCGTTTATAAACTTCATTCCTCCTTCCATCTTTTATGATTAGAGAAACTAGAGTTTTTTTTATTTAGATCTCATGGGAAAATTTCACTTTTTCAAATTTCTTAACTTTTATTAAATTCAGACTTTTACACATAAAATTTTAAATTACAAATTCATATTTGGAAAATAAGTCCAATAATTTAAAAACTGACTGTTAATACTAAGCATTAAACATAATTTTTAAATAATTAAAATAATTACATTAACAAACTTTATGAAGTATATTATTTTTAAAGTGAATTCAATATTTATTATCTATTTTGAAAGAGTTTTTACTCATGTATTACTAAAGAAAATTAACAAAAAATAATGTGAAAATGATCATAAAGGTTGATATATATTTTATTCAAATTATGTCACAACATTTGCATGTATTTGTAAAATACTCTGTGTAACAATTATGCTTATTCTATGAAAATACATTAAGTTGTAAATTGTTAAAAGAAAATCTAATAATTTTAGATGTCTGTAAAATTCAGCCTGATATTGATATCTTAAATATCATGTATCAATTACTATTTTAAGATGAGTAAACATGTACTTTTAAGAATATTTATTCTTTTTACATACTCATAACTTTCAAGAAAATAAAAAGTTATAATGTAAAATAATAATCATAAACATTAATATATACTGTCTTAATGTATACAATATTGTATTTTTAAGACAAATACATGTATAATGATTTAGCTTATTTTTATATTAAAAAATATTCAATACTATCAAATTCTTTTTAATTTATTAATTTGAAAATATTAAATATTTTGAAGAGTTTATTTGCCAACAGGTAAAATATTAAAAAGTTAGACCGATGCACAATTTACTGAGTAAATTTTGAATATAAAATCTATGGAATTTAAAAATAATAGCAACTTTGTAATATAATGTGATTCTATTAAGAGTAACTTTAAATAGGTCAATTATTTAATGTTTATCAAATTGTTCAGAATTTCAAAAGTATTATTCATTTTTGCTTTTATTATATTTTCAAATTTATTTATATAAAAATTCATAGGAGAAAATTAGTGAAAGCAAATGTATGATTAGTGTATTTTGTGTGGTACAGGAGGCAGTGGTCTGGCATTGTGAGTAATTTGAATGCTGTCTGATAAATGATGTGATCTTTGTTCTGTGTCCTCTCTCAGCAAATTGTTGGCATTATTTGTTGCTTTTGAAAAACATCTGGCTGAAATTGTTGTTGATTCATTTGGGTAGTTAAAGTTTCCTTCTATGTTCCTCTTATCTGTCATATTCACCTGCCCAACATGTGGCTTGAAGAATTGTGGAATCAGATGATCTGAAAACAAGAAACAAATAAACAACTCTCAATACTATTCTCAGATGGTATTCATATGTAGATAATACACAAAATTATTACCCCATATCCTCTCACACTTCTGCTAAAATCGCTGAATCATTAATCACTCTAATGACAGTTTACCACCTCGAAAATGCTAAACCTCTCACTGACCAACAGTATGGATTTAGGTCATCCTGTTCTGCTATTGATATCCAAATGCTCATCTCTAAATGTATATTGCTGCATACTTGATATGTTTGGTGAAACTGGGGTAGTAGCTTTAGATATCGGCAAAGCCTTTGACAAGGTCTGGCATGAAAGTCTTCTCAGGAAAATCAACTTGTATGGTATTACTGTACAAATATTTGATATAATCAGATCTTTCTTCACTATAAGAAAGATCCAGTAATGTTCAATGCCTGTACATCCAAACAACACCACATCAATGCAGATGTGCCACAGTGGTTGATACTTGAACTTATATTATTTCTGATCTTCATAAATTACCTCCCTTTGCATCTGAATTGGGTGTCTTTGGTTATAACACCATGCTTTACTCCTGGCATAAGAGGAAATGAAATACCCACACAAGCAAGGCAATGGCTGAATGTTTGGAAAATGACCGCCAGTCTGTAGTATAATGTGGCCAAAAGTGAATTGTCACATTAAATACTACCAAGACAAAACTCCTTTCCATTAACAAATATAAGAAACCTTTCCAACCACCCGTTTGCCATAGTCGATAGCACCCTTCCTGAGAAGCCAACGTTTAAACTCCTCTGTCTGAGATTCTCAGGCAACATGAAGTGGAATAAGTACATAAAAGATGCTACCAAGTCTGCCGCCAAGAGGATAGGCTCTCTCTACCGATCTAGAAAACTTCTCACACCTTCGAGTATCCTATATCTCTATAAATCCACCATTCACGTGCATGGCGTATTGTTGCCACATCTGGGCTGGTGCACCAACCACTAGCCTCTCCCTCTTGGACAAGGTGAAAAAAAGAATTTCTAATTTAATAAGTTCTGCAACGCCTGCAAAACTCCAGCTCATTGTGCTTGTTTTACAAGTACTTCCACGGAATTTCCTCTGCTGAATTTACTGCACTTGTACTGCCTTGATGTGTAAATACCCCTGAGCCATCCGATTAACAGCAAAATCACACCCCTTCTTTGTAAAGTTCCCTAGATGCTAGAATATTTTCTACTCTATTGCTTTTTTCCTTGGTCCACTTGCCTTTGCAATTTCTTCCCTCTTCCCTCGATTGTACCAACATGCAAAAATTTAAATGGCATGTGAATAACTGTTCAACTCCCCACCCAGGTTGCCCCCATTTAATAAATCTGGCACCTATCACAGTAACCCTTACATTTCAGTGGCAATATGCCTTCTTTAGAGTAAACAAAAAAAAATACACTTAAAAAAAAAAAGTAAATTTGTTAATAAATATCAACTGTTTATTTACCTGTCATCTCTTCTGTATGTCCTGTGCCTATTTCACTCCAACCACGTCCACTGTCAGCATGGGAAGACAATGTAGATCTCCATGTTGGACAATAAGGAGTCATCAATGTATTCTTATCACCATTTTGAAATCTAGGTGTCATCTGCATCACAATGTAATAAAAGAAACTGACAACCTAACCAAAATGGAAGTTTTATTATTTATGTAATTTTAAATTAAAGATATCATTTGTTTTTTATAATAAAAATCATGCTTGACTGCATATTAATTTATATTAGAAAAATTAAAATATTGGAATATGATAAAAATGTTTTAGAGTTTAAATGTAATTAAAAACATATGCGTCATATATTATGCTTTACATTTTGGAACAGATTATTATGTATCAATATTATGTCAACTCATAAAACAATGTTTTTAGTTGATGTCTAACAAAAAATTCATTTGAATGTTTGCATACAAAGAGAAAAACTAATGTCAAAAATAAATTAAATTTCAAGAATTATATTAAAAGATTTATAAATATTCTTTCTTATTTATCTATAATAGAAAAACATCTGTATAAAAGTATACTTTATCGTATTTAATAAGAAAATTAAGAAGACCTCATGTTCCGATAACAAAATTCAAAATTACTGTTACCTGACAGGTGATGTCCGAATTGTTTGGCCTGATTGTTGGTGATTGGTTGATGAACCTGGGATAGGACTCTCTTCTGTTTGCTGCCATCTCCTCAGTATTTCTACCAAAGTTGGGATCATTTATCATTGTAGTAGGAACATCTGGCCAAGAGCTCCCTCGATAAGAAGATGACATCAAATGTCTTTGTTCACTCACATATCTATTAGAAACATCATCTCCATCTACACTTGCAGCATTACAACAGCGAAGCACGCAGATGGAGATTGAAGCCGTAACAATGATAGTCACCATCACAGCCAATAACGTAATAATAATCACCATATTAAGATGCACCTTCTCTTCAGACTCACTTTGCACCACACCATTTACTCTTTCCAAAGAAGAAGAAGTCTTGTTTTTCAATAGCAGACTCAAAAAGATTGTAGTTGTGGCTGATAAAACTGGCATACCACTATCCTTCACTACAAACTCCAGTTCATATGAGCCGGCATCTTGTTTGGTAAGGGCACCCGTAGAAGACAACAAACCACTGTAATGGTCAATCGTGAACAACTGTTTCTCATTGCCTGCACTTATTTCATATTTCAGAAATGCATTCTCTTGACTGTCACTGTCATGTGCCCTCAAAACTGTCACGTTCTTGCTTTCATCAGCAAAATACACAACTTCCACATTGTGTGGATTAACACTGGGAAATGTAAAATATGGACTGTTATCATTTTCATCTTCAACCTCAACAATCACATCCACTGTATTATTCAGTGATGGCATTCCATTGTCTTTCACTAAAACCTCAAACTTATAAACATCTTGTAATTCATGGTCCAATGATTCACTTGTTGAAATAAAACCATCTTTTGTGATCACAAAAGGCAGCAGCACCTCTTCACTTTTATGCGCATTTCTTTGCAGAGAAAACATCAGTTCCCCTCCAGCTCCCAAGTCCGGATCAGATGCATTGATTGAGCCGACATCAATGTCAGCCTTCTGGTTCTCATTGATACGGAATTTGTATCTGGCTTTACAAAATTTCGGCTTCACATCATTCACATCCATCACTTTAATTGAAAACTTACTCTCACTATGGCGCGGTGGGAATCCCATATCTTCACAGCTGATTGTGATGTCATGATGTTCC
This sequence comes from Sepiola atlantica, assembly GCA_963556195.1. Taxonomy (NCBI): domain Eukaryota; kingdom Metazoa; phylum Mollusca; class Cephalopoda; order Sepiida; family Sepiolidae; genus Sepiola; species Sepiola atlantica. Next base: position 71,886,652 of record OY744525.1, on the reverse strand, counting down.
TCTGTCTCTCTATCCAATGGGTCTTTCAAAATCACTTGGTATTTGTTCAAGCCTTGACTTTTTAGTTTAAACTTATCATGATGGAGATCACATATAACCTCTCCATTCTGACCAGCATCATGGTCAGTTACTTTCACATATGCAATAAAACTGCCCACCTCAATGTCTTCAGAAATCGTTGTAAGGTTTACACTAGAAGTGGGGGATAAAAAGTTCACATCTATTTTGGGAGCATTATTTCTTTGGTTGATCAGATTTACTTTGACCATAGCAAATGAACTTAATGGTGGATGACCCCCATCTGTTGCTTCTACATATAAATTCTGAGTTAACTTTTGTCCAATTGGAATTTCTTTGTACAAAAGTATGTCACCAGTCAATGGGTTGACTTTAAAATGTCTTTTAGCAAAATCTGATGTTTTTGAATTAAAATGATAGGAAATGTTTCCATTTTGTCCTGAATCTAAATCTGTAGCCACTAAAGTAGCAACAGGAGATGTTTCACTTGGTTCATTTTTGATTGATACATTGTAGAGTCTTTGAGAAAAGATGGGAGTATTATCATTGATATCTGTGACTGAAATGTGAACATCTAAAACACTTTGTTTTACGGGTGATCCTCCATCTTTAGCAATCACTTGGATTAGGTAAGAGTTTTTGACTTCTCTGTCTAACCTTTCTTCTAATATGATATTAAGATCTGATGTTCCAACCCAAGTTTTAGACACTGATAATGTAAATGGGTCTTCATCATCTTTTTTTAGTTCATAACTGATCTGAGAATTCTGACCACTGATATCTTTATCCATAGCATGTGGAATAGACTTTTTCATTCCATTTCGATCTCCTTCATAAAATTCAATATTGATTTTTTGATTAGGAAATTCTGGCTGATGATCATTCACATCTTGTATTACTATTTTTATTTCTAAAAGTTTTATAAATGATTTGGCCTTTCTCACAGCAACATCAATCATTTCGAAACATTCTGCATTCAAAGTACACAAAGTCTCTGCATCCAATATTTTTGCTGTGTATAATTTTCCTGAATTTTTTCCAGTACGGAATAACTGGGAATTTCCTTTTTTAAGTTGCGTAAAGGTTATGTGTCTATGATCTTTTGGAGAAATGTTAGTCATGATATGAGAATCTGTAGCAATATTGCCAATGTATGTACCGGGACTTTGTTCTTCTTCCACATTGTAGATGATGTCAGCACACAAACAGGAAGGGAGGACAATTAGTAGAATATATACATGTGCTGTCATGTTCTTTCAGGTAACAACTGAATAAAAGAAAACATTAGGTTGAATGAAATCAAAAAGCATTTGAATGTAAAATACATGTGAACTAAATCATCACCGTGTTATGATGAAAAAGTTAACTGGGTTGAAAAATGATTTAAATATTTATAATTTTTAATAGTTTGTTAAATATAAAAGTAATAGCATAGTTGAAACTTTTCCTTTTCTTTACTGGCTTGATCAAAAGACTCTTCAGTAAGGTCCGTTTTCATACACACAGTTCTCTCCCCTTCCTACTTTCTTTATTTCACTACTTGTGTCTGGGAGATAGTAATTCATTTTCCTATAGTTGTACTATGGCTTTAGTTTATTTTAACAAACACTAGATGCCAACAACCCATCTTATTCTCTCCTTTATCGACTTGTCTACATCTTAGACATTCCACTAATCTTTGTATTATCTTTTTGATTCATAAAATATTTCTTGTTATGTACATTTTAAGTATATTGTATTGTGTTTGTCTCTTGTATTTATTGACGTCTTTTATGGTTTAAATTTTGCTGAAAAAGAACACATATTTTCTTCGGACTTATATATAAGTATTAGTATTTTTTTTATTTTGTGAGTTCTGTGTCAATGTTTATGATCTTAGCAACAATCCCACAATATATATTTTATATAAAACAAAAACAGTTCATACAATTTATTTTTCAAAAAGTGGATTGTGTTCAAAATCAAAGGATTTTAAAGACATGTCAGATAATTAGCAGAAAAGCCATCATCATTGACTGTTATCATGAATTGTACTATTTACTAAAGTATACTAACATATCAATTTTTTTTTATATGCAAAAAATGATTCACTGATGTGATGGAAATTATAAAATTTAATTAAGAGAATGTGGTATTGAGTTTATTTTCAAACTTTTTTTAATGTATGTCAAAGCACAAGAATAATTGATCACTAAAATTTTATTTCTAGAAAAAAATGTTAGACAATGTTTTTTAAAAATTCAAATTGTTTTTGAAATATTTAATGAAACAATCTAGACGGCTGTCTTTAACTGAGATTTTAAAATGTACAAATTAACTTGAATAAAATAAATAAAAATTTAAATAAAAAAAAATGTTTTTCTCAATTTTTAAAATAATGCTAGTTAAGATATTCATTTAAAATTATTTATTTTCTGTTATTTTACAAAATTGATTAATTTACAATATAGATTTAATTTATCGCTTTCTAACATTATTATATCTTAAGGAATTAGTTAATTCAACAAAAAATATCTAGTACTAATATAATGATGAATATATTTTCACTTCAACCACATTAAGTGATATGCACATTTTATTTATAATTATTATTTCATTAATTAGTAAAAAATAAAATGTAGGAAGGGAATTATATTTTGCAAAACATAATTGTTTCATATCAATGTTGATTATTTGTTAGCAATAGATTTTTTATTTTTATGACTTCTAATAAATTATAAGATATATTATTTTAATGAAATAAAATAGTTTCCTTCCTTTCATAGAAAAACACAATGAATCAATTAACACAGAAGATAACATACAGGCATATACACATTTTATAGTGTCCTACTTAAAAATATAACTAAAAATTGAATAATATAACAATTTAATCTCAAAGCTTTATTAAACAAGGAAAGAACAATCATAATTTTGCCTAGTTATTTCCCTTGCATCAGATGTCTATGAAACAAATATATCATTTGACTTTTTACATTCATTTTTTATTTCTTATACTAAATAAATACTTGATATTTCTTTTTCCTTTTTTAATTATTAACAGCCAAGAAAAATGTTAAAATTATAAATTTTTGTGAAAAAATATGAGAAAGATAAAAACTGATTTGTTACAATAAAAAAAATAATTTCATTAATAAATTTGATAAAATAAAATATAACTTTAATGTTAACATTAATTGATTTTAAATTATTCTATTAGTAGTCTATGTATTCCTTATTAATAAATAAAATATTATTACAATTTCAAGATTTAAAGATATGCACTAAACTAAACAGAAATTAGTTAAAATCATCAGACTTCTCAATTATTTCAATTTATTAAAGCTAATCTTTCATTAGAATTACAAGAAACTTCATAATTATTTATTATTGTTGTGGAAAAATAACATAAAAAAAGTTATAATAACCGAACCCAATATACAATTGATTGTCTTTTTTTATTTCATATACAATTAATTTTTTTTTTCATATTTAAAATATATTTATAAAAAATTAATGTATGTCTAATGCTATGAAATTACATAAATTGTCATAAATTGTAATCAACTTGTACATCATATATCTCTACATTAAAAAAAATTATGTGACCATTTCTCGTGTGTCTGTGTGTGTTTGTGTTTCGTGCCTATACGGAATTTGGCATTATTTTTTTTATTCAGTATTAGTAGATTATATAATAAAATTTTAAAATGCAATAGCGTAAACATTTTAAAAAATCCCATTTTAAAAATAATTTAATTACAAAATTCATGAAATCATAGAATTTCCATTTTTTCTTAACGTCATTCATTTTAATCTTGTTTTGGAAAAAAATCTTTGTGATCCTTCAAAATTTGAAAGTATGTTGGAAGCATTTAAACTTTTGAATAGAAAGTTATTTCTGGCTTTAAAATGCATAGCAAATCCTCATATATTAAAGGATTAAAAGTTTTGGAAGCTATTTACATCCAATAATTTTATAAATAGATATCAAAACAACATTTCTTTAAATAAATTAGTTGTATTACAATTTGGTACAATTAATAATTTCATGGCAAAACGATACAAATTGAACTTGCAAAATCCTATAGAGAAAAATAAATTTGTTAAAAATACTCAGCATAGTTTTAAAAAAAGGGCAAAAGAATACAAGTAAAAAGACTTATGAGCAATGTTGGGTAGGTACAGCTAATTTCTGGTAACAAAGGCCTTTATTTGTGTAAAAAAAATTTTTAGTGACTAATCATAATTTCGATATTTTGTGATTTCATTTCAACTCACAGTAATTAATTCATAAAATATAATGAAATTAAAACTATAACATTTTTATAAATGTATATAAAAACACTTGACTATATTCTTGATTATTTGTGTACGTTAAAACAACATTAAAACAAATAGGTATATTGTATTAATAAAATATTCTAGTTATATTAAATCAAACATTAAATAAATATATTTTAAGTTGAATGATTATCTTACAGGCTGCAAACATGAATACGTTTTTCTATATTTAACACAAATATAAATTTAAGTAGTTTTAATTTAATCATATTATGATAGCTTATAATTATAAAGAGCAAGTTGTTTTTATCCTAATGATATCAATAAATCTTTTGGTAAATTACATGTCAAAAATACATGTGAAACACAGATATTCAATAAGCAGAATAACTAAACTAAGATGGCTGCCAAATTAGTTTCATGCAAAAGTACACAAGAAAAGTAATGAATAAAAAATGTTTCATGAATAAAAAAGATCTGAATGATTAATAAGAATAAGATTTATTCTGAAATTATTTAGGACATAAAACAAAATATCTATTCAAAGTTTATTACAAATAAATGTGTATTTTCTTTCTTTCTTTCTGTGATCTCTAAGATGTTGAAGAAAGCTCAAACGTTTTTCAAAAAAAAAAAGTATACATGTATCTGCTCTAAATACCTCAATTAAAACTCAATTAATTTTAAATTTAAATTATATACTTACCTTATATTTTATTATAAACTTGGTTCAGAGTCCATGAAAATGTAAGTAGTCTTTTATCCAGTGTTTTTAATATAATGAAAACAGAACAAAGAGACGATTATTATGTATGAGTGTGCATACATAAGTTAGTGTATGGAAGAAATTATGCATTGTGTAACTGTAAGTGTATATGAAGTAGTCCTAATATGTATGGTGTGTGTGTAATGGCTGCAGTTCACCTACATGAGAAGGGATTTAAAGAAACATTACAACTAAAAAAATACATATATTTTTTAATTACACTACATTAAATGATGTTGTACATAAAAAACTGTTTCCTGAGATTTTATAAAATAAAAAATCTGCTTTGTTATTTTTCCCATGATGCAATGCATGGACATTTCTATTCCTCCATTTATCAACTCCTTTCCTCCTTCCATTTCTTAGGGGTAGAGAAAGATGAGTTTTCATTTATATCTCATGGATATTACTGAAAACAAGCAAATTTTAGTTTTTCCAATTTCTTAACTTTTACACATAAAATCTTAAATTACAAATTCATATCAAGAAAATAAGTTCCATAATATAACCACTGACTGTTAATTCTAAGCATTAAACATATTCTTTAAATAAGAGAAATAATTACATGAGCAAACTTTATGAAACATATTCTTTCAAAAGTTATTTCAATATTTCTGATTCATTTTGAAAAAGGTTTTACTTTCTATTTATTAAAATTCCAAAATAAATAATGTAAAATAATGATTATGAAGGTCCTTTCTAAATATTTGAGATATTATCTATTTATAAAATACTTAAATGTGTGACAAGTATGGTTATTATTTAAAAATACATTTAAAAATTTTTTTAAACAATCTTAAATATTTTAAAAGTCCAGTGAGATATTGATATTTTGAATATCACATGAATTTTTATTTTAAGTTAATAAAGCAAACATGCATTTATTATGAGTTTTTAAATATATTTACCTATTTTTACATATTATCATAACATTCTCAAGAAAATCAAAAAGTAAAATAATAATCATACACTTTAAATTGTCTTAACATATAGAATATTGTTGTATTTAAAAAAACATATGTATAATGATGAGATTTATTTTATTACAAAATGTTTCTGATTGTAAAATTCTTTTTACATATTAATTCAACAATCTTAAATATTTTGAAGAGTTTATTTGCCAATAGAGAAATATTAAAAATTAAGACTGATACATAATTAACTGAATGATAATGTAACCTAATCAATTCAAAATAATGGCAATATTTACAATATATGTGAATATATTTAGAGTAACTTTAAATAGGCCAATTATCGCATTCTATCAAACTCTTCTGAATTTTCATGTCTTATTCATTTTTACTTTCGTCTGATTTTAAAATTTATTCATATAAAAATTTATTGTAGAAAATTAGTGCAAGCAAATGTAATGTTTAAAGTGTATAATTAGTGTATTTTGTGTGGTACAGGGGGCAGTGGTCGGGCATTGTGAGTAATTTGAATGCTGTCTGATATATGATGTGATCTTTGTTCTGTTTCCTCTTTCAGCAAATTGTTGGCATTATTTGTTGCTTTTGAAAAACATCTGGCTGAAATTGTTGTTGATTCATTTGGGTAGTTAAAGTTTCCTTCTATGTTCCTCTTATCTGTCATATTCACCTGCCCAACATGTGGCTTGAAGAATTGTGGAATCAGATGATCTGAAAACAAGAAACAAATAAACAATTCTCAATACTATACTCAGATTGTATTCATATGTAGATAATACATTTTTAAAAGTTAGTCTTTCTTATAAATAAGTATACACTTTTATTTACCTGTCATCTCTTCTGTATGTCCTGTGCCTATTTCACTCCAACCACGTCCACTGTCAGCATGAGAAGACAATGTAGATCTCCATGTTGGACAATAAGGACTCATCAATGTGTTTTTATCTCCATTCTGAAAATTTGGTGTCATCTGTATTTCAATATAGAATTTAACATATTTTATTGTACCAAATGATTTGATCAGCACACTAAAGTTTACTTTGTTACAAAAATCCTATCAAAACTTAGAAAATAATAAAAAGTAAGATTTATTATTATTATAAGTAATTTAATTAAAGATATAATTCCATTCCTTTTTTGTTTCATGAGAAAAATAGTGCTTCACTGCAAGGATTTGTACTCAAAAAGAAAACTAAAATATTGGGAAAATAACAAAGATATAAAAATAATGTTCGTTAATACAGACATAATTGTCTTTATATGTCATAAAAATATGCTCCATGTATTATGCTTTATATCTAAGAATATGTTATTAAATATCAATTTTTCTAACTCATTTACTGACAGGTGATATCAACTGATATATTTGATTTGATTGCTTAATAATCACCAAACAAATTCATGAGAATTTTATAATTGCATTACAATTACCTGAAAAGTGATGTCAACAAAAGTAACAATTAAAATATATTTAGTTTTATATGAACATAAAAATGACCAGTCAGTTTTATCTAAAAAGATCTTTAAATCTGAAAGAATTTTGTAGAGGCTTTATCGTTTAGTCTGTCAGAAAAAATAGTTTGTTTTTACCTGACAATTGATGTCAACAGAATTGTTTGGTCTAATTATTGGTGATTGGTTGATGAACCTGGGATAGGACTCCCTTCTGTTGGCTGCCAGCTCCTCAGCATTTCTACCAAAGTTGGGATCATTTATCATTGTAGTAGGAACATCTGGCCAAGAGCTCCCTCGATAAGAAGATGACATCAAATGTCTTTGTTCACTCACATATCTATTAGAAACATCATCTCCATCTACACTTGCAGCATTACAACAGCGAAGCACGCAGATGGAGATTGAAGCCGTAACAATGATAGTCACCATCACAGCCAATAACGTAATAATAATCACCATATTAAGATGCACCTTCTCTTCAGACTCACTTTGCACCACACCATTTACTCTTTCCAAAGAAGAAGAAGTCTTGTTTTTCAATAGCAGACTCAAAAAGATTGTAGTTGTGGCTGATAAAACTGGCATACCACTATCCTTCACTACAAACTCCAGTTCATATGAGCCGGCATCTTGTTTGGTAAGGGCACCCGTAGAAGACAACAAACCACTGTAATGGTCAATCGTGAACAACTGTTTCTCATTGCCTGCACTTATTTCATATTTCAGAAATGCATTCTCTTGACTGTCACTGTCATGTGCCCTCACAACTGTCACGTTCTTGCTTTCATCAGCAAAATACACAACTTCCACATTGTGTGGATTAACACTGGGAAATGTAAAATATGGACTGTTATCATTTTCATCTTCAACCTCAACAATCACATCCACTGTATTATTCAGTGATGGCATTCCATTGTCTTTCACCAAAACCTCAAACTTATAAACATCTTGTAATTCATGGTCCAATGATTCACTGGTTGAAATAAAACCATCTTTTGTGATCACAAAAGGCAGCAGCACCTCTTCACTTTTATGCGCATTTCTTTGCAGAGAAAACATCAGTTCCCCTCCAGCTCCCAAGTCCGGATCAGATGCATTGATTGAGCCGACATCAATGTCAGCCTTCTGGTTCTCATTGATACGGAATTTGTATCTTGCTTTACAAAATTTCGGCTTCACATCATTCACATCCATCACTTTAATTGAAAACTTACTCTCACTATGGCGCGGTGGGAATCCCATATCTTCACAGCTGATTGTGATGTCATGATGTTCCTCTGTCTCTCTATCCAATGGGTCTTTCAGAATCACTTGATATTTGTTCAACCCTTGACTTTTCAGTTTAAATTTATCATGATGAAGATCACATATAACCTCTCCATTCTGACCAGCATCATGATCAGTTACTTTCACATATGCAATAAAACTGCCCACCTCAATTTCTTCAGATACAGTTGTAGAGTTTTGGGTAGAAAATGCTGACAAAAAGTTCACATCTATTTTAGGCGAATTATTTTGTCTATTGATAACATTTACTTGAACCATAGCAAAAGAACTTAATGGTGGATAACCTCCATCTTTGGCTTCAATGTACAAATTATGGATCAAATTTTCTCGTGGTTTTATTTTATTTATCAGGAAAACTTGACCCGTGACTTTGTTTAATCTGAAATTATTTTTAGCAAAATCTGATGTTTTTGAATCAAAATAATAGGAAATATTTCCATTGTTTCCCAAATCTAAATCTGAAGCAGATAAAATAACGATTGGTTTGTTCATGTCATGTTCTTTTTTTATTGTAACATTATACAAATTTTGAGAGAACACTGGTGGATTATCATTAACATCCGTTACAGATATATGTATATTTAGAATGCTCTCTTTAGATGGTGTTCCTCCATCTTTGGCAGTTACTTGAATCAAATAAGTATCTTTGACTTCTCTATCTAATCTTTCTTCCAAAACAATTCCCAAATCTGATTTTCCGACAAGGTTTTTAGATACCGACAATGTAAATGGGTAATCTTCATCTTTGTTGACTTCATAATTAATCTGAGAATTTAGAATACTAATATCTTTGTCCATAGCATTTGGAAGAGATTTTTTCATTCCAGTTCCATCTCCTTCATCAAATTCAATTTCAATTTGTTCATCTTTAAATTCCGGTTGATGATCATTAATATCTTTTATTATAATTTTAATCTCGAGTAATTTGATGAATGATTTGGCTTTCCTGACAGCAACATCGATCATTCTAAAACATTCCTTGTTATATGTGCAAATGGACTCTGCATCCAATATTTGTGCTGTGTATAATTCTCCTGTATTTTTGTCAACCCGAAATAATTGAGAACTTCCTTTCTGGAGTTGTGTGAAGGTGATACGTTTTTGATTTTTAATAGAAATCGTGTCCATGATATTTGAATCAGTAGCAATATTGCCAATGTATGTGCCAGGACTTTTTTCTTCTTCCACATTGTAGATGAGATCAGCAGACAAACAGGTATGAAAGATAATCAGTAGGACATACACTGTTGTCATATTCAGGTGATTATCTGTATAAAAGAAAATATATATGCTCGTAAATTAGTACATTGATTTCTCTGCAAAAAGAATATTAATAATTTTAAAAAATAGCAGAATTCAAATATGAAACGGAAATAATCGTTTTGATTGTAAAATATACAACATGAAAAATGTATTCTTTATTTAGTTTTGATTAAACAATACATATGTGATTTTAAAATTAAAAGACAATTATAAATTACATTTATTGTAAAGAAAAAAATTAGTTTAACTTATTTAAATTCTCTAACGTACTAATATCTCATCAATAAGCATTTTTAATTGAATCATATTTATGATATATCCCCACTTTATATGGAAAAAATATATTTTCGAACATATATTATTCTTGGAAGTTTTAAATTTCTTATAGACATATAATTCTACAAATATTTCAGACAAGAATTGTTGTTGTTTAAATTTCATTGTTTAAAGTTTTAATCATTCATGGACACATTTTATTTTGCCTTTTTCTATAAAAATGAACAGACCTTGTATTTTTCTCTTATTTGAATAAAAGTAGAGACATATCAAGGATTAAATATTATATCACCCATAATCATAAAAGGAAACTGTAAATATTTCATGTTAACATACTCTGAACCTAGTTTATTTTCACATCTCATTTGTGAGTGTCACAAGTCAACAATAAACTTTGATTTAATGAAATATATTCAACATTTCTACGAAAGTAATTTTAAGCATAGCATTGATAATCAGATTTTAGCATACCAAAAAATTTTAATCATGATAAAAAATTATTTAAAGATTTTAAAAATTATGCATAATGATTTTAGTGAAAACTATCCAAAGTTATGATTTATTTTATGAATAAAATAAAATAAAAAAAACAACTTCCCACCCTTATATAAAAACTGCTTAGAAATAATATTCACCTATTTATCAAATAATATTATAGAGTTCAAAGGATTGTACTTTATGCAGCAGTAATTTAATTTTGACAGTTTAAACTCATAGTCGTTTTTGTAACTTTTAATTTGAAGGCTAATGAATTACAACATTCTTATTGCTAAATAATTTTTGCTTGCTTTTCATTATTAAAAAGAATACAATCTTTCAGTATGTTGTGACTTTTTCTATTTGTTTGTATCTTTTTCCAGTGCATAACTTATATCACATTTTGAGTAAACATTATAATGAACCCGGCTTTGTTTGTAGATCTAAATTAAATATAAGACGGCAAATGACACATCCACTAAAGTGTTTTTCAGTTTAAACAACACAGTAAAAATTAATTTTTTAAATATAATTACAAATACTAAGTCAAACAATGCATTAATGTACTGCACTAATCCAAGAAAAGGGATCAAGAGGTGACATGTGGATCCCATGAAAAGTATATATAAGCTATTTAGAATCAAGGCAAACTTTTTGAAGCAATATTATAGTTCAACAAGATAGAAAGATATCTTGATCCAAAGCTAAACTAATATGTAAATAATTTAGCCATTTATTTTTCATCTGTCTTGAGCATGACATTAAACAACATCCTGTGATGAGGCCCCAAATTTGGAAGCTTTGGAGAGTATGAAGTCATTCCTTATTTACAACTTCTCCCAGATCCACTCTGGACTGGAGTAGTATTACCTGTCTATGGGTTAAATAGAAATTATCAGTAAAATATACGCTTACAAACAAATTAATCTACAAACCAATCATATACAAAACATTTGTACAGTTTTTACATAAAATGACCTAACGATGGTTGGTATGCCGTAATATCCCAAAGCTAACAACCAACCATATCTTTTACAGGTACAATGTTAATAAATAGATGATAAATACATTTATAAAAACAGTAAAACAAATATTTTGCTCAATGATTGAAAATATACAGCTATAAATTTAGATGTTATTTTTATTATTGAAGAGATAATAAAAATTTGATGGATTAATTAGAAAATTATATAAAAACAAAGTAAATTTCAAATTTTCAGCATATGATTTAAGATTTGATATTTTTAATTTACTTCAAGGCAAAGATTTAAAATAAATTCAAAATATTCTGATGATGATTTTATTAGAGAGAGTGGCTGGTTATTTTGTTAAAATCATAATATACTAACTTTAATTGTAGAATATTTACATGAAAAAAAATTTACAATCCCATACAAACAATTTCAACTATTTGTAATGAATATCTAATTTTTAGAATTTAATTGATAAAAATGTTTCTTGATCCACACAAATACTTCTAATTGATGCAAAATACTAAATTTATACATATTTTATATTTAATTCTTTACGCATTATACATTTAATTGGGTAACATATATTGATTTTAAAGCATTCTAATGTCAGGAGTAATGATTATGAACAAATATTTTGTGAAGTTAGTAGATAAATGCGGATTTAATTTCTTTTATTTTAGATTTATCACAGATAAGAAACCTTATAAAAGGAAGAAGTGTCATTTGAACAGCATTAGTATTGCTTTTTACAAATGGGCACTTCTTCTGAATAGAAAAATAATTTTGTACATCATTATATATATATATATATATATATATATATATATATATATATATATATATATATATATGATAGAAATATAAAGAAATACATAGTAAAACAAAGGGGCAGTATGAGAGAAGGCAAGGATTTGCTTATCTTTATTAAAAAATTGAAAATATCAGATGTTTGCAGAGTTATTTCCCTTATATCAGCTGTCGGACCAGGAATAGACATGCCACATTGATTTAAGATTTTATTTTTTTATGACTGATTTTTATTAGAGAAATAGCTGTACTTTCTCGGTGTTGCTCGGGAGTCTTTTTATATTTTTATTTTGTTTTGTTTCTTTACTTTTTTTCCAATGTGTTTTAGTTTTACCAAATTATTATTATTTTCATAAATCGGATTTTGAAAGTTAAATTTAATCATTACAATATTTTTAGGTCATTAAATTATTAATTGAATCACATTGTCATAAAACTAGAATTTTTTAAGATAATGTTGTTTTAATCTCTATTTATAAAATAGTGTGATTTAAATAGCTTCCCAAACTTTAAATCATGACAATTTACTAAGAATTTTAAAGCCAGAAATTTCTTTCTATTTGACAATTTAAATACTTGCAAATTTCTTTTTAAATTGCAAAGGGTCACAAATTCATTCATTCATTTATTTCAACTATTAACAAATCGGATTTTTAAAATATTTTTTTTATTTTACGCTATTCGATTTTTAATTTCAAATAATCGATTAATAGTACACAAAAACTAATAATGTGTAAGTCACGTAAAGGTGAGAAACACACACACATCAAAAGTAGTCAAACAATTTTATTAATAGAGATAAAAGTAAAGTAACTTGTTTTTAGTTGTTATATCATTTTTTTTTTTCAGATTTAAAAAAAAATCAATATTTTCTGAATTTGGTAAAAGCATTAAAAATAGAAATTACAAAATTATGTACATTTTTCTGCCAACAACAATATAAAGCTTTTAAAAATTCACTTGAATAGTAAAATCTATATTACTCAATTAAAGTAATAAGTATTAAAAGAATCATATTTATTTGCGTATGCAGACAAAGTGAGAGAGATAAACAACAAAATTATCGAATAATTATGTAGATATGAAAGACTTTAAGAAATTAAAAACAATGATAGAATTGTTATTTTGATTTTTTTCATTTTCATTAATATTTTTTTTATTATTTTAGTCATTATTTATTTATTTAACGTGCTGTATTTACCCGGCGTGTCCCAGGTGGAAACATATTGCTGGATGGAGACTTAAAGAAAATAATTTAAAATATATTCATGTTGTAATTTTAAAGTTTTAATTTTTTTTTATTCGTTTTAATTTTCCCTTATTTTATTTTTTATTAAAAAAATAAAAATTTTATAATAAAATAAATAATTCAATATGTATCTATCAAATTGTGCATAGGAGAGAAACACACAGATACACACACAAAAGATCTTGTCTGATAGCTTTATTGATACAGAGATAAGTAGCATTACAATATCAATACATAAACATACTAAACAAAAAGTAAATTACTCATAATATTTTCTGTTACTGGAATTTAAAGAAATAATAATTTCATTAAAATTATAAGATATTATGTATGTTATATTTTCTTCTACATACGCTTCCTTGGACAAATCCAATCAAGTTGAAGCTATGAAGAAGTTAATATTTCATAAATATATTTGTAAAACACAGGACTATAACTTCTAATATGCTTAACTATTTCTTTTAGTACACAAATAAAATTATAAAAAACAAAAAACTTCATTTTATTTAGAAAATATAATAGCATTAAAAGATGATCTAAATGAAAAGATGAAACTAGAAGTTATATATATATAATATTTAAGTTTCATGTTTGAGTAAATTTATTGGGTCGTAACTAATTATTTTCATCTAGTAATTTCCAGTTTATAGCTAACTACATTGTATGAAATTTATTTTCTTAATTTGTTGCCAGAATGGATATACATCCCATTAATAAAAGAGTCATTTATTTCATAAGTAAAGTTAGAAAAAAAGAACTTTAAAAAATTGACATCTGTCAAAAGATAGGTAAAACTGAAGCACTGAATAATTTTCGTCGAATATTAAAATGGCTGCCAAATGTGTATTGTGTAAAAGTGCATGGCAGAAGAAATATATAATAGAAATGGTTGCATGAATAAAACTGACCAGCCACAACATAAGTCATTTCAGAATAAAACAAATGATCAAATCATTCAAATTCTTTCATCAATATATATTTTTATCCTCTCTAAAGTCTCTGGAAATATTAACAAAATAAATATCAAACGTTTTTCACAGATAAAAAATACAACTATCAGCTTATAATATCTTAATAACTCATCAATTTCAAATTTAAATTAACAACTTACCTTAATTCCTATAATAATCTTGGTTTAAAAATCCAAGAGAATTTAGGTAGTCTTTCATCCAGTGTTTTTAATATAATTGGAAACAAAACAAAGAGACGGTTATTATGTATAAGTGTGTATATGTATGTGAGTTTTTGCATTCAGTAATTGTAAGTGTCTATAAAGTCTGTAGTCCTAATATGTATTATGTGTGTGTCATGGCCGCAGTTCACATTAATGAGAAAAAGGTAGAAAATAACATTAACATAAAGAAATTTTACATATTTTTTAAATTACATTATTTTAAGTGTCTTTGTTAAGAAAAACTGTTTCCTGAGATTTTATAAAATAAAAACTATGCTTTGTTCATTTTTTTCCCATAATGCAATGCATGGACATTTCTATTCTTCCATTTATCAACTCTTTTGCTCTTTCCATCTCTTATGATTACGAAAACAAGAGTTATTATTTAAATATAAGACTATTAATAGAAACCAAAAAAATCTAATTTTCTTTCTAGTCTCATATTATCAAATTAAAATTTTTATACAAAAATTTAAAATTATGAATTCATATTTCGAAAATAAAAGCAATAATTTAAAATATTTCTCTTAATTGTAAGCTTTAAATATATTCTTTAAATGTGTGAAATAAGTAGATTACATAACAGTATAAATCCTACACATTCAATTGTTTATTCAGTATTTCAGAAGTACTTTTACATAAATAACTTGATTATTAAAAAATTAAGATTAAACATTTTTTATAATAATTATGCATTTTAATATGTAATCTAATATAACGGCTTAATAATTCCATAGGGCTCAATTAAAAAAAAATATCACGCATAGCAGTTATAATTATTTTTTGCAAATACATTCAAGTTTTGCATTTGACAACAAAAAACTGACAATCATAAATGTTTTTAAAACTTTGGTAATAAAAAGAGAATTAAAATTTATGCCGAAATTGACTACATAAATAATGCATAACATAATTACATGCAAAGAAATTTTGCATTTCCTAGATTCGTAGTCATAATATAGTTAAACTATTAAAAAAGTAGATGGTAATCTAATAAGAGAAACTATCATTAATTTAAAAATATTTTAAATCTTATATAGATTATAATACATACTGAATATATCTATAATCTATTGATGCATAAAGTGTATGATTAGTGTATTTTGTGTGGTACAGGGGGCAGTGGTCTGGCATTGTGAGTAATTTGAATGCTGTCTGATAAATGATGTGATCTTTGTTCTGTTTCCTCTCTCAGCAAATTGTTGGCATTATTTGTTGCTTTTGAAAAACATCTGGCTGAAATTGTTGTTGATTCATTTGGGTAGTTAAAGTTTCCTTCTATGTTCCTCTTATCTGTCATATTCACCTGCCCAACATGTGGCTTGAAGAATTGTGGAATCAGATGATCTGAAAACAAGAAATAAACAACTCTCAATTCTATACTCAGATCGTATTCACATGTACATAATACATTTTAAAAAGTAGGATGGTTTATAAGTAAGTAATAAATTATATTTACCTGTCATCTCTTCTGTATGTCCTGTGCCTATTTCACTCCAACCACGTCCACTGTCAGCATGAGAAGACAATGTAGATCTCCATGTTGGACAATAAGGAGTCATCAATGTGTTCTTATCTCCATTCTGAAAGTTTGGTGTCATCTATATTTTAGTACAGAATAAAAGGCATAGATTCGATATTTTGAACTGAAATACATCACAGTACTCAATGATCTGAAAGTCTTGTTACCCCTACAAAAAGTAACAACAGTAGAGGCAAAAGTAATACAGCAATACAAAACACATGTTCGGAATTGAGTTTATTTACTTTATGAACAGTAAAACAAAATGAGAACACTGGAACAATGAAAGAACAAATAATCGAGTAATAAAAATGTAATGAATTTAGTTTATTCACTTTCATTGACACTGTCACATATTGATACGAATGATGCAGTGACATGTGAGATTGTACAAAACTGTGCTTTGGTGATTAACTCTATTGTTATTACTTTTTGATAGGGGTAACATTTGGGAAATGTAGTAGATTGAAAAAACGTAACTCAGTATGAAAATAATTTAATCTTAGTCATAGGAAATAGATGATTGGTTTAGAAAACAATTAATGACCAATACTTGAACATAGCATGACAATGAATGTTATCATTGTATTAATATATAAGATTAGTAACTTTAGGGGAAAAAAACAAATAAAGAATACATTTCATTTTATATAAAGCATGAAAGAAAACATGATTTTAAAATGAAAAGATTTTAAATCTGAAGATTTTTTGTAATGGTCTTATAATTTAGTCTCTAAGGAAAAAATAATTTGTTTTTACCTGACAGGTGAGGTCGACAGAATTGTTTGGTCTGATTGTTGGTGATTGGTTGATGAACCTGGGATATGATTCTCTTCTGTTGGCTGCCATCTCCTCAGCACTCCTACCAAAGTTGGGATCATTTATCATTGTAGTAGGAACATCTGGCCAAGAGCTCCCTCGATAAGAAGATGACATCAAATGTCTTTGTTCACTCACATATCTATTAGAAACATCATCTCCATCTACACTTGCAGCATTACAACAGCGAAGCACGCAGATGGAGATTGAAGCCGTAACAATGATAGTCACCATCACAGCCAATAACGTAATAATAATCACCATATTAAGATGCACCTTCTCTTCAGACTCACTTTGCACCACACCATTTACTCTTTCCAAAGAAGAAGTCTTGTTTTTCAATAGCAGACTCAAAAAGATTGTAGTTGTGGCTGATAAAACTGGCATACCACTATCCTTCACTACAAACTCCAGTTCATATGAGCCGGCATCTTGTTTGGTAAGGGCACCCGTAGAAGACAACAAACCACTGTAATGGTCAATCGTGAACAACTGTTTCTCATTGCCTGCACTTATTTCATATTTGAGAAATGCATTCTCTTGACTGTCACTGTCATGTGCCCTCACAACTGTCACGTTCTTGCTTTCATCAGCAAAATACACAACTTCCACATTGTGTGGATTAACACTGGGAAATGTAAAATATGGACTGTTATCATTTTCATCTTCAACCTCAACAATCACATCCACTGTATTATTCAGTGATGGCATTCCATTGTCTTTCACCAAAACCTCAAACTTATAAACATCTTGTAATTCATGGTCCAATGATTCACTTGTTGAAATAAAACCATCTTTTGTGATCACAAAAGGCAGCAGCATCTCTTCACTTTTATGCGCATTTCTTTGCAGAGAAAACATCAGTTCCCCTCCAGCTCCCAAGTCCGGATCAGATGCATTGATTGAGCCGACATCAATGTCAGCCTTCTGGTTCTCATTGATACGGAATTTGTATCTGGCTTTACAAAATTTCGGCTTCACATCATTCACATCCATCACTTTAATTGAAAACTTACTCTCACTATGGCGCGGTGGGAATCCCATATCTTCACAGCTGATTGTGATGTCATGATGTTCCTCTGTCTCTCTATCCAATGGGTCTTTCAGAATTACTTGGTATTTGTTCAATCCTTGACTTTTCAGTTTAAACTTATCATGATGGAGATCACATATAACTTCTCCATTCTGACCAGCATCATGGTCAGTTACTTTCACATATGCAATAAAACTGCCCACCTCAATGTCTTCAGAAATTGTTGTAGAGTTGACACTAGAAGTGGCTGACAAAAAGTTCACATCTATTTTGGGAGCATTATTTCTTTGGTTGATCAGATTCACTTGGACCATAGCAAATGAACTTAATGGAGGATGACCCCCATCTGTTGCTTCTACATATAAATTCTGAGTTAACTTTTGTCCAATTGGAATTTCTTTGTACAAAAATATGTCACCAGTCGATGCGTTGACTTTAAAATGTCTTTTAGCAAAATCTGATGTTTTGGAATTAAAATGATAGGAAATATTTCCATTTTGTCCTGAATCTAAATCTGTAGCCAATAAAGTAGCAACAGGAGATGTTTCACTTGGTTCATTTTTGATTGATACATTGTAGAGTCTTTGAGAAAAGATGGGAGTATTATCATTGATATCTGTGACTGTAATGTGAACATCTAAAACACTTTGTTTTGAGGGTGATCCTCCATCTTTGGCAATCACTTGGATTAAGTAAGAGTCTTTTACTTCTCTATCTAATCTTTTTTCTAATATAAGGTTAAGATCTGATGTTCCAACCAAAGTTTTAGACACTGACAATGTAAATGGGTTTTCATCATTTTTGTTGAGTTCATAAGTAATCTGAGAATTCTGACTATTCATGTCTTTGTCCATTGCATTTGGAATATATTTTTTCAAGCCAATTCCCACATCCTCGACAAATTTTATATTAATTTGTTGATTAGGAAATTCTGGCTGATGATCATTCACATCTTGTATAATTATTTTGATTTCTAAAAGTTTTATAAAAGATTTGTCTTTTCTCACAGCAACATCAATCATTTTGAAACATTCTGTATTCAAAGTACACAAAGACTCTGCATCTAATATTTTTGCTGTGTATAATTTTCCTGAATTCTTTCCGGTACGGAATAACTGGGAATTTCCTTTTTTAAGTTGTGTGAATGTTATGTGTCTATGATCTTTTGGAGAAATATTAGCCATAACATGAGAGTCTGTAGCAATATTACCAATGTATGTGCCGGGACTTTGTTCTTCTTCCACATTGTAGATGAGGTCAACACACAAACAGACAGGGAAGACAATTAGGAGAATGTATACATGTGCTGTCATGTTCTTTTAGGTAACAACTGAATAAAAGAAAGCATTGATTTTAAATAAAGTCAAAATGGATTAAATTTTGAAAGTTAAATAATTGAAAACTAAATCATCACTGGGTTATGATGCAAAGTTAAAAATCATGTAAATATTTATAATTTTAATTAATAATCTAAATTTATAGTTTTAATAACTTTTCAAAGAAGTGGAATGTTCCAATGTGTACCTTCCAAATGAGCAACAAATTCTTATCATAAATTCAAAATGTTAACTCTCTTTAAGGAATCTATTGTTATTCAGAAAGCCCTATAAAAATGAATTTTAATCATCAAAACAAATGAAAACTAAAGTCTCATTTACAAATGTAAACTTTAATACAACTACAAAATTGCATAATTTGAGAAGATTATGTGATTGTTAACAGCCTTGTCTATTCACATTTACAACATATCCAAATTAAATGCAACAGAGCCTACCGATCCAGGATAGGCTTGCACAGTCACATCAGATGTTGCAATTCGACAATGGACTAATCTAAGGTGCAGAACTCTTATTGCCTCCTGAGAAAGACGGATGCCAACCAACAACAATAACTAGCAGTGCATGACAATTTTATTTTAATATATTTACTTGTTACTCACTGCAGCAAGATGTAGCACAATGCCGGTAGGTGGAAACAACCATGCCCCCTCCCCGGGTGCACTTTAGACGAGTACACAAATGTCCTTGAAGGAACCTGTCAGCATGGCCTGGTAGAGGCACCTTAGGCAATCGGCACTAAACCAACCCCCACTCTGAAGGAACATCTAATGCTTGGAAG
The DNA here is from genome assembly GCA_963556195.1 of Sepiola atlantica. Taxonomy (NCBI): domain Eukaryota; kingdom Metazoa; phylum Mollusca; class Cephalopoda; order Sepiida; family Sepiolidae; genus Sepiola; species Sepiola atlantica. The sequence goes on along the minus strand of OY744525.1, from coordinate 71,866,222 downwards.
GATGTGTCTCCTAGGACCAAGCCGAACCATACTGCATTCCATCAAAGAAGAGTTTGATAGTTTAAGTTAAGACCTAGGTTGCCAGAATGATCCAAAGATGAATCTCGGCTGCTATGAAGTAAGCCCAATTTAATATCATATCTTTATTAAACAATGAAAATACCAGATCTTGCTTAGTTATTTCCCTTGCACCATTTCACCCAAGAACCAAATATATTATTTGACTTTTTACATACAGCCTATTTATTTCTTACATAAATGAATACTTCTCTTTTTTTAGTTATTTATAGCTAATAAAAATGTTAATAATCTAAAATGGAATTAAAAAAGCATAAGAAATATAAAATAATTTGCTCTGATAAAATCCATTTTGCAGAAAGAAATGTAAAATTTGATTATGCATTTTTTATTTCTTATATGTTTTAATACTTAATATTTATTTTTATTTTTTTATAATTATTTATAGCCAATAAAAAAATTAAAATACTGAATTATGAATTTAAAAAATGAATATAATGTAATAAAAAGGAAATTTAACAATTAATCAATAAATTTCTATTGATATATTTGAAACTAAAATGTAAAACGATTTTTTTTTTCGTCCTCTTCAATCATATGTTTCAATTTAACATTTATTAGTTTTAAATTATTTATTAGTACACTATGTATTTATTGATAATAAAATGTTAGAATTTTAAGATTTAAGAATATATACTAAGTGAAACAGAAATGAGTAAAAATCATCAGATTTTCAATTATTGCAATTACTTAAAGCTTTCCTTTCATGAACATTACAAGAAGCGGCATAAGAAAGAGAATCACACTAATCTAATACAATATATAATTAATTGACTTTTTTATATTTCATGTTTTTTTAAAGATATTTAATATAAAAAATCAATGTATATCTAATGCGATAATTAAACAACTGTACCATAACAAAATTAGTTATAGATTTATAAAAGTTTGGTTCAATTAATAAAATCAAACGATACCTTAATAATTTAAGTTTTAAAATTCTATTAAAAAATATAATTTTGTTAAAAAAAATGATTAGTTTAAAAAAGAAAAGTGAAACAAAAATGAAAATAAAAAAATTTGAGGGGAACGTCAAGTAGGTAGAGCTAGTTTCTAAGAAATGACTGATCAAAATGCATTTATGGTATTAAAATAAGATTTTTTATTTTTTGACTGACATTTTTATTGATCTTGATTGTGATATTTTGTGATTTTATTTCAACTAGCCTATTAATTACTAATAAAGTTAATTTTAAAAATGTAATGAAACAAAACAAATATGAATAGGACATATTTTTTATTAATGTATATATAAAACACATAGTTATATTCTGATTATTTTTTTACATAAAAACATTAAGGCAAAAACGTACATTGTATTAATCAAATATCATAATTATATTAAATCAAACATTAGAAAAATATATATTTAAGCTTTCTTATGTGTTGAATAATTATTTTACATGCTGCAAATATGAATCCAGTTTTCTATTTTTAACAAAATATATTTAAGTGGTGTTAATTTAATCATCATACAATAGTTTCTAATTGTAAATAATTATGTTGGTTGTATCGTTATCATAGCAATAATTCTTTTTGTAAATTACATCCAGAAAATGCATGTGAAACATAGACATTCAATAAATACAATAACAGAATTAAGATGGCTGCCAAATTCGTTTAATGCAAAAGTACACAAGAAAACAATGAGTAAAACCGTTTCATGAATAAAAGAAGTCTGAACAATTAATAAGAATAAGATTTATTATAAAATTATTTAGGATATAAAACAAACAAATATTAATCAAATTTAATTTATTACAAATAAATGTGTATTTTCTTTTTTTCTATAATATCTATAAACTCAAACGTTTTCAAAAAATGAACGGTATCCATATATACATATTTCTAAATGTTTCCATTAAAACTCAGAATCAATTTGAAATTTAAATTACTAACTTACCTTACTTTTTTGTTATAATAATCTTGGTTAAAACATCCAAGAAAATTTAAGTAGTCTTTCATCCAGTGTTTTTAATATAATGAAGACAGAACAAAGAGACGGTTAGTGTGTGGAAGAGGTTATGTATTGTGTAATTGTAAGTGTATATGAAGTAGTCCTAATATGTATGCTGTGTGTGTAATGGCTGCAGTTCACTTAAATGAAAAAGAATTTTAAGAAACAGTAAAACTAAAAAAATGTATATATTTTAAATTACATTACTTTAAATGATATTTTTAATAAAAAAAACTGTTTCCTGAGATTTTATAAAATAAAAACTCTGCTTTGTTATTTATTTCCCATAATGCAATACATGGAAATTTCTATTCTTCCATTTTACAACTCGTTTCCTCCTTCCATCTCTTATGATTAGAGAAACTAGGGTTTTTATTTAAATCTCATGGATATTACTGAAAACAAGAACATTTCATTTGTTCCAATACTTGACTCTTATTAAATTCAGACTTTTACACATAAAATCTTAATTTTTGAATATGGATTTTTAATTTCAGGTCAATAATTAAAAAAACTGGCTGTTAATACTAAGCATTAAATATATTCTTGAAATAAGTAAAATAATTACATTAGCAAACTTTATGAAGCATATTATTACAAAATTTTATTCAATATTTATGATTCATTTTAGGGAGTTTTTACTTATATATTAAAAATAATGTAAATTAATGATCATAAAGGTTGATATACATGTTATTAAATTCTGTCTTAATAATTGAAATATGAATCTATTTATAAAATACTATAATGTGTGATAAGTATGGTTATCATCTGAAAATACATTTGTTTTTCATTTTTAAACAATCTTACATCTATGTCAAGTGTGATACTTCTTCTTTGCATGTCTTTGAATCATGTGGTCATACAACAGTTTCCCACCTTTTTATGCAGTCCTTTGCATTATTGTTAGATAATGTACCAATTTCTATTTTAAGTTACTAAACAAATGTGTATTTATTATGAGTTTTTAAGAATATTTACCTACTTTTACATACCTATCATAATATTCTCAAGAAAATAAAAAGTTAAAAATGAAAAATAATAATCACAAACTTTAATATATAACTCAAGAAGTCCTAACTTATAGAATATTGTTCTATTTTTAAGATAAGAACATGTATAATGATGAAGATTATTTTATGAAAAATATTTCTGATTGTAAAATTCTTTTAAAATATTAATTTGACTGTCTTAAATGTTTTGAAGAATTTATTTGCCAGCAAAGAAATATAAAGAATTGAGACTGATGCATAATTGACTTAGTAAATTTCAAATATATATAATAAGTAAAACTTACGAAACTTTAAAATAATAGCAATATCAGTCATATATGTGAATATTCTTGGAATAACATTAAATAGGCCAATTATCGCATTCTATCAAACTCTTCTGAATTTTTAAAAGTCTTATTCATTTGTACTCTCATTATATTTTCAAATTTATACACAAATTTATTGTAGAAAATTAGTGCAAGCAATGTGATGTTTGAAGTGTATGATTAGTGTATTTTGTGTGGTACAGGGGGCAGTGGTCTGGCATTGTGAGTAATTTGAATGCTGTCTGATAAATGATGTGATCTTTGTTCTGTTTCCTCTCTCAGCAAATTGTTGGCATTATTTGTTGCTTTTGAAAAACATCTGGCTGAAATTGTTGTTGATTCATTTGGGTAGTTAAAGTTTCCTTCTATGTTCCTCTTATCTGTCATATTCACCTGTCCAACATGTGGCTTGAAAAATTGTGGAATCAGATGATCTGAAAACAAGAAACAAATAAACAACTCTCAATACTATACTCAGATTGTATTCATATGTAGATAATACATTTTAAAAAGTAGGCTTTCTTATAAATAAGTATCAACTGTTTATTTACCTGTCATCTCTTCTGTATGTCCTGTGCCTACTTCACTCCAACCACGTCCACTGTCAGCATGAGAAGACAATGTAGATCTCCATGTTGGACAATAAGGAGTCATCAATGTGTTCTTATCACCATTCTGAAAGTTTGGTGTCATCTGAGTCAGAATATAAGAAAAAATAAAATCTTACACCATAACAACAAAGGAAGATTTAAAATTATAATTCTATCCAATCTGTTTTTTTTTTCATGAGAAAATAGTGCTTGGCTGTTAACATTTATATTCAGAAAAGAAAACACCAATAATGGAAAATAACAGAGATACAAAAATAATGTTTGGCTGTTAATATTTCATTAAGAGGTCAGATAAAAACTGTTCCTTTAACACAGATATAATTATTTTTATATTTCATAAAAATATGCTTCATGTATTATACTTTATATTTAAGAATATGTTATTAATTATCAATATGTTTTTCTAACTCATTTACTGACAGGTAATATCAACTGTTATACTTTATCTGATTGCTTAATAATCTAAAAGCTATTTCATGAGAATATTTTTAAATTGCAGTACAATTACCTGACAAGTGATGGCAACAGCAGTAACAATTAAAATATATTTAGTTTTATATAAACATAAAAATTACAAGTAATTTTTACATTAAAAGTCTTTTAAATTTGAAATAGTTTTGTAAAAATTTCATAATTTACTCTGTAAGGAAAAAGGTTTTCATATTTTTACCTGACAGGTGAGGTCAACAGAATTGTTTGGTCTGATTACTGGTGATTGGTTGATAAACCTGGGATAGGACTCTCTTCTGTTGGCTGCCATCTCCTCAGCACTCCTACCAAAGTTGGGATCATTTATCATTGTAGTAGGAACATCTGGCCAAGAGCTCCCTCGATAAGAAGATGACATCAAATGTCTTTGTTCACTCACATATCTATTAGAAACATCATCTCCATCTACACTTGCAGCATTACAACAGCGAAGCACGCAGATGGAGATTGAAGCCGTAACAATGATAGTCACCATCACAGCCAATAACGTAATAATAATCACCATATTAAGATGCACCTTCTCTTCAGACTCACTTTGCACCACACCATTTACTCTTTCCAAAGAAGAAGAAGTCTTGTTTTTCAATAGCAGACTCAAAAAGATTGTAGTTGTGGCTGATAAAACTGGCATACCACTATCCTTCACTACAAACTCCAGTTCATATGAGCCGGCATCTTGTTTGGTAAGGGCACCCGTAGAAGACAACAAACCACTGTAATGGTCAATCGTGAACAACTGTTTCTCATTGCCTGCACTTATTTCATATTTCAGAAATGCATTCTCTTGACTGTCACTGTCATGTGCCCTCACAACTGTCACGTTCTTGCTTTCATCAGCAAAATACACAACTTCCACATTGTGTGGATTAACACTGGGAAATGTAAAATATGGACTGTTATCATTTTCATCTTCAACCTCAACAATCACATCCACTGTATTATTCAGTGATGGCATTCCATTGTCTTTCACCAAAACCTCAAACTTATAAACATCTTGTAATTCATGGTCCAATGATTCACTTGTTGAAATAAAACCATCTTTTGTGATCACAAAAGGCAGCAGCACCTCTTCACTTTTATGCGCATTTCTTTGCAGAGAAAACATCAGTTCCCCTCCAGCTCCCAAGTCCGGATCAGATGCATTGATTGAGCCGACATCAATGTCAGCCTTCTGGTTCTCATTGATACGGAATTTGTATCTTGCTTTACAAAATTTTGGCTTCACATCATTCACATCCATCACTTTAATTGAAAACTTATTCTCACTATGGCGCGGTGGGAATCCCATATCTTCACAGCTGATTGTGATGTCATGATGTTCCTCTGTCTCTCTATCCAATGGGTCTTTCAGAATCACTTGGTATTTGTTCAATCCTTGATCTTTCAGTTTAAACTTATCATGATGGAGATCACATATAACCTCTCCGTTCTGACCAAAATCATGGTCAGTTACTTTCACATATGCAATAAAACTGCCCACCTCAATGTCTTCAGATACAGTCGTAGAGTTTTTAGTAGAAAATGCTGACAAAAAGGTCACATCTATTTTAGGAGCATTATTTTGTTGGTTGATCACATTTACTTGAACCATAGCAAAAGAACTTAATGGTGGATGACCTCCATCTTTTGCTTCAATGTACAAATTATGGATTAAATTTTCTCGTGGTTTTATTTTATTTATCAGAAAAATCTGTCCTGTTACTTTGTTTAATCTGAAATTATTTTTATCAAAATCTGTTGTTTTTGAATCAAAGTGATAGGAAATATTTCCATTTTGTCCTGAATCTAAATCTGAAGCAGATAAAATGACTATAGGCATATTCATATCATGTTCATTTTTTATAGTAACATTGTAAAACTTTTCAGAAAAGACTGGAGGATTATCATTAACATCCCTTACAGATATATGTATATTTAGAATGTTTTCTTTAGATGGTGTTCCTCCATCCTTAGCAGTTACTTGAATCAAATAAGTATCTTTGATTTCTCTATCTAATCTTTCTTCTAAAACAATTCCCAAATTTGATTTTCCGACAAGGTTTTTAGATACCGACAATGTAAATGGGTAATCTTCATCTTTGTTGACTTCATAAGTAATCTGAGAATTTAGAATACTAATATCTTTGTCCATGGCATTTGGAAGAGATTTTTTCATCCCAGTTCCAACATTTTCATCAAATTCAATTTCAATTTGTTCATCTTTAAACTCAGGTTGATGATCATTAATATCTTTTATTATAATTTTAATCTCGAGTAATTTGATGAATGATTTGGCTTTCCTGACAGCAACATCGATCATTCTAAAACATTCTTTGTTATATGTACAAATAGACTCTGCATCCAATATGTGTGCCGTGTATAATTCTCCTGTATTTTTGTCAACCCGAAATAATTGAGAACTTCCTTTCTGGAGTTGTGTGAAGGTGATACGTTTTTGATTTTTAATAGAAATCGTATCCATTATGTTTGAATCCGTAGCAATATTGCCAATGTATGTGCCAGGACTTTTTTCTTCTTCCACATTGTAGATGAGGTCAGCAGACAAACAGGTATGGAAGATCAGCAGCAAGACATACACTGTTGTCATATTCAGGTGATTATCTGAATAAAAGAAAATACACTATTAAGTTTTTATATCCATTTTTCTGCTAAAAGAATAAAAATGAAAGAAGTATAAAAAAAGAAATTCAATATGAAACAGAAGTAATTATTATTTTTGTTGTAAAATATACAACATTAAAAAATGTATTCCTTATTTTATTTTGACAAAACATTACTTTGTTATGATCTTTTTTCTTCAATGTAATTTGAAAATAAAAAGGACAGTTTTAAATTACATTGATTCTAAATAAGAAATTTAGTTTGTTTAACTTATTTAAAGTCTCTAAAGTAATCAGATTCCATCAACAAGTATTTTTTATTGAAATCATATTTATGATATATCCCTATTTATATAAAAATAAAATATTTTCATGCATATATTATTCTTTGAATTTTGTTTACAGTTGTAGCATTCTAAAAATATTCTAGACAAGAATGGTTTTGATTTAAATTTCATTGCTCAAAGTTGTAATCATTCATGAACACATTCTATTTTGTGTTGGACTATAAAATAAACAGATCATGTAATTTCTTTTTTTATTACAAAAATAAATAACATATCAAGGATTAAATATATCATCTATAATCATGAGAATATAACAATGCTAAATCGTAAATATTTCATGTTAACATACTTTAAACCTAATTAATTTTCACATTTCATTTGTTAACAATAAACTTTCATTTAATAAAAACTTATCTCATGAACAAAAATATTTTCAACATTTCTATATATGCAAAATTTTAAGCATAGTATTGATAAATTAGATTTTAGCATAAAAACCGATTTCTAAAATATCCATACAATATAATACAATCAGATTTAAGAACAGTTTTAATCAAGATTCTACATCATTTTTTTAATGAAAACTTTCCAAAATGATTATATATCTTATAAATAAAAAAGAAATTTTCCACCCTCATAAAAAAATTGTTCACTGTAGAGTTTAAAGGATTGTACTTTTATGCAACAGTAATTTAACTATTTTATATAGATCAAATCAATTTTTTAATTTGAAAGTCAATTAGAAAGATTTTACTGCTAATAAAAGTAAATAACATGTTGCTTCTTTCTTTACCTTATTAAAAATGAATATATCCCTCAGTAAGAAGGATCTATTCATTTGTATCTGTGTTTATTTTCTAGCTGATAACAATATCATATTCAGTGTAAGCACATACAATAATATAACGAATCTTGTGTCATACATCTGACCTAAATATAAGATGGAAAATGATATACACACTAATGTTCTGCATCTTAAACAGCAAAGTAAAAAGTAATTTACAAAATTTATCTTACAAATACCAAGTTGATGCATTCATATACTACATTAATCTAAAAGAGAGATCAAGAGGTGACATGTTGATCCCACAAAGTGTATATATAAGCGACTTAGAACCAAGGCAAAGCTCTGAGGAGCAACATTATTGTTAAACAAGATAAACAAATAGCTTGATTCTAAGCTGTAATATGGAAATAATTCAGCCATTTATTTTCATCTGTTCTAGGTATGGCATTAAACTATATCTAATTGTGAGGCCCCAATTTGGGAGTTTTGCAGATTTATCCCTACTCACAGGTCCATTCTGACCCAGAGTTGTAGTACCTGTTAGAATAGACCTCTTCGATAGATTAAATAGAGACGATTGTTGACAGACTACTTGTTGACAAAATATATGCTTACAAAACAAATGAATCTATAAACCATGCATATACAAAATATATATACATTTTCGGCATAAAATGATTCAATGACGCTTGACGTGCTGTCAAACCTAAAGACCAAATTCAACCATTTGCTAATAAGTAATATTTATTATTGAAAAGATTTTAAAAAATGATGGCTTGATTGAAACATTTAAAAATCAATTTCACTATTTCAGCACATAATGTAAGATTTTATATTGTTAATTTGCTTGAAGGCAAATATTTAAAATAAATTTAAAATATTTCAAAGATGATTTATTACAGAGATTGACTTGTTTTTTTTGCTTTAAAATTTGTTAAAATTATATTATACTAATTTTAATTGTAAAATATTCAAATGAAAAACAATTTACAACCCCAAACATTTTCAACTTTTTTAACTCATTTTTAGAATTTAATTGATAAAAATGTATTTCTTGAGCCACACAAATATTTTTAATTGATGCAAAATAATTGATTTATAAATATTTCATATTTTATTCTTTACGCATTATACATTTAATTAGATAACATATATAAATAATGGATTTCCAAGCATCCTAGATTCAGAAATAACGATTATGAATAAGAATTTTGAAGATAGAGTAATGTAGATTTAATGATAATACAGATTTCTTTTAGTTTAAATTTTCCACAGAGAAAGCTTACAAAACGAATAAGGCTAATTTGAACATCAAAAATTGTCCTTATATAAAAATAAGGACAATTTTTGCTTCATGAACATGCTAATATTCCTAATAGAAAAAAACTCATGTGAATAATTTTGTACATCATATCTATTTAATATACAAAGGGAGAGAGATAAAACAATAGAAATAGAGAGAAATACATAGAAAGCGAAAGTATAAGAGACGGCAAGGACTTGCTTCTCTTTATTTAAAAGTTGGAAATATCAGATGTTTGCAGAGTTATTTCCCTTGTATCGGCTGTCAGATCAGGAATAGACATGTCACATTTTTTTTTTCGATGCGTTTTTTGTTTTACCAAATTATTATTATTTTTAAAATCGGATTTTGAAAGTTAAATTTAATTATTATGGTATTTTTTGTTCATTAAATTATTAATTGAACCACGTTGTCATTAAAATATAACTAATTTTGTTATGGTAATGTTGTTTTAATCTCTATTTATAAAATTATTGTACATAAATAGATTCCAAAACATTCAATCTTTTAATATATGAGGATGAGGATGAGGATTTACTAAGAATTTTAAAGCCATGGAATGATTTTGAATACTTTCAAATTCCTTTTAAATTTCGAAAGGTCACAAAGTCATTCATTTTTCTTTTCAACTATTAATAAATAGGATTTTTAAAAATTTGTTCCATTTTATGTTATTGTATTTTTAATTTCAAATAATTGATTAATAGTACATAAAAAAATAATGTGTAAGTCACATAGTGGTGAGGAAAACTCATACACACATCAGAAGTGGTGATCAATTTTATTAGTATAGAGATAATAAAAGTAAATTTACTTGATATTAGTCTTATTTCTTTCGTTTCAGATTTTTAAAAATACTCAATATTTTATTAATTTGTAATATGCATTAATAAGCATTAAAAATAGAAATTCAAAATTATGTACATTTTTCTACCAACAAACAAAAATATGAAAACTTTAAAAAATTCACTTAAATAGTAAAATCTGAATTAAAGTAATAATTATTAACACAACAAAATTATCGAATAATTATGTAAATATGAAAAACTTCAAGAAATTAAAAAACAATGATGGCATTGTAATTATTTTCATTAATATTTTTTAATTTGCTTTCAGTCATTATATATTTAATGAGTTGTATTTACCCGGCGTTGTCAGGGTGGAGACATATTACTGGCTCCGAGAAAAATAATTACAAATATTTTCATGTTTACAATTTTATTTTATTATAATAGGTTTCTTTTTAATTCGTTTTAGTTTTCCCTTATTTTATTTTTTATTAAAAAAAAATGATTAATAGTTTAAAAAGTAATAATTTAATAATAAAATACATAATTCAAGGTGTATCAATAGGAGAGAAACACACAGAGACACACAAAAGGTATTGTCTGATAGATTTATTAATACAGAGATAAGTATCATTACAATAGCAATAAATAACTATACTAAGCCAAAAATAAATTATCCATAATATTTTCTGTTACTGGAATAAATAAATAAAAAATAATATCATTAAAATTCTAAGATGTTATGTTAATATTTACTTCTACATAAGTTCCCTCTGCAAATCCAATCAAGTTGAAAGCATGAGGAACTTAATATTTCATAAATATATATGTAAAACACAGGACTATGCTTTCTAATATGCTTAACTATTTCTTTTAGTACACAAATAAAATTATAAAAAATACCAAAGTTAATTTTATTTAGAAAATATAATAGCATTAAAAGATTATCTAAATAAAAAGATGAAACTACAAGGTATAGACATACAATATTTCAGTTTCAAGTTTGAGTAAATTTATTGGGTCGCAACTAATTTTTGTCATCTACTAATTTCTAATCTGTAGCTAACGACATTGTATGAAAATAATTTTAATAATTTTTTGCCATAATGAATATACATCTGATTAATAAAAGTTATTTACTTCCTAAGTATAGTAAAAAAAAAATTAAAAAAAGAACTTTGAAAAATTAGCATCTGTCAAAAAATAGGTAAAACTAAAACACTGAATAATTTTCCTCGAATATTAAAATGGCTGCCAAATGTGTCTAGTGTAAAAGTACATGGCAGAAGAAATACATAATAGAAATGGTTTCATGAATAAAACTGATCCAAGCATATAATACAGATATAACATCAGTCATTTCAGCATAAAACAAATGATCAAATTATTAAAATTCTTTCACCTAAAAATATTGTGTATTCTTTATATCTCTCTAAAGTCTCTGAAAATATTAACAAAATAAATATCAAACGTCTTTCACAGATAAAAAATACAACTATCAGATGTAAATATCTTTATAACTGTTCAAATTTAAATTAGCATCTTACCTTAATTCGTATAATCTTGGTTAAAAAATCCAAGATAATTTAAGTAGTATTTCATCCAGTGTTTTTAATATAATGGAAACAAAACAAAGAAACGGTTATTATGTATGAATGTGTATATGTACATGAGTTTCTGCATTCAGTAATTGTAAGTGTATATAAAGTCTGTAGTCCTAATATGTATTATGTGTGTGTCATGGCCGCAATTCACATTAATGAGAAAGAGTTTGAAAACAACATTAAAATATAGAAATTTTACATATATTTTTAAATTACATTATTTTAAGTGTCTTTGTTGAGAAAAACTGTTTCCTGAGATTTTATAAAATAAAAACTATGCTTTGTTAATTTTTTTCCCATAATGCAATGCATGGACATTTCTATTCTTCCTTTTATCAACTCCTTTCCTCCTTCCATCTCTTCTGATTACAGAAACAAGAGTCATTATTTAAATATCAAGAATATTTATGGACAAAGAAAATCTAACCTTCCTATTATCAAATTGAAACTTTTATGAAAAAATATTTAAATTATAAATTCATATTTAGAAAATAAGAACAATAATTTAAAATATATTCTTTAAATGTGTGAAATAAGTAGATTACACAACTGTATGCATCCTATACCTTCCATTGTTTATTCAGTATTTCATAAGTATTTTATATACATAGCTTGATTAAAACAAATAAAAATTGAACATTTTATACAACAATTTTAACATTTTAATACATAATTTATTATAAATGCTTAATTTGAAAAAGAAAATACTATGCATAACAATTATAATCATTTTATGCAAATACTGACAATCTTAAATATTCTTAAAACTTAAGTAGCAAAAAGAAAATTAAAAATTATGCAGAAATTAACCACATAAATAATGCATGACATAATTATAACAGGTTTCTGTTCAGTCTTGAGAAACAATGGATATTCCCTGTAAGAGTGTCGGGGGAGAGGGTCTATTTTGAAGCAAAGTTGAAGCGGCATTGATTTAAGCAAGTAGCAAAGAAAAGTCCAAGACGACTAGAAACATTGCTGTGATAAGTGGAGTGCCTTCCGACATACATCACAGCACCTGGTATTCTCAAATGGTCACGCATGACATAATTACATGCAAAGGAATTTTGCATTTCCTAGATTCATTGTTATAATATAGTTAAGCTATTAAAATAGTATACATTAATCTATTTAGTTAATCTATTCATTTTTGGATCTTAAATCTTATATAAATTATAGTACAAATTGAATATGTGAAATGTTTTTCATGCATATATAATTAATTGATGTATATTGTGTATGATTAGTGTATTTTGTGTGGTACAGGGGGCAGTGGTCTGGCATTGTGTGTAATTTGAATGCTGTCTGATAAATGATGTGATCTTTGTTCTGTTTCCTCTCTCAGCAAATTGTTGGCATTATTTGTTGCTTTTGAAAAACATCTGGCTGAAATTGTTGTTGATTCATTTGGGTAGTTAAAGTTTCCTTCTATGTTCCTCTTATCTGTCATATTCACCTGCCCAACATGTGGCTTGAAGAATTGTGGAATCAGATGATCTGAAAACAAGAAACAAATAAACAACTCTCAATTCTATACTCAGATCGTATTCATATGTGTATAATACATTTTAAAAAGTAATATTGTTTATAAGTAGCAAGTGTTTATTTACCTGTCATCTCTTCTGTATGTCCTGTGCCTATTTCACTCCAACCACGTCCACTGTCAGCATGAGAAGACAATGTAGATCTCCATGTTGGACAATAAGGAGTCATCAATGTGTTCTTATCTCCATTCTGAAAGTTTGGTGTCATCTATATTTTAGTACAGAATAAAAGGCATAGATTCGATATCTTCTATTTAAATGCATCGAAGTAGATTGAAAAAATAATGTAATTTCTAAGTAACAGACATTTGAAGTAGAAGACCAGTTTAGTAGAGAACAATTGATGATCAATAATTGAACTTCACAATTGAACATAACTTTACTTGAACATTACTTTTCTTGAAGAGAACTTTACTGAAGTTCATAATAATTGAACATATCTTTACAATAAATGGAATAATTGTATCGATATACATACGATAAAAGAAAACAATAATGATGAACATATATTTATATTATTTGGATTATTTAGACTACTATTTTAATGTTGCTTGTTTTGTTCACAATGTTTTGGATAACATGACATTCTTAGATGGACCAAAACGCTGTGATTATTAAAACTAAGATGTAAATATTAGTCCGAATAGTCAAAATAATACAAATAATCAAAATACATTCATTTTTCTGTAAAGCATAAAAATAACGAGTAATTTTTAAATAAAAGGACTTTAGAATCTTGAATAGTTTTGTAAACCTTTATAATTTAGTTTCTAAAGAAACAAATAGTTTGTTTTTACCTGACAGGTGATGTCAACAGAATTGTTTGGTCTGATTACAGGTGATTGGTTGATAAACCTGGGATATGATTCTCTTCTGTTGGCTGCCATCTCCTCAGCACTCCTTCCAAAGTTGGGATCATTTATCATTGTAGTAGGAACATCTGGCCAAGAGCTCCCTCGATAAGAAGATGACATCAAATGTCTTTGTTCACTCACATATCTATTAGAAACATCATCTCCATCTACACTTGCAGCATTACAACAGCGAAGCACGCAGATGGAGATTGAAGCCGTAACAATGATAGTCACCATCACAGCCAATAACGTAATAATAATCACCATATTAAGATGCACCTTCTCTTCAGACTCACTTTGCACCACACCATTTACTCTTTCCAAAGAAGAAGAAGTCTTGTTTTTCAATAGCAGACTCAAAAAGATTGTAGTTGTGGCTGATAAAACTGGCATACCACTATCCTTCACTACAAACTCCAGTTCATATGAGCCGGCATCTTGTTTGGTAAGGGCACCCGTAGAAGACAACAAACCACTGTAATGGTCAATCGTGAACAACTGTTTCTCATTGCCTGCACTTATTTCATATTTGAGAAATGCATTCTCTTGACTGTCACTGTCATGTGCCCTCACAACTGTCACGTTCTTGCTTTCATCAGCAAAATACACAACTTCCACATTGTGTGGATTAACACTGGGAAATGTAAAATATGGACTGTTATCATTTTCATCTTCAACCTCAACAATCACATCCACTGTATTATTCAGTGATGGCATTCCATTGTCTTTCACCAAAACCTCAAACTTATAAACATCTTGTAATTCATGGTCCAATGATTCACTTGTTGAAATAAAACCATCTTTTGTGATCACAAAAGGCAGCAGCACCTCTTCACTTTTATGCGCATTTCTTTGCAGAGAAAACATCAGTTCCCCTCCAGCTCCCAAGTCCGGATCAGATGCATTGATTGAGCCGACATCAATGTCAGCCTTCTGGTTCTCATTGATACGGAATTTGTATCTTGCTTTACAAAATTTCGGCTTCACATCATTCACATCCATCACTTTAATTGAAAACTTACTCTCACTATGGCGCGGTGGGAATCCCATATCTTCACAGCTGATTGTGATGTCATGATGTTCCTCTGTCTCTCTATCCAATGGGTCTTTCAGAATCACTTGGTATTTGTTCAATCCTTGACTTTTCAGTTTAAACTTATCATGATGGAGATCACATATAACCTCTCCATTCTGACCAGCATCATGGTCAGTTATTTTCACATATGCAATAAAACTACCCACCTCAATATCTTCAGATATGGATGTAGAATTTTCTGTAGATGAGGATGAGAAAAAGTTCAGATCTATTTTGGGAGCACTATTTTGTTGGTTCATCACATTCACTTGGACCATGGCAATTGAACTCAATGGAGGTATACCTTTATCAATGGCTTCCATATATAATTTGTGAATTAAATTTCCACCTCGTGATATTTTCTTTTGCATAAATAATTCCCCAGAAATTTTGTTCAATTTAAAATGAGATTTTGTAAACGTAGATGTCTTTGAATTGAAATGATAGGAAATATTACCATTTTGACCTGAGTCCAAATCGCTAGCTGATAAAATTACTACAGCCATGTTTTCATTCCATTCATTTTTAATAGAAACATTGTATATATTTTGAGAAAATATTGGTGTATTATCATTGATATCCAATACTGATATATGCACATTCAAAACACTTTGTTTGGGTGGAGATCCTCCATCTTTTGCAATGACCTGAATTAAGTAAGAGTCTTGTTTTTCTCTGTCAAGCATTTCTCTCAATACAATACTGAGATCAGATGTCCCAGCAAGTGTTTTAGAAACCGACAGGGAAAACGGGATTTCCTCATCTTTGTTCAGCTTATAAGTAATCTGGGAAAATGGATTACTAATATCATTGTCTATTGCATTTGGAATCATCCGTTGCATTCCTATTCCAACATCTTCATCAAATTCAATATTAATTTGTTCATTAGGAAATTCTGGTGGATGATCATTTATATCTTTTATGATCATTTTGATTTCTAAAAGTTTTATAAAAGATTTGTCCTTTCTCACAGCAACATCAATCATTTTGAAACATTCTGTATTTGAATTACATAAAGATTCGGCATCCAAGATTTGTGCTGTGAATAGTTTTCCACTATTTTTGGCAACACGGAATAGTTGTGATCTTCCTTTGTTGTGTTGTGTGAATGTTATGTGTTTATGATCTTTCGGAGAAATGGTATCCATGACATGAGAGTCAGTGGCAATATTGCCAATGTATGTGCCGGGACTCTGTTCTTCTTCCACATTGTAAATTAGATCAGCACACAAACATGTGTGCAGGAGAATTGGTAATACATACACTGGGGTGAACATCTTTGCAATAGGCCTATTTAATAATAATAATAAAAAAAACAATATTAATTTTTATACATATATATGTATTTTACAAAGTAATATATATAATCTGTTGTGAAAAAAAATGAATCCTACATCTTAACGGCAATTCTCTTCGACTGACTTTTGTTATTATATTCAGAATTCTAACAAAATATTCAAGTTTAATCAGAAACAATTTTACAGTGAGAAAATATCAACATTCATTGTTGACTGTACATTTTTAATAATTTCAGTCTTTAATGAAAATAACTTAAATAATAAAACAAATAAAACAAACCTAAATTAATGAATGACAAGAAAACTAATAAAGAAAACAAATTAAATTCCATTAAAAGCTTCCAATAATATAAATTTGCTTATTTTAATATCCTCCTATAAGAAAGCAGTAAAGATTAATTCTATTCATAATGTTATCGGGGAGAAAAGTCTTAGCTTTTCTTTCCGAATATAAGATTATTTAACGTACACATCTAAAAGAGCGATGAATTATAAAAATTGGTGTTATTGAGAATATTATTCAACAGTGAATGTTATTTTTTATGTTACAAAATGAAGTACTGAGATTTTGGTAATTTTGAGGCATTGTTTTATATTAAACCTCAAAACGACAGAAGCTGTTGACATAATTTAGTAAGTTCAAAGAAATTACATCTCACCACATATAACTTATGATGCACTAATAAAACCAATCATAATTCTGATCAAATATAGATTATCTGTAAGTAAACTTTCAAAATTATCTTCGCCCTTCTGGCTATTAGAAATAAATTGCTTTCAATTCATTACATTCTGATTAGAAACCATAAATTTTATAATCTATTGAGAAAGAGTTACTTCCCTTGTAACAATTTTTTTTCTTTTGAAATTGAAGTAAATCGTTTTGTTCCTTTTCTACTTTTTAAGCAAAATATTATATGCCATTATTCAATGAATACATTCCCATTTTTAAATTACAAGAATATAATTATTAAAAATACTTTACTAAAATGTAACAATATGTAGCTAAATAAAATTAGTGTATTTTACTATTTATTGTCACATTATTATGAAGTTAAATGTTCACTATCTTTTATTTCATAATTAAAATTAAAATTGTATACTCTATATATGGCAGTGAATAGAATGTAAAATAAATACATATTAACTAATTGATGAATTTCGTTTTCGTGTAATACTTCTATTCCAATTTAACAAAATCATTACATACTATGTGATAAATATTTTTAAAAAGCATTAAGAATAAAAAAAATCATCCTTATTATACATGCTTTTAAGAAAAATACATGAGATATTTCTGAAGTGGTGCAAACGGTTGCATACAATATTATATAAAAACGAAATATTAAGACAACAAGGAGAAGCTATCATGGCTACTGAGTATTCATACAGGAATTGAAAACCCAAGCTAATGGACATTAAACAATAGAATTGTTATATTTTTTATAAGCAATAATGACATTTTCATATTATTGAAAGAAATATTTAAAAAAAAAAAAGAGTGACATTTAAAATCACTTAAAAAATTTAAAATGAATCATATATACTTTAGGTCTTTTTCCTATCTCCTTATATTCTACATGACATACTAAAAGAAATTATCAAATTTAATGTATATTATATTCTTTTAAAATGTAAGCACATTAAAAGCAAATTTTTAGTGAACTAAAAAAAAAAAGAAGTAGCATACCTTTTTTTCTTCTTAATTTTTGGCTATAATAAATTTACATTTTCCTTTTTCACTGCTGTATTCCTCCTTTATAATAGAAGCGGACAATGAATGTCAAAGAGTGTGCATGTATGAGTGTGTAAATAAGCTGGTCCAAGGTAGCGTGATGAGTCTGCGATGGTTGCTTTCTCAACTAATGACATATTCTTATTAATGAGAGTAGATTATAAGTAATGAGAAAATTTAATCATTTTTTTTAAATTTCATGAAAAAGATAAAAATAAATAATTGCAAGTAAAAAGTAGTGGACAGATATTTTATCAAAAAAAAAATGTATTATCTTTCTCCCACAATTCCATAGGAGAAATTCGCTATTTTTCCATGAGTAACTATTTTTTTCTTTCCTTCTCTACATGATAATAAGTCCTTTGTTTGCCATTCTTTAAAAAGTGGGGTTATAATGATAATACTGAACTCAAATATTTTTGAAAGAAAAACTGACAATTTATTTTACCTTAAATATCACTTTTTATAGTAATAAAATATTTTATTTTTAAACAGAAAATATATTCCATGCCATCTGTGGTTTGTAATTTAAATAATTACCATCAATAAATCCTAAAGAATTAAAAGTATTTTAATAAAAGAAACACAAAATATCTTTCTAATCTATTATTATAACTCAAGTGTATTTTTAATATGATTGACTCAAACACATTCCAATCACAAGTAGATTTTAATTTTTTATATAAAAAAATATACATATATTTCTGCTATTTTATACTTCAATAGAAAAACAGATTCATTTTTATTTTATTAATTTAATTTTTTTAAAATATTGTTAAAACTATAAAAAGCAAGATTTTCCTTACATGAAAGTACATGTTTACTTATATTTCTTTTAATTTATTGAACATTCGTCAAAACGCTACCCAGAGAGTGCATTTAAGTCTATCTTCTGCAGAGGAATGTTAGTTTCTTTATTTATCATAATCAGTATTTTTAATTTTATTATATCCAGCATCCAATGATTCTTTATGCCAAATTTTAGGCAATTCTGCTACATAGTTTTGGATCCTATACATATTATTTGTACTCACTAGTTCTTACACAGGTCATCATCAGTGATTGTCCACTGATAATAATCGGTGATGTTCCCTGGAGTCTGAGTAACAACAAGTCTCCCCAGATTTCCAGTACTCTCCACCTCTTTAGATAACTATTGCAAATGACTTTCTGTTATTTCAAAAGCTGCTTACTACTGATTTCTTGTTGGAATGGCTATTGTTTTTTTCTGGGATTTAGGTGGCTATAAGCCTGCCTAAGGTCCCAGTACTCTCCGCACTCTTCTAGTGGAGGTCTGATTAGTGCTCTGCCTCCTCAGTCTTTCCATCCTCCTTGACCATTCACAACTATTTTGGGTGTTGTCTTTTTTTCTATTTTTTTTTGGGGGGGGGGGGGAGGACAGTTTATACGATTTCTTGCCATTTCAGTTAACGTGTTCCTGCCGTGTTTTTGTTTTATTTCTGTTGCAATTTCCATGTGGCTTGTTAGTGTTCATAGTTTATGGGTTGGTTTCCACATTCAAGGATTTTCCTTTAGATCTCAGCTACTTTCATCATTGCTGTTCATTGTATAGTCTCAGTCTTCCCTTTGATTCCAATTTCTCGTAGTCTTTTTTTCCAGGGTTTTTGAGACTGTTCCTAGTGCTCCTACGATTATTGGCATTATCTTGACTTTTTTCATGTTCTATATTTCTTTCAATTCTCTGACAAGTTTTGTGTATTTACTTCATTTTTCAGTCTCTTTGATCTTTATTCTGTGGGCTGCTAGGACGGCAAAATCTACAATTTGGCAGTCTTTTTCCTTCTTGTTAACTATTATGATGTCCAGTCTCTTTGCTTGGATGAGTTTATCTGTTTGTATGGTTCTCTTGTTACAGTGATCAATTTTTCTGTGTTCTGAATTATATACTTTCCAAGTCTTTTTTTATGTCTTTCACACAGTCTTCTATAGTTACCAGTCCTCTTCCCCCTTCGTTCCTTTTCACATAGAATCTGTCAGTATCATCTTTCGAATGTAGTGCATTGCACAATGCACATGGTCATTAGTAGTCTAGTCTTCTGGTCAAGATTACAAACTTCTTTTTTGGTCCAGCCTATGAATGGTCCAGAATATCTTATCAATGAAACTGCCCAGGTAGTTATTCCTTTAACTAGATTTCTACTATATAATTTAGTTTCTAAGAGTTTTCTTTGTTCTTCTCAGGTATTCATTTTCAATCTTCTCTTTTATTGCTGTTAATTTTATGGTGTCTGCTTCCAGAACTCGCAAATATTTATAAATATCATGTTTACCAAGTGCTCTCATCTCCTCTTCATTGGGCAGTTCCATGTCTCCAGTTTTCCCTTTTTCATTTCTAGCAGTGCACACTTTTCTATTCTGAATTCCATTTGAATGTCCTGACTCAAGGTTCTGGTCATGTTTATCAGCTTTGCCAGTTCCTTTTCGCTTTTTGCAATAGCTTCAGGTCGTCCATATACATAAGGTAGTTTATTCTTTGTTCTATGTCTATAAACTTGTATCCAGCATCACATTTCCTGCGTATATTGTTGAGTGTATTATTATTATTATTATTTGTATTATTATTTATTTACACACTAGGGGTTTTACATGAGTTATTATCAGTAATTGGCAATAACAAGTGTTTTTTTCAGGAGTCTGAGTGACAATAAGTCTTCCTAGATTTCCAAATACTCTCTCTCAACCTCTTTCAATAACCATTGCAAATCATTTTGCATTTTCACAATAAATGTTTATTATTGATTTCTCACTAATAACAACTGTTGGCTTTCTCTGAAATTTGAGTGGCAAGATTCCAGTACTCTAACTGCTCTTCCAGTCGAGGTCTGGATGGTGCTCTCCCTCTTTGGTCTTTCTATCTTCCTTGACTCTTTAGACCATTTTGTGTTGGACCAGCCAAAGCTGGTGTTACCACTTATTATTATTAATAATATGAGGAGTATGTTAATTTTTATCACCTGTAAAACATTTAACAATCCAAGAATTCTTCATTCTAAATTTCTTGCAATATGTTTTCAGACATTAAATGTTTATTTTTATGATCATTATTATTTAGAAGTTTTCACACAATTATTACCAGTGATCATTCATTGGTAAAAGCAGGTGGTGTTGCCTGGAGTCTGCGTGACAAGTTTCCTAATATCAATTATTATTTAGTAGCACTAGTAGTAGTATAGGTAGAAGTCGTAGTGTTGTCTCATTTTGATCCCCCTATGCCACTCGGCATCACAAAGGTTGTTCATATTTAATTTGGTAAAATTCTGTCAAATAGTTTTAGAGCCTATAAGTATGCATTGCTTTTAGTATTAGCAATAATAGTAGTAGCAGCAGTACTAACATGTTTACTATGATACACTTGGAATTTCAAGGATATTTCATGTTGAATTTTGTGCAATTTTCTAGAGTAGTCTTGGAGTCTATAAGTGACAGACAAAAAATGCTCAAAATAATAGAGACTAGCAAAGATATACTCCCTCCGGTTGCATATTTTTGCTAGGCTGGGAGGATTATATAATTATGAAAGAACTACATACAATAAGTAGTTAAAGCTCAATAAATTGTTTTGGACTATTAAAATAAATTTCAACGCTATTGATAATGATTACACATTCATTTATTTCTTTTTTATTATCGCTTATGTTTGAATTTATGTTTTGAAACATGGCGTAAATCATAAATCAATGACATAAGCTATAATTATGTTGTTACGGTAATGTTTTAAGCTCTATTTATAAGTAAGTCTAAATAGCTCAGTTGGTAGAACCTAAGACTGAAGATCTTAAGGTTTCGGTTTCCGATTATGGCATCCACTTTATTTGTTTGGAATTTATTATTTACTATTAATGCAAGATTCTCAATTTCTGAAAGTAGCTAAATAAAATAAAGTTAGACGTATTTACTTTTTTTATAAATGTAACTCGCAAACGCAGACCCCACAATATTATTGTTAAATATCAAATAAAGTAAAACTCATTTCCTTTTTATTGATGTAAAGCGCGAACACAGACTCCCCACTACTATTGTTATAAATAAAATAAAATTAAAACGCATTTCATTTTTATCAATATCTAGACACAGCTTGAAGTCAATTCCAATTTTAGGTACCAATGTGACATCATTTTGTCTTTAATTATCTTATACTAATCAAGCGGTCCACTCTGATGATTAACAAACCATACCTTGTTTTATGCTTCTCCTCATTGGCTGAAGGCACTTTCGATGCATGCAACTGAGCAGAATTGTCATAGAAATAGAGTGTTGAAAATCAAATGTTGTCAGATATTTTCTTATAAATGAAGGGAATTAATAATTCAACAAACATTGGATCAAGAAAAACGATTAATTTATTGAATCACATGCTGCTAACTATATTACAATTAATTAATTCTGGTCGTTTTCGTCCAAGAATTGTGATCAGAACATAGAGAGATTATTAAGTGTATAGCTTTTTAGATTATAAGTTCATTAGCCCATATTAATAAGACCGTCTTTTCGTCCACTTCCTTCAAGACTGCTGGATTCTTCCCAGCAGAATTTTATCGCCTTTGTATATATGATGTCACTTGCCCCTTTTTGTATTCTTGCTTCCTCTATCATAATACTTAATTTCCAGTCACCATTGACCACCTTGTTGAACCCTTGATCTCTGGTCAACAACATTTCTTGTTTCATAATCTATTTGCTAATATATGTACTATCTAACTTGCCTACTCAAATATTTCACACAACATTTGTACAAAAAAAATTCATAAATATATAAATTCCCTAAATTCCACATTTATCCTTTACAAGAAAATATACTTAATAATTTTAATTAAATAATAAACAATTAATCCCCAAGTAATTTACTTTAATCTTGGATATCGAATAATTACCGAGGATGATTTTAATAATAATGAGATTCAACCAGTTATTTGGCTCCCCTCATAAAATTAGAAAAGTGATTTGAAAAGCAAGTGTAAAAATAAAAAAAATTTTTCAAGTGGTAAATTTTTTATTATTTTTGTGTTCATTACCTACAAGTCTTGGCCAAACCATCGGAGTCTACTTAGAAAACCTTCTAACAAAGAATAATGATGGTTTGGACACATCTTCAGTCATTCTACAACCGACCTAATTTACAAAGCAGTAGTGCCAGCTCCATTGGCACAAGAGGAGAGGAGGTCAACTGTGGACTTGATTCACAATTGTCAAAACTAATTTGCAGGTTGTAGCCGGCCTGCATGTCTTCAACGTTTGACAATGAAATTGTGACTGGAGTCAGCTACAGACAAAGGTAGATGGGTTACCTTGATTCATGATGCTGTGAATTCACTTGGAACCAACTCAACTCGCCCCGGTTGAATGTCGTCCCAGGCAAAAAGACTACATTCTTTTTTTCTTATGCACTTTTGTAAAAAAAATAATATACTGTCTATAGTTTTTTTATGGGTATAAATGTTATTACATATTTATTTTTATTTTCTGTTAATTTTTAACATAAAATTCTTTTTTATGTGAGCGAATATTACTTACAGTTTATGAGTTTTTCTTTTGTTTCTTCTGTTTGGCTTCGTTATTTCGTCAAATCATTTTCTTCTTAAACCAGCTTCTTGCAATGCTTGGTCCACGGTAACCCAAATAAATATATGTACCATAATGATGATGTTTCTTTAGAAATCTTCTTTCCTGGTCGGGACTTTCTTTTTGTTGGAGATCATTTTTGTGTCTGACAAAAAGAATTTCAAATTTTAATTCAGTTGTTAAGTTTTAAGAAGTCCAAATAATTAGAACCAATACAATTCAATTGAATAGTGGTATTAGGCCAGAGTTATACTCTTTGAGAGATATTTTTGGTAGCAACACGGGGAGGTGCTTCCGGTGAGAGAGTTAGTGGGAAATTCAAGAGCAAGACACTACCTCTCTTTGGCTCAACTTCCAAAGCTGTTGGACATCTCCAACCAGCCCTCCATCTGAGCATGGCTTTTAAAAATCCTGAGAGGTTTGTCTGTTAGGTATCTTCCTGATGGCATCAATTGACTATCAGACTATAGTCAAAGAACCAGACAACTTTTTTTGAATGGTGCATCATTGCCGGAGAAACTTCATGTAAGTAAATTTAAATATTCTGTGCTATCACAAATATTCTCATTCTCGCTCTGCAACCCTATGTTTTATTATTGTATTCTTGTGGTTTATGGGTTTAAAAAGTTATGAAGTGCACGTCCCATATCTGATAATATACTTAGCTGCCAATTAGTAAGGTGTGCTATTCCTGAAATGAAACCAATCCGACATATTGTAGCTTGACTGACCAATCATTGAATACCAGAAAATGCAAAATAGTCTATGATTTGTTAGCCAGTCATAATAACCGCATCAAGTGAAATTTCTCAATAACAAACTTTTGGAAGGCTCCTGAAACAGTTGGTCAGTCCGAGAGACAGACAGATGAAGTAAATTTCAAAGTTCCCCAACCAAAACTTAGCACCAGTCGAATTCCGCAACTTGTCTTTTCTCTCCCAATAAGAGCAACATAAATGTTAATTTTATTATTGTTAAAAACCTATGTTCCATTAAATATTTGTTATTGTTCATAATGAGTTTTCTTGTTTTGGGGTTACTACCAGAACCAACCACTTAAGTATTACTGATCAGTATTAACACCAAAGTTCTATGGACCTTTTAAAAAACAGCATGGGCACATAATGATTGATAAAGAAATCAGTTGGAATGTATGTGGTCATTATAGCATCGGACCACAGGATGACACCAGACAATCCTAGGTAAACTGAAATAAAATAACGCTGCATAAACACATATAGAAACATAGAAAGAAAATTACACAAAACTAAAACTGACACGGTAGAAAAACACAGGTAGTCGCACCGACATCGGTTTGTATCCAAAAAATGGTCGTGGAGGGTCAAGGAGGATGGAAATAAAGAGGAGGAAAAGCATCTCCACTGGAAAGATACGGAGAGCACTGGAATCATGAAGAGGTTTATTGCCACTAAAATTTCAGAGAAAACCAAGGAGAAATTAATGGTAAACGGCTGTTGTGGAACTTAAAATTATTTGCAATGATTAACAAAAGGAGCACAGAGTACTGGAAATTTAATAAGACTTGTTGCTACTCAAACGCTAGACAATAACACCTGTTATTGCTAGTGAACAATCACTGATAATGACTTGTGTGATAACTCCTAGTGAATAAATAATAATAATAATAATGATAATCTGAGCATAATATCAAGATTCAGTTATTTTTGCAAATATATTCTCTGCAATAGTATAGAAATTTATGAACTAATCTGATATAATCAGTAATGCTATCATTGGCTAGAACTAAAAAAGAATATGCAAAAAATGAAAATTGCCAACCAGAAATTGCATTCACAGTAGTAAATATAGATCATAAGATGAGAAGCTGACCAGAAAGTGATTGTTCTTAGTTGGATCACCAGAATGAAGGGGTGTGACGTTTTACAAACCAAAAATTGCCAATGACATCAGGTTAACATCATTGAAGAGGAATCACCTTTCACAAGTATGTATAAAATATTTCACTATTCTATCCCTGACACGTTGGGTCAGTATTTGTTATATATGTTATGAAATATATAATTTATTAACTTTGACATTAGTTCATAATCAAGTATTACAAAGTCAAAGGATTTCTTGGAGTCAGAATATATTGTGATGTCATGATAAACCTTCTCTTCTCCCTCTCCTTCTCTCTCTCTTTTACTTATTGACATTATTCCATTTTTCTCACTGCTTTAGATGAAGCAAGAGAACATTACCATCATAGTTTTAGTAGTATATAGATACATCAACATAACAAATATATTATTTAATAATTAATTCTTGGCATAAACATTATATTTATCTTTTTATGAAAGCTATTTTTACAGTACAATATTATACACAAAATAGTAAATCTAAGTTTCAGTTTTGCAGGGATGAGCTATTTATCTTCATAAATGAGCTTTATGAAACAAACCTTTCTTGTAATTAGATAAGAACTTAAAATATTCCAGCATGCAAAATGGAAACAAATGAAATGTTATCAAAAAATGTTTAAACAGTTTTTCATGATAAACAACTGATGACCCCTTAAATAATGTTAAAAGCAAACTAATATAATAACTGTAAAAATTAAATTGATTACATGAGTGATTTTCCACTGAACGACTTCGGACTTAAGGTTTTTTTTTTTTTCCTTATATAGTTTTAATGGTTGAGATACTTCCGAGACATATATATATATATATATATATATATATATATATATATATATATATATATATATATATATATCAATGTGGTTGTCAAGCACCATATTTATTTTTCTGTTACCACATGCGTCTCTGAAGAGAAAATTTTAACACCAAACACAATAGTATTTTCGGTGTTCCACAATTTTATTTCAAATCTCCGGAGAAAGAAGGAATTTGACCAATGATTGCTATGTAGCCATTATTAAAGTACCTCAAGCTTTCCTCCCAAATGGGTTATATGGGCTGTGTCCTCTGGCTGTCAAAGCATGTCTGCCCATGACAAAATCATCCACAGAAAAGAGACAAGATGACTCTCTCTCTTCTGCTGATGACGTCACTTCCCACACAGACTCTGCTCATCGCCAACAGAGAGAGTCGTCACATCGAGAGTAGTACACATAGATTGTAGCGGAGGGAGAGGATGGGCTCGACAGCTTGCATCTAAATATACAACATACCCTCCTCCATTCAATTTAAACATTTTTCAACATGTTATAAAAATTGATCCTTAATAGCTGATTTGAGTACAAAATAATGCAATTCCAAAACCCATTACTAACAAGATCAAATTCTGTCCCCACCCCCAATTTACTTCAGCCAGCATAACTCTTTCACGGCCAAGTCATGACATTTCAAGATGCAAAATTCTTCTTCTGGCTTCGTCTACATAGGCAGAATATATGTTTAGGGTCCCTTGTTCAGTCAAAAAATTCAAATCACATTTTTAGACCCCCTCAGCACGTTAAAAATGTGTTAATCAACAACCCCCTTTGATTTGACCTATGGCAGAAGCTGATCTTGCACAACAATGCAATACAATACAAGCAACAACAAAAAAAACAACAACAAAATAATGACTATGACTGTGTTTGAACATGCAGCCACCCACAAGAGAAAGGGGAAAAACTTTCTCATTTTTTCATTTAGTTCTCTCCCTTAGCTGCCAATGCGAGTGAACCTACTTCACCTTGTCTTTTATTCCAAACATCACACTTTAAAAATCTGTTTTGTGAGAAGTAATCCTTTCATGAATGGATGTCCGCCTGAATTAATTAAATAATGTTCCCTTGTAAAGAGAGGTGACTACGTATTATTGTCACTTTGTTCCATTCATAATTCCCTCCCTTTCCTTTCGCAGGTAAAATTCAAAGTTTAATATTTCTTTTCTATTCTTTTACTTTTATTTTTCTTAGTAAATGTGTTTGTGTGTCTTGTTTTCTTTCTTCCTCATTCTTTTTCTTTTAGTGACTACTTCTTATTTCTATAATTGCTTAGAATTTACTTATATATTTTTCAAGCACATCTTACGGTGTATATTTTTGTACTAACCTCATTTTTCTTGTTGGAATCAATTAATAGGTATGTTGCATTACCTCACAGTCTTCATCAATATGGCTGTCGGATACCATATTTATTTCTCCATCACCAAGAGAAAACTTATCAATAACAATTTTATTTCATATCTTTGGAGAAAAAAAGTGAACCATGATAGCTCAGTAGCCATTATCAAAGTACCCCAAGCTTCTCTCCACCCACCAAAAATGGGTTGGAGTATCATGCCCTTTAGCTGTCAAAGAACGTCTGCCAATGACAAAATCGTCCAGAGAAAAGAGTCAAGGTGACTCTCTCTTCTGCTTGTAATGTCACTTCCTACGTGAGACTCGTTCATCACCATCAAAGAGAGTGGCAAGAATAAGCTTGACAGTCTATCTCTCATTATATAGAACACAAATCTATTTATATATTTATATAAAGTTAGGTATATGTATATATATTTGTATGTAGAGAATTCATTCCTAAACTATTTAACCGATCATTATGAATTCTGAAACAGAGCTTTTAGGTGTAAGGGGTCATAATGTGAGCTATATTTAGTTTAATGCAAAGGGGGTTAGAAAGAGGTGGCCACTGTTCATGAAAATTCAGATACCTCTGATTTTGTAAAATTTTAACTATATAAAACATCAATTAATAAATATTACCCAAATTTTGATTTCTTTGGAGGGTTTTAAGTGCATTTAAAAATGAAAATATTTCAGATTTGCATTAAATTTGATCCATAGTCATTAGACACCAATTAAGCAAGATTCCCTGAATTTCGCTTTCTTTTTAAGATGCATTAAGCCTTAAATTTTAGAGATTTTTGAGAATCAAAATCATTTAATGGATTTTGATTAAAATTGGAACAAGGATTCTCCACATAAGGTTTAATATCATTATATCTTGATT
Organism: Sepiola atlantica; assembly: GCA_963556195.1. Classification (NCBI taxonomy): domain Eukaryota; kingdom Metazoa; phylum Mollusca; class Cephalopoda; order Sepiida; family Sepiolidae; genus Sepiola; species Sepiola atlantica. Next base: position 71,837,386 of record OY744525.1, on the reverse strand, counting down.
TTAATCTTCATACATAAAAGTTGTGCGAAACTGTTCTACTCAGGGAATTAATTTTACCTATCCTGGGACCGATATTCTTCTAGCTTTTTTATACTTATGTTGTGGCTTTGCAGGCCGATAATAATTGAGACAAACATAGTGATATAATTAACAAAAGTGTATTAACAGAAGTATGTTCCAGGAGTACGCGTCATGCGCTTGGGGCTATAACTGCCACACTTCTCTGCCGCTTAGATGCTACTGTATTTATTTGTATCTGGGTATTTATTCCGGAAATAGGTACATCATAACACCCGATCCTTTTAAGTCGATGTTCTGTAAGGAGTCAATATTTTTTTCTCTTGGGGTTGACTTCCATGGATTCGGTATTTTTTCTGTTCCTTTTTGACGTTTGCCTTTGAGAAATTACTTGTGGGATTGGTAACTCGAACGTGTCAAACACAACGTCCATTAATTCTTCTGTAGTGTTGTCGTCTACAGTATCGGAATATCTTTTGCTGATTTTGTTTAAATGTCTTTTATGGGCAAATTTTGGTCCTTTCACCATCTGGAGCATATTCCCAATTCTTTTCTCTACAATCCCGATTTCCCAAAATGACTTGTTATTCTTAAACACCCGGAAAAAACCTTTAAACCATTTGAAAACGTCCTTTTTGACATTTATTTTTCATTCCGGTTTCTGATGAGTCGGTAACAGTTTGTCAAAAATCATCTTGATTTTTCTTGCAAACATAGCTTCCGCTGGTGACATGCGAGATGAAACGTGATCATTCGAGGTGATTCTATACACTTGCTAGAAAATCCTGCATGGCTTTCTTTGTGGGAATACTCCTTGTTTTTTAACACTCTTTTAAAAGTATCAACAAATCGCTCTGCCAGACCATTACTTCTTACGTGATATAATGCGATTGTGAAGTGTTTCACTAGAAACGACTGGCAAAACCTTTTGAATTCACTTGATGGTAATTGAGTACCGTTATCCGATACTACACAATTTTCAAATTTGCTGCACTTGGCGATTCTGATAAAACTCTTTGTTTTATTTTTTGTTCTGTAATGCGTACTTTTATGCCCTATGCGATCGCATTTAAAGTCTTTCTTAGTTTTATATGTACAATCTCTGTACCAATACATCTGTCCGCAACTGAAGCACATTTTAGGGGGCAGACTACTTCTTTTTTGACTATCAAATTGAACTGGTGAAGCGATTTTCTCCTTGTTGCGGATATTTCTGATGTGGGACACTCCAGACTATTTAATATCCTTTGAATCCTGACGCATGCTAATAAACCGTTTGCAGTCCTCGGCTATTTGCTGGCGTGTTTGGCTCATTTTCCAGTTTGCTAAGGACTCTTCTTCTAATTTCAAAGTCTATGTTCGACACCAATCCTTGTGCAAAAATGAGACATTTAAAGTTATTAGCCCCCCTCACTTTTTGACCTGGGCCCCCCCACTTTACGGTCATCAATAATTAAGTTGATATGCATGTGTTTAACCGGGGCCCCCCACTTTTTAGGAGAAGCCCCCCCACTTTCATAATTGTCCCGCTTGCCTTGCGTTTATGACCGTTTATTTCTGATTTCAACAACAGCTGAGAGATATCAGGACTGTCCCGTAGGATAATTAACCAGCGGCCATCTTAATCGGACGACCACTTAAAACCAATTGATCCGATTCAAGATTTAACACGCAATCGTAATTCCAATTTTCGCTGAGTTCAGCTGTCAGTCTCATATCGACTTTGAGAAGTTAATTGTTTTTTTCTTTATCTTTTGATACGCCCATAAAAATAATGATTCGATTCTCTTTTTCTCATTCCAGCTGTTCAATTCTGTCCAGAGATTTTTAAGGTTTCTTTCTGTCTATTCATAATAGCGCAGTAATTGCACTATCAATCTTTGTAGGCTAACGGTCAACTCATACCGGCGCTGCCCGACACTGTCACAGAGGTAAAATGTAATTTACAAATTTCGTATGTTCCACTGTCCAATTTCCTTAACAGTAACTGAACCTTTTTGGAATCAGTCCAGTTTTCACAGTCTGAATTATATATGTCTAAATAACGCCTGACATACGAGGCAAAAGTAACCTCATTGTCCGGGTTGGAGTTGAAAATCTTAATGGTATTCCAAATCGGGGTCTGAGAGGATGCACTTTCGTCTGTACCATTTTGCCACCCATTTGACAATTCAAATAATTTCTGCTTTTGTTTTTGGGTTTGAATGAACTCTCAAATCTTTTATTCTGTGCGAGCTATTCCTTCTGTAACTCTAATCTTTCTGTTTCAATTTTATTTTGGTGAGATGCTTGCTCAGCCTGTAACCATAGTTATTCATTTTGTTGATGCTTAAAGAGCTCTAAGATTACCTTTTGAAAGTCGTCCATGTTCTATAGTCACTCGCAGTAACTAACTTCGCGTGTATAAATATATATATATATATTTTTATAATTAACAAAGTTCGTACCTTTTCCTGATGAGACAAGTTTGAAACAACTTAGTGAAAAGGAACTTTGTTTACTTATTTACTTATTTCTGGTTAATGAGAAGAAGAAAAAATCGCCAGACCTTTTTTTAAAAAATTTTGTTCTTTCCGTCGTAGTTGAAAATTGACTTTTCAAAACGAAAATTTTGAAATTAATCCGTCCTTAGAAAACGTTTTAATTCTTTTTCGTGACGTTGGAGTTTTTTTGGGAGAGGGAGGGGGGGGGGGGAGAAATACTTTGCTTGTTAAAATTCAATACTTTAACTTCTTGCTTTCTTGTTAAAAAAATAACTTGAAAATCCTTCTTTTTTTTTCAAAATCCAACAATTCAAATTTAAAAAAAAAAAAACCTTAGTTTCCGTTGCAAACGTTTGCATGCAACTTACATCTGGTTTATTTTCATGTTTTCGATCGATTCAAATCGTTTGAAAGAAAAAAAAATGTAGGACTGAATAAATTCAAATACCTTGTCTCCAGGTTTGTGGAATATAGTTTTGAATCCTTGCTTCCAGTGTGCGTGACACAGATTTAGGTAAAGTTTGAATAAATCCTCAACGTTAGTGTTGTGAGATGTAATTCTAGAATCGTTGCCGCCAGTGTTGTGGCAATGTAAGTCTCGAAATCCTCCATCGCCAGTTTTGTGACCTTGCAGTCCGATAATAATGAAGACAAACACACTGGTATAATTAACAAACGTATGTTACAGGAGTATGTGTCATGCGCTTAGGGTCATAACTGCCACACTTTGTTGCCGCTTAGATGTTACTGTATTTATTGTGTCTGGATAAGTCCATTTATTCCCGGAATAGGTAGATTAGCAACTTATAAAAGGAATATTTTTACATGTCAATATTTTTGTGCACAAAACATCTTAAAACAAACACTTTGCATGTTTAATTATTTACTTTTAATGCCTCTTTGGAAATCTCTTATTTTATTAATAATCTTGTTTCAAATTTTAATAAAATGAAAAAGCAACAAGAAACCTAGAAATGCATACACATATACATATATATATAATTACCATACTGACAGAATATAAATATTTCATCAGATAGACTCGAAAAATGTGCTTGTAAATTCATTATTTTACAATTATTTTTTTATTTATTTCATTAGTATTTTTTTTTTACCTGAATCTACAATTTCTTTCAAACATATATTACTCTAAAAATCTAATTGTGTGGTAGATTTATTTATTTAAAAAAATGTTCTTGCTTATGAACAAATATATTTCTAGAAATAAGTTTTTTTTAATTCCAGATAAGAACATATTTCAATTTACTAAAAAAAAAAAAAAGAAGCAGACCTAGACTTACCTGTCAAGTGATGTCAACAGAATTGTTTAGTCTGATTGTTGGTGATTGGTTGATAAACCTAGGATACGATTCCCTTCTGTTGGCTGCCATCTCTTAAGCACTCCTACCAAAGCTAAAATGTTAGTGGAAGAAAATTGCTTAAATATAAATGATTTTAAACAAAAAAAATAATTTGTATTCTTTCAGACAGGGATGACTGTAAATAAACTTAGAACATTCTTAAAGAATCAATGCAAAGATAATGTAGAATAATTATTTTTCTTGTTTTTTCATATCCTGTTTTATATTCAATAGACTTCAACCATCTTGCTTTCACCACTGATGTTGAAGTTCAAATGTGGAGAAGGAAGGAAAAGCTGGTACACCAGGTGCTCTTTTGTTAACCAGCCTAGGGAAAGAGAAGAGATAGACCAGTAGATACGTGTTCGGACCAATTGAGAAATGACATTGAAAAATTGAATATAATTATGAATTGACATGAACAGTGAATAGAAATAGTCAGTGATATCTGAGCAAGCTTGAAAAAATTAGAAGAACAATAAGAATAAGAATAAAATGTTTCACATTACATTAATCAACGTAAGAGGGAAGTTCTATAACTCTAGCTTTTGCGAAAGGAAATTACTTCCCTTAGATTTTCAAGGGAGGTAATTACTTGTAAAACGTTTTAATCTTGTAAAGAAAAGGAGCAATTAATTTGTTAACATTCTTTTAAAAAATTTATATAAAGAATAGTATCCTCATATTTATTCTTATAGTTATAGTTTCTTTAGATGTCTTCTTTAATTAGTAAGTGACCTTCTGAGAATAACGATTCAAGCTCCTAATTCGTTTGATTTTGTAATCTCATTCGATACTTAAGGATATTTTTTATCTTCTTTTGAAACTTTGCCTTTTAAAACATCTACTTTTTTTGCCGAACCGGGGGTAGTGGTAAGTGGGACATGACTTGTTGGGGACACCTATATAAAACACTATATATATATATATATATATATATATATATATATATATAGTAAGTTATGAAAATATATTTATGGCATATTTATTGCCATAAATATATTTTCATAAATATTGCCATAAATATATTTTAGTAACATACTACCTAGCTCTACTCATGTATTGAGCATTGTTAAAAAATCGATAAATAAAATATTATATTTCCTTATTATATGTGGATACATGAAATAATAATATATATATATTACTGGGGATTTTAACCTCCAGAAGAAAGTTCAGCTCCCCCTCACCCCCCAAAAAAGAAGTATATATTTGTAGATAAATGTACAGGTTGAATTGGTAGAACAGTTTTCGAAGAAAGAAAAACAGCAACCGTTTGTTAATCAAACAATTTTACTTATTCAAGTAATAAAAAGGGAATATACAAAAAGGGGGGTGTAAAAAGTAATATTCAAAAATGAGGTTGCGAACATGTGCATTTGCAGACTTATCTTCATTGTGAAGAAGTGTCTTCATAACTGATGTGTAACTCTTCATGCCCTCAAAGTCCTATGTAGTTTTGTCCGTTGCGATTGCCAGCTCTTTTCTTGTTTGATGTAAAAAGATGCTCTCTCGGACCCTGTCTTAGGCTCGTGTTGTGAGGCAGTCAACCATTAACCGAAAAAGAGATGACAACCATAGGTCCGCTGGTAGAAAAAGTGGAGTTAAAATCGGCTTTTCCACAAGACCCCTAAGGGAACGATTGAGCTTACCTTTGTGTCAATCCATGTAATTCTAAAGGGACCAGCAACCAAAACTACATTTGACCATTCCACACATGTCTTATAAATTCCAATAATATATGTATATCCTATGCTCCAAATCTGATAAGAATTAGTCCAATATATATATATATATATATATATATATATATATATATATATATATATATATATATAGTTCTGGAATAGAGCTGATCTCACTGAGTATTTAGAATTTTCAAGGATTATGAATCACTTCTTATCAACAACTTTCTTAAACATGAAAAATAGATCCTGTATACCTCACAACAAAATTGAAGTGGAAAGGTCATGGCAGACTTTATTTGAAATGGGACGATTGATACTACAAAATTATTTAAGCATTGTGGATATATGCTATACTGCCTGCCATCTTCATCAACTGTTTTTATAATCAAAGAACAAGTAAAACAGCATTTGAAATGTTCGCTGGTTAAAAACCTAAGTAATATGCACATTTCTAATAATTTGTTATGCCTGCATCCAAAGAAAAAGAAGAAATTATATGACAGGTATGAGAAAGGTATATTAGCACTTAAGAAACCAATTTAATGATGTGATGATATTGTTGTGAATTAAATCAAAGAAAATTGTCCAATAGGGTACATAAGCTATATTGTTCATTCCATGAATGTGGACACTTTACAAATGAAATGAAATTCGATATTGATTAGAAAATATCAGCTTTATCTGTTATAATATACGGTAGTCGATATATCAATTTTTTAGATGCTGAATTTCATATATTAATTTTGATTGAAATAATGGATTAATTTAAAATATCAAAGAACCAAAATAAAGCCAAAGATCACTTACCTGCAATAACCTGTTGAGAATAATGTTGTTAAAAATATTAAAGCGAGATGCAGCTGAAAGAGAAAGATTTAAAAGATAGAGTGAAAACTAAATTCAGAAAAGTTTGTATTCACATCTCAAATCCATATTTTTTCATTTTGTAGTGAATTGTGATTAATATTTTGAGCCAAGGGCAATCTTTTACAGTCTTTCAAAAATGATCAAATATGCTATCAAACTACTGCATTTTTTTTGTGTATAATATGACTTTAATATAATAATAGGATGACCTCATCTTTCTGAAGCTAAACAGGACGTAATTTCATCCTTGTATATAATACAACCTTGTAGTATAGCCATCCCTGTGTAATTTGTTCTTGAAAAGTTATACCGTATTATAAATTAAAATCTCAATTTTGTACATATATTTAATAAAATATTTCATTTTTCATGATATGAAAGGAAACAAATGAACCTGACGTTTACCCATGGTGTTTCTTCTAATTTCAGTTTCAAAACTAATTTTTCAATTCTCGGGGAAAGTTGGTAACTAAATAAGGTGTCAATTAATAAATCATACTTTTCCGTTTGATATTTTAAAGTGATGGATGTAATGTGTTTCAGTCTTGATAAATAAGTAATGTCGTTTTTTTATGTAAGGAATGCAGGTCCTCCAAGAGGGCATCCTGGAAGGTTTTTAAAATAACTTGGATTGGACTCCTCAGCATTCTCTAGTAGGACGCCTGAGGCAAATTGCAATAAACATCCGCCCTCTCCTGAAGAAGGAGGGAATGCTCAGGAGGTTGAATCTAAAGACTCAGCCAAACTATACTTCACTGATTTTAGTCAGAAGGCATGTAAGTTAATACTGTCTTACAATTATATTAGCCTCATTTACCTGCGATGTAATGTTCTGGTCATGGATGGGTTAATCCAATATTATTGGGGGATTATCAGTGCTGGGTCAAAGGACATCCCTACATAAAATATGTCCAACTTACTACTAAGATATGAAAGTATTATATTTCTCTATATTAATAAACTATGAAAATAAATAAAATACTGTATATCATTAAAAAGGGATTGAGAAAACTTCATAAAAATATGAAAATTAAAATATCATTAAAAAACTGTTTTGATTTTAAGAATTTTTAAAGTCAAAATCCTATTGTTCTAACTGAATTTATTTGTAATGTTGTATCAAATACATCAAGTGGAGTTAAACTTTTTTAAAGCGGGTATATGTGTATATTAAAACTCCCTTTATTTTATTTTTTATTTTCATTCAATATGTCACGTATTATACACAATAAAATACAGTCATCTAATTATTGGTCTAAGCACTAAAAGTTACACACACTTGGTTGTACACTACATGTAAATGAGGTTACATTGCAACTAATATATCGATGGTACAAATGCTCTTACAGTACAGTACAGTAGTCACTGCTGCACATGTGATCAGGTGTGTCACCGTCATAGCATCTGATCGAGGTCCATGATTATCTTCGTTGTGTATATGTCTTGTCCAGAATCGATGCGAGTGCACAGTCATTGTAACGCGCCTTCGTTCTAAGAATATAAAGACCAATCTATGATGCCATGCTATTAACAATTAACAACTTCTATTATTTGAGTTCATATTTCTTGGCACAATCTAATAGAGTTCATATTTTATACATTGAAAGATACTAGTTCAAAATGAACAACAGAATTAACCAGTCAGGAGTTAAAAAATAATCTTGTCATTTCAACAGCAGTTCACAAAATCTAACCAAGAACTTAACTTGTCTTTTCATCCCAAAACCTACAAGTTTACTGCCCTGATGACTACCTAACTTCCTGCTCACCAAAGTCCAGCAACTTATATAAATATTATCCTCTATGTTTAATTATCTCACCACAAAATCTTTTATTCCTCATGGAATTTTAGCTGACATAAAGGGAAAGAAAGAAAGGGTACAATCTCAACATTTAGACTTATCGGACATAAAAATACATCTCAGCAAGGGATGGCTATTTTTTAAGTGGATATTACCCTTTGTGGTATGAATCCTGTCTTCTCTCTGGGTGGTCACTTTTTGGTGGCATTTTCCAAAGGATCTCAAAAGTCGGAGGGAATATATATCTGAATACAAATCCAGCACTAAAACCTGCACATAAGCACAACCCCAGGTTCACTATTTTACTTCTGGTTCACAAGGAAAACTGAAAATGACTATCAAGATTGATTTAATTCAAATAGAGTTTGTCAAAGTAGGTGGTCTTTTAGATGACATAGAATTTAATGTGAAGATATTATATAAATGGTGACTAAATTCTCAGAATTTTTACTAGGGATATCCAGGGCTGAAGTTAACTCATGATTTTCTTCCTGGAAAATTGGAGCTCTAAATAATGCAAACTGATTGGAAACTGAGTTGATGTGTATTTTGACCAAAAGTGCATATCTACCACAACTACATGGTACACTTCACCAACTCCGTGAATGTATTATTGAAGTATATGCAGTTAGTTTCAGATTAAAAGATATAGCAAATTCAATAAGCAGCAACTTTATATATTCAATATCATGCAAAGAATAAAGCAAAATTTTACAGAAATCCATAAAACTGCACCCAGGAATCTTTACTACCTGATAATTTGCTGTACTCAATGAGGAAGTCAAATGAATTGAAAGTTAGAGAAAAGATTATCAAAAGAAATTGTCTGCTGAGCAAATATACAAAAAAAGGGCTAAATAAATTGCATTTAAGTTCCATTCATCAAAAAATAATTAAAATCTACAAGTCGTGATACATTTTAAAATTAAAATAGAAATTGAATTTTACATTCTATCATCATTTGATTGATGACGTTGAAAAAAGTCATAAGTACCAACATTTAAGCTACTTACTGTGTAACTAACTCCTCCCTCACAGCAACTAAATAACATTGCCCTCATGCTCATACACTTCCATTTGTGTTCCAGGCTAATACCTCCGATGTTAGTAAGTGTAGCATTGCCGACTTTTGGCTGTCTCCATGAAACATCAGCACTAATAAGTTTCACCATCTTGAACAAAACTGGTGTGGTCGAAGCATCTTTGTCGACTGGACATACCTTCCCCATGTTTTGATTATTGATCAAGAGATACAGTACGGGGTTGCTCCAAGCGGTTTACCAATTGAGAGATAAGAAGTACATGTGAAATAAAAACAAACAACAAACGAAATAGGCAATTCAAGGTATTGACAACACAACACATATTCTTAATTTAAGATAAGCATAATATATATTTCCTTGAAACTTGCATTACAGGAACTCAAAATCTTTTGTAGGTTAGGATGTTAATGCCTCGGAGTCTAGATGGAGCCTAGGGTTCCAACTTCGATTCGCTAAGTTAATGGACAGCTGAAGTGAAAAACTTTTCTTCTCCACGTTTAGAAAGCAATTCACTCAAGATGAAAAGGGGTAGACTGGGGGAAACGGTTGTTCTTCCACTCTTAACTTTTTCAACTTCAACTGAACTTCAACTCAACTGAATAATCTCTGCTCCGTCGCACCTTTTATAGCAAAGCAAGGTTACTTGACATCTTCCAACAGAATTCTACTTGCTCCAGTCAATAAGCGATCTAATTGGTCGTCCACTCAAAGATCCTGCCTCTCGGGCTGGGCTATTCCCTTTTCAATTACTTCCCTCTCTCTCGATGTTACCAGTCACAACTCACAGGAGTTCTCACCGTATCTCTTGGCCTTTGCACAAATTCACTTAGATCTGACAGCTTTCAAAATATGACAGTCGGATTGACTTGATCCCCACAGCTGCAAATTCCAACAATTCTAACTAAAAACAATGTCTTCAAAGAGTCCAGAATACAAATAATATGTATTCCCGTGTGAACATGAATTTAATTCTTCTTGTTTCTTTGAGTGCGGGGTTCCCAAATACATACTAGTACATTAATTACCTAAACTTTTTTGAAGGGTCCCGGCACTCTGTTATATCTGGTCAGAATTAAAGAATCTATTAGAAAATGGCATTTGTGAGCCTGAAACCACTGAAGTATTTCACATAATAAACTTCAGGAATCACTGATTAATGATACACTATTAGACTTGCTTGACCTCACTTCACATTATCATTATAAGTGTTGAAAGAGGAGATAAATTAACATCTGAAGCGTCTTATAAAATGTACAGTCATGAAGGAAGACAGACATATTTTGCAAATCTTTATGTTGTCAAATAAGCATTCCATTTATTTTTAAAGTATTTTGCATAGAAGGTTTTAAAAATAAATTTACTTAAATATTTATTTACAATTTATTTTAATGTATTAAACTTTTTATTAAATTGCAAACTTTTCTGGATTTATTGCTAAAGTAGCACAATTTTCCTACTAAATATTGGAAAAATAAGTGTTTTTAATGCCTTTTAAATTACAATTTTTAAAATTTATTCCTCAAATAGCAAAATCTAGAAATCAAAGATTATTTTTTTCCATATTAATCCCCAACTAAACATCCAAAATTGGTTTGACAAAAAAGTGCAAAATTAACCTACCCTAATATCTACATAAACAAAAGAGTGTCAAGATTTATATATTAATAAAGATTAGTTTGTTACATATCTTTGAACAATGGCAATGCGCGTTTTTATACAGGATATGAATGAAGAGATATAAAAAGATATAACCTTGGCAACAAAATATATATCATAATGTCATGCAATATACCACTATTAGATTTATTCTAATTTAATGTAAATTTGATCCTTAATGTTCTCATAAAAAAGTTCCTTTTAGTGAGTATTAAAAATTGCTGGTTTTATGTGCACTCATTTATAAATCTGACAGTACCATACATTCAAACCAATTTCTGATGATGATTTTTAATAATATATGAAGTGATTTTTGAACATATACAAAAAAAAAATTCAAAATGTTTGCACCACAAAATCCAAAGGACAAGCAAAATAAAGTTATCACAGATTTTAATAATTATTCTGATTCTCAGCAACAAAACAGTGTTGCAAACCTCTTGAAGCATTCCCGAAGAATAAAAACACCATCTGCTGAAAATCAAATTGATTAAAATTGACTGCTAATGCTACAATCTTAGCAAGTATTTTTTTTTTCTTCAAGAATTTTTCTCTTCAAATGGATATCTATTTTTCACTAAATGTTAGTTCTCATAATACATTCATAGCTTCTTTGTTAATATTTTTTTTTGCCTAGAACCAAAGTCATCATTTTCATAACATCTTATGGAAGAATAACACTGGTTCTATAAGTTTTCAGTTCAGTCTATTAAGTATCAAGTGTGTATCCAAAATCTTTTGAATGTGACGACACTTGAATTTTTCAATATTATTAGTGTTAAAAGAATCTTACCTTAAATTATAGTTATTTTCTAAGCACCAATCAATGAAAATAAATATAGGCAAGCTTAATTGATATGGATTTTATTCTATTCAGAATATTTTGATGCATTCTGTTTCTATCTCTGATCTTCTCTTTATGCGTCCATTACAAAATCGAACAGGAAGCGAATCTGTCATTGAAAAGTAAGAATGGAACACCATCTCAATGTATATTTTATTACTATTTTCAATGAAAATTTATTAAGTAGAAGTAGTTGAGTGTAAATAAATGTGTAAGAATGTGTGGATTTATAATAACTGAAATGAAAAGGAACATTTGTCATGTCTGTTAATTGTCTAAATATTTATAGAAAATGTAAAATATAGCAATTTGAATTAAATTAGAAAAAAGAGTAAGTAAATTAAAGTAAATTAAGAGTAAGTAAATTAAAGATTACTGAAGAAAGCATTGGCCACCATTGATTAAAGCAAAAAAAAAAATGATGTGGATGAATACCAAGCAAACAGTTAGGTGGACATATCGGTGCTATTATTGAATATAAAACTAATAGTAATAATAAAAGTAACAATAATAACAAGCCGCGCATGCGTGGTCCTCCTCTGTATGTGACTCGATGTGGTGATTGTAAAATACAATAAATTTGGGCAATTTGGGGCATTTTTGACCCCCCTTTGACCCCCTGGGGGCGCGAACCAGAATTTTTCTGAGGTCAAGGATGCTCATTTTATATCCAGAACAATTGCCTCTACATTTTGGCCAAGTTTCAGAAAAATTGAATGGATGGATCAAACGTTATGGGAGAAAAGAGTCATTTTTTGCCATTTTGGGGGCTTTTGACCCCCTGGGAGTGCGAACCAGATTTTTTCCAAGGTCAGCGATACTTATTTTCTATTAGGAACAATTGCCTTCACATTTTGGCCAAGTTTCAGAGAAATTGAATGGATGGATGAAAAGTTATGGGGCAAAAAATGTCATTTTTTGCCATTTCGGGGCCTTTTAACCCCTTGAGGGGCTAACCAAATTTTTTTTCATAAATCAGAGAATGTCACTTTCTAACCTGACAAAAGTTACAACTTCATGCAAAATTTCAGAGAAATTCAATGGATGATTGCGGAGAAAAATCCGGACGGACGGAAATGCCTCAAAACATAGGTCCTCCGATTTTATAAATCGGGGGACAATTAGCAGGAAAAGAAAGAATAAAAATAATACAAATAATATGAATACTCTTCTAAGAGTATTCATATTGTTTGTATTATTTTTATTATTAGGAGAAATTAGAATAAGAATAAAATAAGAATAGTATTAAAAATCAGAAGGAAAAAATTAACCGTTTAAACCGGAGAATAAATTAAAATATACACACAAAAACAAACAAAGCAAATAAAAACGGAATAAGAAGTAACAGACTAAGTGTATTTTTAAAGAAAGAAAGAAAATATTCAAAACATTTAACATTGCTACTTTTTGTTTTGCAGATTGAGAGGATCATTCGCCATCTCCATCTCATTCAGTTGCTCACAATTATTTTTTGTTTCTGAAGTGACCGTGTCGGGTTAACTGAGTGGGTGCAACTTTGAATATGTGAATGTGAGTTAACAAACAAAAATATGAGAAAGAATTTGAATGAGGAAACTTAATATGGGCAAGAATAAATTATTTATTTACTTTTTACAATTGGAAAAAAAGGATTTACTAATTAATTGACATTTATAGTGGGAGCTGATAATGACATATGTCTTCACAAAATGTCTGTCTCTTGTTGGAAGCCAAGGAGACATAACTCTCGCAATTTGCAAGGAAAGTAACTCTGACAAGTTTATCTCCCTTTCATATGTCTATTCTGAATGTCTCATTATTTTCTAGCTAGAAATGGCTCGAGCTAATAGTTTCTAACAAATGTCTCGAGTTTATTGTACTTATTTGTTTTGGGTACATCACTAGCATTATTTGCTTTAGATATTTGAAACCTTTGTGTCTCTTTAGGAACTTCCTCTTAAGTTCATGGACTAAAGGGATACGCCTGTTGGGAAGGATGGTTCAACATTTGGAATTTCACATCTGCTCCACATTAAGATCAGTTTCATTCGAAGCTTTTATTCTCCTGTTGGGTGTTTGCCATCAGAATTTGTGTTTTTGGCTTCTCTTCTGGGAGGGAGGGGCCGTAATCTCTATGGTTGTATTTTCTATTCTTAGATATATTGACAAGTTTTTCTGTCTTGGTTCATGCAGACAAGGATGAGATATTGAATCTAATGTACAAATTAGGACTTCAGATAAAAGCATAGTGATTTAATAGAAATATGAACTGATACCATTAAAATGACAGGTGGTTGATAAAATAAGAATTGTTTTTTCTATAAAATACACTTTTCAGTCTGAACCAGATATGAAACGATACAAAAGAAATTACAATTCTAAAGCTTTTATAATAAGCAGCATTTATTTTGAAGCGTACCAAAATCTAAAGATTTAAAACATCGAATAAATACTTATTTACTTATTATGCTTCTTTGGGCATCTCTTGTTTTAATCAATAATCGCATTTGAAGTTGAAAATAAAATAAAGCAGTGGTATTTTAAATTATTTTAATAAATGTGTACATGATGAAAATTTTCTGCACAGAAAACAACAGTTGGAATTCTAATACGCAAAAATATTTCAGTACATTTAACTCATAACTATAGACCAGTTTCTTTAACATGTATTTTATGTGAGGTTTTTGGGAAATTAGAAATCACATTCTCGAGTGTATAAAAAAATGTTATAAACAAACATGGATTTATCTATGCAAAGACAACCTTATGACATCTTTTTAGAAACTATTACTGTTATAAATTAATAATTATCAGAGGAAAATAGTGCAGCTATTTTGTACTTAGATCTTTTGATTGTGCATCTCATCGTTTATTGATAAAAGAAAAATAGGTATTTATCAAAATAACTAGAGTAAATGTTTGTAATGATTATCCTGAATCACAGAATATACCCTTTGATGTTCCTAAAGTGTCGGTATTGGGTCTCCTATTATTTTTTTTATATATAAATGATTTACGTGAAAGTGTAAAATCAATAGTAGAATTATTTACTGATGTTAAATTGTTTGTTGGATCATTATCACAAGATATAGTACAAACAGATCTCGATAGTTTATCAAAATGGAAGGATGCATGGAAATTAAAATTTAATACAAGAAAGTGTAAATTTGAAATATAGACACAAATTAAACAAGAGGATAATAAAATAAATAACAACCAAAGAATGTGACATGGAAGTAAATTTAGTAATAAATTTAAATCTCATAATTATATTTTATATGTTATCTCAAAGGCAAAAGAATGATTGGTTCAATGCTTAGAAATTTTATTTCAAGAGAAGCAAATACTTTTTGTTATGGTGTGATGATAATTTATTTTGTGACGTAATGAACTCTTCTAGACATTATGTATAGAAAAGCCTACGGTGAAAGACAAACAGTCTTTCTGTAACATACTATTTCTGTAAATACACACTCTGGTAAATATACCACCGGGTTGTCTTAATTATTATCGGCTCTTCAAGGTCACAACACTGACGACGAGGAACTCGGGTTTATTCGGACACAACATAACCTGGACTTATGTTGCACACAACACTAGCAACGAGAACTTGGACTTATGTCGGATACAACATAACCATTACTACAACAAGCAATGTTGGATTTTCGAAAACGACTTATGGGGTGTGCTTAAGAAAATTGTTAATTAGAACAGTAACAGTGTACCAAATCTATGAAAGGAAAGTTTTCAATGTCAGAAAGAACGTTTTTCGTTTTTGAGGGTGATGAAAAAGATTTCAAGTTATTCCCCAACACGAGGTTTTGAAATCTAAATCATTTGACAACACAAAAAAAAAAAAATACAAGATGTCTGTCGATTTTTCTTCGTTTTTTATTGTTTCATCAGGAACACATAAATAAGTTGGAACAAGCTTAGTTTTTTTCTAAGAAGTGACAAATTTATCTTCTAATGGGGTAAGTTACGACTGTGTAAAAAATAAAAACAAAAATAGTCGGTAGCCTATTTGTGTGATAGAAAATGGAAGAATGTAAAAGTGCTATGTTGGACACTATTAAACACCAAGAAGAACAACAACTGTGACTACAAAGGGAACAAATGGAAAATCAGAAGTTCCAACAAGAACAACAACGTAGACTAGAAGATAAATTCCAAGAAAAACAAATAGAACAAATGGAATATCAGAAGAAAATAGAAATAGAAAAGCTTCGTTTAGAAGAGAGATTTCAAGAAAGTCAGAAGTATCAAAAAGAGCAACTTCGAGTAGAAGAGAAATTTCAAGAAAAACGATTAAAACAAATGAAAAGAAATGAGGAAATATTTCTTCATACCCAACAAGAACAAAAAATTATACGAATTATCGAACAGAGGTCAAAATGCTGAAGATGAAAGTGCATTTTCACAAAACGCTATTTGGAGTGCTATCGATAACTTACGACCCTGAAAACAAAATTATGTTTGCTTTGACTTTGACGATACAAAGATCTTTATAATACAGACTGTGCGAATTGGACTGATATTAAAAAGGTTTGTTTGCTATTAAGAAAGTTGGGTACAGTTGAACATACCAAATTCGCCAATTATATATTGCCACAAAAAACAGCAACCTTACATTTGTTGAAGCGGTATAATTATTAACTAAATTGTTTAGCTCTAAAACGTCTTGTTTTCACAAAAGGTGAAAATATACGAATCTCACAAGGAAAGAGGACGAAGACAATACTACTTTTGCTAGCATAGTTAACAAAACACTGCAATGATACCAATTTCAAATATCTAATCTTCGCACATGGTTTAGCATCAAATACGGATGCAGAAATCAAACACATGGATTCATAATAAACTAGAGAATTAACCTAATTTAATGCTTCAACATATTGAAGAAGACTGCCAACGTTTTATTAGTGTTCACCAAGATTCAAAAGACATTGAGCAAAGTGGAGTGTTACATATTAGAAAGATCTGTAACATAAAGGAAATTAATTCATCAACTAAATTTGATCAACCGTGTTTTAGTTGCGGACAATAGCATTGGTACAAAGATTGTCCATATAAAATGAAAAAGTATTTAAATTGTAGTTGCATGGGACACAAAAAGTACACACTGCAGAGTTAAAAACAACATTTTAAAAAGCTTTATTAAAATTGCTAAAAGTGATGAAGCTGAAAATATCTGGAAATTTGTGCAAGTAAAAATATTAAATAAAAATATAAAGCTACAACTTGATCTCGGCTCAGATCTGTCAATACCAAATCTTAAAACATGGAAAAAAATTGGAAAAGCAACTTTGATGAGAACTAGCAAAATAACTAAAAGTGTCACTAGTAGACAAATTAAATTTGAAGGGAGTTAATCTCTAATATTACATTAAAAGGAAATACTTTGAAATCAAGAATCTTTGTAATGAACTACTCAAACAACCGTTTGGTACGGACTGGATAGAAAATTTTCAATCATGGAATATGCTCATAAACTCTTTCTGTCAAAATATTGAAACTTCACATGCTGAAGCAGACAGACTAAGGAAAGAATTAAAGAAACCTTTTCAGAAGTTTTCTCTGGTGGACTGGGAAGATGTAAAAAATAATTGCCAAGTTTGAACTAAAACCAAATACTCAACCAGTTTTTGAAAAAAAAAGAAATGTTCCATTTGTGTCATTAAATCTTATAGACTCGAAGAAATAGGAGCATTATTGAAAGTAGAGTACAGCGAATGGGCTTCATCTATAGTTTACTAAAAAAGTAAAGGGATCTGTTTTTATGCAGATTTCTCCACAGGATTGAACCATGCATTAAAGGATTACCACTACCCTCTGCCTAGTCCAGAAGAAATTTTCACTAAACTCAACGGATGAAAATTGTTTTCAAAGGTTGATTTAAGTTATGCTTATCTGCAAATACACGTTGACAAGGAGTGCTCAAAGCTACTTTATATAAATACCCATAGGGGTTTGTACAATTAGAACTATCACTATTTGGGGTTTTGGTTTGACCAATCATTTTTCAACAAGTAATGGACACATTGCTTACTTGATTGAAATTTGCAACAGCCTTCCTAGATGATATTCTATTGATCATTAAAAGCACCGAGCAACACAAATTACATGTACACGAACTTGTTAAGAGAATCCAGGACTATGGATATAAATTGAAGGAAGGAAAATGCAAATTTTTCATGGAAAAAATTCAATATCTTGGTCAAATTATAGACAAAGATGGTAGAAGACCAGACCCAAAGCGAGATAAAAAATATGTCTGCTCTGATAACATATCGTCACTACAAAGTTTTCTTGATTTAACAAATTATTATAATGTGTTTATTCCAGACATGCACAATTTGCGAGCTCCTCTAAACGAGCTATTTAAAAAAGAAAAAGAGTGGGTCTGTACGACAGAATGCCAGGAGGCATTTGCAAAAATAAAAAATATCCTCACATGAGAATTATTTTTGACGCACTACAATTCAGATCTCAAAATCATTGTGGCTACTGATGCTAGCTCGTACGGCATTGGAGCTTGCATATTACACAAAAAAAAGTTCAAAAAGAAAACGTAAGATTACGAACTTGATTGTAAAAAACCCTAAAAGGAAAAGTATTGACTTCGTAGGGAGCAAGGCTAAAAATAGGGCATTATGGTGTGATGGTTACCATATTTCGTGACAATAATGTATAGAGGAGCAGTCTTTCTGTAACATACTATTTTGTACTTCTGTAAATACACACTATTGTAAATATACCTCCGTGTTGTCTTATTTATTATCAGACTTTCAAGGTCCCAACACTATTGTTATGACCTTGTTAAAATAATAAGACCTCATAGCCATATGGATTTGAACATATTAAAATTGGAAGGTGTATAAAAGAAAATTACTAAAATAATGAAATGATTACTCATAAGTCATAACAATATCATTCGCTTCTCTTGAAATAAAATTTCTAAGCATTGAACCAATCATTTTTTTGCCTTTGAGATAACATATAAAATATAATTATGAGATTTAAATTTATTACTAAATTTACTTCCATGTCACATTCTTTGGTTATTAATTATTATTTTAATTTCCATGCATCCTTCCATTTTGATAAACTATCGAGATCTGTTTGTACTATATCTTGTGATAATGATCCAACAAACAATTTAACATCAGTAAATAATTCTACTATTGATCTTACACTTTCACGTAAATCATTTATATATAAAAAAACATAATAGGAGACCCAATACCGACACTTTAGGAACATCAAAGGGTATATTCTGTGATTCAGGATAATCATTACAAACATTTACTCTAGTTATTTTGATAAATACCTATTTTTCTTTTATCAATAAACGATGAGATGCACTATCAAAAGATCTAAGTACAAAATAGCTGCACTATTTTCCTCTGATAATTATTAATTTATAACATTAATAGTTTCTAAAAAGATTTCATAAGGTTGTCTTTGCATAGACAAATCCATGTTGTTTGTTTATAACATTTTTTATACACTCAAGAATGTGATTTCTAATTCTAACACATAATTTGGGTGCTTTTAAAGCACCAAAAATATGTGTTAGAGTTGACTGACGAATCACTCACTGTGAAATCAGTGGTTATGACTGATTAAAAACATTATGTAAGTTATTCAATTATTACTGTTTTGAACTGGTTTTAAAAGTCGATACTCATCATCTATCCATATATATATATATATATATATATATATAGATATATATATAGATATATATATATATATTTTAAATTAAATTAGTTTTAATGTCCATCGCTATCTGCAATTTCATGGAATTAATGGAAATCTAGCTTGTAGAGCTAAAAAAATATCAAGCGTGACCATTCTTCAGTCAACGGTTTGAAATAAATAGCTATCAAACACATTATATAACTTTCAGCTCTAATATAATGTGTTCATGTGTTAGATAACCACTTGTCAAACCGTCGAATGAAGAACGGTAACACTTGTTATTTTTTTTCACTATAAGGTAGTTTGCAGCAGATGTCGATGGTTGATTGAACTAATGTATAGTATTATTTAAAATAAAAATATATATGACCAAAGTTCTCAATTACGTATTTAACGTAATTGAGAACTTTGGTCATTTCTCTTTTACAAAAACATACCATATATATCTCTATTTATATAAAATTAGTTATGTGTATATGTTTATGTACAGGATTCACTCCTAAACTAATTAATTGATCATTATGAATTTTGGAACACAACTGCAAGGTGTAAGGATGGGTAATGTGGGCTATATTTATTTTAATTTAGTTACATGCAAAGGGGACAAGAAGGAGGTGGAAGCCCTTTGTGAAAATCCAGGTGCCTTCGATTTTTGTGAAATTTTAACAATAGGTATTGAACATCAATTAATAAATACTCCCCCAATTTTTTTTTTTTTAGTATTTTAAAGGGTTTTTATGGGCCATAAAATAGAAACAACCTCCCATTTGAAAATTCAAATAATTCAGATTTGCATAAAATCCAGTCATTAGACACCAATTAGCAAGATTGATGAATTTCAATCTCTTAAGACCCCTTAAGTTTTAGCTTTAAATTTTAGACAATTTTAGAATTAAAATCATGTAATAGATTTTGATAAAAATTAGAATAAAGATTCTAGACATAAGGTTTAATATCGTTATATCTTGATTTTAATTGTCGTAAGGGGACATAAAAGTGGTGCAAAGCTGTTTTGTTTGAGGAATTAATTTTAACCATTCTGGAATGGGTATTCTTCTAGTATATATATAATAGCAAAATAAAATAACCCAACCTCTGGGTAGCTTTTATTTAGTTTCATGTTTTATGCCATTTTGAAACTTTTTTTATTTTGGGGGGATTTTTTTTAAATAGAACCTCCTTTGATCATTTTCATTTCCATTTCATGGTTTATAAATGAGAGGAGGAGGAGGAGAAGGAAAGTTACTTGCCTTTCCAAAAAATTAATAAAAATGATATGACCCACCTCCTCTACTTCCCATTGAAAAACACAAAATATAAATGAAAATGGTCAAAAGGGTCCTATTCATGTTAAATTAACATGCTCCAATCTAAACATTAAGCAGATATGTTTTTAAAAGGCAGTTTGGTTTAGTTGTTTTACGGCATATCAACCCTTTTCTGGTTATTAAATGCCGAATCTGGTTATTTTGGTAAAAGTTTTTATGCTTCAAATTCTTTATATGTGCAAGTATTTATTCATGATGTTTGTTTTTTTTTTGGTTGTTTTGTTTTATGCCATATCAACCCTTTTCGGGCTGTTTAATGCCAAATCCGGTCATTTTGGTAAAAGATTTTATGCTTCAAGTTCTTTAAATGTTCAAGTATTTGTTCATGTTGTTTGGTTTGGTTGTTTTCTAAAGGAAAATTGTTGGTTTTTTTTTGGCTTTGCAGAACATTCCTGTTGGCAAGTGTGAGTCGGTATTAGTATGATATTGTATCAGGTAAATAGGTAATATCTTCGATAAAATTTTTTCAAACCAATATAAAAATAAAGCATTTAAGGGTTAAGAATAATACTATCCGTTTTCATTACACATGGATGCATAAATATTCCGAAAATGTTGCATTTATTCATAAAGATATTCAATACTAGTTATTCTATCTTAACTGAGCGTGTTTTAAAATATAATAAATTGAAATATTTTTTCTGTAACTTACATTAAAATCTGATGTTGAGTACTATTTAAAAAAATCTTTTTGTTGCATTAATAATTAAAATATTAACAATATAAGTTATTGATAGAAGTCAGAAACAAAATGAGGCCTTTTGCTAATGCTTGGAGTTCCAGATCATGTGATGACAGGGTGGTCAACTATTGACTGATTTAGCCACATGGTCATAACTATAAAAGGCATGACTCTGTGCCTCCTATTTGGTTTGACCACAAACATGACAACATAGTTTGTTTACTGCTCACATCCATCAAGATCAGTTCTATGACATGTGGTCAGTCTCCTCTCTATCCAGGCCAGTTCCGTCAATGTGCCTTTTAGACAATATAACGTTTTTCATATATCAACATATTAGCAAGTTTGATATATTTTAGTTTATTCCTTTCAGACACAAAATAAATCCTTTTATATTTTTATAAGTAAGGTTTTTAGTTCTGTTTTGTTTATTTCTTTTCTCTGTGGGTAAGAACAATTAAGGAAAAGATAATACTTATATGTATTATTACTGAGTGAGAAACATACATAAAGTTATAATAATTTAGAATATCATAGCTGTAAAAAAAGCAGAATAATTTAGACTGCTTGCAAATTCAAACATCGACAAATTTAAAAACTTTTAAAATGGTTGTGCTAAAAAAACGTCGCCATTGATTTCTTAGTTTTTCAATGACTGAGTTATTTCCCTTTCACCTTTAAACGAAGAAGCTACATTTCTTTTGTTGGTATTTATTTCAAAAAGTTAATGTAAGTGTATCTACTTATAATGGAGATCATTTCAAATAATTTAAATTTAAAATTCTAATTATAAAGAAATAGTGTAATTTATATATACAGGGTGATTGGAAAGCAACTCCCTCGTATTAAGTGCTCTTACTTTATTACTGAAATATAATTCTTTACAAGAAATGAATATGATAGGAAAATGTATAGCATGGGAGTTTATTTAGAATTCAATACGGGCGCCAGCATTCGCCACCAGTTTCTGAAGTCACCTGAGAACCACATCAACTGGGACTCTTTTTTTTCCTTTTTCTTATTTGTGACCACTTATCAAGACTTGAGAATAAGGGTAAATGAGATGGATAGATTGGCAGTAGAATGATGATGAATACTATGAGAAAATAGAAAATCTCCATATATCATCAACCACTCAAAACAAGTTACTCTCGCTTTCCCTATTTTGTACTTTAGTCCTTCTCTATTCTATCATTTGCATCGCTTGAATAAAGTTGCCATCTGCTTTTAATTCAATGGAAATTAGCAAAATTTAACAAATAAGCTTCATAAATGTTAGTTATGAAAAAATAAACACAATGTTTTACAACTGCAAACACTGCTACTATTATTACTACAACTACTACTGCAGAGATTTATTGTACGTTTTATATTTTAGTTGTATGTATTAAACCTATTTAATCAAATCGTTTTAATTTTAAAAGTAACATATTGTAGATTACTTTTCAATATTTATATTTCCTTATAAATTTTCTTTTAGTGTAAATAAAAAAAATATAAACAGTAGATTAATATAGCAATACTTACAAAAAAAACACTCTGTGGACGTGTATGACTATTCTAAATTTAGAAAACTACTAGCAGGAAAACCCGATATTGCTCGGGATTGAATGAGTGTCACTATGCTCATAACACCATATTACTTTGTTTGTTTTTACTGACTCCCACCCCTCCTCCCGTTTCGCTCGCTACTATAATCGGAAGAAAGTGAAATGTTGGAAAACTTTCGGAATCAGTTTCTTATACATATCGTTTGAATTTCATTAAAATCGGATTAAAGTTTTGAGGGGTTCTCTTCCCATGGGTCACTTAGAAATGGGGAGCACATAGATATTCAACACATAGAAGGTAACATAGAGATTTGGGACCACTTCCATTGTCTTTCCCGGATAATTTTATACATATAATATAAATTTCATAAAAATAAGATATATTTAAAGTTTTACAGGAGGTTTGGCCTCCATACCTCCTTTAGGTTGGGAGGGCACTTAGAAATTGGTGACCAATTCCATTGTCTTCCCCAGAAAATTTTATACATGATTTAGATTTCATAAAAAAAGGATGTCTTTGAAATTTTAAGGGGGTTATGCCCTCATAGCCCCTCTTAAGGGTGCACTTAGAGATTCGGGAACACTTCCATTGCATTCTCCGGTAAATTTTACATAAGAATACATTTTTAGATTTTATGTAGATTCTCTAACCTTTCTTTCTATAGGGAACACACACATACAGACATTGAGTTTTATATAGATAGATTTAAGCTGTCACAATGTGTTAATTTGGCATTAGATATAGATGTGAGAACATATCAATACATTTAAAGTTACAAGGTTATAGCAACGATGATGTGAAAAATTAATACTTGTGATCATAGTTTTTGTTGTTATTGGATATGTCATTTCACATGAACATGTTTTTTAAATGAAGATGCCGCATGTAACTGCTGATTGAAGAGATTATTGTCAAAATGTCATCATAGGTGTGAAAATGATAAAACCAATTTATACGAAGTTGAACATAAATGTTGTCATACATTTGTGTGTCAGTTATGTATAAGTGTGTTAAATTAAGAATTCTGTGCTCAGGTCAAATCTGTTGTTAATTTGTGGGTTGACTTTAGCTATAAGTATCGTCTTCTTCATTCTAAGGTTGCCAACATTTCTTTTAGTGGCCTCAATACTTGCAGTTTTCTGAGGTCTCCTGCGTTGATTCCTGGTGGGTGTTCAGCAACCATTAGTTTCTAACACTTGTAGAAAGCGTGAGTGGCCTTGTCTTCCGCTTTTGTACATTTGTCACGAATATGTGTAATTTCGTTTTTATATATCCAAACTTGGCACTGAGAGAGATAGGGTTGATTTGTAGTGGACAAATAGGTCCCTGTTGGCAGCTTTTGTGTAGAATATAATGTGGATGTCACCATCATCCGTTATTTTAAGTTTGACATTTTGGAGGAAGATGGAACTAGTGTCATCAGAGTGTTCTATGCTGAACTGTATATGATCATCAATGTTAGCAAATGCCATATATATGTTGATGGTCTTTTCATAATTAGTTGTGAGGATAAGTATCTTATTTATGTACTTGGTGAAGAAGACGCATGGGTGGCAGGTGTTGAACACCCAGCATTCGAATATGTTCATGTAGGTAATCCCAATAGGCTCCATCCCATGAGTTAAGCTGTCATTTGCTTTTGCTTGTATATGTGATAGTTTAATGAGAAGTAGGTTTTGTTTATGATGATGTATAGGATTTGGTGTATGTCGAATATGGTGAGACCAAAGCAGTGTTGGCTAGAAGAGCTAATGTAGTAAGTTAATAGGTTGAAGACAGGGTGTGCAGGTACAAATATGTAGAGGAATACAACATCAGGGCTGAACGTGTTCTTTTGGGAGCTGGTGAGGGTCTATGGGTTACTTCATTGAAACTGCTGACAGTTGTGAAAGGAGTTAAATTTTATAGTGCTTCTATGCAACATACAATGAATCTAATCTGTAGTGTGATTTTATAAGTTGGAAGAATGTAGGTAGTCTGCTATTTGTAGTGGTGGCAATTCACTTTTCAACGTAACTTTTTAATCTGCCCGTCAGATTCCTTTGCCTACATGCTTCTACTGAAGCAGTGTTGATCATCATCATAATTGGTTTAATGTCGATTTTACATGCTGGCATGTGTAAGACAGCTTTTAGAAATTGACTTCCAAATTAACCTATCCCTTACTAAGTCTTTATTTATTCATTTTTTTTTGTACTAAATAATGACCGCTCATAAAGACTCAAGGATAAGGGTTAATAAGTTTTTCCAGATGGACGGTGAGACAACACCTGTGAAGATCGGTAACAATGTTTGTAAATGGGCATGATTTGATTATTTAAGAGGATGGCTCAACAAGTATTTGTTAACATTGGACTTGAAAACGACCATGTTGTAGTCAGCTGGGAAGCAGCCCCATGGTATTGTGTTCCACAGACAGGTAGTTCTAGGAAAGAAACTTTGCTAATGGAAATTCCGGAGTAGAGGGCAATAGTTGAGCACTTACCATGGAAATAACGATAAAGTAGAGAAAAACTAGCAATGTCTCTTCTGTAAAAAAGAGGTTGCAGAAAAGAGAAGAATACCTCCCCCACCAGATTAAGAAGCTGGTCCTGTACTTTGTGTGACAATATTATTAAACAGAAAAGGGTTGATTCGAAACCGGACCCTGTTTTTTCCTAAGAAGGCTTTCACCTTATTTTGCATCAAAGAAAAACGAAGTTGATAAGAGAAAGAAAGAGTTGTTTTCTTTTCTCGATATTTTGGGAGATAGGAAATCTACAAATGAAACGATGATATTCATCAAGGGCCACTTGGCTTTCGTATGTAGCAAAACACTATTTTTTTCACAGATAATGTCGAATTGTGACTATATTGTCAGATTGAAAGAGATTAAAATTAGAATGGTTTTGTTTTCTTAAGTTATGAAAACGAAAAAGGAATTAAAAAAAATGTTTTGGCATGAGAAGAGACCAGCAAAAACGGATAAGAGAAGGAAAGATTGTTTTCTTTGCCTCAAGATTTGAGATATGGAGAGGCCAGGGTAAAAAATGAGTGACCTACCAGATGTTCACTGTGTCACGAACAGGCGTTGAAATGTCGAGATTACATGTGCCCATGAAACCAAACCTTTGCAAGAAATGACAATTAAATTATTTTTATTAGAATCCCATACATCGACGTGGCCGTGTTGAGCAATGGGGAGGTGGAGTGTCTGTTGAATGACATTTCCCCGTCTTTATTGTAAATGTAATTAATGGAAATACATTTTTTTTCTATGAATAAGTTTTAAGGGGGGAGGAATCTCTTCCTCTCCACTGAGGTAACAGTGGGAGATAGAAATAGATGAAGAAGGAAGAATACGGTGAGGTAGAAGCTGTTGACCACTCAGCATCTAGGAGGTGGATCCCCATAGGTGTAAATTACCAATATGGTAAGAAATAATAATGAGAATATATTTTTTATTATGTAATTAAATTCTATTTGAAGAGGGCCGGAGTCACACCCATTCTCAAGACAACTGATTCTCAATATAAGAGAAGCATAACAAGCCTCGAGTCAGTAAGAAAGAGAGCCCCTAACAGACGCACTAGGACTCACTTTTGCTCATCCACCAAATCCACGTCATTGAGAGACGGACCCCAAACTTAGGGTTGATATAGCCCAACTAAAATCGACCAGAACTTGTTAAGATTTGCCGGTCCGAAACACAGAAGTAGAAGATAGAAGTGTCAAAGTACACTGTTTGTAACTGAACGACTTTTTCTACCCAAATAATTATTCTTATACAAAACCAACCGACAGATTTGTTAATTTTCTTTCATTGTTCTGCTTTGAAATGACCCTTTGCTCCTTGGTGGTAGCAAGTTGCACTCTGATCTTTTAATCACAATGTGGGAGAGCGGTGATTGCCAGACAAGGACCCTTCAACATCTTCAGCCTTCATCAGTACAGCAACTTTTCCCGAGTGGTTCTAGGTGGCCAACCAAAGTCAAGAATGGCCGAATTGGTGACGTCACCTATACGAGGTGTGGGGTACATCTGTCAAGGCAGGAAAGGGTGCTCTGAGCGGCATTTTCCCATATGTGGCAACAGTATATTTTTCATTATCGCTTATGTTTGAATTCATGTTTTGAAAAATGATGTAAATCATAAATTTATGACGTCACGCCAAAGTTATAATTATTTTGTTACGGTAATGTTTTAAGCTTTGTTTATAAGAACATCCAAATAGGTCAATTTTTAGAACCTCAGACTGAAGACCTTAAAGTTTCAGTCTCGATTTTCGGTCATGGCATACGCTTTATTTTTTGGGAATTTATTATTTACTATTAATGCAATATTCTCCATCCATTTCTAAATGTAGTTAAGATCTCTGATATTTTGAAATGAGACAAATTCAACAATTTATTTATTACTTTTAAATAAATTATGACGGACAGACGGACAAAATCTCTTTATATAAGATTGTTTTTTTCAAGCAAATAAAATCGATTTTTCTAAGGTTTTTTTTTGGGGGGGGGGGGCTAGAAGAGCTAAGTTCTTTCCCCAATAATTTTAAATTGGGGCTATATCCTCCATATTTTAAAATAAATATTTTTTTAAATAAGTATTTACTCTGTTGTTTTCAAGCAAATAAAATCGATCTTTCTAAGCTTTTAGGAGTTAATATTGAACCAAAACATTAAAGTTTCTTTGATGTGTTAAATCTTAAATTTGACCATATTCTTGTTTTTTTAGTGGGAGAGGGGAATCCTGTTGGTACCCGGATTTCAGGTTAGTGGTAGGGTTAAGGGAGGGCTTCTTTGGGGCCGGGGTTGCAACCCGAACTTAGGGTTAGTGGTAGGATTAAGGGAGGATCGTTATTTTTTAAATCCTCTCCTCCTGCCGAAACACATATAATTTATCTTACTTAACCCAAAAAAAAACTTGTGTTTATACACCTTTAAAACGCTATTTCGTTGGCCCAGAAATGGCTGATCATTTCTTGTTAAATTTATATGCGAAACTGATCCCTCACTCTAAATTCTAAAATGTGTTTTCTTCCTCATGTTTTTCAGGGTGTTCACATGTAATCGCCTAAAAAAGTAGAATCTCATTTTTTTGGGGGGGAGGGGTGTAGCTGAAGGTTCTCATCTACTTTTAAATGTAGATATAATTTTCTTTTTAATTTGACAAACATTTTAATGTTTTTCCCTTATGTATTTTATCCAAGATTTTGATAAATTTATTGTAATATTTTGATCTATATTTTTCACTTGTGCCATTTTTCCTATTAATCCACTTGTGCCATTTTTACATGTGCCATTTTCACTGCATCATTTTTTTCTGCTGCCATTTTTACCTAAATTTATATTTGCTAGTATATATATATATATATATATATATATATATATATATATATATATATATATATATATATAATTTAAAATGGAATAAAATACAAAACTGTTTTCTCTATATCTATAAGAGCAATATAATCAAATTGTCAGATAACATTGTCTGTCAGTGGAAATTCACGTTCAAACGTAATTTTTTAAATTAACTTTTTTAAACATATGCTATAATTTTAAACACTTTTATTTGATTAATGTAATGACCAAAAAATACTGTAAGTTGTTAAGAGAGAGAGATGATGTGAGGATTACCAATTTGTAGATGGATTTGAAGCTTGGTGTATAAAGGAAAGAATTTTCGTAGATATTCATACTTCTGGCCTTGCTGGATATCAAGAAAATGGATTATCAAGTTTGGTTATAAAGACAATATTCTTCTCTACAATGTAAATCAATTTTATTAATACAGTTTCATTAACACAACAAACACGAAAACAAGAATACAAAAATATGTTGAGTTAGTAGACATGCATGTACTATACAAGAAAGGTTGAGTTTGGGTCTCTCATCTCACCTCTCGCTCAAGTCATGTTTACTTTTACTCTAAAAACACTGTTAGAAAAGTGCAGGAAAATGTTTAGGCGGAAGTTGCCTCCTATACACAAGTGTGTTCTTACTGCAATGTATCAATCACTCTGCGAGTGAGAACATGCTAGCGCAAAAACAAAATCGTAATTATGTAACTACTACAAAGTAATTCAATTAAAGTTCACAAAAATTTGATTTGAGAAAGGGGGAAAAGAGCCGGTATGCAACAGCTGATTAAAAATAATATTTCGTACCAGATCTATTTCGTTGTTACTAGAAAAAAAAGTAACTTTTTATGGGATTTTAATTTCAACATTTTGTAAGACGTCTGATCGATTTTATTGCAAAATCGATATTTTAAACCACATATTCAATCCTTCTTTCAATAATTTTTACAAAACTGTACATATTTTGTTAGAAGAAAATATTAAAAGAAAAGGCAAAAAATGGTTGAGTCAGTGAGCGAAACAAAAATGAAAGTAAAAAAAAAAACCCTTCCGAGCAACGCCGGATACAACAGCTAGCATGAAATATTTCACATTTATCCATGGACGCCTGTGTTCGCACGCGCGCGCACACACACATATGTCTCTTTAAATCTAGACATGTGAGAGAAGCATGTCTGGTCTGTGCTGTGAGCCAATTGAATGAGACGCTGGCTGATCCTTGTTCGGTTATACTCATACTACTAGTACTAGGAACTGGCACAGGCAATCGAGCTTGTATCAAAGTGGCGTATGGTTCTGTTCGGTCTCAGAGGGTCATCCTCCCAAGCATTGCCTCCTTCGAGAGGAGGGCTTGGTTTATTGTCGGTCACCTGAAGTGCCCCCCCCCCCCACACACACTCTGGAATGTCGACGAGTCCAATCACGGCAAATTTTTCAATAATCCAGAGTGCCTCCTTTTTTTTTTGGGGGGGGGGAGGGGGGGGAGCTTAATCCCCCCCACGTTAAACCGACATCGTTTCACGTCCAGTCTTGGTGGGGCGTAGGGTAAATATTATACTAGGACTCCATAAATACCCAAAGTAGTTGTATTCTTAGAATTAAACAATATATCATTAGTTTTGCCAACTACAAACATTAAAAAATAACTAAGACTTTTTTTCCTACAAAGCAAAATAAAGCTCTGTATATAAAAAAAATCTTATAGCAATAGAAAGGATTTTTATCTTTAAATTTAAATAAAACAAATATTCTCATAATATAGTTCTGGTTCTCAGAACGATATTTCTTAAGTTTTTCTTTCTTTTTTTTTTTCATTTACTTTTGTTTATTTTTTGCGCGCTCGATCAGCATTCAGTTGTTTTACTTTCACTTTCCCTTTGTTTTTAAAATCTTTTACTTGGAATAGCGGCTCTAGCCAAATTGTTTTACGTTTCTCTGAGTATCATAGTGTTTTTTTCATCAATCGAAGTTTATTTTATTGATGACAACAACAACGACAGAGAGTAAATGTAATACTAGATAAGGTTATAGCAGCTGTAACTACGGCATTTTAAACTTTCTTGAACACATTTCCAAAGAGAAGAATTGATTTGCGTTTTATGAAAGCGAAACTAACCGATTTGAAAGGTTTCTTTCTTCTTTTCTGCAGAGTAGAGTTTCTATTATTTGGATTATTCGAACTACTATTCTCATCTTAACTGTTATATTCGCAACGTTTCGGCCGCTGTAACTTTCAACCTTCTTTAGGTGCCTCTTTTCGAACTCGAACCTTCTATTCATAGTTGGGAATATTTCTGTTGAACTAGGGAACCTGTATAAAATTTTAAACTGAATCGTTTATTTAATCGACAGGAATAGACTGTTCTCATTCTGTCAGCTATGACCGGATAAAAGTATTATATTTTTGTTATTCATAGTTATTATCGCCTTAATAAAGATTGAACCTTCAACCTCTAGCAGACTGTCAGTTAAAACTGATTGTTAACCAACGCTGTTTACCACTAGGCCATGTGGATTACATAAATAGTTCAGTTCGAAATTTCGTTCAGGTTCCCGATTTCAACAAGAACATTACCATTTTCGAAAAGGTGCACCTAAAGAAGGTCGGAGATCACATCAGCCGAAACGTAAATATAACAACCAATATGAGAATAGTAGTTTGAATAATCAAAATCATACTCATCTAAAAAAAATCCGAAACATAGGTATTGAAAAACAAAGTGCATGATTTATTTTCTCAAGCTCAAATATTATACAAGGACCCCAAGAATACCGAAAGTAATTGTATTACATCTGTAAAGTGTCTACACTTCAATATAAAAAAAAAGTACTTAAAATAGTGCTCACAACCCAGAAAAACAACAGAAATAATTACACGTTTAAATGTGAAGTTGATTTTTTTTTTATTGGTGGAAATAGTACTACTACTAATAATGGATCAAACAAATCAAAAGAAAGAAAGAAGGAAAGTGGGAATTAGAAAAAGAAAGAGTATTGAACATTCTAAGAGAGGACATTTTTTTTATTTTTAAGTATAAAAGTTGAAAAATAAAATAAATATAGCAACTGTACAACATATTTACCAGATAAAACAGTATAGTTAAAAAAATACAAAAACATTTAAGGGTGGATGAATAGAGAATTCTAATTTTTTAATAACATAGAATAAACCTAAACACCTGAGATAGTAACCACCTTGTACTTTTTCCTGTGCCAAATTCATCTAATACCTTATATATATATATATATATATATATATATATATATATATATTAGCTCGAGCAACAACTATCAGTTGTGGCACGGACGCCACCAACCAAACTGGATATTATTGAACTGACGATTGACCATCACCTTCAATTTCTGGTTGGTTCCTGATTAAATACTTCATGTTGTCATCAAATCAATATGCAGGGAAGAGAAAGATGGACCAAGGTGACATATAATATAACATCCCAGCGTATTAGCTGTTTTCGTTGTTACTAACCCTTTTCACTAGCTTATTTGATTTGCCATGTAAGCTTTTGATAGACCCTTTTGTGTCAGAATGATCCTATTCTCCCAGGCATTACCTCCTATTTCTGGAGAAGGTTTGTTTATTGCCAGTTGCTTGAGACGCCCCTACCTAGGTATGTTGATTAATCAAAATACCCTTTTGGAGGAGCTAGTTTCCCTCACATTAGAAACACCTTGCGTCACATCTGGCTGTTGTGAGAAGCATGTAAACAAGAACATCTTCGACGGCCTTTCTGCCTGATGGCTTTCTAGTACGGATCTGCCTACGTTCTTTGTGCTTGAAGAACTCTGTGACCAATTCTTCAAATATTGGCTCGTATCTGATACTCCGCCCCGAGACCGAATTAAATTACTAGCCTGATTTATATTTCAGTTTGGCAACAGGACGCTTGTTGTAGTTTTGGCAAGCTTGAACAGCCTATAAGTCTGTCCGTGAATAGCGCCGATTTTCGGTCCAGCCATCAACTGGGTCAGTTTTTTTTTTTAGTTTTTTATGGAAATCGCTCCAGAAAAGGCATGAAGCCACTTGATGTAAGGAGCTAACAAGAACGAAATATGATTATCACAAAGACAGGAGATGCCTATTGGCCGTAGTCTTGAAAAACCCAAGGCTATAAGTAGGAGGAAAACAGTCAGCAGGAAGACAGTTTCACAAGCCTACAGTTCTTGGAAAGAAGCTACTGGAATAGGAAGCTGTATTACAATGATGTATCAAAACAGCTATAACTAGCACCTCTGTTTCTGGTGATGTTCCGGTTATGTTTGACCCGCTGCTCCTGCTAATGTACTGATGACTTCATCCAGCTGTCGACTTTCTCTTGCTTGTCCAGCTATTGACTCAACCAGCACAGAAAGAACTCAGGAAAAACACTATCCTTTTCAGAACAACCTACAAATTTAATGCATTACCTGTCCTTCTCAGGACCATTTTCTTTTTCAGTCTGCCAAGCAGTTACTTTAGGTTAATGTGATGTCCACCCCTAACGAAAATCGATTACAGAGAGCAGCCAGACCTACCAAGCCGTTTCTTCAACCTCAGTGACGTGAACGTTTTGACCACCAATGTTGGAAAAGTAATCCGATCAAGCACTCCCTCCTGTGACGCCGGTGCGGTTGAAACAACCCTTTTTTCATTTTACCTTTACGGTCTAATAAATGGGTTATTTGTTATTTATAAATTTAACTCCTGTGTTTGTCATCTTTACTTGTCTTGTGTCTCTAACAAGTTGTAAGACCGATTATCATCAACAACTTTGCAACATATCTACTTTTAATATAGCGAGCACTTTCTCTGCCTTTCCGTCCGTCAGGATTTTTGTAAAAGCCTATATTTTGCAGAATACAAATATATGAATTAAATAATATACATATCTATTCGATTTTTATCGAAATGTATATTTTAGAGCAATATTGTTTAGATTTTTACAAACCTTCACTTCAAGTTGTTTTAGGGGTTGTAGCATAGCAAGAGAGAAGATGGTGATGCGGTAGCCTAGCAAAAATATGCGACCGGAGGGAGAATATATTTGCTAGTCTCTATATATAAAACTGTAGTTTACGTTTGTCTGTTCACGAACCCTTCCTAATATTTTGGAGATAGACCCTCATAAGCATAAATATTTTGAAACTACACATTACCTAGTCTACTTGAGTAAGTATATTTCATTTTGACCAAAGAGGGAACAACAATATTGTGGGGTCTGCGTTCGTGCTTGGCATCAATAAAAAAATTTAAAAAATGGAAATATGACTTTTTATTTTATTTTATGTATAACTTGAGAATTAAAAAAAAGATAAGAACAGAAATATTAATAAGTGTTTCAGGGCTGTGAGCAGGAGTGCACAGGGGTCCTTATTAATTCCTGAAAAACGCTGGTGTGCTTATGAATTTACTGTAAAAATGATTTAAATTAATGTCAATGAATAAGTGCTGAGTACATCCTTGGACCCTATTCCAAAAATTGAAGATTATAAAATGTAAGTGAATATATGCTGTTAGGGGGACATAGGGTTCCCCATTCAATCCCAGGCAATGCCGGGTCTTCCTGCTAGTGCAATATATAAAATAATACTAGTAAATTAAATCGTAGCCATAGCAGCAGCGATAATAAGTTTTAAAGTCTGTTATTTGCTTGAGAAAGGTCTTCGAGTGAATTTATGGATTTTTGTGGGTATGAGACAGATGCAAGAAAGAAGAGGTGAAGTGATTCTTTTATAACTGTGGAGTGGAAGCAATCGAAAATGGTTTGGAGCACGAGGACGGTTGGAGGGGAAAGGGGCGCTTCATTGATTATCTGATAACTTTGGTCTGGATGTGGTTGGAATGCAAGGGGAGGAGTGTCTGCTACTCACATGCTACAATCAAAGTAGTACAAGCAGTGTATTCTATTTATATTGACATGTAAAAGGAACAAGCCGGTTGTTGTTGTTGTTCAAGGTGCGCGACCCCCCCCCTCCCATCCACACACACAAACACACGCACTCCGTCATCATGACGACGGGTTATAATTTTGGAAATCAAGTTTTGGTGATATTGATGTCTCGGGGGAGGGGGGGGGGGTAGAAGCATGGCATGGTTTGGTAACTGAACACGTGAGTTTCAGTTGCAAGAATAAAAATGAAAAGGATTTGGATAAAGACAAAATATCCTAGCATTTTTTTTTTTTCAATTATTTCTTAACCTTTTTTTTTTCAAATTGTGACATCTCACAGCCTTTAATTTGCTTTTTATTATATTAATATTTGGTTTGTTAGTATGTTTTTGGCATAATCAGGTTTCTATTAGATCAACAAACTTAAGCGACGTTGACTTTGGTCGGTACTAAATGGGTGACCATTTGGGAATACCAGGTGCTGTCTATGAGAGGGCATTGTTTCCAGTCGTCCAAGATTTCTTCTTGCCACTGGACTCAAACAATACCAGTTCAGACGAGGTGTGATTACGATTGCGCAACCCTTGCTTCACAATACTCCCCGCGCACGAGGGCGGTATCCATTTTCTATCGACACTGAACGGACACCCCCTCTCTCTCTGTTATGTTTTTCTAAATTTCAGCTGGAGCATTCTTCGATCGTTTTCTTCGAGTTACTATTCTTTTTTTATTCTTCAATCCCAACAAACAACCAATAACGTGAATGAATGATCCCCCACCCTATGCTCCCTCATTCATATTTGAATCGCATTGATGCCAGTGTGGTATTTTTATTGATCCGATGAAGCATAGTAAAGAATTTTAGACTACTACTACTACTACTATGTCTGAACAATTTTTAGCTATCGCCAATCCCATCAATTGAATATATCGTTAAAACAACAAGGACAAAAGTCCACCTGCTTTTCTACGGAAACGGCAAAAAAAATGGTGCTTAAAATATTTTTGAGGGCTTTAAATTAATTTTACTTTGTCATTCTGCTGTTCCTTAATAAAAGACATGAAGTCAGTTTAACGTAGACTGAAAATTTAGCTCCCCTAAAGGGGCACTCTGAAAGGGTACCAAAATAACTGAGAATAAACACATCGGCATTATCCGGTAGCGGAACGTAATGCGACCGGCAATACCCCCTTCGAGAAGGAGTAGGTAATGCCTGGGAGGATGCCTCCTAGGACCGCACCGAACCATACGTCATTAGGACAAAAGGGTCAAGATCCCTAGCGAACCAGAAAATAGAATCAGAATGTGACAAGTTGTACTCCCGGCTGGTATGAAATGTTTTTTTTCTAATGAATGAAACCTTCACACTAGATTTCTATTGATAAAAAAAACGAAGACAACACGCGTCGCAAGCAAACATCGCAATATTTTTTAGATAAGAAATTCAGAGTTTAAGTTTGTATCAGTTTCTCTTTCTGGGAGTGAAACAAAACTTTCAATGTGAAACAATCCTGAGACCTAAACTTATGAAATTGTAATAAGTTTATTATTGTTTATTGTTTCTTTTGTTGTTGTTGTTGTTGTGAAAGTGAAACTGATAGATAACAAAAACAAAATGTTGTCGTTATTCTAATTGACAGCATATTGACTGGTCTGCTAACATTGGGCTAAAACAGAGGAACATAGTCCTATTCGATCTCAGGAGACCATCCTCCCAGACATTACCTCTTCCCTCGGAGGGGGGGGGGATCGCTTGAAGCACCCGTATTATATTTACATTTCTTCCTACAAAGAAACATGGATGTGGCACAAGGCCGGTTGTTTAATGTGGGTAATGCAACCCCCCCCCCCACCCACCCACCCACTAGGGTGAATGTTACAAAAATATATAAGGAAGAAAGACTACTCTGATGTTTAGCCCGAAGGCATGTTGACGGGTCCGTCAGATCCAGGCTAGTTTCGTAGTAACTCTCGGTGGCCACGGTAAAGTCCCATCTCGGAGGAGCGGGTTTTTACTCGCATTAAACAAACCGCCAATCTTTTGTTTGGGAGGAGGGTGAATGGGGAGTGCAGTTTGCCTGATCTGGGTTGGATCGTAGATAATTTGATATATTTTTTTAGAAATAGCTCTTCTTTTACATAAATAAATATTATAAAGAATATCTGTAATAATAAAAATTATCGGACACGATCTTGTGTGTCTGTGTGTTTCTCGCATACACGTAACTTTGATAAATACCCATTGAATTATGTTTTTATTTAGTATTGATCGAATATTGAAATAAATAAAATAAGGGAAAACTAAAACGAATTTTTTTAAATACTATTTTTTTTTCAATTGTAAACATTTTTTCTAAGCCCTCCATCCGGGTAAATACAATTTCTTGTGCAAATTCTTTCTGGCTTGCTTTGTCTTTTTCTTCTTTTTCAAAATATAAACATTTGTTTAACTTATATTATTTTTCAAACTGATTACTTTAAAAATAATTTTTTAAAGTCAGTTGTTCAAAAACAGTTACAATGTATGTGAAACTGGCTGTACCTACCCGACGTTGTTCAGGATTCTTTTTACTTTAATTTTTGGTTAGCTTTTTTTCTTTTTCTTTTTTTTTTTAACTATGTCGTTTTTTTTATATACCAAATTATTATTTTTAAATATTATGTTGAAAGTTAACTTTAATTATTACGGTATCGTTTAGTTATTAAATTAATTGAACAAAATTATTCTAAAAGTATAATTAATTTTGTAATGTTGTTTAAATCTCTGTTTACAAAACTTTCCATCTTTTAATACATGGTAAAAAAATTTCAAAATTTAAAATAAAGTCAGAAATGACTTACTATTCGATAGTTTAAATGCTCCCAAACTCTTTTCGAATGGTCATGAAGTAACATATTTTTTCTTTCAATAATTAACAACAGATTAAAATGGCTGACGTGTTACGAATAAACCGAAATGTATTCTGGTGGGTTTAATTTCGTAATAATTTTTTTAATAGAATTTTAAAACTTTCGTGTTATTTTGCGTTATTTTATTTTGATTAGGATTGCAATAAAAATTCGATTAAGAAATTTAATAAATAATCAATTGACACGAAAAATACATTCACATACGAGTGGTCACAAAATTGCACTGAAAAAAATTATTTAAAAAAAAAAATTGCCACGAGGGCAGTTACACGGTGCCCGGAAAACTCGTCACAGGAAAATTCGTAAACGGAAAATTCGTCACTTTTGGCCAAGTAGGAAAATTCGGCAATTATCGAATAAATATCGATTGAAAATAGATTTTAGAACCGTTTTTACAGGAGATCTACTTGTACATACGAGGCTACCCACCTCACCAGTGGAGAACATTTTTTCATTTTTTCCTGTGACGAGTTTTCCTAAATTCCAGTTACACACAAGGTCGGTTTTTAATGTGCATAACCTCCAGCTTCTCCCCAAAAGGGTAGGATAAAAATAAAAAATTGCACCAGTCAAGGACTTCTCTACCCCCAACCAAAGAAGAACAACTTGGAATTATTTATTTACAAAAAAAGTAAACAAATTTTATAAATTAGACACAAGGCCACCAAAAGTGTGTGAGTGCGATTGGTCATCCTTTGTCCATCCTACTAGACTCATTTTGACCCATTCGCCCAAGCACCATTTCTTTCATTCGTAACTTGTATATCACTTTCACTTCAGCAGTCATCGCAATACCGTATTGCCAATACCACACTGACTTAAAATATCCCAAATGGTTTTAAATCAATTATATTTACAAAAGATATTTACAATTTTATACTACACTTTGATCCTGGCCCGCGAGCCGGGTAATAATGGAAACTGAAACTTCTCGGCGATTTTTGTCGGATAACTTTCTGTTCAAATCGATGTTTCTTTTTGTAGCTGATTCAAGGCGTAAGTATCGTCTTGAGCTGATTGAAAAGTTCTGAATGAATTTGAAGTCACTGACTGCGCAACCACAATTGCACGTAGTAAAAACGAACACTTGACGAAATATTTCCGAATATTCTATCGTCATGAAAAAAACAACTAAGAACAAATGAAATAAGTAAATATTGCTAAATTAACTTTTAATGGCATTTTTTTCTCTAAAAAATACCTTTTAATCAGATTAGAATCATTATTTTTTATACAAAATATTGAGTGTATTGTTTTGTTTTGTCTTGTAAAATCAAAGTGTTTATTAAAAATGAAGCGATGGATAATTTGCACGGTGGACTACTAACTAAACCAAGGAGAATAGAAAGTGGACCTTAAGTTTACTTTCGGAAGCCTCATTTTGTCCTTTAGTCCTCACATTCCATGAGCGATGTTTCTTGCTGTTTTCTGGGTCTGAATCTATCCACCCAATAATTATCGTTGGCTAGTTTTTGACCTTAAAGTAGGATTTTATTTAGCTCCTTACATCAAGTGGCTTCATGCCTTGTCTGGAGTGATTTCCACTTAAAAAAAAATCGCAAAGACATAAGATTAATATTTGCAAAATAATCCATAAAAAAACAGAAATATTTACATTGGGTGGATTAATTTGTTTTGTCACCGATGTGCAAAAACAGACAAAACTAGTCAATAAAATTTGGCAGCCATATTGGGAGCCAACCGCTTCAATATACCTCAAATGTTTGCTACAATCTTGCCCACATACTGCCCTTATTTTCTTGTCTCCCCACGAGGGCAGAATTCGGTATGTCGGTTTTTAATGTGGGAAAAATTCAGATCCCTCAAAAAGGGGCACTTTGGATTTGAATAAAAATTGCCTCGACCTAAAAAGATTTTTATTTCACTGACCGAAGAGAGAAAAGATGAAGTATAGTATTGTATTATTTATTTGCAAAAAAATATAAAAGTCATATCTTGTACAAATTAGGCACAAGGCCATCAAAAGTGAGGGAAAGTAGGGGTCGTCGATTATTTTTTTATCTTGATTACATATTTGACTATCCTACTCTGGCATTGCAGTCACCACAATACCACATTTACTCAAGGATCCATCCTACTTATAATATTTTTAAAGTGTTGGAAAATTTAAATTTTAGTCTTCATAAATAAATGTTTGTACAACTTCAATATCAGTGGGGAGTGGGACAACAAAAACACAAAAACCGGTCAGTAAGACCCTCCAAACCTTTTCTAAAGAACAGATTGCTCACTTTTATCCAGTGTGTTCAGAACCGAAACAAGCAGTTCAATCTCTAAATGGGAATAGGACCTAAGCAGAAGGAGAAGGAAATAGGGATAGAGTTTGGGAGTGGATGTTGTCCTCCCAAGAGTAATTAAATTTAGGGAGTCTGAGGACAAAAAATAAGAGTAGGGAGTGGACATCTTTAAGGTCTCTATTATTAAAATTTTGAAACGGGGATGGGGCTCATTCATTCGACTAGGTAAGAGGCAACACTTTGCTCCTAGCCAAAAGGCCAAATGAGATTTTATTTTTCTAGTGCAATTAGACGTAAACAAATTATAAATACCTGGAAGAATTAAAATAAAAAAATGAATTAAATATTTTAGACTTTAAAAGCGTGTTCACTTTACTATATAAATTTTGATGTAAAATGTCACGGACTTCCCGACTAGAAACGTTATTGATCACAAAGCCTTTAATCACATACCAGAGAAAAGAACAAGTAACCATTGAATTGTATTTCCAAAATTTTTTTAAAAAGAATTTTCAGAAGTACTAGTATATTTAAAATTATCCCATATACTCTTCTTCATACCGCAAATCAGATCAGAGACACATATGTTCACTTTTATTATATAGACAGCTCCTTAGTATTTTAACATTTGTAATAACCTGTGTAAATCTTCAATGAATTTCCAATTTAAGCTTTGGAAAAACTTCTTTACAGGTCCCCGTTTTGATAATACCAATTGAAAAGAAGAACAGAAAAGGCGTTTCAGTTTGAGGCTTAGGCATAGAAATTATTGACAGCTGAATTAAGGAGCAGAACACCCAACAATAAAGTGACATTGTGTCAAGCTCTCCCTTTTGGAGAGGCGAGTCAATATCCTCATCAGTATTTTACATTGCAAGAGCAGTATGTCACTATCATCATCATCATCATCATCATCATCATCATATTCAGTTTAACATCCGTTTTACTGGTGTGTGTGTTGGACGACTCCAAGAAATTGACTTCCAAATAAACCTATCTCTGGGTAGGTCTTTATTTATCCCTTTTTCCCACAGGTCCATTTTTATCACTTCCTCCCATGTTTTATTTGCTCTTCCCCGTGTGAACGTAACCTACTACCATAACTGTTTAACATTTACTAACCTAAGAACTCTCATCCATTCTTTTAATGTAGCCATACCATTAAACTCTTCTGTACACATCTCCCTATACTGTCTAGGTTTAATCTTCCTCTGAGGTCATCAGAACTAAGCTTGTCTTTAAGACTCACATTACATATCCATCGTATCATTCTCATATCATTTCTTTCCATGCAATGCATGTCCTCAACCCTCACTGGCCAGGTTTCACTTCCATACATCATCACACTGTGTACACATGTCTGATAGACTCTTCCCTTGGTCGACAGTGGTAACGCTCTGCTGATTAGTAATGACAGAAGTTCCCTGAATTTACTCCATCAACTCCTAATACTTACGATCACACTAGCACCTGCTCCACTTTGCACTCCAATGGTATCACCAAGGTAACAACATTTTTTGACAACCTCAATAGTTTTGTCATCCAGGTATAACTTCTCCACATCTCCCTTGTCTTACATTTCTTGCACACAAACTGGTTATCCTCTCTCAACCTACCAGTAATTCCACTGCACTTCTTGTGTACCCAATGCTTAGAAGTACCACAAAAAATTGAATTGCATCCGACTCCCTTTCCACAAACTGAGTAGAGGAGCATTCCAACACTACAACCAGTGATCATCACTTTAGTTTTCGTAACATTCGCTTTCAGACCTTTACTGTCCATAGCATTCCTCCAAGTCTTGAACTTAACACGTAGGTCATCCATTGTTTCACAGGCAAGTACTAAATCCTCAGTATACAGCATCTCTTCCAGACGACCCATACGGAACTTTCTTGATAATGTTTCTAAGACACAAATGAAAAGCAATGGACTCAGTACAAAACCTTGATGTACTCCTACTTTAACATTAAAGCTGTCAACACGACTTTGAGCATTTCTGTACATTTCTTGAACAACTTCACAAACACCTCATTTGCCTCCAGTTTACGCAAAACCCACCAGAGAACTTCTCTTAGCACTTTCAAACAGCTTTCTCTAGATCCACAAAAGCAAAATACAGGTTCTTCTTATTATTAATGTACTGCTCTTGTATTTGTTTCAGGATAAATGTAGAACCAATCACGGTAGAAAAAATAATTCAGGTTATTTGTTCTTATACTTTTAACATTTAATAATCTAATTGAACCTTTCCAATGTTTGTGTGTGTGTTGGTCACTCACAAGCTCCTAAATTATTCAACAAAATTGCACCAAATTTGGATGGAGAACCGTTGGCCATAGAGGGTAAACAGTTACAAGCTCCAAAACCATTAAACAGAATTGCATCATATTTGGCATGAAGCACCCCTGACATGCTGCATGTGTCATAGATTGGAGTCAAAATTCTACTACTACTACTACTAATAATAATAATAATCATAATAACTGAAAAGAGAAACAAAATTCCTACTGAGAGCTACACAGAACAATGCGATCAGAACTAATTTCATAAAAGTCTAGATAAACAAAATCCAGGAAAACAGCAAATGTAGAAAAAACGGTAAACCACATCATAAATGAATGCATCAAGCTAGCCCAAAAGGAATACAAAAAATATACATAACCACATTGAAAACTTAGTCCACTGATTAATTGGAATCAAAGGGAGGATTGACACCATACTTCATCTGTTCTGTTCTGGGTCGGTGAAGATGAAATCCTTCTAGACTGAGGCAATTTAAATTTTTTATCTCAATCCAGAGTGTTCCATTTTGGGGAGCTGGATTTTCCTCACATTAAAATCCAGCTTTGTGTCTAACCCTCGTGGGGAGGCAAGTACAAACTACAGCACTGATGAAAACAGGCCAAAATATTAAGTGCAAAAATCAAACTGCGTACCTCGATTGATACCACTGACAGTTACTCGAGAAGGTCTCAGATCTGCCCGAACGTTGACGACGCGAAGTCACGGAAACGCGGTACATTCTCTATAAGAGTACTAAAAAATCAATTAAACAGATAGACATAATTAAATAAATTGACATAAAATTAAAATTTGCTTTGTGACAAAATTAAATGCTTAAATTTTGTTAATGGAGTAATTTAATTACCCAAAGATGGGAACGCAGAGGCAGTGAGAATAACTTTTTTCCTTTTCCAAATTAAATCCATTTTTATTTTGTTTTCTAAATCGAAAAAAAAAAAAAATGAAACATTTGAAAAATGTTCTGTTTTTAATCGATTGGGAAAAATTATTGAAAGTTTTGACATTGTAATTGGGAGGGTGATCGCGTTGGCTTAAACCGGAAGTAGTATTGTCGCCTGCTTTTTCCTTTCGTAATGAAAGACGTAATGATTTTCGATTCTTGGGGAAAGAAACTTTTTTATCATAAGAATGACGATGAAGTCTGTAAAACTTTATTTGCTTTCCTTCCTTTTTTGTTTTAATGTTGTTCGACAGTCGGTCGAATCATAAATACTCTGACTCCCGATGATACTTTTTGGGTAAGTTAATTTTGTGTGTGGGGAGGGTTAAGTTAATACTTTTGTATTTAATGTTTTGCCCAATAAAAGAAAGTCTTTGTTATGTCCCAATATACGGTTGTTTATTATTGATAGTAAACTAGCTGGGGTTACCCGGGGGCAAAGTGTAACAATTTCTCTCTTCTTCGGTCGCCCCTCTTTCCGCGTGATCTTCGGTTTACAGACGATGCATTGGGTACTATGTTCGTACACATTCACTCCCAAATAAATTGTTTGGGACTAATTTCCCAACTGTTTTTTTTTTTTTAAATAATTTAAGGTAAATTTGAAATTCGTCCCAAACAATTATTTTTGGGTTTACTTACTCACTTGTGAGGTCGGAAAAATGCAGACGGTTCATTGTCCGCTATTTTGGCTGGGAAACAACAATTAACCACAAAATCTTAACACTATTAGACCGTCATTTCAATTAGTTTGCAACACGACCGTGGAAATGTGACTTTCTATCAGATTTTAATTAATAGTCATAAAAAAATCATTTTAACCTTGATGTTGGTTAGCAAATTAATAATTGTAATAATAATAAAACTTAATGATTTTATTTCTCTCTTGAAGTTTGTTCATCAGTAAAAACAAAACAAAAACTCTTTGGTTTATTATCTGTTTTCTGGCAGATAAACTTTGGAGTTTATTTTATGTCAAAACAAAATACTAATTTAAACCAGTTCATTAATAATCAATTGAACAAAAGTTACTTCCAAGGTATCGTTAAAATAGTAATTGCCAACCCGAACTTAAGGTTAGTGGTTTGGTTAATGAAGGGCACTAATTGTACCGATTCCACACCCGCTGTGACGCCGCCAGAGGACTAGATTAAAGACTTCTTTAACAAGGCCAATAATAATAAAAATTAAATCTACAGTGGAGTATTTTCCAAAACATTTTTTTAAAAAGACTATTATAATCTACGAGACGATTATTTATTCACAGATAATTAAAAACACTTTTTTGTTAAACATACAATAACACAAACAATGAAGCAGAATAAAATGAATAGACATAAAAATTAACTTAACTTTGTGACAAAATCAAACGTTTATATCTTTTTAATTGAATAATTACCGAAAGATGGGAACGCCGAGGCAGAGGGAATAACTTTTTTCGTTTGTAAATTGAATCCATTTTTATGTTTTGTTTTGTAAATTAAAAAATAAGCATAAAACATTTGAAAACCGTTGTTTTTAATCGATTGAAACTTTTTAAAATTATTTTTAAATTCTTTAAATATTGTGATATTGCAATTAAGTGAAGTTGCGTAATGTCCAAACCGGAAGTAGTATTGTCGTCTGCTATTTTTCGTAATGGAGGAAGTAATGATTTTCAATTCTTGAGAGAAAAAAAATGAAACATTTTTTAATAATAACGATGAAGTCTGTAATTTTTTTTTTTTTTTAAAGGCCATATTATGGCGATTGCCAATAATAACCAACAGAAAAAAAGGGTTG
The DNA here is from genome assembly GCA_963556195.1 of Sepiola atlantica. Lineage (NCBI taxonomy): Eukaryota > Metazoa > Mollusca > Cephalopoda > Sepiida > Sepiolidae > Sepiola > Sepiola atlantica. The sequence continues at coordinate 71,792,944 of OY744525.1, read as the reverse complement.
ACAAAAAAACAATAACATATTAGGCAGAAAAGTAACTTTTATTACCTTCGGTAACAGTTATTTGTTGACTATTTGTTTTGTTCTTTCACCCTTTTTTCGATTGGTTATTCTTGACAATTGCCTTTATTATTATTCTGAGAGTATTAAAAATTAATTCGACGTAGAAAAACTTCTTTTTTTTTAATTTTGTGCATCGTTCCCCTTTTTTTGTTGTTTTTTTGTTGAATAATTAAATGAATACTCTGATTCCTGATCGCAGCTATTGGGATAAGTGGGCATCTTTTACGAGACTCAGCAGAGTAAAAACGCTAAAAAAATAAATATACAACAAATAAAAGTAACTGTAAGCTGTAAAAGTTAGTTTCAAACTTGCATGTGCTATTTGTTTGTATTTTAAACCCGTTTGAAGTGCTATTTATTAGAAATTTAAGTTCAACACACGGTTTTCGAAGAATTCAAAATGGCCGCTCTACGTAATAATATAGAGGGACTGGCCGGCATTTTCTTTGAGAAACTAGATGTTTTAAAAAACAAGAAATTTTTTTTTAACATCTAATAAAAAGCCATTTATACTACGTAAAAATACAAACAAATTACATAGGTAAGTAGAAAAATGTCTATTCTAGACATAAGTCAACTTTACTTGTTGCAAATTTATGTTTTTAAACTCTTTCTCGTTCTTTTTTTGGACCCCGTTCGCGCCTCTGCTGAGCGTCGTAACATATACCCGGATAGGTTAATAAATTTACATTTAATGTTTGCTACATAAAAAAAAGAGTGTTCGTAATGTCTTAATGTAGAGTCACTCATTATTTACAGTGAAATGAGTTTCAGCAGAGTTTAATAGCTCCATAACAACATATTTTTTGGTGCTATTTTAGTTTAAGGGCGATGCAGTTAATTATTTTCATGTAAAAGCAGTAATTTGTACTTACTCAGTCATAGTTTATCTCTCACGGCACGAAAAAGAATTTAAAAATATCAAGCAGAACTTTAATTAGAACGATTTTTCCATTTCCATAAGGGCGATATGAAACGTCGACTAGCTGCCATTTTGGGAGTGGCCGGTTAGCTAAATAAGGGCAGATAAGTGTTGGGAAATTGGGTCCCCTAGGTAGGCACGAAGAAAATTATATCGTGGAAAGTATCCCGGTGAACAAAGTAAAAATAATTATTTAATTTTCTATTTTTTTATTTAATAAATATATATTTTATTATTATTGCTTATGTGTTTCTTTCTTTTTATAATTCTAACAATAAAAACGGAGTTAATGCCCTTGGCTATTCTATCGACCGCTCACACCCAAAATGTCGGCTCGGGCGCGAATACAGGTTGTTCATCGAAATGGAAAAATCGTTCTAATTAAAGTTCTACTTGATATTTTTAAATTCTTTTTCGTGCCGTGAGAGATAAACTATGACTGAGTAAGTACAAATTACTGCTTTTACATGAAAATAATTAACTGCATCGCCCTTAAACTAAAATAGCACCTATTTTTTTACTGCGGCTTCTTTTTCATGCATAGCCATGGAAATCTTTCACACCTTCTGACTGCTTGGCGCTTGGCAGAACTTTCTTTGTTGCAATGAGGTATGGTTTGGTTTGATCACGTTTGTTGTGCAAAATGAAGCTCTAGGTGAGAAATTAACAAAATGTCATGAGCTGCCGTCTATTTATGTCCATATGCAGAATCACTTCTTCGCGCTCGAAGAGCAAATCACTTCCCAGGTTTCAACACCAGATTATATAAAGCAGGACAGAAGAGAATGCATAGGAGCCCTGAGAAGACAGCGAGAACCCTATTATGTTCAGAAGGGATGAGAAAGTAAATAAATACTACTAAATTCACACACATACTCTCTCACTGACAAAACAAAGGAAAGCAAATATACATACACTGCCTACTGAACGCACACACTTTGTCACATGCATATTCACACTGACAGAAAACAAACATCTAATACTCATGCTTTTTCTTCATTCTACATCAAGAGAATGATTGACTTTTCAAACTCACAGACATGCAAAATATCTTTCATACCTCTGTAAGTTTGTATAAATATAAATATGTTCTGTTCTTTAACATTGCTTTTATATCTTTCACCCAAACCAACAATTTTTATCCATTTCAACATTTATACATTTTAATTGTTAGTGTCAATCTTGGTACACCCCAAAACGTAACCATCGTCAATATTTCATTCATGCCAGGATCTACGCTTCAGTCCACTCAGAGATTTTTCTACCTTCCAGATTGCCCCTTTGGGGGAGCTTTCCCCCCTAAAAGACCTTGTGTCACATCTTGTTGTCATGGGAAGCAATTAAATATGAACCAGATTTCAGTAAAAATAGCATTAAACATTAAAAACGGTAAGTTGAAGCAAGTACACACAAAGCACGGACAATGAAACAAGATATCTTGTTAAAATTTAAATTCATATCATTTCTACGATATGCATTTGTAAATTGAGATAATTACAAAATTTTCCAAACAGTATTAGAGATCATTTGAATTTAAATGAAATTTCAATTCTTCACAGCACGGCCATGAAAATGTGACTTTCTTTAGTTTGTGTGTCATATTGATTGTTCTTTAAAAAAAAAAAATAATAATCACATTTTTGGTTAGCAAATTAATGAAAAACAAAACTGAAGATTTTATTTCTCTTTTGAAGTTTTTCATAAGTAAATAAAACTAAAAAAAAAACACCTTTGGGTTATCTGTTTTATGGCAGATCAACCCTTTTGGGTTTATTTTATGCTAAAACATGATACTTATTTTAAACAATTGATTGGACAGAAGTTACTATTTTAACCATAGCTTGGAGTAATTGCTGTTTCATATCTTTCCCAACAGTATTACGTCATAAATGACCACAATAGTGCCCCAGGAGATATCTGAAAAGGTTCACTTTTTCTTGCCTTGACAGAGTACAAAATCTTGTGGGTGATGACCGCTTCTCTTCCCTACAGCCCCTTTCTCAGAGAAGAGACGTTGCTAGCTTTTTCTCTACTCTATCATTATTTCCATAGAAGGTACTCGACTGACCTCCAATCTTTAGTTCCTCCCCATAAAACATTCACAGAAACAACTCGTCTGTCTACCACAACTGCAAAGAATGTTTCTTTCTTCCTTTGTGTATCGAAAACTAAACGGAATTTACATGAACAGAGTTTCTTTCCAAGAAATTCCTTTCTGTGAAACATTACCAAGAGACTGCTTCCCTGCAGACTACAACATGGTCTTCTTCAAGTCCAAGTCAACAAAGACTTGTAGTGCCGTCTTCTTAAGTAATCAAAATTTTGTCCGTCCCACTCAGATTTTTCAATCCTCTCATAGCATTGCTCATCATCCAACTGACAATCTCATTAACCCTTATCCTCAAGATTCAGCATAACAGTTTCTATAGGCAGCGATGGTATCCATTAGGCTGATCACAGACCATAATGTTTTTTATGCATTTAGATTTAGGTATGTTGCTTACCGTCACTTTGGTATTGTTATGTTGTTTTCTTAGGGTATGATTTTTTCCAAAATCATAATCGTAATAATACTTTCTAAATAATTATTTTATTCCCCTACCTCTTCCTTATCAAGAGTCCTGGGTATGACCTTCAAATGGATCCGGTGGTGAGGACCCAATTTGGAAGCTTTAGTGGGGGTGCTATTACCCCTTTGTTACCATTACTCCCAGGTTCATTCTGACCCGGAATGGCAGTACCTGTCAGAATCTCATATATGGCTAAAATAGAAACTATCATTTATAGACTATTTGTTTACAATATATATATACATATATAAACCGGGTTTATGAGAGTGCTCAATAAAAATATAGAGCAGAAATATGAATATAAATGATAATTTATTTCATTTTGACTACAAAATTGATTTTGTTTCACGAGAGCGATTTGAGACGATCACGATCACGATATAATCCGACCAATAGGGTCTATAAGACGACGTCTTTACGGCCTACCAAAAACGCATAAGGAAAATATACCCGTAAGATTGATTCTCTCTATGGTCGGGTTGGTTCAGCATCAGTTAGCTAAATGGTTGGCTGAATTGCTTCAACCTGTGCTTGAAGTATATTCGGCCAACTGTATTAAAGATTCATTCACTTTTGCTGAATATATACGTAATTGCCCTTTTTCTGCTGAGAATAAGTTTATGTGTTCTTTCGACATCAGCAGTTTATTTACATGCGTTCCCTTACAAGAAACCATCGATATTTGTGCTGATGTTTTATATCGTGGTTTCTCAGTTGGTCCTATTATCTCTGAGGAGGTCTTCGTAGAACTGATGCGGTTTGCTATCATGTTTGTCGAATTCAGTTTTGATAATGTCATGTATCAGCAAATCGACGGCATTTCTATGGGGTCACCCCATGGTCCTGTGTTGGCCAATATCTTTGTAGGTTTTCACGAACATAATCTTTTGGCACGTATCAATAAACCACTTACTTATTTTCGATACGTAGATGATACATTTTGCATGTTTAACAATGAGTTAGATTCCATATTCCTTAATGCACTCAATCAATTACACCCCGCCTTAAAGTTCAATTGTGAGAGGAAACACAACTCCACCCTTCCTTTTCTGGATGTATTAGTGCATAAATCTGATTCATTGTTTCTAACATCTGTTTACCGCAAACCTACATTTACTGGTTTATATTGTCACTGGGACTCTTTTTGTCCCATACAAAGAAAAATAAATCTGATTAAATGTCTGGTTCATCGTGCCTTAAAGATTTGCTCTGAATCCCTGATTGATTCGGAGATTGAATTTTTGATAAAGGTGCTCGTTGAAAATAGGTATCCTCTCGATATTGTTAGTTCTAATATCGTTACTAAGATCGCTCACTTTAACAAGCCTAAACTTTTTGGTCCTCCAAAATGCCAGGCGTACCTCAGATTACCTTGGTTGGGTAATATTAGCATAAAATTTGCTAATCAAATTTCTGTAGCTGTGCGTCGGTGTTACCAGGCATCTAATTCTAGAATTGTTTTTTCTGCTTGACCTTTGCTCAAATCTATTCATAAGGATGTTCTCCCACCCCAACATATCAGTAATATTATTTATCAATTTAAATTTAGGTGCGATGCCGTATACGTGGGAAGAACAGTGCAAAGGTTTGAATCCAGAATCAAACAACACATCCCCCCTGCTATATGCCGGGGCCGACTAAATTATTTAAATAATTTAGTCAACACATCCGGGTCTGCTATTGCTGACCATCTTATAAATAGCGCCGAATGTGCGTCGACATACACTAGTGACTGGTTTTCTGTCATAAGTAGATCGCATTCTCTATTCCACCTCAAAGTCATGTGAGCCATATATATCAAGTCAATCAAACACTCCCTTTGTAAACAAAAGGAGTGGCTTTTAGGACTTAATGTGATCAACTTGTGACCTTCCTCCCCATATTTATTTTTTCCTTTTTTTTTTTTTTCTCCTAAACTTGTCACTAGTTTTCATTATAATTTTTTTAGGTTTTAGTCGTATTTAATTACTTCCACGTTAATACTCTGATGAGTGTGGACGAAAGCCGGCTTAGTACATTAATTAATTTTTTTTTTAATCGTTTCCTCCCGTTGTTATACTTGTTTAATTTCATTCTACCCTCCCAAAAATGTCCCAAACGTTCGTATTCCTCGCCGTTATTAAATTTTGTACCACGAAAAATTTATTTAAATATATATATATATATATATTATATATATGTGTGTGTGTGCATGTATGCATACATAGTGTATGGAGAATTGTAAAATGTAATATATATTATATATGAAAGTGAGGATATGAAGACAGTGAAAACTTAAGAAAATGAAAACATTTGGAAAAAATTGCTAATGAGGAAAGATAAGTTATTTTCCCACCGCACAGACACTTCCTCCCCTGTAGAAAAATGTTGTTGGCCAGTTTGTGTTTATCGAATGAATAATAATTGAGAGATCCCAAATCTTTGTTCAGTCCTGAGATGTGAGCGTTTAGTCTCAGAATTAGTTTGGTTTCGTATGTTCGTCTGTGTTGTTGTCTTAAAATTGGAGTCTATGAGGATGCATTTGATGTTGTCTATGGTGTTTTTTGGGAGATTGTGATGCATGGCTACTGTGTACTGTGTGGATTTGTTTTTGATGGTTTGTTTATGATTAAGGCGTAGGCAGAACTCTATGCCTGTTTCTCCAACGTAGTTGCCTTTTGTGCATTTGGTGCAGTATATTAAGTAAACCGCATTGGGACTATCGCAGATCAGAGGGAGGAGTTTAAGTTGGATGTTGGTGTCTGGAAGTGTGAATGCGTCATTGGTGATATGTTGGCTTATTTTGCATCTAGGTTTGTTGCATGTTTTGTTTACTTGAGGTGCGAGGGTGTAGTGTATTTTAATGAATGTTAGAGAATGTAGGTGTGGGGCTGTCATTTTGCACCGATGAGTGGTTTATTGTATATTTTATTGATGGTGGGGTTTTGTTGTAGCTGTTTTAATATCTTTTTCAGGGGGTCGTGTAGTTTGTTGCGGTTCAAGTCAAATACCATCGGTATTTGTGAGGATGATTTTTTGTTTTTGTATGTTAGTACATTCTGTCTGCTTATAATTGATGCTTTTCTCATGGATTATTTAATTATTTTGACGGGATAGTTTCTATGGAGAAAGTGGTTAGCTAGATTCCTACCTATGTGTCATACTCGATTGAGTCTGAGCAGATCCTTTTGATGCACGGGCATTGACTGGAGATGATGGATCTTTTTATGGTGATAGAGTGGCAGTTCTCAAAATTAAGGTAACCATGTCCGTCAGTGAGTTTGGTGTAGAGTGATGTGGTGATGTGATTGTTGGTGATGTTTACAAGGATGTCTAAAAATAGGATGTGTGTGGTGGAGTGTTCTGTGGTGAATTTTATACTGTTGTGACAATTGTTGAGGTGTTGGTAGAAGTCCATCAGTGATCTTTGCCGTGTGGCTAAATGAGAAAGATTTCATCTATGCATCTGTAGTAATGTCATGGTTTGAGGTGGAAGGTCTGTATGTATTTTTGTTCAAATGTGTGCATGTAGATGTTGGCATAGCTGGGAGTCATTTTAGTTCTCATGGCTGTGCCTTTTATTTGTAAAAAGTGTTGGTTGTTAAATGTGAAGTTGTTGTGTGTCAAGATTATATATATATATATATATATATATATATATAATAATAATAAATATTTAATTATTATCTACATAGCTATACGTTTCATCCTTGAGGAATCATCAGTGTAGAGATAACCATTCAAGCTGGTCGCACGAATTGAACCTCGGAATGATAGTTGTTTGTTTATAACTCCAAATCCGACGCTTTAACCGATGGGGCCGGCATGAATAGTCACACAAAATGATGCGAAATAAACTTATTTATCTCAGTAAGTGGACATTTTTATAAGTAGCAGTCAGAGAGTGTTCTGCATAAAGAAACGTTGCATGGTTGATGGCTGCCTTATTTCTCATTAAAGGGCTCAGCCAAACAGGGCTATAAATAATTATTTTATGAATATATATATATATTATCTACAGATCAATTGTATATGAAACATGTACGATTTCAGCATAAAATGATCCAACTACGGTTGACATGCCATAAAACCCTACAACCAATAGACATCTTAATTGATTTTCTGTTAGATGCCCCCCACAAGTTTCTGTATAAGACAGGTTATAGAAAAACTCAAATTTACTGTTTCGCTTTTTTTTTTTATTAAATCTGTGTCTATTTGTAATATAGTTATTTTAAAAGCAGGGCATTTTAATAATAGGGTGAACTACTACTAGATTTATCCAGATGAAAGTGAAATTGGATTTTAGTTGAATTAATAATTCATGCAGGTTGTATACTGGTTGTTATCCAACTTTTTATCCTTATTGCACAAATCATTAACAGATTTTACTGAAATTCACTTCTAAATAAAAAATAAATGAATGAAAAAGAACTGAAAAACTTATTTCTTAATATCTGATGCTATTCACTCGAACCGGCAATGTTGAGTCTCATTCTTGTAACATACTAAAGCCATTGAATGAAAGAACAACAATAGAAAAAATATGTTAAGTTTCCATGGAGACATGAACAGAGAAGGTAATGGGTAAAACAGTTTTGTGGAACACTGGACATTTTTTTAAATGATAACAGAATTTATCTTTTGGAAATTTTATCTTTAGAATTGATAAACTATTTAAAAAAAAATTATTCTCTTGTCGTTTATTAACACTCAATGTTACATTTCCTAAATCTGGATATTCAGTCTTTTTAATAAAACCATTATGTTAAGAAGGTAAAACTGATACCAGTTTTATACCCATTTTAGCTAGAGATAAAATGCGTATATTAGAAATTCCTGCATCGACAGCTTTATTCAGATCCATATCAAACTGTAATGTTTTTTCCATGGGGCATGTGCCACATTTCTACTAAAATCTTGAGAAAACTAGATGAGTAATATTTGAATAGACAGAAAACATATACATACAAACAAACAAACATGAGTGAAAACAATACCACTAATGCTTGGTAGAGGTAAAAATTAATCTGAATCATGTTATTAAAACCTATCGAAATACAACTCAATTTGACCTTTTCCTCCCCATCCATTCTTGGACTTAGTAAGAAGAGAATTTAGATCAGTCTTGAATAATATAGATCTAGAACCTTTTGGTTATACATTTTTGTGATATATAAACTGATACATAAAATTAAGAAATCACACCTTTCGTTGTTATTCTATTTTCACTGCTATTTGCCTTAGAGAATAAATATGCATGATTCAATTTGTAAATCAAATTGCAAACTTTCACCAAGGTTACTTTATTTTGTCAGCCTTACAATGATGAAAATCCAATATGCATTGCTACAGGATCGAAAATATTAAATTTGGAAAAATTGCAATATGTTAGTTGTACTTATATTATATACTTAATCCCCTTGTTATTATAGTTAGAATGTTTCAGCCGTTGTATATATTGACTGATTTCAGTTTTTTGTCATTTGAACTATCTTATTTTATCTACAAGGCTAGATTTGTCTTATTCCACTATACATATTTAGAAAATAACTCAATTATTTTTCTTAGTGATCTCAATTGTCTGTTGTACTGATTGATTCAGAGATTGAACTCAAGTACCAGACAAATACATTGACATTAACTAATAATTTTTGGGTGAATAAAGGATAATTTTTTTATTTTATGGAAATCGCTCCAGACAAGGCATGAAGCCAGTTGATGTAAGGAGCTAAAAAATTACCATTTCAAGGTCAAAAACTAGCCAACGATAAGTGTTAGATGGATAGATTTCAACCCAGAAAACAGCAATTCTTCCCCCTTTGTCAGAAACAGCGCTCATGGAATGTGAGGACTAAAGGACAAAATTAGGAAAGCGAGAGTGACGAGGCTGCCGAAAGTAAACTTAGGGTTAGTTGATATAGAACAGTTAAAGTAGCAGGTTCAGTTCACAGGGGAAGGCCAAAAAACATGGAAGGGAGTGATAAGAATGGACTTAGAAGAAAAACGGATAACTAAAGATCTGGCTGGAGATAGGTTAGTTTGTAAGTCAATTTCTAAAAGCTGTCCTAAACATGCCAGCATTTAAAACAAACGTTAAACCGAATATGATAATGATATCTCTCATTAAATCACAATTTGATTCTATTTCATTCCTCATTCCTTATTCATGTAGAGAACAGAAAAGAGCATCCCCCACTAGATTTCAAAGTCGATTTTTTGTACTCTGTCAAAGCAAGAAAGAGTACTCTGATCAGCACCTCCCCAGATTTGGCAGTAGTATTCCATCTCAGAACGTATACAAGAGTCAGATATGTCTGAAAATGGAGTACTATTGCCACATCTGAGAAGGTGCCGCGCAGAACACTCTTTTTTGCCTTGACAGTACAAAATCGATTTCGTAATCTAGTGGGGAATGATCTCTTCTCTTATCTACAGAACTGTTTTCACAGAAGAGACGTTGCTAGTCTTTCTTTACTCTATCATTATTTCCATGGAAGATGTGTGACTGAGCTTCAATCTCTAGTTCCTTTTATTAAAACATTCACAGCAAGAACTAGTTTGTCTACCACAATTGCAAAGAACTTTCCTTTCTTTCTCCATGTGTTTAGCATCAAACGGAATTTCCATGACAGTCTTTTTCTAAGAAGTTCCCATCAGTGGAACATATTACCACGGGACTGCTTCACTACAGACTACAACATAGTTGTCTTCAAATCCAATGTCAATAATTACTTGTCATAAACCGTTCTCATAAGTAATCAGATTTTTTCATTCCATTCATCATTTTTTAATTTCAAGTGACAATCCATTTCATCTTTTTAATCGTTATCCTCGAATGTTTTTGGGCTTGATAAGTGGTGACTTTTTAATAATTAAAAATAAAATCATTTTCCTCCTACGCACATTCTCCCCCCCCCCCATTGGTTAAGCTCTCTCTCTCTCTCTGGTCTTCAAGTTTCAAATGTATACACTTTTCCAATTTTTCAATCAATACATACATACATACATACATACATATATACATATGCAAACAGATCTAGTATTGGATTCTTTTGCTTGGAACATATTTTTTAAGTGTCAGCTTTAACTGACGCTACTGTTGTTATCGACATTGTTAAGTCATTTATGTTTCTTCTCTTCCCAATGATCTATCATGTGACATATTCTTTACTCATGAAAATTGGATAAAATATACACAGCAGTTCGAAGTAAACTCTTTGAATTTTTAGCAGACATGAACTCTGATTCTGAATTCTTGAAAAAAAATACCCAAAAACATTCAGTGCATTTTACTAAAAATAATTATAGGTAGAATCCCTTTGCAAGTACTATTTATAGATACCTTTGCCTCTCTAACATTGATATACATTTCCTATAATTCCATGATGCAAAGATTATATTGTGGCTCAAAAGACAGTGATATAAAAATAAATATATAGCAGTAAATTACTAAAAAATATTTTATAAATTACACTTTGTGAAGTCCTAATAAACCTGTTTTTTCTTATTGACTATGAAAATATTTTAGTTTCATTTCATTCTTATAGTTATTTTTTGTGTAAATCAAATATATTGCTGGCGAGGCATGGGCATGTGATAGGTTATCAGGAAAAGTGTAATCAATTATTTCATACTGCTAAATCAAATTCTTTTGTAGTCACCCTTTAACTCATGCAGCTCAGCAGTTGGGGACCACTGTACTAAATCTGTGTCCTTTAGGAAAATCCAATAGTGGAAATTTTAAGACTTAAATCTATAAAGCGCATTCATTAAAGATTGTTCTGACCCATTTCTCATGGATATAGAAACACAAGAATTGGATATTGATTAATATTTCTGTACATAGCTTCTATCTAGATTCACATACTTCTACTACCATTTGTTATATTTCTGAAGACTTTTCTCGTAGATCTCTTGCAAGTGGAAACTGCTGTTAGTACTATATCTAATTAATCAGTGTTTTGTTGTCTTTTGGGTCCCTGAATTTAAATATAACTTCTATCAAAGAAAAATGGTCAAAACTAAATATTACAAGGCCAGAATCAGTTTTATGGGAAATACTTTCATAGTAAGATAAACATGCTTCCATTTGTATATCACTGGAGTTTTACTCTGATACATTGTCTTGTAAGCTCCAGGCATCTTTTTATGAACATATCCTTTCTTTGGATTTTGATTGCTTTCTGTAATTTCTGTAGAAACGTCCCAATTATCATAGTAACTTTGATCTGGAAATTCACCAGTACCACATCATTCAGGTCCCAGAAGACTTCAGCATTATCTTGCTGTCAGAGAGTCGAACATGTGCTTTTCAGTTTACCAGAGTTGACTAGAGTTCAATATGCTTACAATGTTTGAACTGTGATAAAGTCTAGGTTCAGTTTTGTGTAATTAAAGTTTTCCTGACTTGGATTTCCTGTAAGAAAAACAAACTGTAAAACCACCATTTTTCAATTAGTCTTTATTCCAAGCACATAATTTGATAAGAATGGTGTAATGAATGAAAGCACTTAGTGTCTTCATCAAATCTTTTAATAACTGAAACATTATAACATAACAAAGATAAACATCCTAATTTAATCTTGTTTTCACATAAATAGGCAGTTGTCTTTTAAGTATGTATTGATCATAAATAAGCATATCCTATTAAAAAAAGAGATATACACATTTACCTGTACCTGCATTCAAATTGTTTTATTTAATAAGTACTACATGTTTCCATGATTGTTGATAGTGTTAGCATTTTGAATGTTATCATGAATTCATAAACATGTATTCATTCATCACTATTATTTCATTATTCATTAAAAAGATAAAATAATTTCAATCAGTATTAACAATCTGATGATTTTATAGTGTATATATTTAACTTTATATATGTACAAAAAAATAACACTTTTATGAAGAACACAAAATTAACAAGTTTAATCTATATCAAATATGGCTGAGAATTAGATTGATGTTTGTATACATTCTGTAGAATAGTATGTCGGATGGACGACCTTTGACCCAACACCATTAACAACAATATTGAACTAACCCATCCACAGGCAACATTTTACATAGCATGTAAATGAGGTCAATATAAGCCGACCTCTGTAAGACAGTATTAACTTGTCATAGGAGATGTTACACCCTTCACTTTAACATTTTATATGGCATTACCAATAGGATTTTTTTTGTATAAAGTTACAATTAATTACCAATGCGTGAAATTCATAACTTTGAAGCATAGAAATGAAACCAGCTATAAACTAAGTATATTTATTGCTCAGAAACAAAATATTGTGTTATGAAATGAAAGATTTTGTGACCAGCCGAACGTTAAAAATAGAAATGAATCGAACTACACTAGGACCAGAATTAACTGATAGTGACAAGGCTATACAGGGTGTTCCGGATAACTTTGATATTGTTTTGATATTCTCACATTTCATACTATTTGATAGCAGTAAAGTGCAGTGAATAGCTGTTTCTGTATACTATTGATGGGTTTGAGAGCTTCAGACCATGGACGACAGGAAAGCACCGGAATATTGGAAAATAGTGATTTGCATAATGATGATTCGCACCGGATTAAAAAGTTAAGAAATCTTAGCTGCAGCTCAGTGCTCCTTGAATACTTTGAAAGCTGTGAGATGTGAGTCGGAGAATTGCGACATGTGGAAGTAGTGGCTAGCATGAAGGATCATAGCAGGCGTTCTGACTATGTCCACACAGCGCAATTCATTGGGAAGCTGCAAAAATAGGTGCAACAAGATCAGAGTGGTGACTATAAAGTAAGTATTGAACAAGGATCTTCGCTACTCCTCATACAAGAATTGCAAGAGCCAAGTAATTACAACAGAGGCCCAAAAGAATCGCCATATGAAATCTAAGAAACTCTGGTACTTTTGCAGTTTATGAACCGTGCTGAAATAATAACGTTATTATTTAGAAACTCATTATTAACATGGAGAGGGAAGGGGTCTTTGTTAACTATTCTGTATTTTCACTTAATAATTTAATAAACAAAAGATACCACAAAAATTGAATTTAACTTGAAAATCCTATCTAAAAAAACTGCAGAAGTACCGAAACTCCTCAACAAGGTCAAACACCAAGTCGAGTTAGCAATGCTCTGTTTCTCAGATGAGAAGAACGTATGCTAAGATCGGGTGTACAATGTACAGAATAACAAGTGGCACAATGTCCTGTGCGTCATGAAAGTCAATTTCCCTCAAATGGTCATTTGGTGTTTTCACAAAGGCAACATCATGTTGCCCCACATCTTCAAAAAGAGACACAATTTAAATGGCTGTATTGATTTGCTGTCTACTTTTCCCAAGCACTGCGTGGAGAGGGTGGCTGCGAGAAGACCATACATCTGATTCCTACCTCACTGAGTATTATGTGTGAGGTGCAGTTGAGGAAGACATCAACCATAGTGCCTTCAACACCCAAGGGCAAGCTGATTGCCAGAATGCAAACTGATGTGCAGGTGTCTCTTGGAGAATACTGTGATGGTCGAATGCTACAGGTTCAGGTCTTACCTGGAGGCTGTGGTGGAGGCTCAGGTTTGCTTTATTGAGTGAGCTATATTCAGCAAAACATCCCCTAAGAGATGCAGTTTGAATTTTGAGAATACATCAATTATTTGCCAAGATATCACGTTTTTCTTTCATTTCCCAAAAGTATCAAATTTATTCTGAACACCCTGCATTTATCGATTCATAGAGCTGTTATAAAGAAATGTGCAAGCTGAGAACAGACTGCTATTTCACTTAATGGGAGCCGAGACACTCAAATCTGTCACATTATGACAAATAAGATTTATTGCTATTAGAGAGCTGCATAAAATAGTACTTTAATTTCTATTCTGTGAGACAGAAAGAGGGAGAATCAATCGTGCATTTTCTTGCTCGTTTTTCTGATCTCTAGCAAAATTTTGTGAGTTTTCAGTAACTTTCCCAAATTTAAAAAATCGCAGTTGGCAAGTCAACTATTCCAACAACATGGTGGTAGGACTTGCTAATGTCCAACACCAGAGCAAGATATTGGCAGAGGCCACGACCCTCAGAAATCAAGAGTAGAAGGCTAGTTGATCTAGAAACAATAGAGAAATTGATATCCCATTTATATAACACCATGTACCCTGTCATATTATCTAGTGTGAAGATGTCGGATCATGAACGATGGTCCCAGAAAGGCACCTCCCAAACTCCAAAGTATTGCAAGCCATGTAGAGGATCATCATTATCATCAGTATTTTGATTATCGTGCAGGATTGGGGTCAATCTCCACACTAGTGGACCAACCCCTTCAGACAGCTAGCTAGCTGCACACATGGTAGTTGTCACCGTAGATTTCCACTTTTGTCGATCCTGAGGGTAAGCCTCCAGTCTCGGCGGTCTCTCTCTGTCAGCTCTTTCCAAGACAACTTTGTCAGGCCAACTCCACGCCTACCAGAGACTTGTAGGTTTAGTGCACAGTTGATTGCATTGCTAGATTTGTCCACATGGCCATACTAGCAGAGTCTTCTCTCCCTCAAGATGGGAGCGAGTCTGCAAGACCAAGTTTCCCCAGTAACTCACTTGTCCGCACGGTGGAAGCATCTCTTGGCTTGATGTTACAAATCCGTCCAACCATTGCCCTGTCATTGTGCTGCAGACGTTGGAGGTCTGGCCTTGTCAGTGTCCAGATTTCACTTCCATGGAGCATAGCGCTCCGCACATAAGTGCTATACACTTGACCACAAGTCCTGTACGACAGATGGCGTGATGTGGAAATTATTAACACTCAACTGATCAATGGATCGTAAGAACTGTCCTATGGCCAAAATGACCTACTTTAATTGTGAGATAATTGTCCACATGTATAAGAGGTGACAGAAACCAAACAATGAGTCCGAAAACAGGGCAACAAGAGGAATCTCACATTCTCATAACGAAAAGTTCCAACAGGATGACCTGTCAATACACTGAAAGGAAAATGAGGCGTAAAACCAACCTAGCACAACTAAAGTCTGTGCCTCACTTCATTTGGAACAGAAGTAAATTCCAAGGGAACCTCTGGATTCACCACAATCCCTGATAATAAGAATAATTTTAATCCTGGAAGCACATGCAGAATTCAGCCACATTTCCAGGGGGCCAGCTAATCTTCACAAACACCTAATCGATGCTGTCACTGACAGAAGGGCACAAACATGCTCCAGTGACCTTGAAATATAGGAAATTCTAAAATGGCCAGACAAATACCTAGTACCAACTAGTCATTGAATACGGGATATCACAGAGAAACAGTCACATATAAAACGTGTGATATTTGCTTAATCAGTTGTATCAGCAATGACAGAAGAAAGGCCCTGTGTGGATGCTTTCAAAGAATGACCATCCCACCTAAACCGATCAATATTCCACTCACTCAAATTGAAACAATGGATGCTGGAATATTTTGAGTCCAGGACATTTAATGTATTTTCACACCAACTGCTACAAACCATGAAAAGAAAACTCCCTGGACATTACCTTCATTCCGGATACAACACCTATAGCAGTTCACACCCCAATCCCAGTTCTACATCACTGGAAAAGCAGGGTCAAACAGGATATTATTGAATCAGTGCAAGTGGCACACATACAACTTGGTGTTCTAAGATAGTGATTGCACCAAAAAAAGGATGGCTCACCTAGGTATACCGTAGACCTGCAAAAGCTCCATATTCAATCAAGCATCATTAATGCCAGAACACACTAGAAAAAACATCCTGGATGCATGGAATGGGTGCCATAGCCTTCCCAACTACACAGGACATAACTATTTTCATCACCGAATGGGGCAGATATCAATATCTTTGGGCCTCACAAGGATTTTTCATGTCTGTAGATGCATATATGTGCAGATTTGATGATATTACTATCGATATGATTTAGAAAACCAGATGAATCGAAAACACCATACTCTGGGACGACTCAATAGAGACATAATTCTGGCACATGATGAATTATATTACTCACTGCAGAAAAAAAAAACGGTGTTTTTAAACCAGAAAAACTTTGCAGAAAAAGAGGTGGGTTTTGTTCAGTTCTGGATAACAAAGAATAGGATAAATCCACTAAGAGCATGACCAGAGCAACCTTGAACTTACTCATACCTCAAAACATCACCAATATCAGATCCTAGTTCTGACTTATGAACCAAGTCGCATATGCATTTTCTCAAGCAGAGATAATAGTTCAATTCTGGGAACTACTATAAAGAAGGGGCCTAAAGTTTAATGAGAGAATCAAATATTCCAATCAAATATTCAATGAATCGAAATGAAGTATAGCACAGGAGATGAAGGATGATATAAAGACAGTTAAAGTAAATAAATCAATGTCCCTGTCAGCAAACTTAAGCAAAATAAGGGTAGGATTCTTTCTGTTCCAAAAGCACTACAACTGTGTCACTGAAATGAGACCGATTTGTGATGAAGACTACTGGATACTAATTCTAACAGAAAACGTTAATGGAATATTCGAATATCTATGTATCTTCTACTATATAAAGGGCAGTTGTCTGTATGTTTGTTTGTTTGTTTGTTTGTATGTCCAGATACTCCTCCGAGAGTACCCAACGAACAGTCACACGGTTGACATCATTATAACCGGCCAGCCCCAGGATGTGTAATATCTCAGAACCGGAAAAAAAAATTGACTCTTCGGGGGTCGACTGAGCACTTTTCTCCAATGGGGGTGGGTGGCTTTTCCCTCGATTTTCAACGTTGTTTAGTACTAATTTTTTTTTTTTTAACATAGTTCACCCCAAACAAGGCAGGACGCCACTATAGACGTAAGGGGCTACTGAGAAAAAAGAAGAGGGAAGAAGGTAGGGGCAGTCAACCTAGATTGGGATCTGTGCAGCGAGATGTCTGTTTACATTCGTTTTAAACTTCTGCATGTCTGTACTGTCGGGGAAACAGGGGGCAGAAAGGGAGTTCCAGAGGCCAGCAACACGAGGAAAGAAGCTATTTGAGTAGAAGGCTCTCCGACATCTGGGGACCTCCACAGTGAATGAATGAGATTTAGTTGATTGTCGAGTTAGTCTAGTGAATTTACGTCGAGGGGGCACTAGAGTAGCCAGTTCATCGGAGCATAATCCATTGAAGTATTTGTAAAACAAGCACAAGGATGCTACATTGCGGCGATGGGACAGAGGCTGAAGCTTGGTTGACAGTGAGGGATCTATTAGGTTAGCGATTCTTTTTTGGACCTTGTCAAGGAGGGAGAGACTAGTAGATGATGCACCAGCCCAGATGTGACAACAATACTCCATGCATGGGCGGATGGTGGCTTTGTAGAGATACAGGATAATGTCAGGTGAGAGGAGTTTACTAGCACGGTAAAGGGAGCCCATCTTCTTTGCGGCAGCCTTGGCAATGTCTTCGATGTATTTGTTCCAATTCATGTTACCTGTGAAGGTTAGGCCAAGGAGTTTGAATGATGAACTCTCAGGTAGGATGTTATTAGCCATGACAATCAGTGGTTGGAGAGGTTCTTTGTAGTTATTGAAGGAAAGGAGCTTTGTCTTAGCGGCATTAAAAGTTACCAACCATTTGTGACCCCAATCCACTACAGTCTGGAGGTCATTTTCTAAGGATTCAGCCAATGCCTCGGATATGATTGTGTCGGTTTTGCCAACATGGCGAGAGTAAAGCGTGGTGTCGTCAGCAAATAAACCAATCTCAGACACTGTGTCATCAGGGAGATCGTTTATATAGATCAGGAACAACAGAGGTCCAAGGATAGATCCCTGGGGTACACCAGCATTTATGTCATGTTGCTTCTTTTGTCTAGGAAGGATCTGATTATATTAAGTAATTGCCCAGTAATACCGTATGAGCGTATTTTCAGGAGAAGTCCTTTATGCCATACCTTGTCAAAGGCCTTGGATATATCAAGCGCTACTGCCCTAGCTTCACCTGCCTTGTCCAGTGTATGATACATGCGTTCAGAGATGACCGTTAGGATGTCCGCAGTAGATCGTGCTTTTTTAAATCCATACTGGCGGTCAGATAGAAGTTTAGCATTAACTAAGTGCCTTACTTTCGCTAGATTGATTAAGGATTCGAAGATTTTAGCAAAAACAATGCTATCATGTATAATTTGAGAAATAATACAAAGTCACGATTTTAACAGGAAATGACGTCAGAGGAAATCCCTAACGGCACTTTTTTGAACATGAGTTTATAGTGAAGCAAGGGTTGCTTAATCCCTACGGCACTTTTTTGAACATGAGTCCATAGTGAAGCAAGGGTTGCTTAATTCTTAACGGCACTTTTTTGAACATGAGTCCATAGTGAAGCAAGGGTTGCTTAATCCATACCTGCACTTTTTTGAACATGAGTTTATAGTGAAGCAAAAGTTGTTTAATCCCTAACGGCACTTTTTTTGAACACGAGTCCATAGTGAAGAAAGGGTTGCTTAATTACTAACGGCATTTTTTTTAACATGAGTCCATAGTGAAGCAAGAGTTGCTTAATGAATAACGGCACATTTTTTGAACATGAGTCCATAGTGAAGCAAGGGTTGCTTAACTCCTAACGGCACTTTTTGAAACATGCGTTTAAAGTGACGCAAGTGTTGTTTAATCAATAACGGCACTTTTTTGAACATGAGTTTATAGTGAAGCAAGGGTTGCTTAATCATAACCGCATTTCTTCTGTTGACATGATACCATCCTCCCAGGTATTACCTCCTCCTTTTGAGAGGTGTGAAGTTAGTGTAGTATCAGTAAAATTAAAGTAATAAATAATTATGCTTCACCATTGTTTTCACTAATATTTGTATACATATTAAATAACGTCTCAATAAGTAAAGTAAACAGATGAATAATTATGCTCCGCCATTGTTTTCACTAATATTTGTATACATGTTAAATAATGTCTCAATAAGTAAAGTAAGAAGAGAAATAATTATGCTCCACCACTGTTTTCACTAATTTTTGTATACATGTTAAATAACGTCTCAATAAGTAAAGTAAACAGATGAATAATTATGCTCCGCCATTGTTCCACTAATATTTGTAAACATGTTAAATAATGTCTCAATAAGTAAAGTAAGAAGAGAAATAATTATGCTCCGCCACTGTTTTCACTAATATTTGTATACATGTTAAATGACGTCTCAGTAAGTAAAGTAAGAAGATAAATAATTATGTTCCACTACTGTTTTCACTAATATTTGCATACATATTAAATAACATCTCAATAAGTAAAGTGCTTCTAAAGTATAATGGTCCCCAGAAATATTGGTGCTTCTAAAGTATAATGGTCCCCAGGAATATTGGTGCTTCTAAAGTATAACGGTCCACAGGAACGTTGGTGCTTCTAAAGTATAAGTCCCTAGAAATATAGGTGCTTCTGAAGTATGACGATCCCCCCAGGAATGTTGGTGCTTCTAAAGTATAACGGTCCCTAGAAATATAGGTGCTTCTCCAGTATAGGGACCAGCGGTGCTTCTACAGTATAGGACCCAGAACCAGGGGTGCTTCTACCATATAGAACCCGGAGGCTTCTGCAGAATAGGGACTATGGGTGCTTCTCCAGTTTAGTGACCAGGGGTGCTTCTACAGTATAGGAGCCATCACCGGGGGTGCTTGTACAATATAGAACCCGGAGGCTTTTGCAGAATAGGGACAATGGGTGCTTCTCCAGTCTAGGGACATGGGGTGTTTCTCCAGTATAAGGACCATGGGTGCTTCTACAGTATAGGACCCAGCACCGGGGGTGCTTCTACAATATAGAACATAGAGGCTTCTGCAGAATAGGGACCATGGGTGCTTCTCCAGTATAGGGACCAGGGGTGCTTCTACAGTATAGGACCCAGCACCAAGGGTGCTTCTACAATTTAGGACCCGGAGGCTTCTGCAGAATAGGGACAATGAGTACTTCTCCAGTATAGGGACCAGGAGTGCTTCTCCAGTATAGGGACCAGGGGTGCTTCTACAATATAGGACCTGGAGGCTTATGAAGAATAAGGACCTTGGGTGTTTTTGCAGTATAGGGGCCAGGGGGTGCTTCTACAGTATAAAACCCAGCACCAGGGGTGCTTCTACAATATAGGACCCGGAGGCTTCTGCAGTATGGTTCTTTGATATGACCGAGGCCTCCCGGAAATTTTTATTCTATCTTTAACTGAAAATATTTCTATTTATGGGGAAGGGTAAAAAAAATTTTTTTTTTTTTTTTTTTCATCAAAAATATTTATATAAAAAAAATTTTGGGTGGGGGGCGGTCCAAAATTAAAAAAAAATTTTTTTTTATCTTTTTTATTATGTATGAAAAAAAAATTGGGGGGGGGGGGTAAAATGTTGTTTTTTTTTGTTCCTTTTTTGAACTAAAAATATTTCTATGTATGTAAAATAAAAAAAATAAAATTTTTTTGCACCCCCCAAGAAAATTTTTTTTTTCATCCTCCCCCATGCTAAAAAAAAGAAAAATTTTTGACTGACCCCCCCAAAAAAAAATGTCCATCCCCCCGATGGACATTTTTTTTGAGGGGGTTGGTCAAAAATTTTCCTTTTTTTTTTTCTTTTAAATTAAAAATATTTCTAAGTATGGGGGAGGATGAAAAAAAAATTTTCTTGGGGGGTGCAAAAAAATTTTATTTTTTTATTTTCTTAACTAAAAATATTTATATATATAGTGACAATACATGAATGAACACTATTTTGTTTTCATGACACGACAGGGGCGTATTAATATGAGTTCTTAGGTATGTGAACTGGGCTGGAGATAGGTACATATACAGTATGTGCACTCTTACAGAGATAGGTAAGTATATAGTATGCGCACCAGAGCGGCGATAGGTACGAATATAGTATGCGCACCGGGCCGGCAATGGGTATTTATATAGTATGTGCACTGGAGTGGCAATAGGTACATATATAGTAGTGCATAGGGGTGGCGATAGGTACGTATTTAGCATTCACACTGGGTGGCGATAGGTACGTATTTAGCATTCACACCGGGGCGGCAATATGTACGTATATAGTATTCACACTGGGGCAGCGATAGGTACATATGTAGTATGCACACCGGGTCGGCGATAGGTACGTATATAGCATATCCACATGGGCGGCAATAAGTATGTATATAGCATGCGCACCGGAGCGGTGATAGGTATGTATTTAGCATGCGCTCCGGGGCGGTGATCAGTACGCATATAGCACGCACACCGGGGCAGTGATAGGTACGTATATAGCATGCGCACTGGGGCGGCGATAGGTATGTATTTAGTATTCGCACCGGGGTGGCGATATGTACATAATTAGTATTTGCATTGGGTCAGCAATAGGTACTTATGCAGTATGCACACAGGGGCTGCAATAGGTACGTATTTAGCATTTGCACCGGGGCAGCGATAGGTACGTATTTAGCATTTGCACCGGGGCGGCGATAGGTACGTATTTAACATCTGCACCGGGGCGGCGATAGGTACGTATTTAGCATTCAGGGGTGGCGATAGGTACGTATATAGCATGTGCACATGGGCGGCAATAAGTACGTATATAGCATGCGCACCGGGCCGGTAATAGGTATGTATTTAGCATGTGCTCCGGGGCAGCGATGTGTACGTATATAGCACATGCACCAGGGCGGTGATAGTTACGTATATAGAACGGGCACTGTGGCGGCGAAAGGTACGTATTTAGCACTCGCACCGGGGCGGCGATATGTACATATTTAGTATTTGCATTGGGTCAGCAATAGGTACTTATGCAGTATGCACACAGGGGCTGCAATAGGTACGTATTTAGCATTTGCACCGGGACGGCGATAGGTACGTATTTAGCATTCACACCGGGGCGGCGATAGGTACGTATTTAGCATTCGCACCGGGGCGGCGATAGGTACTTATATTGTATCTGCACCGGGGTTGCGATAGGTATGTCTATATTATGTGCACTGGGGCGGCGATAGGTACGTATATAGTATGCGCACCGGGGTGGCGATAGATAGGTATATAGTATGAACACCGGGGCGGAGATAAGTACCTATATAGAAGGCGCAGACAGAGGTCGTACTTTTTATAGAAATATGTCATACTATTGCCTTGGGAAACGTTTTTTGCCGAGTTTAGCCTCTGCAAAAAAATCCCCAAACCAATTTCTGCTGGATTATTTTGTATGGATACATTGTTAGAACAATATTTAACCTGTATTTTCAAACACACAAGAAAAAATTGATTTCTTTTGTTACATTTCTATTTATGAAAAAAAACTATTAACCTATTTACAAAAATACAGTATTTAAAACCTATTTTCATTATTATTTGTGGAAAATCCCGTTCTTCTTCTTCAAAAAAATTTCCTCAGGCCAGAAGGATTTCTTAAGCGAAATCAAAAACAATTTCTTCGAGAATATTCTGTATTTTATTTACTCCTCTCCAGGAGTTAGGCTCAAGGCCAATTATCTTACTCCCACAAGTAAGATGTGACCCAAGGTCGGGTCGGGAAAGTGGGGTTGAAAAGCCAGCGCCCGAGAAAGTGAGCACTCTGGCCATTTAAAAATTGCCTGGGCAGCCCCGTCGGCATTCCCCGGTAGGGGCGCCTCAGGCAGTAAGTAATAAACTTACTCCTCCCCAAAGAGGGGAGGCGAAGCCTGGGAGGGTGGACCTCCTAGAACTGCACAGGACAGAACCACCGCACCACCGCACCACCTAGAACTGCACAGGGCAGAACAACCGACAGACCGGTGGAATCAAGCCCCAATGAACAAGACGAGACCTGACATAGGTTACTTTCCTGTGCAGGAGGCTGTGATTCTGTATTGACTACATTATTAAAACAATAAGTTCTTGGCCTTTTGGCTAAGATCAAAGTGTAGTATCTGTTCTGATGGATACTGCACCCCATAGACTGTTATTGTCTTGGCCTTCGGGGCTTGATTTACGCCGGTCTATGGGTCTGTCCTGTGCAGTTCTAGGAGGTCCACCCTCCCAGGCTTCGCCTCCCCTCTTTGGGGAGGAGTAAGTTTATTGCTTACTGCCTGAGGCGTCTCTACCGGGGAATGCCGACGGGGCTGCCCAGGCAATTTTTAAACCGCACTTTCCCGACCCGACCTTGGGTCACATCTTACTTGTGGGAGTAAGATAAAAACTGGCCTTGTGCCTAACTCCTAAATCAATACATTATTAAACAATATTTTCAAAGAGTCTGGTGATTTACTGGCTTCTACATATTTTTTCGGTAAGAACATACATACTCGCTAAAAATCATACATTATATATGTTTTTTTAACTAACATGCATTCAGCAATAAAAACACATTCCTTTTTGCTAGAAGTAAACTATTAAATATTTTCTCCTTAACGCAAATAGATCACACGTTACTACAATACGTTAAAAACTGTGGAAGAGTCTGCTGATTTACTGGCTTCTACATGCGTTTTTTTAATGTTTTTTTCGCTAAGCGCTGGTAAGAACATACATACTTCTTTGTAAAAATCATCCATTATATATGTTTCTATTAACTAAAATACAATCTTACACTATTTTTAGAGGAGGATTGATATTTGCTTATTTGTGCTACTTAAAAGCCAAACCAATTTCACTGTAAGTAATTCAGGTGATTAAAATAGGATTTAATCAGGTTAGCCCCTACTTAAAACTATAGAGGGTGAGAGCCAAGTCACCGAAAACGTAGAGAAATCTATTTTGTTTGATTTCAAACAATAAATACTTATTTAAAAAAATCCTATTTTAATCACCTAAATTACATAGAGTAAAATGTTTTTTTTATGAATTTTTTTTATAATTAATACTGTAATACTTATATTTTTAGTTACATTATTATTTTATATTTCCCCTGCTAGTATTGTTATATTACTTAAAATACCCATATATTTAGGGTTATCAATTAACAATAATGATCTGCGCTATCAAAGGCTTTGCTAAAGTCTAATTACAGTATATCTTCAACACCTCCATCTAATGAATATTCATTTATAACATCAATACTATTTAAAGGAAAAATAAAAGTATACATTAAGGTCCACTCAATAAATGTGGAAATTCTGCTGTGTATTATTTTAAAAGATAAAGATAAAAGTATTATTTCCATAATATCTAAATGAATAAATGTGAAAGATTTTTCCATCTATTCTAACTATATTAGATATAAAACAGTTTGTACTTATTTAATTCTATGATACAGTAGAGACTTTTGAGATACCATATATATAGGAAACTGGAAATACCCTCAAACACATTTAGGTCTTCTTAATTGGCATATTTATTATATAAACAGCTTCTAACAAATTAATATTCTGTAATATACAGTTGTAATTTTGCATTGTCATATTTTCTTATAGATATGCAATATTTTCATCGATAGTAAAACGTCTATGGTAGCTTGGATGCTGAGAATAGATATTGAGAACAGATATTATACTTTGATCTCAGCCAAAAAATTATAAAAATAATAGACTCCCAAACTTTTAGCAAAAAGAACCCTTGGGAAGCCAGGTGTGTCATAAGGTTGTAAAAATTATAATGCTACTACTATTGATAATAATAAACACGAAGAAGACCACTGTAATACCAATAATAGTAGGAGCACTAGGAACAGTTCCCAAAAACATGGAATAAAAGACTGGGAGAAATTCGAATCAAAGGGAGGATAGACACCATACACAAGCATGGCACTGATGAACAGCTGAAATATTAAGGAAACCCCTTGGGTGCAGAAACCAACTGGCATAACCAGATAATGCTGACCAATCACAGATAAACTGAAATAGAATAACACTGCATAAACACAACTAGTAACATAGAAAGAGCAGTTCACAAAACGAAAGGATCTCATAATCTTATTATAATTTTCTTTTTTCTTTCATGTGGGCGCCACATGAATGGTACTTGTTCAACAAGTAGACTTTTTTTCTTGTTCAAATTGCAAATCTTTGCTGAGAAGGGAAGTGTCTGAAAAGAATATTTACACAAGTAAATATCAAAATTTTGAATTCACCTCAATTTAGTAAAACGCTTGTAGCCTAGGCCACAAATCTCTAATGCCCAAATTTGTGATTGTGAATTTGGCTCAATTCAATAAAATGCTCATAATATACCACAAAATTGTGTATGCATCCTGCTCTTAAAGAGCCAAATATTTCTGAAAAGAACTAGCAGTACTGATCCGGTGTTGCCCAGGAATATAATAGTTGCATCTTGGACTGTTATAAGGAAACCCTCCTCTGCGGAATCGTATCTACTGATGACCCAGAGCAGGTGAAGAAATCGTCCACTGTTGTTTTTCCGACAGTTGAACAGCGATTTATCAATCTCCACCGTATGCCCTGGGCCTCCGATTTTTCGTGGATTCTTTTCGAAATTCTGATGGCACACATCACGCAGGAAATTCTTCCAATCTGTAATCGTTCTTGCTGATCCGATCCCGCATTCGTTTAGTGCTGTTTTCGTGGTTGCTATGTCTTGGGGCCATAAATATATTAGTTTAATTATTTGCTTGATATCCCCAAAAAAGTATCACTCCTTAGTGAAATCCAACTACTACTGTATTTGGCGTGAATGCATTGCCAAGAGTACTTATCACTGAGTTTGGTTCGCTTAGCGATCTTACATATATCTCCACACTTTTGGTATTTTTTCCTTTGCTATCAGTTTATTGTCCTGACAGAAATTTATCATTCCTTCGGGAGATGAAACAGCCAGTGAGACCTTGTTAAAATTCATTTTAGTATTTGCGCGTTTCGATCAGTTGAAATGGCGTTGCATTCAGTTTGAAAGTTTAGATGTCGTCTGCATATTCATTTCAATCAGTTATTTATTTTCTCGCAGTTTCATTGGCTAACCGTTCTGGTGCTTTCCGGCGTTTTACGTAAAATGCTGGACTTTTAGCATGGGTCCTAATTTAACAAAGTACCAAAATTAATTTAAAAAAAAAATCTGCTGCTTATTTGTTAAACACATAATTAAACGAAGTTGGTGGTAAAAAGAAATAAAACAAAAAAATATTTTTGACTTTAGAATGGAGAATCACTTTAGTATATAAATTTAACACTAAATGATTACCTACTTCCAAACCATATAGTGTTTTTAAGTGCATATAAACTAAAATTTTAAATTTTTAATTGACTTAATGAAAAGAAAATGGGCAGTAATTATGTTAGAGCCTCGGGGTGGGAGTAAAAGGCATGCCCACGAAGCATTCATAATATAGGTCTGTAAAAAATACACCAAAAATATAATTATTTTATTTTTTACATGTTTGAATTTTTGTTTTTAGTAGAAGACAAATAATAAAATATTTACCCTCTCACACACGCAAATATAAAATTGATCAAGAAATTATGGAAATGACCAAAAAAAAAATTGTTTACTTGACCATAAAAATTCTATATGGTCCAAAAGTGAGTGATCAGTTTAGGTTAACTTTATATGCAAAACTGATCCCAACTGTAAAGTCTAAAGCCATTTGTTTGTTTTCTAATTTTTTTTTACCGCCAATTTTTTGCAGTCTGTTTACATGTGTGGCACTATCGCTTGCCAGAGGAAGTCTTCTGGCTGTTCCGTGGATTTCTCTCTTGGTCGTGTGTTTCTGACGGCATCAATGTGATACTATCCTGGGAACGGAGAGTGTAACTTAGTGTGTCCACGCTATGTGGACGCTTTTGGTAGGGCTGTTAAAGTTCTGGCATGGTATCACACCAGCTCCCTGAGAAACGATAGGCACATCCCCTTCAATGAAGGGGTTAATCCCTCCATAGGCTTGATGGGTCTTTGGTCGGATGTTAGGTGTCATTAATTCTCTCCAGAGAATTAATTATCTGGGCTGAGGGAAGTGTCATCTTGCTGAAATTGAACGGTTGTACAAAAGGAGCGAACACCATATTTTATAAAAAATAAATTTAATTTATTTTTGCATTCCAAAAAGAATATATAAAACTCCAGAGTCGGCTGAGCTGGTCTCCTTACGACCGTTATGTATGAAAATAAATCACCAACTGAAATTCTCCCTTCCTGCAATAAAAAAAGAGAGAGAGAGGATGGGGTTGTTGTACCACAGGAGAAAGGAAAAAATATGAATACATATCAAAAAGAAAGGGACAGAGAAACTACAGTCACCAATTTTTTTAATTCAGAAGTCCCAGGTGACAGGTTCACTAGGTTCAGTCTTCTTGACCTTTCAAAAGTAACTTCAAGCCCCTGATTGCTTTGATACTGGCGATGATTTCACAAACAACTTGGCTTTCTGATGCAGGGCTGACATTTGAAGTGGAGTGTTGCCACACTGCCTCTAATGCAACAACACCATTTTATTTTACGTGTCTGCCCATGAGAACAATAAAAGTCAGGCACAAGGCTTTGAAACGTGGATAACTCCAGCTCCTATAAAAGGGTCACTATTATTGTCACACATGCATTAGGTTAAAAAAGTTAGCAATCAAGTTTTTTGTGTTGTGAATTTGCATATTTTGGCAAATTCATCAGCAGTTGAAGAATGGCAGTTTGTAAGATAGGAAATAAATATTTGTGTAAGTTTAGATGGAATTGGAAATACCAAACTAAGTTACATTAAATTTGGTAAGTAAATGGAAT
Organism: Sepiola atlantica; assembly: GCA_963556195.1. Lineage (NCBI taxonomy): Eukaryota > Metazoa > Mollusca > Cephalopoda > Sepiida > Sepiolidae > Sepiola > Sepiola atlantica. The sequence continues at coordinate 71,764,826 of OY744525.1, read as the reverse complement.
TATTTAAAAGCTGTAATTACCCGTCAGCTAAAGAAACATGTGAGGATTTATGAAGCAACCACTTTGTTTTCTGTCTGTCTGCTTGTCTGCCTCTCCCCCTCTCCCACTATCTCTTTCTCTCTCTTCGAAATTAGTGGCGGGAATACGCACCCACATGTAAACACAGGCGGAATCATGCACAAAACACTCACACACATGCATACAGTTATGAACAAAGTCGCCATAAGTGTGTTTTTTTGTGGACTGTTACCCCATACAACCTGTAAGAAAACAGTATAATTATTTAATAAAACAAAGAAAAATATTAAAGAAAAAAATGGGATTTTTATTTTCTAAAGGCCCAAACATTTACTTACACCAAAGAATAAGTCAACAGTAAATAGACAATGTTGTTTTAAACAAATGAAATAACTAAAGGCAGCAATGTGACTGGCTAATGAATATAGATTCATGACATGAAAAAATAGCGGTGTCTTGCGTATACTTTCTCTTACTGAAGGATATATATGACCAAATATAGTATATAATCTATGAAATATATCACAATTCCTGTTTCATTTATGGGAATAACATGGAATGAAAAATTTCATAATTCAGTGAGCAGACAAAATAAAATAACGATTTGGTAAATGAAATGCTATTTAGGTCTGGTGGTGAGAATTCCATAAGATAACTTTATGTATTAGATTTGGAGATGGTTTTTTTGACAAATAAATATAATATGGTTGAATTTAAAAATACATAGATCACATTTTACAGATCTATTTTTACATTTGTGAATGTCAATAAATCAGTTGTTTTGGGAAAACAACTGATTTATTGATTTTTAAACTTTGTTAATATCTTTTGAAAGTTCACCTTGTTTGCAAAGGTTAAAGGGTTATATTTTTGGAACACTTTGACCTAAAGATAAATAAAAGTAGGGGTGGGCTATACAAACAAAATTTTTCAAATTTATGCCAAAAGTGGCTTATTACCTTCATTTATATGTAACTAGATGGGAACAAGTGATTTTTTTCTAAACGGGTCAAAATTGGAGGGTCGCAAACCTCAAACGAGATTTGGCCGCGTCGATCCGCGAAAACGGCCCAAATTTCACCCCAAAAGACACTTAGCCACTTATTGCAAGTCTTAGGGTACATTTTTTTTACCAGAAATGCCTTTATATACCAGAATCTGTCATTCTCATATACTGTCCTACAAGTATAGGGCTTCTTAGGGTATCTCAGGGTCCAAAATGGGTCAAAATTGGCCAAAATGGCGGTTTTTGGCTAAAAAACAGCTATTATCATCTCCCCTAGTCTATAAGACAACTCTGTATGGCTCCTAGCAGTTGGGAAAAGCTGAAATGGGCACCCTGCTATCTTCTCCCATTCTTTTTTGGTGTTCTTAAGTGTTAAAAATGACAAAAAGTGGTCAAAAATAAGAGAAAAAGGGGCAAAACTGAGTTTTAATGAAAATTACCATATAAGGAAATGTTTCCTTTTAATAGCAATTCATTGTCTTCTTTAAATGGACTTGATGACACTACATTTCACTAATTGTGAAATGATTCATTGCACTATGCTTTCTTTTTCAGTTAGTAAATGCAGTGAACATGGCTGGTGCAGCAGGGCAGATTGATGAGAATTACAGTTATGATGATTGGACTTTTCTTCTGCTTGATTCTCTTCCGACTGAGGCTGAGTGTGTTCAAGCTATACAACATCATGCTGCCAAATACAGTACCATAACACAGAAAAACCATGTTCATCAGTTCTCTTTGCGGCTCCTACAATTGTGGCAGAAAGCCTTTGGAAGTGATGTTCATTATGTAACGATACCTGGGATCAAACATAAATTTGATCGATTGCTAAAAGTCTACGACACGAACGTCTACAAAGCGAAAGGTTCCAGACGTGTGAACATGATCAAGTGGAAACGAGAACACTGTCCTTTTCAACCTGTTGGGAAAAGATGTGAACCCTGATGATTTTGATGACCATGAGCGTAGATTCTTTTTTGATCAAAAGTTTCTTGCACGTAAGTGGCTTATCGACACATTCCATGTGGATATGGAACACGAAGAAAGAATTCAGGCAGAGCAGCAACAACAGAATCATTTTGATGATGATCCGTTTGATGAAGTAGATGAAATAAGTGACCAATTGCCACAACTCGACACCTCATCAAATACTGATCAGGGGGATGATGTTCAGCTGAACGAACCGTGCGTTGCCATATGGGATACACCGAAGGGACGAGAGTGGTTCATTGGTATGACATGGGAGAAAGTTGGGATGGATGAATATATTGTGGAATATCTAGAACCACTTCCCAACCACAATAAAAAGAAAACATGGCAATATCCTTCGCGGATTGAGGAGCAGAAGACATTGAAAATTCAATTTTTGCAGTGCAATGTCATTGGTGCATGGGACTTGACGAAACGGAAAACAGTATTTGTGCTAGAGAATTATGATGTGATAGATGAACTCTTTAAAGCATTATATTGATATTTTACTGGTTAATGATAAGTATCTTAATGAGTTGATATGCAAATTTTAGATGCTTCTGTACCAAATCAATGCTTCATACACTGGAGTTTTACAGTATCATATCCAAGAAATTGAGAATTTAGGGCCATTTTCATCGATTTTTGGGAGTTGTGGAGAAAAATTGTGTAATCGATGGTCAAAAAATGTACCCTAAGACTTGCAATAAGTGGCTAAGTGTCTTTTGGGGTGAAATTTGGGCCGTTTTCGCGGATCGACGCGGCCAAATCTCGTTTGAGGCTTGCGACCCTCCAATTTTGACCCGTTTTGAAAAAAATCACTTGTTCCCATCTAGTTACATATAAATGAAGGTAATAAGCCACTTTTGGCATAAATTTGAAAAATTTTGTTTCTATAGCCCACCCCTAATAAAAGATATTATTCAATGCATATCCTGAAGACTATAACTATACTAAATTTGAAAATATCCATGTCTGTCATTGTTTAAGCTTTGCACATTTTACATGGAACGACTCCTATATAATGTAAAAACAAAATAGTCAAAGATATAAATATTATTTCAATAGTATCATTATTATTATAAAGCTCTATCATATTGATAGAGCACTGTGATCGTAATCACTGCAAATCTCATTTTACATAACTATTTTAATTATCTTGATTAGTTTGATTATGTATTTTGAGCAACTGAATCCCTGATAATTGTTATATACTTAAAGAATACCCGTCCGAGGACGGGTAAAATTAGTTCCCCAAACAGAACAGTTTTGTGCCACTTAATGTCACTTTATGAAGATTAAAATCAAAATGAAATGATCTAAACCTTGTGTCTAAGATTATTATATCAATTTTGATCAAAATCCATTACATGATTTTGATTCTAGAAAATGTCTAAACTTTAAGCTTAAGGGGAAATTGAAATTCAAGGAATCTTGCTTCATGTGTGTCTAAAGACTATGGATAAAATTCAATGCAAATTCAATGCAAATCTGATATATTTGAATTTTCAAATAGGAGATTGTGTCCATAGTATGCCTCCTAAAACCCCCTTAAAATACTCTAAAGAAACAGTTTGTGGTATATTTATTAACTGATGCCTAATACCCATTGTTAAAATTTCACAAAAATTTGAGGTATTTCAATTTTCGTGAGGGGATTCCACTCCCTTTTACTCTCCTTGCATAAAACTAAATATAGTCCATATTTGGACCTCTTACGTCTAACAGCTGTGCTCCAAAATTCATAATGATTGGTTAATTAGTTTAGGAATGAATCCTGTACATACAAATATATATATACATCTCCGCATACCTAACTTTTTATATATATATATATAGTGAGTCAGAGACAGGGATAAAACTGCTCTATGGTATACTAAAAATTTGCCTCAGACCTCAAATCAACTATTTGTTTGCATGTACTCTCATTAATATCTGAACCCCTGTCCTATAATGTAGGATTTTTTGTAGCAACAAACCTTCGGTTTTGTTATAAATTTGTTTGAAGTAAAGTGACCATTTGATTAAAAGCCTAATCTAGTTTCGTTTTTAATCATGAAACCAGATTTTATATTTAGTAAGCAGATATTCGTTACAAAGAAAAAAACCCAAATAATTGAATTGAAAGTATCTTTTTCTTTTTTTCATTTTTTAAACATCTAGACTATTTATTTTGGGATTGAAATTGATTTTCTGTTTGATCATCAATGTTCATTTCGATTGATCCAGCTGAGTAATTTTAATAAATCACTTTAAAAAGATTTTATTTGGATTTTAATCAATTTTGTTCTTGGCCGATTTTAATATTTTTTCATTGTCTTCCACTAATATTTTCTGTCTTTTAGTTCATCGCTGCATTTGGATGATATTATTCTGAACTCACGAACTTACTTACCTCATTCATTATCTTTGACAATCATAATATAATATTTTTCCTATTTAGATACTGTACTACAGGCACTTATTTTTGTTGTTTTTGTTTTACTGTTGAATTATTCTTTATTTTTCAAATTTGTTTAGCACCTTATTTTTTAAAATCATCTAAAAATACACAAACAAGTATTTCAGAAAAGAAATAACCAACTTGCTCGGATAAAAAAAAATTAATGGAAAATCCTTTCATCTTTGCTTCACATTTTAAAAAACTATGTTTTTTTTAACCAATTTATTTTATTTTAAATAGTATTTTGAACGTTAAATTCAATTATTACGGTAATTTGGTAATTAAATTATTAATTGAACCAAATTGTTAGAAAACTATGACAAATATTATTTGGTTTGGTTGTGTTATGGTATATCAACCCGTTTTGGGTTATTTAATGCCGAATACGGTCATTTGGGGTAAAAGTTTGTATGCTTCAAGTTCTTTATATGTTCATGGTGTTTGGTTGAGTGAAAGGGGGATGAGAGTGAGGGAAATTTTTGTTTTTTGTTTTGGATTTTTCAGAACATGATTGAGTTTTGCAAAGAGAAAAAGAAACTAAACATCAATGTTTGGTGCATTTGTGGTCAGGAAGCCGATATCTTCAGACAGTCTGATCTGGTAGAACCAGGAAAAATATTGTTATGGTAATGTTGTTTTAATCTCTATTTACAAACTCTTAGGATGTAAATAGCTTCCCAAAATTTCAATCTTTTAATACATGACAATTTGCTAAGATCAGATTAAAAAAAAACAATATTTATGTCCTAATCATCACACAGGTCTGTAATGTTTTCAAATATATATAACACTTGGTTTTAAGTAATTATTTTTTTGTGTTGAATCCGAAGTTTGTGCTCATTTTACCCAATCAGCTCAAGAGATTGAGATTGAAATATATGGTCATATCATAAATTCCTATATTCTGATTTATTTGTATGTGAACGAAGCACATAATAGCAAAATCTGGACTGATTTATTCACAGAAAGTTTACAGAATATTTTAATAGATACCAAGAAGTTAATGAATTTTATTTACCTTCTCTCCAGGAGGTTAGACACAAGGTCAGGTATGAGTTTTGATGAAAGTGTTTCTGTAGAAACGAACTGTATTCGAACCCGACACACCCAGGTCTTCAGCCCGTGTCGTTAACCACTTAGCCACTGTGCCATCTCCCCTGCAACCAGAAGCTAATGAATAAATGTGAATAGTTTTCTTGTAAATTAGATCATCACTTGCCCTTGAACCAGTTCTGTCCCATCCAATGCTTTACTGCATCCTTTGGTGCATGCCTATTTATCTCCTCTTTTTATTAGGTGGACATTAGCTGGGCATGTTATATTGGAGTATTTCATACATGTATTTGTTTTGTAATCAAAATCTATTACAATGGTTATCTATCTTATTATCTGTACTTTTCTCATTTCAATTTTAATTACCAAACAAATAATAAGAAAAGAAAAATGTCATTATGGAAAGACTATTACGCCGTGAAAGATTCTGTGTCGAACCTAAAGCTCTTAACTTATATACACTGATTATTTCCATACCGTTGATGGCAAAACAAAGAGAACTACCCAAATAACTACTTTGCTCTCATAAATAGCATATCAGCAAAAGTATTTTAAATAATTAGCGACACCAATGATTATAACATTAAAACTGCAACCAGTCTATAAACAAAAGATGTATTCCTGCAGCAGTTGGAAATACAAGCCAAAACATGTAACTTCCAAACCGTAATTGCCGAGGAAAACAAAAAAAAACAATATAAGTGAGACGCATTTATTAACGGCTCCCCCTCTACATCAATTCAATGGCGCCTACTTTAAAAACGCTTCTTGACACCCCAAGAGATGTATGAAATAGATCATTCGAATAAAGGGATAAACAATCTGCATACTACGAACAAGGTAATATAATTTACAACCCCCTATGATTTTGTCAGAGGAAAATACTAACCTGGCTACTATACAAAAATACGCTAGGAATAAGGAAAGAAAGGTTTTTGTTGAAATTAATGCCATCTGCATCATCTATGTCTGACCTGGGATGCCAAATATAAAAAATTCCTAAACAAAAAAGGACATCAGGCCAAATTAAAAAAAATCATAGAAGACAAGGCATAAAGCCACTTGATGTAAGGAGCTAAAAAGAAAGAAAGCTGATTATCGTAAAGTGATAGGGATGCCTATTGACCGTAGTCTTGAAGTTATGTTAATCTTCAGTATCTGCTGCTTTGTATGACACTGACTCTGACCATTCGATTCTTGTTTGACTAAAAACAAAAGACATCACTTTAATCAAGTGTAAAATAAATGAGACCATATTCAATGTTATGATAGACTCTAGTAGTGTGGGAACTATATAAACAAGTGCAGCAAGAAAATTACATCTTTTGCGATAACTAAACAAAAACAATACATCATCTTCAACTTCCACCATCCATACAATGTAAAAAAAAGTTAAAATAGTTGGTTCCCATATTGTATTTAATTCTAAACAAGGTTTACTTTGGAGGTCATTGTTGCCCAACATATTTAATGCTTCTTTATTCTTCTCTGTCTACAATGTTTTACTTAGTCCCACAAGGGTAGATGGTTTCCTTTTCCCCTGCATATGTGGTCAGCAATGCCCAACTTTTCAATTTTTCCATGTATTATGACTTTCTAGCCCCATTTTTAATTGGTCATATGTCTCACCTTAGTATATTTTCCCACGTTTACCTGGAATGAAATACATAATGTTTTTAGTCATGATGTTTTCTGTAGGAGGTTTGACTCTGACGGGATTTTTTTTAGAGTTGAGTTGGTCCTGAATACAATCCGGATAGATTAGATATCCTCTGAATTTTTTTTGAGTAACAAAATAAGTAAAAAACTGAAGGAACACTAAAAAACCGGTTTATATGAAAGCTGGAATGTTTCACTATGCCAAAATGGGCAAGTCGATTATCTGAGCTCTGATGTGTTGCCAGTCCACGGTTAGATAATTCATTATATAAAACAATATTTGTATATGGAATATTGAAGCCTGTTATGCCGGTAAGTGTCAATTTGATTCTATGCTTTTGATATGAATTAGTCTTACTACATATTGCCGTTGCTCGATATTGTAGGCAATGGACGATTTCTTTCTTTACATTATATGGATTGTTGGAGTTTGAATTCATGTATTATCCAGTGAAGGTTAGCTTTGATGTATGGATGACCTGAACACCTGCTTAGTGCAAGTTATTAACATATCCAGGAAAGACAATTTGTTATTATGTTCCTTCTCTATGGTAAACTGTATGGATGGAGTTCACATGGTCGAGCAATGCTAGAACAAAAAAATAAAAGTTCTACCTAGTCATGGTTGACAGAAGAAAAGCAATCTACTCCCTCCCCCACTTATTAAATAAAGGGTTCAGTTTGAAATGTCATACAGGGTCACATATTTTGGAGAGTTTGAATTACCTACTAGACAATATCCTCGAATGCCTCTCTGTACAAGGATTTGTCAGGACAACCTGACATGAGGATACTTCACTCTACAAGTAAACCCTGACCAAATATTACAAATAACATAGTATTCGAAGCCCAAATAAGATCCCCTTGACACAGCTATACACTGGCTTATACGAGGAATGGCGCACCTTCTCCAAGTAATGTTACCTCAGGTAACAGCACTTAGCTGGATACTCCACCAGACTAGATGAATTCTTGTCCTGGAATCCAGTAAGACCAAGAGACACCAAAAAAGATATATTGTAACATAGTATAACTGGTCAGTTGGGGAGAGGCAAATTAATGTTAACTTTTTTACTAACTCCACATTTGAGAGATAAAAGAGAACTTTAATGGAATATTCGAATATCTATGTATCTTATATAGAGATCAATTGTTAACCACAGGAAGGGGCCTATTGATATCTAAGACTTTACACTGAAGTAAAATGGAAAAAAAGATGCACCTGAAGAAGGTCAGAAATTATATCAGCTGAAACTTTGTGAAAATAACAACCGAGATCAAAATAGTAGTCTGAACAATCCAAATAACAGAAATGGTCATTGCTATTATGTTATATTACTCCCAATTATATTTTACTACAGAATGTTGACTACATATACATAGGGAACACTATTTCCAGAGACAATAGCCTTAAACAAATCATTCAAGGACTAAGAAAGAAAGCCATATTTTTGGAACGTTCTTGGTCAATGGTCTACAGCACACTTAGAGACATTTGCTTCTCCACCAAATGAATGGTTATATTGCCAAGGTGTCCTCACCATTTCTGTATTGCAGACAATGAAATTGTCTTCTGTAATCAATAATGCAAATCTATGGAAAAACTGAGTCTTGGACATTTGTAAAAGCATTGAAGTAAACAGGTGATATTTATTATTCCACCAGCAACTGTATCTGTCTCTCAGAATTTGACCTCAATAATCACATGTGTGCCTACAGACATTATTTTTATAATATATTCGTCTTTCTTGAATTTTAAAAGACTACTATTTTCCACATTTTTTACTTTAATTTTAGAATTTTATTACACTATGCCTTTCATAACCAAACATTTATTTGATATATGTGTTTCTGTATACTTTAACAATTTCAACCTAAACAGTTTTGTTCTCTTTTTGTTTGAAAAATGAATTAATTTTCAATTCATATTAAATGCAGACCTCTACACGGCAACTTATATTGTTATGTAGTTTTTCTTTAGTATTGAGTGAAAAGTGTATATCTTAAAACTATAGGATGGTCTTTTGCTTAAGGATTTTGTTAATTTGAATTTAAACACATGAGAAAATATTTTCTATGAAGAGAATGCTTTATAAAATAAACATTTTCTATAAACATAGTTTTGGTACTCATACAGCTTTTATTTATATATTGTTGCTGTATTTAATTTAACAAGCAATGGCTTGAGTATTTCTTATTTGTAAAAAGCTGATTTTTATTTTTGATATCTATTGGTACAATCCACATTGAGGTAGCAACTTTGATAATTGATCCTATGTTATTGATTTTATCCAAATCATGTTTAACCGGAAGCTGAATTCCTGGGAAAGGCATTTGCAATAGTATGCATGGCGACTTTAACTGAAGCCATGTTGACCTTAGTGGTTGCACTATGCTTTCCTTTCAGTTCAATACATAAGAATCTTATTTGTAAACACTGTCTCTTATTGTGCTTCAGTGACTTCTTTGGTAGTGTATTTAATATTATCTGTAAAAATATAAGCTAGTAGATTTTATGTGACTAGATTAAACCCCAAAATACATCTTATTATAATGGAGATGATGTGTATGTCTGTCCATAATCGAAATCATTTGACTACCTGCATCACAATCCTTCTTAGTGTTTACCTATTTAGGTGATATTATTTTAAAATTTTAATTAAAAAAAATAATGTCTTAGATCATTTACAACATTGACCGTATCTGTCTACTTTACTTTAATACCGAATTCAATTTATATATATGACAAAATCGTGAATGACATGACTAATTAACATATTGATATTTCAAACTGGTTTTAATAAATAACATCAAGGATTTCTCATTGTTTGTTCAAGAAAACCAATAAAACAAAACTATAATTTGTATTATCTACTTTTTAGTTAAAAAGTTAAATTCAGTAAATATTACAGTGACAAGTGTAATAAAGTTTGCTGTTTGTTTTTGGATAATGGATATTACCAAAAATTAATGATGGCATTGGAAACCGGACTTTGCCAAATGATGTAGTCATCCTTAACAAAAAAAATAAACACAATTGTATTGTTTCAAATGCTATTATTAACACTTCTTTATAGAGATTTTTTTTTCTCATTTTAAAAAGAACTTATTAATGTGAATTTTGATTCCTTAATTTTTATTTTAATTAGATTTAAAGTAAAGTAAGCTTATACTTATTTAATAAAATTGTTTAATTTAAAAAATAATATCTTAAAGATTATTTTTCAGTATTTAGATTTTCTTTTTGAGAAATTTTCTTTTTAGTATAAATAAAATATTTTTTCAAAGACATACTCTGACTTTTTTATTATTGAATTTTAAAATTCTTCACACAATACTATCGATTAAAGCATCCAAACTGGCCCGATCCCCCTATCTAAATTTCACATTACTGAATTGTTTTTAATTCTTCAGAATACTATTATCAAATTTTATTTTGAAAAAAAAAAAATATTATTCAATTTTAAGCAGACGGTTCAGTTTGTTTTGTAAGTTTAGCAAAGCATATGTCTCCATGCGAAAATTCTACAGCAAGCCCCACTCTCCTCAATGGTTCACCTCGGAATGTGCAGCTGCTATTGCACAGAGGCAGCAAGCATTCTGACAATTCAGCCGCCATAATTCAACTGCGAATAGACAGAAATTTATGGATAAGAAATACTTGTAAGGCAGTGATAGGTGAAGCAAAGAGAAGGTATACAGAGATGACTAGAAAATGCATTCAGTCGCAGAAACTAGGTACTCGCGATTTCTGGAAAATCTACAATAGTGTGGTGAACAATGTACAATCACCAATTCCCCCGCTATCAAACAACAATGATGTCGTTTGCAAACAACATTATTGTGGTTTGATAGTGTGGGAATTGTTGATTGTACATAGTTCACCACACTATAATTAGGCTGAACTACTTGCCCAGTATTCTGCCTTAAACCCAACTTTGGACTCAGCAAACCACCCCCTCCCTAAATTCCCATTGTGGACTGAAGCCACACTTGATGACCTGACCATCATCCCATCTTATGGCCGAGACATCATAAAAAACTTCACACCTCCAAAGCGTGTGGGCCTGATCTTATACCAGTAATAGTAATAAAGAAACGCTCCGATAAACTTGCCCCTGTCCTTTCCAAACTCTACAACAAATGCCTTGCCGAATCTTGCTTCCCTGATAGCTGGAAAATTGCTTATGTGGTACCAGTCTTAAAGAATTCTAGAGATAGAACTGACCCTCAGAATTATTGCCTAATCAGTCTATTCCTGATCTTTGCTAAAATCTTTGAATCCTTAATCAATCTAACGATAGTTCGGCACCTCATTAGTGCTAAACTTCTTTCTAACCACCAATATGGATTTAGGCAAGCACAATCTACTGTGGATATCCTAACGGTCATTTCTGAATGCATATACCATACACTGGACAAGGCAGGTGAAGCTAGGGCAGTAACGCTTGATATATCCAAAGCCTTTAACAAGGTCTGGCATAAAGGGCTTCCATAAAAATTCATTCATTTGGTATTACTGGACGAATATTTAATATAATTAGATCATTTCTAACCAAAAAAAAGATCCAGGTTGTCCTCGATAGCCGTTCATCCAAACAACATGACATAAATGCTGGTGTACCCCAAGGATCGATCTTTGGACCTTTATTGTTCCTGATTTTCATAAATGACCTCCCTGATGGCATTGTGTTTGAGATGGGTCTGACCCGATATCCTTTGGCACCCAGCCCATAGCACCATATTACAAACAGTCATAATGGGATAATGTTTATCTTTTTTTTTTTAAAAGGTATGAAATCCTCACTGTAATTTTGTTTATCTCTGATTTAAATGAAATTAAATCTATAGTTGAATTATTATGGAAATTTTCATATTTTAAGATCATGTAAGGGGTCTTAACTTTACAAAATTAACATATTTATAAGTCCCAAACTTCAGTTATAGAAATAATATTTTCACAGTTTTTAACATTGTATATTTTCATTGCTTTGAAATATTTTTTGGATCTGACCTCCTACACTAAGGGGTCGAATGAAGTATCAGTATTATGAACCATTTCTTGCACAGATATTCCAAATAGTTAAACATTATTTGCAAAAAAGATTAGGGAAAATTATCTTTGAAGATCAATTTTTAATTGAGAATTTGTTTACAAGCATAAACAAATTAAATTATCAAAACATGCACAGAAACAATTTCTCTGTTTACAGTTAGTAATACCGTACACAGATTTCAAATTGTAACTATACAATTCAGTGAATTAATGGATTTTAATAAGATATTCAGTTTTATTATATAAGGTCAAAGACAGGAATATTTTATTATAAAAATAAAAAAATAAAAAAATAAATTCTATTTTATTTAAAAAAATAAATTTACTGGTTATATATTATTTTAGAAAGATGATTTTTGTAACTTATCCAACCCCTTTTGTTAAAAGATCATTCAGCTTGTTAATAAAATAAACAAACTTTTTCTAAAAAAACACTTATGTATTATTTTATTCCTAAATTTTAATGATTTTGCATTGACGTTGACACTTTTTAAATGAATAACACCTCTATGAAAAATACAATTAATGTCAATAAAAGGGTTATGTGTGTTTATATACATTAAAAATTGTTTTATACCATAAACATTTTGTAAAAACGTGTTTAAGATGTTTAATTTGCATTTTAATACTAGTTCGTTCTATTCAAAAAATCTCTAAGATATAAAACGTATTTAAAATATATATTTACATTTCTACATACTGAACGAAATAAAAATAAATTAAAAATATAAAGTTAACTTTTCTGAAAAAATAAACTGAACATAGAGTAATAAAAATACGGGTGCATGATAAGATTGAAGCTTTATTCTGTTTTCAATAACAAATAGAAACATAGACAACTATTTATAGTTATCTATTAATTAAAGATTTAGACACAAAATTATGGCCATTCAAAGTTCGTTCAAAATAAGAAAATTTCTGTTTTGTGTACATAAGTCATTTTTCACATTGTATAACTAAAACTGCAGGATTCAAACAAGTGAAAAACCATCACAAATGTAATGCCATTTTGTGTTAAAAGAACATTTAATTAATTATAATGGAATCAATAATGATTTGATAAAACCAGCCTAAAAATTGGGCAAAATACCATTACCTCTAAAAAAACGTGCAAAACTGACATGGAAGCACAACTTTGACATATTTTTTTTAAATGGAAATCGCTTCAGACAAGGCATGAAGCCACTTGATGTAAGGAGCTAACAAGAACGAAATATGATTATCGCAAAGACAGGAGATGCCTATTGGCCTTAGTCTTGAAAAGACCAAGGCTATAAGTAGGAAGAAAACAGTCAGCAGGAAGAGAGTTCCACAAGCTTGCAGTTCTTGGAAAGAATCTACTGGAATAAGAAGCTGTATTATAATAAGGTATCAAAAAAGCGAATTCATGGAGACCACTAGACCAACAAGCTGTAACAAAGGAAGCAGGGAATAGATCACACAATTCTGAAGAACACATGCTATAATAGTATTTATAGAAAAGACTGAAACTAGCAACATCACGTCTGTAAGAGAGAGGGTGCAGAGCAGAAGAAAGGACGGGGCCAATCAAATTACAGATACGTTATAAGAATAAGATTCATTTCAACAGCTAACATATTGAATCTTCTAAACATGATTCATAGCACATTAGAGATTAAGCCGGATTTTTCTTTGAATGGTAAATCAATAAAAAAAACTCAGATTTATTTCATATGAAAACAGACAGCAACACAATTTGATTATAGGGCAAACATGTCTTCAGTGCTTTATTCGCTAAAGTTTTAAACTGGATTTTATTTTGTTAAAGATAACTTAAAAACCTATAGTAAGCCCACCATGTTAACGATTTACCCTTTTTCTTCAAGATGAGACTATTTTTATATGCATAGAAATACACAATAGTGTGCATACTAAACTTGAAAAACATCAGTATTTTTTTTTCACATAAAACTCAATCGCCTGTCACCGAAAATAGTAACCAAATTTGAAGTAGCCTAGAAAAAATATTAATGACACAAGATAAATAACTATACATTTATAAAAAGAAATGGTAACATTTTGTTTACATCCAAATTTTGTAAAAATAACCTAAAAAATAAATGAAGATTGGAAGTTAAAATTGAAGAGAATTTCACTATATTTATCTTTGAACTAGACTGGTTTGTGATACCAAATTTGAGAATAGGCTCGTTTCTGAGTAATTGTTTGATCATTCGTATTTGGATCACTTTGAAATTGCTTTTCATGAGATGAGAAGGACTCTGAATTTGATGCACCCATTGAATTCATAGATGAATCTCATAACTTGACCTTAGAGTGTGGTCGTAAAGTCATGAGATTTTGGTCCCTCATCATGAATTATATTAAGTTCAAGTGGAAGCTGTTTGAGGGAAACAAGGAATTATTTACCATTTAAATGTTGCACCAGGACATAATGAAGATTCACTTAAATTTTCTCAAATTCATTCTTCAATGGGCTGTGCTTATTATAATAGATGAAGAATCTCATAATTCCAGGTTTTGAAACAATAAATAGAGCAAGGTTCCCGCTGAGCTTATTTGTGTGGCATTTGATATAGCATACAGAGATTCAGAAATGTTACCAGTTGGTTATCAGGCATTTTCAGTTCAGAACAGCCGCTTGATAGTTTTCGATATTATGCCATTATATTGTTTGCATTGACCATTACCATGAAAGTGGTCAGTGACCGTTTAGTTTGTAGCCGCTCCTCGTTCATGATGGAATTGTCTTAGCTGCTCAGACATGAAAGAAGCTCCAGTCTGAATGGACATAAACTGAACCCAAAAATTGGCAAATAAAGAGCATAAACAATGTATGAAAGAGTTATCTTATGTCTGTTTAGATGTAACGATTCCTCATTTTGGACAGTAAGGAACCCCTTTTTATTTTCTCAAATGGTTGAGTAGCTTTTATGTGCATCCCGGTTTTATGCCCGGAGAATAGTGGTTTATTTTCTGCATGGATCCGACATGATTTTATTATTTTTATTTTTACATTATGGAATATTTTAATATTCTCATCTATACGGCATTATATGTTATTCTCATTATAACTGGATGGCACAATTTATTGTATCGGCTATGAAAATCATCAGTGCTTGATATAGAACTACATCCTTGATAGTAAATATACTTCCAAGAGATGGTATATTGCATCAAAAGAAAAACAGAATAATTAAATTTTCTATTTGATAATATTATTGTGTTTGTGTTCAACATAAGATTGATCGATTTTTTTTTATCAGTAAATAGTCTGAAATCTCAATTTTCTATGTGTGTTTACTATATTGTAGACTTTTTCTTCAATTGCTAAGTGTCATCGTTCCTAATGTGTCAAGGAGCATGAAAAGAAAAAAGGGCAACAGTGACCTGATTGCCTTTAAAAGGCAACAATTGCACAATCAGATTCATCTGTCTCCACCACCAGAGGGGCAGCAAAATCTATAGCAATAATCACAGAGTTGGATACACCTTTTTGCAAAGTTTAAACGTCTTGATTCCTGGGAATGAAAGCAGAAAACTCATCTGTTTTCTACCAATTGGTATATTTAAAAAAAAAGAAGCGATTAACTGGGAATAATGTGCAAACATGTCTTAGGAGTAGGGCATACATATTATCAGGAATTAGCCATTTTAGTAAGCGTTGTAATCGCCATAGACTATTTGTTCACAATATATATTAGGGATTTAATATTGTTCATGCCAAATAAACATCTGGCACTATTCAATGTAAGATTGTATTTATTACCAGCCACCATAATTTTTTAAAAGTTGCAATCAGGAGAGTAGAAAGTGAACTTTCAGTTTACTTTCGGCAGACTTGTAACTCTTGCTTCCCTAATTTTGTCCTTTAGTCCTCACATTCCATGAGCGATGTTTCTGACAAAGGGGGAAGAATTGCTGTTTTCTGGGTCGGAATCTATCCAACGAACACTTATTGTTGGCTAGTTTTTTTTACCTTGAAGTGACTTCATGTCTTGTCTGGAGCGATTTCCATAAAAAAATTGTGATCTGCATAGTTCTGTATACACAGTTATATTGTCAATATAGGCGAAATTGGCTTCCAGTTTTTTCTCACCAATAATTTTGTCGATAATCTACTGGAACCCAGTGACTAGTTGCCTCAAAGGCTGTGTAGGACCGATCTTTTGGCTTGATAATCATAGGCACTTTTAAGATCTAATGTGATGTACACTTGGTATTTGGCAATTTCACTTATTTTATAGATGTGATATTGTAAATCTATTTATGGTTTAAAAGTAATTTATTACTAATTTGAGATACTTATTCCCAACTAAACTATCACTATTGATCTATATTACCACCAATGTGTGTGTGTTAGTAATGTATTATATATAAATACATCACTCTGGTAAATATATAGAATAAGATCTTCCATTAAAACACTGCTAGGCCTCACTTAGCAAAAACTATAAAAATAAATAAAGAGTATATTCATGAGTTTGGAAACTTTCATCTCTTCCTCCATGCTCCTCAGTATAAAACCTTTGAATTATCATTTGTTTCGATTTTAGTTTTGGTACATTTGGAAATAAGATATTATTTTGCTTCTTTGAGAGGGTGGTGGTGTCATGCCATGATAATTTTCAGCAAAATAAGTAAGGACATGTTTTAAAAGGAATTGGTTATCACATTCTGTCTCTTTTAAGTAGTGGCAAGAACTGCTTTCAAAAAAAAAAATTAAATCTTCTGTGTAAGACCTAGTCACTACCCTCTCCCATCCAGTGGTTTATTTCTAATCATATGATACATAAATACGAAAAGCAGATGACTTAAAATAAAAAAAATTATGTAATTTTATTATTACTTTGTTATTATATAACACAAGAATCTACGAAAAAGATCATTAATCCATCTGGTAAGGTTAATATGTTGTTTTAGTCAAATTAGAAAAGATATTTTTAAACATGCAAGACAAATATAGCAAAACCTTTATATTCTTTCTTTTTTTTTTTTACAAATAACCTTAGCTACACATGGTGAATAAAGTTAGTAATCTGACATTAATCTTTCCAGAAAACTGACAATTCTTCCAGTCAACTAATACTTGTTGTTAATGTACAGTCTTGACCCCAGGAAATGTTATAATGCCTGTGATGTACAAGAAAACTATTTCTCAAAATCCTGGTTTCAGGCTATCGATACTAATATTCTTTTACTCATTTTGTTATCAGAATAATAATAAAAGATCCACAATATGGAGGCTGAAGGTAATGGGATCGTGCAGGTATAAATATTGATTGAAGCATTAGCCTCTAGATGTGACAATTCATGATGCCTGGTGAAAATGTTCGTTCACAATGAAACCAGAGTGACTGCTTGTTCTAACACCCAAAATGACCTTGCATGATTGATATGAAATGCGCATACTTTTTAGCTTCAATTAAGGAGCATTAACAGAGAATAATTGTTGTTCTTCTACAAATACTTTATAGGCCAGAAAAGGATCAAATAAAAAGGAATTAATTCTTTAAACAGTGTACCAGCAGGAATATTAACCATTTCATTGACAGAACAAATATCTAGTTAACTGTATTAGGAAATCTAGATGTCTTATTTCCATCTAAGGATACTTTTTTTTCTGAATTTAAGGTAAAAGTTCCCAGTAACAGCTTATGCTCAGTCAGAATATAAAATAGATGTCCTTCTAGGAAGTCATGAAAATGATGAACTGTTGCATCAGCTGCCAATAGTTCTTAGCCAAAGTTATTGCTATATAATTTTTGTGGAAGGTTTCCACAACCCAGCAATTTATTTATCTTTAAAATGTTACAAAAAAGTTGACAGTATAGAAAATTTTCTTTATAAAATAAAATGTGGCACAAGGTCGAAATTGGATGGGATGGGATGGGATTCGGCTGTCGTCCTCTTGGTCTATTCTCTAAACTAGTTTCAGTCACCAAAATACCACATTCACTCTACGGGTAAAACCTACTTAACATTATCCCCAATGATTAGACGTTTTTAATTTACAAAAAAATATATGTACAAATTCATCGGTTGGACAGTGGGGGTTCTAAAAACAACAGAGATTGCTTAAAAATAAAATGCTAAGTGCGGTGGTCAGTAGGACCCTCCCAAATCTATCTAGGTATGAGCTACTCACTGTTTTCCGGATTGTTTCAAGAGCCGAAAATAAGCAAAACAGTTTCTAAGTGGGTGAAAAAAAGATGGCTGGGCTCATTTGTATCACTAGCTGAGAGACTTTGCTAACTGGGATAGGTCGGTGCGCACCATGCCTAGGCAGGGAACATGTACACAAACTTGGTTCGTCCAAGCACACATAAACTAGCGATGTGTATCCATATCTTAAACAGCGAAGTGTGTAGTCTCTTCCTATCACATCTGATCTTGACTTTAAGTTGATATTTAAAGTGAGAAATCATATCGTAATCAAAAGGTGACACCCCCATTCTCTATATCTAAGCATGTGGTCCATACTACAAGTCTAGCTATCGCTAGGAAAAACACCATTCGGTTCTCCATGGACCACGAAGTACACTACAGATGTTACATCTAGTGGTACCAACTGCTCTTAAAAGATGCGAGTCGTCATCTCGTTGACATACTTCCAAGGGTTTAGGCTGGTTTAGCTTTGAAGAGTTTGTTATTAAGAGACAACACAACCCAACCCAAACTAATCTAATAAGAGTTATTGAGATGATTCCGGCCTGGTTCTCAACTTCACTGAGAGTGGATCTCCTCTAAACATCCCTGTTGCTCTGCAAATGGATCTGAAGCGGTCTTGTCACTAACTCCTGATATAGCGTCTTTATAGACTGTACAAGGTCACTGGACTCTGGCAGTGATCTGAGCGCAGCTTGGCATTTGTTGAAGAACTGCGATTGCCTCCTTGGTTTATGTCGGCCTTCAACCAAGTGGTCGGGATAAGGTTGGAAAAAGCTTTGTTAACCTCAGTGCTCCACACAGACTCGTTTATCAAGGTTCGGTTCAGGAATGACAGTTTCTCGGCATGTCAAAGACTTGCCAAGTCGGGCATCTCCAACCCCCCCCCCCCTCATTCTGACATTGAGTACAGACCTGTCTACGGACTAGCAACTTCTTGCTCTGTCACAAAAGTGAGAAGAGCTGACACGAAAACACCACCAAGTGGTTTGCAGGCAGAGGGAGTACAGCCAATCGATAAATGATAAGAGAAAAGGCATAAGCGGTGCACCTTCTTAGCTCTACCTTTAAGGGAGAGGCCCCTTCAAAGCCAAATCCTCACTGACGTTTCAACCTTCTTTTCAAACTGGAGGCCCAGTCCGAACTATATGCTAAGGATCCAAACCAGGCCATCCGACCAGTTGAAAAGGCCCAGCAGCACAGCCGCGCCGCTCTAGGTAGCTAACTTCAGGCCATTAGATTTGCTGATATTGACTATGGCCCCTGTGACTTCTTCATACTGTTTGAGTGCCTTAGTCACCGCGATAATGTCTTCAAAGCTTGACACGCATATGGTGACATCATCGGCATATGCGGAGACTCGGGCTCATACACCATCGGGTAGAGTGATACCGCGTAGGGGTGGTCTTGCTGCCCTATCCCTTAGCTTGCGCAGGAAAGGCTCCAACACAAGAACATAAAGTAGGGGCGACAGCAGACAACCAACAAGTTACGAACGATCCTAACTGCATTCCGTTTACCTACACCACTACCGCGGGCTGGCGATACTGAATGGAGTTCTATTTATGGAAGGCCGGATTAAATCTAGTGGCCTTTAGAACAGATCTTAGGAAACGATGGTCGACCCTATCGAAAGCTTTGGACTGATCTGAATTGATATGCGCAGCTTCAGTGTCATTTTCTAATCCCTTTATGATCGTGCGAATCAGAAGCAGATTGTTCTGAATCGATTTCCCTTTCATAGCATAGTTCTGATCGGGTTCAACCAAGTCGGAAATAACCTGCAAACGGTTCGCGAAAACTCTTGCCAAAATATTTTACTATGTGTTTAGCAGAGTTATGGGCCTAAAATCATCTAAACCCCCTCCATGTCCGTCTGTTTTCTTCAGTAATGTGATCACTCCCCTGGTGACTTGGGCAGGGATTGATCTCTGCTCAAACCAGTGGTTGAACACATCCATCAGAAGAGGAACGAACATGTGCGACAGTCTCAGAAACAATTTGTAGGGCAAAGCATCAAGTCCAGACGATTTGTTTGAGCTGGCCTGACTTAACACAGCTAAAACCTCACACTCTGTAACCCAACCATCACAGCAAGCTGCTCGCACCTCCTCTAGGTGGGTCGAGTCGAGTAGCTGTCAAACTCCTGGATGCAAAGTCTGGGCAATTGGGTGAAGCGATCCACAAAATGCTTCTGGAACCCTTCACAGATTTCCCATGTCGATACGAGGGACTGTCCTTCCAGGTGTTTTTACCTCTTGAAAGTAATGATCCGATTTACAGCAGACTACAGGATTACGCTCTTTAGCATCAACATTCACGGCTTCGTTAGATACTCTTTCTAACCTAGTCCTGACTATCTGACCCTCATACTTCTTGTTAGCCGAACATTTCAGGTCCTCCTTGACTAGTGCTATGGTTAGAGAGCCCCCCCCCCCCCCCGGCACCACCTGGGCCAACTTATCTTCTAATCACTTCTCTGCTTTAACCTTATTTAAAGCGAGGCTCTAACTATACTGAACACAAAAGCTTCTAATCTTAGTTTTAAAGTTAACCCTGTAACCCTCTCCCACTAAATCCAGCTGCATAAAGATGGTTAGCTTTTTTCAGAAGTCACGTATTTCCAGCAAGGTGATATTTAACTTCCAGTACCCAGCCAACTTACGTGTAGTCCCTATGTTCAAACAAGCTACAACTATTTTGTGGTCCAAGTACCCTAACCAGTGGAACTTGGGGCAAGATAGAAAGTCTACATCGTCTCTTCTGACTAACATCCTGTCCAAGTAGTTACTTGAGAAAAAAGGCACACTAGTATGCCACATCCACATCTCTAGCCCCAGTGATCGAGACAGAACCTGTCAACAAGATTGCATGAGGCCATAAGGTTAGATAGACTGTTCTCACACATATCCAACCTTCTAGAGTCACCCACGTTAGGATCAAAGATGGCATTCCAATCACCCATTAAAACTAGCTGCTCCGAACTCATGAGGAACACCTTCAACTGCCAAAAATCCAAAACTTGCTGTTGCTAACAGTAACATCGGCCACGACCAGCCTACCTTCTGTATCTGTGTATACAATGTTTACCTTTGCGGACACTAACAAGGAAACACTCCTAGCACCACAGCCGCCAAATGCTGAAAATACATCATAATGTTTAGACAGCAGACGACAGTCATCAATCAAATCATAGTGGGTTTCCTGCAGTACAGCCACATCTATTTTGTGGGCCTGAAGATCTCTGAGCATGCGAACAACCTTGCTTCGGGATCTCATGCCCTTGGTATTGAGACTTGCCAAGTTTAATTTTGTGAACATGATCACTATTCAGTGTTGATCATCAGCCTAAAATCCTCAGGAGTGAGGACGCCGCTGGTCTGTCCTAGGCTGCCTGTCAGCAGTTCGGTTGTAACTCAACCAACCTGCCCCCCCCCCCACGTTAAGAGGGAAAGTTAATTTGACAGCACGATAAAAAGAAGGGTGAAAATAAATGGGGACCCTACCTTCTGCACTTTCTACAAATTGTTTAAGCGATGGATGCTCCCTTTCCACCAGCTTCACACTGAATACTGCGTTGACTGCCTCGTTAACCATTCAACACAGGCACTTGGTCCTCCTACACTGCTTGGGCCTCAGGAAGGACATCACCATGGGAAGTTTTGTGGATTATCAACTGGCTTCTCATCAACCATTGTTAAGATTTGCAGCGGTTTTAATGTATTCTTCTGCTGCAATGTTAAATAAGCCGTTGCATGTACAGGGTCCACTTTGCAAACCTGATCCCTGGGTAACAAGGAGAGCTTTCTACTTTTGATAGTCCTTATGGTCTTCTCTGGTTCAGTCTCAGGAGCTCTCTGTGGAGATTGAGAATGTGGTAAAGCTGAGGGGGTGTAGTAGGGGTAAGTGCTATAAGTTCAACTGGGATTAGAGTGAGGGTGGATATCGAGAGTTCAGCTGGGATTGGATTGGGGTTTGGAGGGTGTTTTCATTCATTTTTTCCTCTGGAGAGGATTGAGGATCAGCCTCTTTCTTTTTCTTTTGTTTCTCTTTAGTTTCATCTTTCATTACCGAATCAGATTCTTCTGGGTCTGTTACGGTTTCGTCTCCCTCTGACTCTGACGAGAAAACCGGTAACTTGCACATCATTGCAGCCGCCCTGTTTGATGTTTCAGTTATTGTTGTCGTCGACTAGTGCACCTAATGTTGTACCTCCTGTTATTTCGTTTTCTGGTCAGTGAGGGCCTTCTTTTCTTTGGTTGTCGTTGATTTGTATTTAGGGGTGGAGCTGGGCGTTGGTTCTGTGTGCTTTTTAGCATTTCTCCGTGCCACTGTGTTCCAGCCCTCCTTGTCAGTGTCATTCCCTTCTTCGACCATCACAAGTGCTGTTGTTTGTTCCGTGACTGCCGCGGGAGGCCATTGTTCTTGTTCATGTATGTTATTAAAACCGTCCCTGTCAAGCTGACTATGCAGGTTGTAATCCCCTATAATTATTACACCAAGTTAATCCACCTGGATGTATGATGGGACGCCAAGGATGGTCTGTCATCATTCTTCTGCTCAGGTACTCTGCCTTGAGCTTCAGGTGCCTCAATTTGTAGTCCGTCCGGGACGCTTTTTCAGCATCTTCCGGTGTGGGGAGCAGAATACCCCACATGGCATAACTCCTGTGGCACAGATACTGCATGGAATCTTGAGGTCGGTGAGGAGCTGCGCCATGGTCTCTTTCTGGACCCCGGTTAGCCCTTTCAGCTTGATGTCTGACATCATGAGCAAAAGTGTCCTCTTTTAGATGCTCTCCCATGCAGCAGGCATGGGCTTGATAATGTTGCCCTCTATGTACTGTGCGTGTCTTGTGCAGAAGAGCTCACTGTACTACCTGGGGTGTCGGCTGTGACTGGGGTCCCCATGTTGCTGGCCATTTCCTCCATGGCTGCGCTGATGGTATGAGCGCCTCCAGGTCATCGTCATCGACTACTGCTTGTTAGGTAGATGGAGTGGAGGCGACGGTACTTTTGCTCAACATCCATTCTGGCTGTGAGTTGAGTGTTCCCGACAGAACGGGCCAGTCTCTGGGAGTGGTCGAAGGAGAGTTGACACACCCAGATGTCGGAGTCTTGGCATTTTCAGCTCCCTTTTTTTCCCTAGGTCTGGAACGATCTTTGTAAAAATAAGGGAGGCCTTCACTGTCTGATGAGCTGCTGGACAGTGTTCTGGTTTTAGAACACCCTGGGTCTGAGCTTGGTGGCAGGGTTGCCACGGGTTTCTTTCTATTTGCTGCCGGATTGAGGGAGCCATTCTTTAGGGGAGCAGTCCCTTCTTCAAATGTTTTTGGGGGAGTAGTCCCTTCCTTTTCTGGAGAATCCGGGCAGTAAGCCTCTCCAATTCGTGTTTTGCTTCCTGCTTGCAGGGAGTCGTTCTTTAGGGGAGCAGCCCCTTTCTCAAGAGTCTTTAGGAGAATAGGCCATTGCGTGTTTGCCCCTCATTGTTGGTATTGGTATTGGTTAGTGTCTTCTCCATATCGCAGTTTCTAGTTTTGGCACAAAAAGAGAGCTCCAAAACTGGCTAGCGGGGGGGGGGGGATAGAACTTGAGAGACGGAGGGAAGAGCGTTAATTAGGAAGAGAGAAAGTGTCTGACCTTCCTTATCACTGAAGCTTACAGAAAGATCAAGGTTGCATCTCAACCCTGAGTTGGGAAAGAGGACAGACAACAGTGGATCGAGCAGTCTATGGTGCTGCTGACAACAAAAAGGGAGGAGAAGGTATCACTGTCTTTCCCGGTCCATGAGAAGGTAGGGTCGAGAAAGAACAGAATGAAAGCAGTCATTTAGTGAGAGAAGTGAAAATCAGATACTACATTAATCTTGCCAAAAAGGTGAACCTAGCAATATTAAAAAAAAAACAAAAAAAACACACTTCAACTCCAATGAAACAAGCATCCACAACAAATAATTCAGTGTCTGAAACAGTATGTAAAAAAAAAACGATTCTGGCTAATATGTCTTTTAATTTTTCATTGCTGAAGCTGTCTGAAAGAACACTATAATCTTTTTTTTTTACATTAGCCAATATATCTGCTAGAGTTTTAACAATAGTTGTTAGTTGCACTATTTGGTAAAATATTTTTAATGAAGTAAATCATTCTTAAAAATTGTTTTAATTGTATCCAAATTATCAGACATAGAACAATTCATAATAACTTCTGCTTTTTCAGAGAATGAGAAATACCATCTGCATTAATACAGCATTTGGAGTAAAACAACTTCGGATTTTTTAAATTCACAATTCATAGTATTGTTAACTTCATTAAGGTTCCTTAACAGCTCAAACACAAGCTGAATATGCTATGAATGTTCTTTCATAGAAGAACTGGTAAGTTTGTCATTGATCAATGAAAAGGTGAATCCAGTCCAAGCAGCACATGATCAATACACCTCTAAAAGACTGTTGTGCTTTGCAACCTGAAAAGATGCAAAAGAACTTGCATACATCAAAGAAGTAGTGATAAGAGTCTAATAAATATATATTTTTTTTTTCTTCTTTTTTTTTTTTTTTTTTTTTTTTACTTAAGTTCACCCCAAACAAGACACAATGCCACTGAAACGTAGGGGACTACTGCGAATTAGGGGAATCCTATATGGAGAGTTTTGCAATGAGACGCTTGTTCACATTACATTTAAATGTCTGTATGTTAGTACAGGAAGCAGGAAGAGAATTCTAAAGGCTAGCAGTACGAGGAAATAAGCTATTAGAGTAGAAAGCTCACCGGCATTTGGGGACCTCAACAGTGAAGGGATGGTCTTGCTGACTAACGGGTTGATCAGGGGTATTTATGTAGAGGGGAGCACCAGTGCAACACATTCGTTGGAGTACATTCCATTAAAGTACTTTTAAAACAAGCACAGGGATGCAACATTGCAGCTATGGGCCAAAGGCTGGAGCATACTTGATAGCCTATTAGATTAGAGACTCTTTTTTGGACCCTGTTCAAGAGGGAGGGGCTAGTGTTTGGTGTACCAACCGAGATATTACAACAATACTCCATGCATGATATAGGATACTGGCAGGTGGGAGATATCTTCTGATTGTACCAAGGTTTGGTGATATATACAATTAAACTCAAAGATGCTTTAGCCTTGGATGATGGCAGTAATGCTGTCGATGCAGTACTTATCTGTCTTGCTTATGGAATTTAAATCATGATAATCTCTACTAGCTTATCTAGAATCATGTATAATGAAAACGCCCAATCATTGCTAGGCTGGCAAATAATTCTTAATTCCAGCATTCGATGGAATTCTTCCTTCACTAGTTTAAGTTTATCTAGAGCTAATCTTCTATGTCTGGCATGTACTGACAGACCATTAGTCAAAATATGATTGGTCACGCTATGTTTATAAAAAGATGGCTTAGTTATATCAGCAAAATCATCCAGTAGATGAAAGAAAGCAGGATTATTATCATTATAAGCTACGTAGGGACATAATGGTACAGTATTAGATACGGAACTAAAGACTTGTATATATATTTTTAGATATGTCCTAACATCTCTGTGAGAGGCTGTCTGTTGGTCGGTCTGTAATTAGTATTGCAGTTTGAAATAACATTTTCATTGGTCTGTCATCTTCAAGTTTGAAAGAGCATTTTTAGGTGCATTCACACATCTCCATAATAGATGTTGTCCGTCCAACTTAAGTTTTAATAGCATTTTCACCCCATGTACACAGATTGAATAGGATGAAGGATATGTACATATCTTAGGAATATCTGTTATTGCTGAATCAATCAAATACATTCTTGTACATCAATAATTAAAACAAAATGATGCAAAAAATTGATACCTCTACGTCTGCAATGATGGATAATGAATAAGACAACAAAAGATTTACATATAAAAACATATCTGGTTATATGTTTGAATTAAAGATTTATTCACAGCTTGAAGTGTAATTTTATTTTGTCCCTTAATTCTATCTGATCAAAAATATGGGATTATGGAGACTTGTCATGCTATATGTAAAAATTGCAAACGAGAATTTTTTTTTATGGAAATCTCTCCAGACAAGGCATTAAATCACTTGATGTAAGGAGCTAACAAGAACAGAATATGATTATCGCAAAGACAGGATATGCCTATTGGCCTTAGTTTCTGCACCTCACCAGAGATTAACCGGCTCAAATTAATGTCCTTGACAAATAAAAGATGACTATAATTTTAGAAACCAGAACAATTTGTTGCTAATTGTCCCTTCTCTACTCTTTTCCCTCACGGTTTTTGAGTGTTCTTTAAAAAGACGCAGTATCTTATAAGTATGTGCTTCTGTGACAGATTTGAAATGGAGATAGCACAATTGTTTCTTCTAACATTAATGTTTACACAATGATCATGGAAAAAATGTTGATTGCTAAAATGACAAACCAACTTTTCTAGCATTGATATTAAATTACACATATCCTTAGGTATGACATTTAAAAACTCTGTACGATTTCACTTTATTTTACCCAAGTAAAATTGTACTGTGATATGACTAGTTATCTAATCAGTGTCCTGTATTTTTTTTTCGCTATGCACACATTCCAAGCTTCTTTTTTAAGAACAATATTTGGGGGAGATATTATTTAGGCAATTTTTAATTTTATTTTATTCTTTTTTTATTATTCTTTAAAGACTAATGCCTACATTACATTAATACTCACTGTTTATCCAGCAGAAGTTTGTTAACACTGACGTCTATGTGACCATTAATGAAAGGGTAGCATGATATGGGGGTCAGGTAATGTCGGGACATGGGTCCTGCTAGGTCAATATAAAGATAATGGTTTATCAATTTATAAATTGGGCCTATGATAAAAAATAAGTAGTTAGTGACCAATTACTGAAAAAAATAAATACTGAATAGTTTATCATGAATAATATCACAGTGATACTGAAAAGTTAACCATATTTTGTATGTACTGGTTTTCAAGCCTATTCCTATAAAGCTTTTTATATGGCAAGATGGTAAAAAGTGAAGAATTATTTAGATGGAAAAAACAAAACTTTGAGCATTTCTTAGATCCTAAACATAACCTCCATAGTTTGCTACAATTGACAGTGCTGAAGTTATTGTATAAAGGTATGGCTTTAATTTTTCAAATGTGTATGGATAAAAGGAACTTTTACAGTATGTTTTGAGTTTTTACAAAGAACTGTATAGTAGAACATGACAGCTAAGCAATAAAGCACATTGTCATATTTTAAGCCTTCCTACATAAGTCGGAGCAAATGAGAATTTGACTTTTGACATTCTAACAGGCATAGATGCTTATTCTTTTTCACTCAAAAGACAAATAATGTTTCCCATATAAACGAATAAGAATAATGGCTTTTTTGTTTCATGCCGTTTCAGAGAGTATGTTTAAACATTTACTAATGTATTTCTCTTGTAAAAAAAAAAACTTTTGAAAATATAATAAATAGAAAGAAAAGATATGATAAAAAAAACTGCTAATAATCAGCCAGTGCTTATACCAAAAGACTTTCGAATTGATTAGTCTAGAATTTTACAATTTTGCATAAAATCTACTTTGTTAAACACCTGTTCCGTGGGAATTATTAGGTTTCTGCTGATTATACATGTATTTCAATCTTCAGTTAACACTTTAACAATGCATACTTTGCACAATCATTTCAAGAGGCCGCACCTTTCAAAAGGGGGGGGGGTTATGAACTATCGGCTGAGGTGCTTTCATCTATGATAGAACGCCTACAGGAGCAACCAGATTATTTTTACACCTAATCCAGAGTGTTACTGTTTTGGAGAACTGGATCCTCCACATTAATCCGACAATGTGTCTAACTTTACCTTTATGGGAGGCAAGTCAATAAACTAAACACTTCAGTACCAAAGCATTATACTATACATTTCTTATGTGAAAAATATTCAGAAAATAAATTCAAATTGTAAATATATATTAGGTTCTATTTGAGGATATTTATGTTGCATAAATACTTTTTAATGGTTTAATGGGGAACATGTTCACAAGAAACACATTTTAATGCAAAATGAATTAAAATGTACCTTATTTTGTTTATTTGAAAAGAAAGCTCATATTTTGAGAGTATATGGCAGAATTTTAACTTTTAATTTGGGTTTTTACCCCGCCTAATAAACCGGTATCGTCCGGGCCTTTGGGTCTGGATTTATGCCGGTCTATTGAGGGTTGTCGGTCCTGTGCAGTTCTAGGAGGTGCACCCTCCCAGGCTTTGCCTCCCCTCTTTGGGGAGGAGTAAGTTTATTGCTTACTGTCTGAGGCACTCCTACCGGGGAATGCCGACGGGGCTGCCCAGGCAATTTTTAAACAGCCAGAGTGCTCAAATTCTCGAGCGCTGGTTCTTTCCCACTTTCCCGACCTTGTGTCACATCTTACCTTGTGGGAGGAAGATAAATAGAAGCATAAACAATAGAAAGAGAAAATGTAATACTACTGAATATAATATCAATATAGCACAAATGTAGTATGAGCTGTGACATCCTTTTTCTGATCTTCATCAATGCTCTTCTAAATCATATTTTGAGATCACTCATGCAGATAACACAATTATCCATATCAGTACTTCGAAGAGAATTGATGATCAAGATCTTTCTGATTCTTTCTCTTATGACCTGGAGAACATGGTGCAATGGGGAAAAAGTGTCTTGTTACTTTTAATACCTCTAAAACCAAGCTTATCTCTTTTCACCACCAATGCTCAGATCCACACTTTGCCCAAATTTAAATGAATGGCTCTCTCCTTAAGTAAGCCCCCTGCTTTGATAAACTCTTAGGACTGACCTTCACTCCAGACTTGAAATGGAAGACTTACATCAAATCCATTGCTAAGGTCACTGGAAAAATTGTTGGATCATTCTACTGCTCCAGAAAATACCTCACTCCTCATGCAGTCCTCTACCTGTATGAGAGCTGCCGCTAAGAACACTCTCTCCTGCCTTGACGAGTACAAAATCGACTTTGAAATTTAGTGGGAGATGATCCCTTCCCTACAGCCCCTTTCTCACAGAAGAGACGTTGCTAGTCTTCATCTACTTGTTATTTTCACAGTAGATGCTCGACTGAGTTTCAATCTATGCTCTCCTCCTGTAAAACATTTACAGCAAAAGCTTGTCTAGCTACAACCACTGTAAAGAATTTTCCTTTCTTCCTCGTTGTACTTAAAACTAAATGGAACTTCCATGAACAAAGTTTCTTTCCAAGAACTTCACATCAGTGAAATACAATACCATAGGGCTGCTTCCAAGCTGACTATAACATGGTCGTTTTCAAGTTCACGTAAATAAATTTTTTGTCGAACCGTCTGCCAAAATAATCAAATTCTGACTATTTCACCTATCATTTTGAAGCCTCTCAAGGTGTCGTTCATCGCCAACTGACAATCTCATTCACTCTTATCCTTGAGTGGCCTTCAAGCATTGATAAGCGGTGACACATTAGTCGACAACCCCCCCCCCCAAAAAAAAACACACACACAAAAAAAAAACACCTATACTACAGGTATAATGGTCTTAAACAATTGATTAACAGAATTATTTTGAAAATGTAAGTATTTACTCTACTATAGTTCTATTATGAATCTGAAACACTTTACAAAATGCAGGTCCCTGTTATAGAAAGTGAATTTCTTTTCTCTCTTAAAATTTTATCATTTTACTTAATCTCACATATTTTATTGTTCTGTAGAAAAAGAAAGCAGGATATGTTTTATCGAACGATAGAGTAACACACATTCTTGGTACATAGAGTAGAAAAATATCTAGTTTTGTTCAGTGCTTGTGAAATGCTTCTGAAATTACATCTGCTCGATTTTTCTAAATTGTATGCATTTACATTGATCCATTATTGAATATGAAATTTATTTATTTTTGGATACTGAATTCAATTCAACTCTTCCTATTGTAAAAGGTTTTTCTTAACTGCACTTTATTCAAATCTTTATTTCTTATTTCTGATCGTTACTATTGTAGCTAGTAAAGTTTGATAGATTTTCTGTTTTACCTACTCATCTATTTTTATATTTATCCTTATTCTTTGTCACGTTTATCTTTTTCTTTTCATTTCGACTATTAGAAAAACTTAGAGACTAAATCACTATACTGTGATTTAAAGTATTTACTATTTTAACACTTAACATTTCCCATACATATTAGCTGAGGAAACCCAATTTACAAATTTTTTGTTATGTTTTCTGGCCCAATATAAGTTCAATAGACTATGCATTCAGAAGATTGCTTATGGCACCTATAACAAGCAATTTCAGTTGGTCCCTGTTTTGAGTTGTGAAAGCTGGTGAATTTTTTACAAAGGGGATTGATCTGGTTCCGGCCAGTTGTCGTACCAGCTGAGGTTTGTCTTGGCATCATTCTGGCAACTTAGGGTCTGTCTTGAACCATGAAACCTTTCTTTTCCAGGATGATGTATGGTCCAGCTCGATCATAGGAAATGCACCTATCCAGGAATTACGTCCTCCTTTGAGAGAGAAGTATTGCTGGTTGCCCTACCGAGGAATGCCAATGGGTCCGTTTTCGGTTATTTTTGTATCTTTTCAGAGTGTTCCCTTGAGGGAGCTGATTTTCCCCCACATATAAACTGACTTGTCTAACATTGCTGCATTAGGAAGTGTGTAAATAGTGGTTCAAGTCTCAGTCAGATCCCATTTAATTTGCAACAGCTATTTATTTAATTTGTTGTCACAAAAGCGGTTCAACTTTCAGTCTGTCCCTGTCTTATTTGTGACAACTGCTGATTTTTTACTTAGCGATTCGTATCTCAGTAGGTTCAACATTTCATTTACAATAGCTGGTGATTTGATGACAAAACAATCGGCCCCTGTTTAATTTGCAACAACTGTATTATTTTGTTAAGTGGTTTGAGTTTCATTTGATTTGTGACAGCTGATAATTTTGTTACAAAGCATTTCAAGTGTCGGTTGTTTCTTGTTTTATTTGTGATGCCCATAACTTTACAAACTATTCCAGTGACTATGTTAAACTAATGGTAAAAGAGCAGAAGATGTTTTTCTACAGTGATATGATAAACCGTTTTTCTAAGTGCCTGGCTAACTAAAGCCAAACTTGTTGCAAACCTGTAAAAAATTGATCTCATGGATTTTCTGCCTCTATTTTTAGAAGGAGACACATTAGTACTTTACCTAGAAATGAGTATTGATGATCAGCAAGATGCAGATTTAATAGAGCATATGTTGAAAAAAATTCAAGGAGCCTGCAGATGCAAAGCTAACACAACTGACCAGAAAACCAATCAATATTTATGCCAACAATATCAGGAGGTTGATCGGACTGGCAAGCTTTTTTAGAAGAAGATTTGATCAAATCATGATTCAACATTTGGTAATGGATTTTAAAAGTGCATTTCAACAATTACTCAGATTAGACCCTGTGATTGTGAGTTAGTTAATATCCATAGCTAGAATACATCAGAACAAACTTAATATTGCAGCAAAGAAAAATTGACCAGCAAAGATGTTTAAAACGTTTAACAGACAGTGCTACAGATGTAACGGTCCTCATATAGTCGGGAAGTGTAAAGAAACACAAAATCTGTCAGTTTGTTATATTTGCATAGTGACTTGGCATTGGGCAAGATTTTGCTCACAGGGAAATGGACACGGAGGAGCTACTGCATTGGTGATTACCCCTTCAATTCCAGTGGCACACCACAGATCACTACCAACAATAGAATTATTGGTCTGAACGTGCCTCTATCGTATCAAAGTATGACAAAATGATACCGTTCTTTTCTTTCCTTTCTTCTCTATTGACACGCATATGAACAACGCGATGTTCACCACCAAACTAACACCGTCAATCAAAAAACCCTTCTTTTATTTACCCTTCTTCGCCGCTAACCGCACCTAATTTGCATAATGCAACCCTCTCATGATGCGGATATTGCTTCCCATAATTTAATGGACGTGAGTTTGTGCCTGCGTGTGACGACTGCTTCCTTCCTCGCCATCACTACATGGTTGAAAATGTAACTTTTTATTTAAAGGGCATCAATACACTGGTCACCTTAAAATGTGTTAACAGTTACAATAGCGGAAGTAGTATATTCACAAGCTGCTAAAATCAGATCTTCTCACCAAATTCTGTGAACTGTATTTTGGTGATGGAGGTGGCTTATATAGTCTTTGTTAGTAAGATTTGTTTTGTTTATATTGCAAATTATTTTGGTAGTGAATGACTTGGATTTTCAGTCACTCGTATATTTGGCAAAGAAGAAATAAAAATAAAAGCCAAGCGAAAAAATTGTAATCAGACATTCCTATGTGGTTCTTGATGTTTGCATAAACACCAGTTGACATACTGGATCAACATAACTACTTAGACAGGACGTTCCTTTGGAAAATCAAGTACTTCTCTTCAATAATGAATTGAAATTTGATCAGTATTAGCACTTTCATGAATGCCTTGAATTAGCACAAAAATGTTAAAAAGGCATAAGACCATAGTTTCCTAGTAAAAGCAAATTTTTAGTTCATCATATTTTACTATGGTTCCAGGATAAAATGGTAATTCCTAAAAACCACAGACCAGAAATACTTAGGACATTGTAGAACTGTGCAATTTTCAATGTTTGCAAAATACGAAAAGAGAATAAAATAATTGGTGTGGTGGCACACAATACCCAATAGAATTGGAGGAATTTGTAAAGAAGTGTACATTTTATAAATACGCAATCTAAAAGATGTAAAGGAAATGATGAAAACAAAGCCTCTTTCACAAGATCTATGGCAAAGAATTGGTACTGATATTTTTACTCACAGAGAACATCAATAAATTGTTGTCATGAACTATTTCTCAAGGTATCTAGAAAAAGCACAGATTGATCTTATCACTAGTGCTATCATCATAGGTACTTTCTTGAGAATTTATTTGCTCGATGGGGAATACTATAGGAAGATTTTAGCAATAATGGTGGACAATTCGAAAGTTACGCTTTCAAAGAATTTGCAAATATATATGCATTTATGCATATTACTCCCAGTTCACATTACACATGGGCAAATGGCGAAGCAGAAAGTGCAGTAAAATTGCAAATAAAATTCTGAGACAATAAGTTATTCCAGAGGCTAATGGTATGTAAATGTATGCCAATAACATAACTAATAATAGGAAGGAACATGAAGACTACATTACATGTTCATCCAAGCAAGATACAACCAAAATGGCCAGATCTTAAACAGATCAAAGAAAAGGGAAAATTGATGTAAAGCAAAATGGAAAAGATTCTTGCCACATTCCATAGAGCTATGATATATATATATATATATATATATATAAGAGAGATGGAGAGATTTCGATTAAAATTAGACTAAGAAAAATATTGAGATAACCATATCAACTGACACATTCAATATGAAAAAAAGAAAAAACAAGATGACACCGGAAGGAATAGAAACCATTTTATATCCAGGCTTATACAATAGACTTTTAAAAAGGAAATCAAGTATTGGACGCTATAAGGACTACACCAATGTTAGAATCGGGTCGTGTTTCCGACTATAAGCGAGTTCATAAAATCAAGCAATTGTTGCATGCAAAAACAGTAATAATTAACAAACAAAGGGAGGTAGTTCAAATAAGGTTTATTAAACGTATGTGTATGTGGGATGATGACGTGTGTGGTGTATGTATGTGTGTCGATAGAAAACAGTTCTTGAAAAGAGTATGTGAAGAAATGAGTTCGGTGTGGGAAAGTCCTTGAAAACCGTATACAAAGAAAATGAGTTGAGAACTCTTACCGTTGTTGAACACGTGTTGACGGAGCGCTGGTGTCTTAGCGTCATTCAGCGAGGCCAATTGAATAGAGAAAAAGGCCTTTTTCCGGTGTCCCTTGGTTATATATCCCCTAAGGGCAGATAACTCCTGGTCGCTTTCAGCGCCACCTAACGGTGAACAGCGACACCTACCGGCCGGTTAGTGCAGTTATGTTTTGAAAGGTGGGGATAACTGCTACAATATTATGAGTACAGAAAGAACTAGAAACAGACAAAAAATTAGTATAACAAGATATACAGAAAACTTATAATGTAATAGAAATAAAGAACATAGTTTATTGCCCCAATGACTTTATAATATGAAAAGAAATAAAACTTTTAGATTAATAGTTTAACTAAACTGTTTTAAATAAAAATAGTCAAATCAATAAAAGGAAAGAAACTTATTTAAACGTTTTTTAAAAAATCTTTTTAATCTTAAATTCTATGTTAGAATTTTCTTCATTATTTTGAAAATTAAAATGTCAGTATCTTTTAAATAATGGTTTAAATATAATTAAAAATAATTTAGCAATTCATATTGATAGAAAACAATATAATTTTTTGTATTAAGTATACTTGAAAAATATAGTTAAGATGATTTTTTTAGTTAAGTAAATACATTTTGTTCACTGTTGTTAGATGGTTAAGATGTCGGTATTGAATTTTGTAGCTCTGAGCAAAATTGAAGTTTAAATTATATCAATAAATGTAAAAACTCAAAACAAAATAAAATAGATAAAATTAAATTAACATTTATTGTTGTTTAACAAAACAATAAAATATATGTAAAATGAAAAAAGGAAAGCCAAAAACTATGTGATTTATGTATTCATCAACGTTTCGTCTTTATTGAAAGACTTCCTCAGGATGAAGAAAGCAATGTAGTAAAATCATACAGAATATTAATTTTGATTTGTCAGAAAGTGCCCAGACTTTGGCATGGTTGTTGACGTGAACAAGTAGAGAGTGAAAAACATGATTTTGGTTATAGCGTTATCAGCAGTGGCCTGTTTCCTTCAAAGGACGCGAGATGAATGGGATTGATGGCTTCGACTTATTAGTTTATGGCTATTTTAGCTATGAAGTTTTTCAGAGTCAAAATATGTCACAGCCGAGCTTGGCTGGCAGTAGATGTGGGGAAGGGGGGGGGGTGAAGTATGAATCTACCGTTTATTCTAAACTGGGAGCAGAAAGAGGAAAAAGAAAAGAGAAAGAAGAAAAGGAGGGGAAGAAAACAAATATAATAAGAAGTAGAGACGTGGAGATGTTTTAAACTGATTTGAAACGCAAAATATGATTGAAAATAAAAGTTTTGGCATAAAGAGAGAAGGGAGGTATTAGTTTAAATATTCACAATGGGTGTATTAATTTAATCCTATTTATTTTATTATTTCATAATTAATTAATAAGTTTCTTGTAATATGTGGGAATATGTATAAAAGCATTTTGGCATAAAGATATATATATATATATATATATATAATCACAGAATTTTAAGATATTTTATTTTTTATGATGAAAGTTTAAATTCAAAATAGGCTAAATTGGATATAATAAAAATTAGTATAGCATAAATCTACGTTTTTATAAATATTTTTACTCAGCAAACATTTTGTAAAAGTTCTTCCATTTATTCCGATTAAAAAATGTTAATGTGCAGTAAACATTAGAATATTAATTTCAGCATCATAATTAATTTCTTAACTTTTGAAAAAATATTTTTTTACATTAAAACTATAAAATATTCGAACCCATATTGACAGTGATAATGATGATTATTTATTCTTTTTTTATTTTGAATTTTTGGAATGAATTGGAATTTGAAAAACTTCTTTTTAAAATGAATTGAAGAATATTATTCCTGGTAAAAAAATAATATTTTTAATGAGTTTAAAACGTATATTATTAAATGTCTTCATTTAAAATAATAAAGAATTATATTTGTTCTATCTTTGAAATCACTAGATAGTCAGTATTTTGACTTTAATTTGTATTGATCTCTATTGTCTGATTCTATGTAGTTTAAAAAATTATATTTAGTTAAAATATATTTGAAATATGTTTTCTAAATATAAATTTCATTATGGCGTGATTTGTTATAAGTCTTGGTCAAAATAACTGAGGATTGAAATATTTTCCTTTTTGTATGAACTGAAAACGCTTATGCTTTCCAATATTATTTTATTAATGCAGTAAAATTATTTTTATTCCTCCATTTGTGCATATTGTTAAAACATTTTGATGCAAAGTTCTGAAGATGTTTTCTTTTTGTTTTGTTGAAATTTTCCTCCCAACTTTCTTTTCTTACTACATGTAAAAATTTCTGAGGAACTTAGTGGCTTCTTCTTTCACTTCATTTTTTTTTTTTTGTCGAAAATATAATTTGTTTCCTCAGCTTCAAAATACATACTTGAAGTATTTTTGTATGAATAACTCTTGTTCAAATGTGTGTCTGATTTCACTTTATTAGTATTCAAAACCAAATTCTGTGCTCACTATTATTCATTATAAATGATATTTCAAGTTGAATTCGAATTCACCTAAAGTATTGAACACATGATGTGTCATCCTATTTAGATCTTTCTAAGCACCCGGAAGAGCATCAGTTTACCTCTTTTTCTCTGAAGAATACTTAACTTCCTTCCTTACTTACTGACTGCATCAGATAACAAAAAATAGTCTGCTTCTACAGCTACCGAATAGCAAAGAAAACAGGACATTATTTCTATGGCTTCTGCGACGCATAATTTGAAAGATACTAGAAAATATTCAGTTTCAATCTGAGACTTTAACATTTATTTGAGAACTTTTACTTTCGTCTAGAGCATTTTCATCTTCAACATTTTTATCCTAAAAATATATTTTTGCATATAAGAGAATATGTAAAATTTGTATTTTGCTTCAATTTTGTCAAACAAAGTATTTCTGCAAACTTTGCATTTTACCCTTTGTGTGAAAATGTAATTTTGTCTTTTGTATTAATGTTTTAAATTTTTATTTTATAAAAGAATTTTCTCTTATAATTTTATCTCACTGAAGCTACCATACATTGATTTATTGGATTTCTATTCTTTCCAACATTCTATCAATAATAAGATTCATGATGATGATTATTATTCATTTTTAGCTGTAAATTATTCTGTTTAAGATTTGTAACAGTTTTGAAGTGTTTAAATAAAATTTCTCATCTGATGATGCACATAATGTTTACCTTTTTCTTGATTAATATTTTGCTGCCAAGAATAACCGTCATTCTGACTTTAAAAATTTCTTTCATTCTAGCCCAAATGAAATATAGTGTTTTATAAAATGGAAATATTGTCTTGTTATTTATATTATGAGCTTTGTACTGATAATGCGTGCATCACTAAAAAAAATTGAATGTTTCATAAAACAAATAAATTTGATACTCTCCACATCATTTATACATCTACTAGAACTCTGAGAATTATCTTACGCAACAATTTTTCTGTACATTAATGTCTTAGATGATGGGAGGTAGAGCAAATGACCTAGATAAAATTTACATCAATACTGTAATCTACTTATGACAAGATAACTGTGTTTCTCCATGTGTGACTGTATGCCCATCAGCATTTGAAATTCGTAAAACTAGTTTTACATTAACCGACACTGATTACTGGATAAAACCAGTGTTGCTATTTTGAACTTGTTGCAAGTGAGGCCGCATACTTTTTTTTTAATAATCTGTATATCAATTTGTTATTGATGATTATTGTAGATTCATGGCCATGGATATACTTGTGAAATTTCTAGTCCTTCAGAGTCAATCTCTGCACACTATATTTATTATTCCTATGGAAGCAAAATTGATTGTTTTCTAAGTTCCATCTAACAGGATTTGTGACAATAACGTGCCACTGCTAACCTGAAAAGCATCAAAAGTCTCATTAAGGTTACACTTCGGGTTGTAATATACTAGTGTTTTGGCAAATGTTTTGAGATTCTTTTAGGTATGTTCAAAATTTATGACAGAAACAGATGCACACTAAAACTGAATATTTTATGAGAGATTCAAAACCATGTATTTAAACTTATTTTAATTCTCATTTAATTTTAAAATGATTTTAGTAAAAAACACATTTTGATAGTCAACTGAAATATAATTAAAAACAAACTATTATCTTTAGCTTGAAATATAATGAAAAAGAATATCCCAAATGAAGCTATAAAATACATGTTATATTTTACTGACCAAATAAGATTAACTGTAATGATATCCAATTCACCTATGTTAAGCAAGAATGGATATTAGTTAAAAAGAAAAGAAAAAACATTTTTTTTATATATGTTATAGACTGGCTATGACATGTTACACAAGGAAAAACGTTGTTGCCATTATCATTATCATCTTTGGTTTAACGTTCGTTTTACACGTTGGTATATGTTGGCCGGCTTTTAGAAATTGACTTCCAAACTAACCTATCTCTGACTAAGTCTTTATTTATCCCTCTTTCTCTCAAGTTCATTCTTATCACTTGCTTCCATGTTTTCTTTGGCCTTTCCATGTGAACTGACCCTGCTACCTCAACTGTTCTACATCTACATCTACTAACCCAAGAACTCTCGTCCATTCTTTCAATGTAGACAGACCATCAGTCTCCTGTTCTGCACACATCTCCCAAAACTGTCAAGATTTAATTTTCCTCTGAGGTCATCAGATTTTAGTCTGTTTTAAGACTCACATTACACATCCATCGTATAATTCGCATATAATTTATCGCCATACAATGAATGTGTTCAACCCTCACTGACCAGATTTCACTTCCATACATCATCATAGTGTACACATGCCTGATAGACTCTCCCCTTGGTCGACAGTGGTAATGCTCTGCTGGTTAGTAATGACAGAAGTTCCCTGAAATTATTCTATTCACTCCTAGTACCTTCTCCGCCCTGTGCTCCAATGATATCATCAAGGTAACAAAACTTCTGAACAACCTCAATAGCTGTGCAATCCAAATATACTTCCTCCACATCTGGGTTATCCGTTCGATTGTCTTACACTTCTTGCATACAAATCGGTTATCAACTCTCAACCTACCTGTAATTTCACTGCACGTTTTGTGTACCCAATGTTTACCCATCAGCATCTGAAATTTGTAAAACCAGTTTTTTACAAGCATGGACAAATAATTGCCTGGATTCAAATGGGAATAAAAAATAGTTTGAAAAAATTGGTTATCTGTTCCCGAAATTCTGCTTTGGGTCTCAGAGAAGATATCAATAAACATACCACTCTGATGGAACAACAGTGACACAAGCGATTGTATAAAAATATATAGTTTATTGAATGGAGATATTAATAAAATAGGTACAATAAAACAAGA
The DNA here is from genome assembly GCA_963556195.1 of Sepiola atlantica. Taxonomy (NCBI): domain Eukaryota; kingdom Metazoa; phylum Mollusca; class Cephalopoda; order Sepiida; family Sepiolidae; genus Sepiola; species Sepiola atlantica. The sequence goes on along the minus strand of OY744525.1, from coordinate 71,725,300 downwards.
GAGGAGTGCTAATCATTTATAAGTAAAAAAACTCGGTACTACTCCAGAGTTTGCGGCCAATTTCCGTGACTGCTCGGCCGCATCGATCCGACAGTTCGCGGAAGCGTCCGAGACCTGCCGAGTCGAAAACGAGGCTGTCGAGACGAAAACGCGGCTGTATAAACAAAACCGAAAAATCGTGCAAAAAAAATTAAAGGTTGGCAGACGACAATATAAGACGATGAATATACGGAAAGAAAACGAAATGCATATATTTTTATAAAAAAAATGAAAGAAATGAACAAACCTATAGCTGAAGAACTATAGATAAACTTCTTTTTTTTATTGTTTTCGTGGGCAAAATGAAACATTTTATGTTTTTTTTAATGTGTTTCGTGTTACGTAAAGCAAAGAAGTCAATTTTACAATTAGGCAAGTTCTTTTTTTATATATTTTTTTTTTGGGGGGGGATTACGTATATTTTCTCGTAGATGTTCAGGGTTTACTGCTACTTTTGCTGCCGCTTGTTTTGTTAGGCTGAGTGAAAGACTGTTATACGCCCTCCAGCAATCGGATACTACCGTCGTCCCAGGTACTGCTTGATTATTAGGAGGAGGGTTTCGGCATTCCTGTAAGGCACTGTCACCAGGAAACCCCTCCTCCTCTGCAGGGTCGTATCCCCCCCGAAGACCCAGAGTGGCTGGAGAACACGGCCAGTATCGTTTTGTTTCTTTCTTTCCGGCGGTTGAATAGAGACTCGTCTATTTCCACCGTATGCCCTGGGCCTCCAAGTCGCCGAGGGTTGCGCAACAGACATTTTTTTTTGTCCAGTTTTGTTTACAGCCTCGTTTTCGAGTCGGCAGGTCTCGGACGCTTCCGTGAGCTGTCAGATCACTGCTGCCGAGCAGTCACGGAAATTAGGCGCAAACCCTGGAGTAGTACCAAAAACTCAGCCAATTGCCTCATGTTGCATTTTCTCAAAATGGTACTATATAAAAGATATATATGCATGGGAGGTAATCTCTATGTTAATAAAATTGTGTGACCACTTCTCATGTGTCTGGGTGTATCATTATTTTTTATTTACTATTGGTCAAATATTTATTGAAATCAAAAATGCAATAGTGAAAAGTACTAAAACAAACTTGAAAAAAATCCTATTAAAAACATATAACGACAAAATCAAATCCACCAGAATACATTTCAGTTTTTTTTATAAATGAGTCAGTGATTTTAATCTTTTGTTAATAGTTAAAAAAATTAATTACTTCGTGACTCTTCGAAATTAGAAAGAAATTAGTAAACATTTAAACTGTTGCAGAGAAAGTATTTCTGCCTTTAATATTCTTAGCTATATACACACAAGAAACTGTTTGCATATCCTGTCAAAAAAAAACAACAAAAAAAACAGAAAAGAAAAATAAAACTACTAAGTCTTAAGATAAACAAGATTCTGAACCTATTGTTTAAATGCTAAGTGGACTGATCTTCGTGATGGCAGCTGCTTGTGTTTGTATCAGTTGGACTCTGCTGCATGATATGGAGAAACATCATCGGTTTCTGTGATTGCTTAGAATTTTGTGAGACATGATTTAGATGACTAGTCAGAAGGGACTTCACATGAAAAAATCCTTTTTTTCTCTCCAACTGATCTTATTCTTCAAGCAACAGCTTAAGCTCAAGATCACAGAGAACAAAACTCCTTGAAATTTTGTAAAAGGTGGATGTTTGTTTTGTGACTATCTCATTAGAATGCTGCTAATATATAGTGCCATTTAAATGTCATCTAAGCAATAAGGTTTTTGATTCTCTGACCATGACTATTCTGTAACAGTATGAAAGGAACTACTATACTATACACATTGATATGTATAAACCATGTGGCATAAATATAACAATAAAGCTATGGTGCTACAGCTGTAACTGTTAACGATTATTGTAAATACATTAATAGAAATACCTTACAACATAATATTGTCATTCTCATAATTAATACATCAAACACAAACATCACAACTTTACATTTTGTTAATCCATTTATTTTTATTCTCATTAACTTTTTATATATTATCATTGGCCTGAATTCATTTTTATCCATTATTTTATTTCATAATGTACTTGTTCACAACTCCTGTTAGGTGACAGCTCAATATTCCTGCTGTGCTACTCCATTTTTTGGGGGGGTCTTTTGTTCATGGATGACTGTGTTGAAGTATGTATGCTTTAATTTGTTAAGAGCCGCATTTCCTTTTCATCTAGTAAATCTTGTTTTTTTTGTTGCAATAATTAAACTGTATGAAGCTTTTTACTAATGACTTATGTTATAACATTGTACATATTTGTTGGAATTTTATAAAAAATACTGTGTCTAATTAATCTATACATTAATAGCTGTAATCTATAAATCTAATGAGCATGGCAGGTAGTCTTTTTCTTCAGCTTGCAGTCTGTATCTATTTATATTTATGACCGTCTTCCACTCAAATTTTGGTAGTTATTTCGTATTAAATCATAGAATTTCTATTGGTTCTTTAAATACTCGACTTATTTCAGGCATGTCGGGGATACATTCCTGACAAATAATCAGAGTGCTCACCTCTCAAGCGCTGGCTTTTCAAACCCCACTTTCTCGACCCGATCTTGGGTCACATCTTACTTGTGGGAGTAAGATAAAACTGGCCTTGTGCCTAACTCCGCGAGGAGTAAATAAACATTGTTGCTGTCAGGCTGAGGTGTGGTTCTGTTGAGTCTTGGGAGATCCACCCTCCCAGACTTTACCTTATATTTGTGAAGGGGTTAGTTTATCATTAATCACCGGAGGCCATCCTACCGGGGAATGCCGACAGGGCGGCTAAGACATTTTTTGTTGGCCAAAATGCGCTAATCCTAGTGCACTGGCTTTTCAACTTAACACCTGACCTTGTATTTAACCTCCTGGAGAGGTAAATGAAGTAAATCTGAAAGTAAATTATATTTACTCTTTGAAAAGATTAACTGGGTAAAAAAAAAATCAATACCGTTTTCTTATTTATATTATTTTAAGTGTAAAAAATAATTTTTCTTCAATCCTCAATGCTCGTTATGTGTATATTTACTTGATATAGAAACAAGATAAATTTATTAATCTATTTACATTGAAACAAACACAAATAGTAAAATAAGTACATGAAAATAATAAAATTACAATTTATTCTCTTTAGAATTTCCATGAGCTCTACTGATGTAAATAGATTTTTCAAAATCATTCACATATGGGTTCAAATAAAATCTTCATTGCTAAGTGATCTTGTAGAGAAATCAACATACGTTAAATAAATTATAACACAATCTCTACAAATTAAAATATATACATTTATTCACAAAGATCAGAAGATAATAGTTTAGAGGATTTAAAAGTTCGTATGATGGTAGAGTTGAGTCCAGAATATTTTGGTTGAAATGAACGCAGTTGTGTGAGTATGAACAGTTCAGCTTGTGTTTATTCTTCTCCCACAAGTTGTTGCAAGTAGTGATTATTTGATGTGAAAAGTGTGTGTGTTCAAATTGCTGGATATCATTGTATATTATTGTGATGACGAGTTACTGAATACTGTACTGAAGAAAATATATGTCTATTTATTTTATAAGTATCAGAAAGGCTCTCAATGGCTTGGTGCCGAATATTTATTTTTGTTTTGTTAACTTTTCTTAGTGGCTGTACAATCTTTTCGTGATTGTGTGTTGGATGCTCAGTATCAATTGATTTTATTTAATGATATAAAATTATTGAATGAATGGATCCATAATTGTTACTAAATTAACATTCAGTATCGTGATGACCAGCCTCACTCATTATTCTAAGCCATGTACCACATTTTGTGTATTTTTAACCTAATAAATTACAACGTTTTTTACTTTGAAAGTTTTCACATTTCTAATGAGAAATATAAAACAAAAGGAAGAAAGGAAAAGAACAAACAGTATAGATTGGCGTGAACCGGGTGTGAGGGGGCGATAGATGATTGTTTAACTTACTTTTCTCTTCACTTTTTCTTCCTCATGTCTCTTTTCCCTCCTTACATAATGATAACTTGAAGTGATTATTTATATGATAAAAATACAACCAGAAACACATTCATTTATTCTATATACTAGCTGTCCCTATCTGGCGTTACCTGGTTGTTATCTGTGTCCCTGTGTCTGTTGTTATTCAAAGTAAGCTTACCTTTACAGTAGAAATATTTATTTTAAGAAAAGTTATTTTATTTATTTAAAATTAAATCGCTTAATTACTGTAGATTTTTTTTTGTGTGTAAGTAATAAGACTAAAGGTCTATGAAACGGTCTTCTGTCTGTACCAGAAGAAAATGTTCTGTGGGCCGAAAGAGCATTTATATTTCTTTTCCTTCTCTTTTTCTTCATCTCTCTTTAAAATTTGTCTAACATAGAAGGAAGAAGATTTTTTAAAAGGCAGTAAGATGATTAAATAATCGTAAGTTTAGATAAGATAAATTAGCAAGAGACACCATTCCAATGAAGAAAACAGCAAGCACCGAAACCAGAGACAAAAACACAAGAAAACATAAGTGGGAATAAAAACAGCTACATGGACGTTTCATAAAAATGACCAGAGAAGAGACCAACCAATATTCCTGGACATGGCTAAGAAAAGGACACCTGCACAGAGAAACGGAATCTCTACTGACAGCTGCACAGAACAACTACATTAAAACTAAAATAGATAAAACCCAGGCAAACAGTAAATGCAGATTGTGTGGACAAAGAGACGAAACAGTAAATCACACTAACTAGCCCCCAAAAATACAAGAACAGACACAACTGTGTGGGGAAAGCAGTACACTGGGAACTAGGCAAACGACTGCATTTACAACACTTAGACAAATGGTACAAACATAAACCAGAGACAGTACTGGAAAATGACAATCACAAAATCCTCTGGGACATGGATGTGCAAACAGATAAACTCGTACAAGCAAGGAGACCGGATGTCATAATAGTCAACAAGAAGGAAATTCCAGAAATTGATAACCCTCATCGTAAAGAGTTGAGTTTGTAGTAAAGTTCTTTGCAAATTCCTAATTCACTGGCCAGGCAAAAGCAAAAATAGATTTGGCAGGTACAATGCTATATAGGTCTGATGTCTAGAATCCGACCGACTTTTGTTTATATGTTAGATTAATTATGGAAATAAAACGTTTGACCATACGAAGCTTTCACAACATAAAAACTATCCAGTGGTTTGATTAAAGATTTTGCTTTTAAATGTTATAATGTGCTGTAATTATCCACCTCTAAGTTATTATAATTCATGAAATGATTAATAAAAATACAGAAAAATGTATCGAATTTGATATCTTGATGTTTGCACAGATGTATGCATATGTCACAGTTTAAAGCAGGTTGTAGAATGTAATGTTAGCTCTGTTATTAACACCAATAGATTCAATGTAAAATTGTAAGTTTAACTATTCAGTACTAATATTTGAAAGAAAAGAAAAATACTATGTTTTTTTTTTTCATACAGTATCTATTTTATAGATGTGTTAGTATTAATAACACAAAACCATCTGAAAAGAAAGTAAAGTGAGTTCTCTGATTAGGTAACCTAATTACATTTCAGTTAAAATAAAAGAATTCTGCTTTTTCTTTCTTATTTGCATAAAGCTTAAATGGATGAACAAACATCTTCACAAACTTTGTTCAAAAAGATTGATTTTTTTTATTGCATTGTGACTGCTATTGTATAAACTGAGATTTTTTTATTGTAGTTTTTTCTTTATTAATTCTAACTTGAATGATATAAATACAAAAAAATATATTGTTTTTTAATGAAAACTAAGAATGTGACTTAAATATTGAATTAAATATGTGTATGTTTATACAGAATGTAGGAGATAACTAACATATTCTAAAAATCTTAAACAATGAGAAAAAAAATCACCTGATTTTTATGAGTTGTTTTAACATAAGAAAAACATTCTACTAAATTTTATTTTATATGTAATTTTCTGCTTGCATATATTGAAAGTTTTCCATGTTTTAAACAAACTATGAAGTGTGAATACTTTACAGCAATATAAGATTCTATTATTTATCGGTTAAATGAAAGTAACTATTTTTAATTGTTCCAAATAGCAATTTTTGCAAATCTATTATTATACTAAAATTGAGTTAATCAACGTTTGTTTCTCTAAATCTTTTTTTTATATATATTTTAATCACTCAAAATACGTGCTAAATTTTTCCTCAGTTTCGGGATTGAGTTATGTTTAAAAAAACTTCCATTTAAATTGTTCAAATTAGGCTCAATTTGCAATCAATTCACCAAGAGTTTCTATCTCTCACTCTCACACACTGTATTTTGTTTCCCCTTGCTTTTATTTATACACTATCTATCACTCTTGCTTCCACCACTCTCTTTCTCTCTGTTTATTAACATGTAATAAAAAAAGGAAATGATAAAAATGTTCGAATAGTTCATTATAAATTAAAGGGAATCTCAAATAATATACTATTAGAAGTAGTTATATTATTTAATCCAGAGCTAGAGAAAGAGGTAGAGATGGCATAAACAGAAAGAGACTAATTTCTGATTTTGTCTTGTTATTTGTTTATATTCAACTAGTTTTAGAAACTCACTTTTTCTTAATTCAAACAATCTAATCCGAGCTCACATGTAAAAGACTAATTAGAAACGAGAATTGACAAAACTATATATGATTAATTTATAAAAACAACATGATACTCCATCATAATCAAGCTACACAGTATGCTTCTTTAGTTACCAGGCCAACATTTAAAAAAATCTGGTTGTTCATTTATCCACCATGTTTATCTTCAGATTACTATTTATTTAAATCTTTATTGAATTCTTTTAAGAAAAATTCTATTCCATGAAAAACTACAAAGGGTACCCAAATTAGTTATTTGTTGAAAAATATAACTACTTCAAGGTAGATAGAATAATGCATTTACCTGCAAATATAGAACATGAGAAAATTATATATAGTTCCATAAATTTAACCCTGAAAATTTTTTTTTTTTAATTTGATTTAATAAATTTTTAGTTAAGCCAGTACAGTGATCTAACTAAGAAGACTATATTATTTTCCTGCATAAAATCCTAATCTATGTCATTTTTCCCATTGATGGCACATACTGTTCTTATATGTTTTAATAAAATAGTTTTTGCTTTAACCACCACTCTATAATCGCCTGATATTAAAAATAAAAACATGGAAAGAAAATGGACTGTGGGTGCACTTTCGGCTGCCTGAAAAAAAACTCTTGCTTCTCCTACTTTGCCTCGCAGTCCTCATTTTTTATGAGCTATGTTTCTGACAAAGGGGGAAGGGAACGCTGTCCCCTAGGCTGGCAGTCTAGTGTGAGTAGTAGCTGGAGATGACTTGAGTAGTTCTCTTTCTCTTCTTGTTACCATGTCACTAATAAGCGTGCTGGAGGTAAACGTCTTACCTGAACTGACGTTATCCACCTCATACTCCAAGGTTCAGGTCCTTGGAGTATCTTAGTAAGCTGTCCTATCAGCAGGTTCATAATACCGGGCCGCTCTATTGCCATTTGGTAAATGGAATCTGGACCATGCAGTAGTTTCTGGGTGGGCCTCTCAATGCCATATTAGTGGGAACTGCTACAGCTTTTCTTTCTTCAATAGTTTACAAAGATACTCTTTATTTTTACTCGTTCTCTCTGTATTCTGCTCTAAACTCCTTCCACAATTCCTTCTATCCTATCATGAGAAGTCTTAAAACAAAACATAAACAAAACCCCTAACTCCAACTTCTAATGGAGATCCCTGCTATCAGATCTCCTTTTCCAACATTAGGGGTCTAAGTTTCAACCTTCTAGAGATTAAAATCTATTTATAGGAGTTCAAACCTGACCTGTTGTTTCTATGCGAAACTGGCATGGGCCCGACAGTGTCTATAGATGATTTCAGGATTGCAGGATACTCCAGCTTGACCACTAAACTCGATTCCACAGATCACCATGGTCATGGAATCTGTGCTTACATCAAGGGCAGTTTTCCATGTGGAAGACCATAATTTGCCCTACATGTGTTTCCGTGTTGCAATTATACACAGCACCGTTTTTATCTTTGCCCTCTATCGTCCCCTCACCAAAGGAGTTACTGCCATTGAGAAAATCTCTGACAAAATTGATAAGATCCTGACTGTTCACCTTTTTTCTAGCATCCATGTCCTTGTTAACTTTAATGTTCACAATGTTGAATGACTAGTCCACTCAAACAAGATTGACGATGAAAGGAGGTTTTGTCACAACTTCTCCCTTGCATATAGGTTTACTCAAATTCCAAATTATTGACCAGCCAACATGCGTACCTGATGCTGATAGACATTTCGCAAACCTTCTTGATCTTTTTTTGACAAATTGCCCTGAACAGTGCACATCATACTGTGCTGTCTTCTCTGGGTTCCACCGACCACTCAGCTATCTCAATTAAGATCAAAATGAAGTTCCGCAAGTTCCCTGATATTCCTTTCCATTTCAAAGTTTATCGATATTTAAAAGTCGATTGGAACAGCATATATCTGAAATCCCTCTTAAATCCATGTGGAAAAAAAGAATGTGCCTTGCATCGCATCTTAAATGGAAAGTGATTTACCGCTGGTATTGAGAGCTTTATACCCTCTAAAACATTCCAACAGAGACCGAAGAGCCAACCATGGTATACCCCTGAATGCACTGCTGCTATTGCCTACAAAAAACACTATTTCAATTGCTTTCAATGAAATACGTGCCCTGAAACCAAAGCCTCCTTTAATACTATCCAAAACAACTGCAAAAGGGTTGTTGAAAATGCTAAAGAGTCCTATGCCCAATCAGTTAAGTCTAAACTTGCCGATTATATGCTTGGCTACTATGAGTTTTGGAGAATAACAAACCAGATCCTGAACAGATGCAAGTCATCTATCCCAACCATCATTAATGGAGCAGAGTTGATATCCTCAGCATCTGATAAAGCCAAAATTTTTGCAAAGAACTTTGAAGTAAATTCCACCTTTTGCAACCAGGGCCACCTATCTGCAGACTTCCCCACATGACCGATAAAACTCTATGCAACATCTGAATAACTGTCTGTGATGTCGCCAAATTCATTAAGAACCTCTATGCCAACAAGGGAACTGATCCTGACAACATACCGCTCATAGTACTCAAGAAACTGCAACCTGAAATAGCTCCTATTCTTACTAAGCTGTTCAATCGTTGCTTAAAGGAGAAATGCTTTTCATCACCTTGGAAGACTTTGTTGGTCTGCCCGGTATTCAAAAATAGTAGAAATCGATCCTCTGCAGCCCAGTACAGACCGATCAGTCTCCTCTGCATCATGAGTAAGTTGCTTGAATCTGTAATAAATTGAGTAGTTATCAACCACCTCAACGAAAACAATCTTCTTAGTGACAAGCAATATGGATTTCATCCTGCAAGATCTACAGCTGACGTGCTAACTGATATGGCACAGGATCAGTGAATCTATCGACGAAGTCTTTGTTTCTAGTGTGATAGCTCTTGATATATCAAAGGCCTTCAATGGGGTCTAGCACAAAGGTTTGCTCTATATGCTTGTTAGCTATGGAATATTTGGAAATGTCCCCTCAGCCATCAAATCCTTTCTCTCCGATAGGACTATAAAGGTAATTGTTGACGGGAAAAAGTCTGAATTACATAAGATCAATGCTGGCATGCTCCAAGAGTCCATTTTTGGTCCAAACCTCTTTCTGATCTTCATAAACGATCTTCCAAATCATATTCTAAGATCATTCATTGACATCTATGCAGACGACACAACTATTTATGGAAACACTTCAAAGAGCATTGATAATCAAGATCTTTCTGACTTACTCTCTTCTAACTTGGAGCATGTGGTGCAATAGAGGATGAAAGTGGCTTGTTATTACATTTAGTGCTCTAAAACCAAGCTCCTCTCTTTTCACCACCAACGCTCGGATCCTCACTTATCCCCAGTAGAAATCAACGGTTCTCTCCTCGAAATAAGCTCCTTTGATAATCTTCTCAGACAGACCTGAAATGGAAAACTTTCATCAAATCTGTTGTTATGGTTGCTGGTAAAATGGTGGGATCATTCTACCCCTCCAGAAAGTACCTCACCTTCTGATGCAATCCTCTACTTGTATAATAGCCAGATACGTCCTAAGGTGGAGTACTGCTGTCATATCTGGGGAGGTGCTATGCACTCTTTCCTGTCTTGACAGAGTACAAAGTCGACTCCGCAATCTAGTGGGGGATGCTCTCTTCTTGTCCCTACACACAGAAGCGAGCCTCTCTCTACTGTGCGGTTATGTTCATGGTAGGTGCTCAACCGAGCTCCAACACCTGGTACCCCCCCTCCTCAGTAAAACATTTATGGCAAGAACTCGTCTTACCTCAACCAAAACGGGGAACTTTCTTTTCTCTCTCTCTCTCCTTACTAAAAACTAAAAAAACTTCCATGAAAAAAGTTTATTTCCTAGAACGTCCTGCTTGTGGAACAGGATATTACGAGCCTGCTTCCCAACCACCTGCAGCATGGTCGTCTTCAAGTCAAATGTGAACAAACGCTTGATGAGCCGTCCCTTTGGATAATTCAATTCCTCTTAAGTAATCTTCTCCCCATCCTACCTATTGTTTCTGACCCTCTCGTAGAGGCGATCATCGTCCAACTTACAATCTTTAACCCTTATCCTCCGGGCCTTGACAAGTGGTGACCCCTTAGTAAAAAATCAAAAAAACTTTAACTGATATTTTTAGTTTTTTTAATAAAAAGTTTCACACTAATGGGATTAATCTTCAATCCTACAAAAATATTTAACGCATTGAGTCATTTTTTCAACTGTAATATCTATATAAATCTGTAATATATAATTTTAGTTTAAACTACTTTTTAAAAAGGTAATATGCATCTATTATATAATTCTGCATTAGATATCTTTTTAAATAAGTCATAAAAACCTTTTGAATTTCAAACAAATAATAACTTTGGTTAACTTTTTAATTTAATAGAGCCATTTATGATTTTGAATTTAAATTGTAAGAACGTTTTCAAAATTGAGGATTTAAAAATTTTAATTCTAATTTACTTCATTTTGTTCCCAGCTCAAGAGGACCCTTCCTTGGGCTAACACTTGATTTCTTTATGAGATATATAGATATTCGAGTGTTTAAGGTTCTTCTCTATTTCTCAAGCTTTGTGTAAGTAAAGCAATGAAGAATAATGATTTTACTTCCCCCAATGGACCAATTAACTATGTTATAGTTTATTTTTCTTGTGCTTTTCGATTAGTTTTGCTGGATTCCAGGACTAGAATTCATCTTGTCTGGTGGCATATCCAGGTAGTTTTGGAAATTCTTTTTCATGATCCCGGCTTATCTTATGATTACTGGAGATCTTAAGATTTCTTTTCATGTCATACATAAGACCTTGTTATTTCGTGGTCGTCTTCCTCTCAGCTCTGTTTACTCCAGCATAATTAGGGACACTGACTTTAACTAAGGTTGCTACTTTCTCCCTGTTGTCCCATATCACTATGTCAGGTTTAATAGCTCTATTTACAAAATACAGTCATTTGTCTTCTGTCCAATCAAATTGAATTTATAAATTGACCTTATTATTTAGTAAATATATATTGAAATCATTAAGATGATATCTGTCAACTCATTATTTTTCTCAATTGTTATTGATCCGACTGGGAGTCAAATAAATCAGATATTACATCCAGGTTACTATAGCAAGACAGAGCTGCCACTTGTATAAGTGGCAAAATGATATTTGGTGGCTACAGCAAAACAAGGATGCCACCTAGATAAGTGGAAGCATTATGTCCGGTTGCTGCAGAAAAAATAAAGAGGTCACTTGTATAAAGCTAAAAGAAATACATTGGTTTTTTAAATAAACAATATACAGTTAGAGGGAGGCATGGCTTCAGGAAGTTGCGTAGGCAACATGCTAGAAAAGGCATGACTACATTGGGTGCATAGGTAACATATTGGAGAGAGTGTGACAGTTTGAAGATGCATGGTGTCGAAACATGTTGAGTTTTATTTTTGTTCAAGCAGAAAGCGACTGACTAGAGAACCATAGGTTTTGTCTAATTTCAATTCCTGTTTGCATACTCCAAACCCCTACAACTCTCAGTCACTTTACTTATTTGTCACAACTTGAACGATAAAGATATACAATTATACAAATGTTTGTTGTCCTTCTTTTAAGCATGACACATTTCAGTTATTTTTCCTTTTGCTATAAGTTTTTGTTTTCTTTAAAATATAAAAAACTAAAGACTATATCTTACTTTCTTGCTTAAAACAGCATTCACTCATAGTGGTTTGAGTCGGATCAATCTATCCTTGCCACTGCACCCCTCATGAAGGCCGACCAAGCTTAACGATTTGAAGTCAATGATTGTGTGATATCTAGCCACTCGCTGTTCCAACAGCAAACTATGTAAATACGGGGGCTCAGGTTGGTTTCCAGGTCAGCTTTAACTGTTATCAACTAGGTTTTTCTTTGTCTACCACATCGCTTTTATCAACCCTGTAAGGGAGCTGGGGCAATTGGTCTTCTGGTTCATGGTGAAGAGCATGAACCAGCTAGCGTAGATGTTTCATGAGGATGATTTGTCGAAGAGAGTTAATTTTGCGGTGAAAACATAATGTGTTTTTCGAGAGGAAGTGATGCCATTGGACATGGAAGATGCAATGCAAGCAGTGATGATTCAAAGTTTTCAATCGCTTAACGTCTTCCACTCTCATTGGCCAGGAATCACTGCCATAAAGGAGGATCGTTCACACCAATGCTTGGTAGATCCTTACTTCAAATCTTGTCAATTTGCGCTTTGATGTCAGCTCCACCTTGACCTGTAGCTGTGATAATGGCACCAAGATATTTGAAACTACTAAACCTCTTCAAGAACATGATCATGTAGTATGTATTCCCAACAGAGAAAACACCCATCGTTTTCAATGGTGAAAGACTATACAAAACATATCAGTTTGGTAATTCCATTTATCATTTGGTGCATCTATCATTAGAATATTGATCTGAAATTGTCTAAGAGTTGCAAGGCTAGTTTTTATCGATATTTTGTTCCATATTGATAGCCTTTGTCACAAATAAGTAAGAATGAAGCAACAGATTATTCCATTTTTTTTAATAAATAACTAGCTGGAATTTTTGGCATTTCCTGGGAATCGATGAGTACTCCTGTGTGCTCCTTATTCCAGGCTTTAACCCCATATTAATGATGGGACGATTACAATATTTTTTCTGATGCCGATACAATTACCGATTCTGTTTTAAATTTGTGATTCCGATACAATTACCGATTTTGATTCTGATTCTTTTTTAAATTTCTAAATATTGAGTCATAGAGTTTTTAAAATTTTATTTGGGGATTACCGGAAAAAAACCCTGTGTAATATATGCATGTATTTTCGCAAAAGTAAAAATACACTTGTAGGGAGGGGCGTACATTACACGAATATATATGTTTAACTATTTTTTTTCAAATGTTTTCGTCGTAATTGATTGAAAATAGTAACTTGATTAACTCATTGTGAGATGTTTATCTATATTTTTCACTTGTGCCATTTTTCTTACTTGTTTACTCCTGGCATTTTACCTGTGTCATTTTATCATGCTTTTTCATCCAGTGTCATTTTTAATTAAATTCGTTATGATATATAGATTTTAGTTTTACTGGTAGTTTAAAATCAATAAATATTTATCATGTAATCATCAGTACCAGCAATAGAAAATTAAGTTTTAAATAAAAAGAAAAAGTAAAAGAATCGTTTTTGAAATCGGAAATTAGGCTACAATTTTTCCGATTCTGATACTGATTTTGATATTCCAAAAAGTTCCGATTTTTTCGATTTCCGATTCTGATTAATCGTCCCAAGACTACACCATATTAGTATTTTGTAATTTGTATAATTTTCAAGTTTTCAATAATGTTGTCTTTGCTGTTTATGAAAGTTTGGCATGAATACAGATCCCACAATATTATTGTAAAACGCTAATACAAAATTAATACCACAACTAGATTCCTCATAAAATTTGCTCAAAGTTGTATTTGATCTTAGTATAGAGCCTTTGCTTGCACAGTGTAACAGACAGACACCGCATTTTATATTATAGACTATCGTGCCCCATTCTATATTTACCAGTATTCTATTTGAGGTTCAGATTAGTATTCAAATTCTTTGCTGTTTTAATCTCTTCATGTTGCCTAATTTGTACTCTACATGATTGCTTAAGAACCATTTTTCCTAAAAGTTTAAATGATAATATATATTATACACTAAAAAATAGTTTTGAAGCATATAAAAAATGAGAATACATAAAAAGATCACATTTAGAGTGCAATCAAAATAAGAGATTTGGAAGATGTTAAATGGAGATTGTAAATAAGTCTAGAAAAAGATTTTTAGCAAAGATAATTTAGAATTTAATGCTGTATGGGTATCTATGTAGGTAGAAAAAGAAACAACAGCTTTTGTAACTGATTCATAAGTATCTTGTTCATATAGTGAGGAAATTTAAACAAATGTTATCATCCAGTAAGTACATGATAACTAATTTTTCTAGACCATTAATCGTAAAAATCTTTGACATCCAGATCTGGAATCATTAATGAGAGATAAAAAATCTCTACTAATTACATTAGTCAATAAATAACAAAGAAAATATTGTCTAAAATAATGATAAAAATGAATGAAAATACTAGTGTGAGTAACCCCTAACCTATTTGATGTGAAAAAATGGAATCAATTCTATTTTTCTTTGTTGCTCAGAAAATAAGCTTGAATAGACTGATAATATACATCATGATTTTGTTGGCAGATTTAATCTAGTATTTCAATCTTAATATCAGTGCAACATATTGATAATAGATTAATATTTATTTCAGAATATTATGCTAAATCATTATTTGCATGTTCATATGGCGAATAACATTTGGTCTGTGTTTGGAATTGCATTGAACAAAAATAGATTGAAACATAATAGAATTTATTTTCCTGTGATCATAATGTAATTAATTATTGACTTTATAGATTTGTCTACATTTGAAGTTTCAATTACTTTTTTCTTATGCACAAATAAATGATGAATTAAAAAAATAACATGATATTAACAAAGACTGCAAAAATCTTTGATATTTTATTATTCAAAATTATATAAATAAAAAGAAGTTGTACCATTTTCCTTTTCTCACAGTCCCTACTAACATATTTCACTGTTTAGTTTATTTCTTAACTTCAGTTTGTTTGTATGTAATTTTGCAGCGCTGATAAAGGATGTTGTCCTCACAAAGCCCTTCCACCCTCTCCAAATAAAAATGAATTAAAATAACAGAGTCAAAAGATTTATGTATTATCGCTAAGTTTTGTTCTTGGCAACACAAAAAATGATACCGGTTGGCTAGTTTGAGAAATAAACTTATCCTGAAAAGGACAATTTATCCCATATTGCATGTAGTAATTGGAAAATAAACTTATCCTGAAAAGGACACTTTATACCATATTGCATGTAGTAATTAGAAAATAAACTTGTTCTAAAAATGGTAATTTATTGCATGTTATATAGCAGCAGTAGAGGAGGTGCATCAGGATCCGAAGTATGTTATAGGTGGAGCCATCTGGAACTGGCTGCAACTGTGTGCTGGCTAGAACATATATTACATGATCATGGGTTTTTAGGTGCCGTTTAGAGACCACAGCTGTTATGATACTGATAAATAATTAGATTTTACAGTGGGCGATCAGTTTCACAGGTAAATTTAACGTAACATGATAACCCACTCGTGGACCAGATAACGTTTTAACAGAGATGTAACCAATTTTTTTATGCTTAAATCTTGGTAATTTTCTTAAATCCACAATTGATCTCCAAGACAGCATGTATTTGAAGGAGGGGGATTAATTATTTTTCTTCTGAAAATATACATTAATACATGTCATGAATTAAATAAATAATGTGTGTATGTGTAGGTGGAATTGACTTTTAATACTTTCATTACATCCACTTCGCTTATCCCATTTCTATCTTAAGAGTTGAGGAAGAGCATGTGTTTTTTATGACTGTTAGCATTAACATTTTTTATGCTAAAATTTGATCAGGGACAAAGTTTTACAGCATAAAAAAAGCCCAAAGTTTGTTACCAAAGGCACAAAAATTTTGCATCTTTAAAAAATAAGTATGTGATTATAAGTCCTTAAAAACGCTATCTGGTCCAGAAGTGAGTGATCATTACCATCCGGTGATTCAAAAGTGGGTGATAATTCTACCTAACACTTATGAGACACTGATCTATTTTAGTTTAGTAAACTTACATGTTTACCAAATGAGCTGCAGCTTAAAAAAATAATAATTTGTGTCTTTACTTAGTTTTTGTATTTGAAAAAAAATCGGATTTTCTGTTAATTTTTACTCCCCCCCCCCCCCTGGACAGGTTCAAACGTAATTTTATAAATACGTCCAATACACATATAAATGATTTTTTATTGTGAAACAAAAATGAAACTAAAAATACTCACGGACAACACCAGGGTGGGACTGTTATTACGGTATATTTTAATAGTCATGCTCACCTGTCAAATGTGTTTGAAATTCTATATATAAAATACTTTTCAATATTATCCATTATATAAGGGAATGTTGTAATTCTGCGTGTGTGCGTGTGTCTGACAAAAGTCAGAAACTACACAAGTTACACTTAAAAACCTCACATCATAGGATTCAGTGTGACACACCTGATTATGGTAAAAAATAATGTAATATTCATTCCCTTAGGATTATAAGGAACCAAATTAGTGCATTGGAGGAGGGGTTATTAAAAGATGACATTTTTCATTTTTACTGGTAGCTGTTTTAAGAACAACACTGAAAGTAGGTTGGTGAGCTTTCTTCTTATTTATTTAATTTATTTTAATTATTGAGAGAGAGAAAGAGAGAGAGAGATGGGGGAGGGGTAAAAGAAAGATATTACATACAATCTTTTTTACTCTTCTTTTTATTATCCATCCCCCAGGCAATATAATATCAATGTTTTATCTTGCTAATATAATATCAATGTTTTATCTTGCTAATATAATATCAATGTTTTATCTTGCTAATATAATATCAATGTTTTATCTTAGTTAGGTTTGTTGTTATATAAACATAAATTTGACTTTAAATTTTATGTCTCATCTGTTTTGTTTTCTAAATATTATTTGATACAAAAATATGCCTTTTATGTCTATATGACATATATATTCATTCAATCAAGCACTTGATTGAATGGAAGAAAGTGTTTTAAGAGTAGATGATTCAATTAGTAATTGAATATAAGTAGAGAATAAAGCAAACATCAGAGTGACAGAATATTTTTGCACTGACTCGGGATTGAAATCTCTACATTGATAGCTTGTTCAGAAAACATTTATTCCATACTTTGTATACTTTATTGTAAAAATGTCAATACACATTTTAGGTTCTATATTTGGAACTCAATCTTGGCTCATAGATTTATTAATGTTGTAAGATAAGAGATGTTGGGTGACCAGCACGTTGTTGAATATTATGGGTGGTATTAGGTTTATTGGATATTAGGAAATTGTGTGGCATTTTATTGGAATCGTTAGAGTCAGGAATTGAGTGGCAAATGTGTCAGTTTTAGTTGTAGAGTTAGAATAAATTATGCCCTTGGGGGTTTTGAGTGTTGGAAATAATGACTCTCCAAATTGATGCAGTCTTTTTTGGCCTACCGCCAGAATGTCATCTTGCTGATGATATTTAATTATTTATTGGCGAGTCAAAGAAAAGAAAGAAATGTTCACTTAATTTGTAATGTTTTATATCTTTTTTATAGAGTATATATTTCTTTTACTGTAAGATAACTATCTAATAAGTATGATAAATAATATCCGTATTACATCATTTTAATATTTTGAAAATAAATCCTGTTTTCTAATTTAACTTATTTCTAATATTGTTGTTGCAGTTCATTTTTAAAGAATCCAAAAATATCCATTTCTGTTATAGAATTCAAAAAATGTCGGCTGCTGTTTCTGTCTTAAGATATGAAGCATTGCATCGCCTTAATATATGCTTGCAATATCTGAAAGTAAGAGAATATATAAAAAAAAAGATAATTGCACAAACTCAAAGACAGCTTGTTGAGTTTAAATCCAGTTTCTTTTTTATATATTACTGTATCTAATCTTTTTAGTGATCAAGTGCATCTTTCTATTTTTCCACATGGTTGGATAGGATCGGATATACATAAGCTGTATTTCATTTTCTTCTTAAAATCAATAGGAAAACTTACTTTTTAGAAAAAAGGATTAAGGATCTTGGGTCAATCTTTCTGCTTCACTTTGATAGAAAAACATAACCAGATACACAAACAGCATATTTCTTTAGCATAAAAACTAATAAAGATTATGGCCTATAAAATGTCAAAATAATATTGACCTTCATGTTTAAAGAGAAAAATCTAAATGTACATGTAAAAATAAACTGTAAACAGATTTATCTATTTTTATTTCAGGATGCACAAATAATTTTGCTTGATTGCACAAGATTATCTTACAGAAATTATTTTTTTAATTTAAAACATTGCTCAATATAAATAAAATTGAATGAAACACAGCAATGGCAAAATGTAAATACATTACAGTTACATTTCCTGATTCCTTCATATGTAAAAAGATGAACTTAAATATAGACACAGCTGGTTAAATCAAAGATACTAATAGAATTCTGTTTGAGAAAGATGGATCTTAATGACTGATATTTTATGAAATGTTTCCGAAAGCTATAAATATCTTAAACAATTTTAATATGTGATTATTATTCAGTGTCTCTCTATAACCCGGAGTTTAACATTTCAATATTTCTATTCTTAGATTGCTGGTTTGACAATATTGCCATAAAATAGATCAGAAAAATTAGATAAAATTTCAAATTTATTATTTTGTATAAAAAACAAAAACATGAAAAATGCTTTTTTGCCGTATACTAATTTTCTTTGTATAATTAATTATTTTTAACTATATTTCTTAAGTGAATGCTGCTCCAAATACAGTAAGTTATTCTGAAGAATTAGAGTAAATAAAATATATTCACATCAAAACTTATGTGTTTAAAATAGAACTACGTTATACTATCATGGTAGTTTGCATAATTAGTATATTGTTTGATTTCTTTAAATGAAAATGTATGTAAAATAGTTAAGTTTGTTTGGAAACATCATTTTATTGATTCATAGTTTAAGTTAAAAATGATTTGAAAATGCATATATATAGTGTACTTCTAAAAAAATGTTTTTGGGTATAACATTTTTAAATGGCTAAGAATTAAACAATATATATATGCTATTCACAGACAGTTGTTTCACCATAACAGACTCTTCAGTGTGGCTAAACATGGTGAATGTTTTCACGTTGAGATTCGAAACCAAATCGCCAGATCACTAAAAATGCTTTACAGCAGTTGGGCATTTTAACCCTGCACTATTGCTTGTCCCGACAGTAACGGAAATTATAGTGGTTATGTCTTTTGTTTACACTTACACTACTGATTACTGAGATCATTTTATTCTAATTATGAAAAGTAATGCTGGAAAACAATTTTTTTCTTTAAATATATATTAATTTACTGTAATATATATATATATATATATATATATATATATATATATATATATGAGGGAGAGGGGGATTACAATAAATAAATTTAAAGTAAGAAGATGTAAAATATATATTCAACTCCTATAACCAGTAGTATTCAGAGGTCTGGTGATGCCCGGGGCCAACTCCTTAATTTGATGCCCCAAAGACTAAAGTATAAGTCCTAGTACTGAAAATATGAGAAAAATAGGTAGTTTAAATATGATTGAATGCCCCCCTCCTCATAAATTTGGATTCTTGGAGCCACCACCCCGTCGGCCTACTCTCTGTATGCCACTGCTTATAATATATCCAAATATCATAGCAATTTTAATATACTTCTATTATATGTTAAAAATTAATATAGTATTAAACACTTAAAAATTTCACTAATATTTGAAGAAATATTTTACATGTTTACATACTGTTTTTTGTGTCATTAACACAAAAATAACCAACAAATTAGTATTGTTTTACCTTTTGTAAATAGCTTCTGGGTTTGAATCTCCATTTGTCTATTTTCATTAATATTCTGTATTTTTACCATGCAAGATTCATATGTAGTAACCTCATTATGATGTTATGTTCCTCATTCATACATGAAAACTACATGTATACATCAAGTAGTATGTTTTCCTAATTCATTTTATAAATCATTGACAATTCTATATTCCTGGAGAAAATGTATTCTTTTGTTTTCTCAATTTGTATTGAGATATGTTAAAATGTTTTACACAAGCTTCAAATATTCATGAGAATATTTTTATAACACAGAAAAGGCATGAAAGTTATTCTAAAATTAAATTTAGTTTCATTACGAAAGATCTATATCTTTCCTTTCCTCCGATTCCTAAAATAGTCAAAGCAGCATAGACTATTGATAAAGCCATTTGCCTGAAGGCTAGCAAAAAGAAGATTACATGTAACCATTGGACTGCCATTTTTAACACATCTTTGAAAATATGAGCTCAACTGGAATTGACTTCTAATAATAAATTGTTTCTCTCTCGAAATATCTGCATACTTTTCTAATCTATATAAAACTCTGATGATGTTTGTTTGTTATCTTGTTTGCTTGTCATT
The DNA here is from genome assembly GCA_963556195.1 of Sepiola atlantica. Taxonomy (NCBI): domain Eukaryota; kingdom Metazoa; phylum Mollusca; class Cephalopoda; order Sepiida; family Sepiolidae; genus Sepiola; species Sepiola atlantica. The sequence continues at coordinate 71,704,546 of OY744525.1, read as the reverse complement.
GTGCACACTTTCATCTATACAGAGATGTTTTAGATGGTGGGAGGAAAAGCGAATAATCTTAATATCGTTAAATGGAGTGGGGTGACAAATAATTAGGAATTGATCACGACCATTTGTTCTACTCGGCGTTGTCCAGGATCAAAAGAGTGTAAGATTACAGTATCACTTTTGGTAACTGGCATATATTAACTCTCTTCGGACTGTTAACTTCATCAAAATCATGTATACTTAATATGTTGGAATTCGAGGGGGAGGCAAGAAATTAGGAATTGAGCATTAAAACGAGAGAAAGGAATGGGCTGGGTGAAGGAGAAAGAGAAGGTTGGGGAGAGGGATGGAAAAATGGGGCGAAAGAAAGAGAGAAGGATAAAGAGACGGCGTGAGAGAGAGAGAGGGAGGGAGATAGGAGTTTTTTTATAAAGATGTTACACACATTATTTAATTTTTTCTATGTTGTTTTTTTATGGCAGGATCCCCCTCCTAGTGTAATGTAAAATAAAGGGAAAATGACGAGAAGAATTAAATGTAAATAATTAAAAAAAAGAGTCTGGTGGATCGAGATGAGATTCGAACGAAAGGTTAATTAGTTTAGGAGTTAATCCTGTAAATACAAATATATAAAAAGTTTTTTTCAACAAAAGAATACACACAAAAACAAAACAAATAAAGAACATGTTTTTAATCAATGTCCCCTTTCCATCTTTTCCTTTACTATTTGTTTATGATTTTTTTCATGCCCTCCTCTGACTGTGACAAAAAATTATTCCCCTCAACATTTTGTCCCAAGTTTTACTGTGATACTAAACCTTTTCACATCAACTTTCAATTTTTTTCTAATTCCTTGTTTTTTATTTTAAATTTTCTAAACTAATCATCATCATCATCATCATCATCATCATCATCATCATCATCATCATCATCATCATCATCATTAAATTAAACATTATTTAACTTTTTCTCATCAACTTCTGGAAGCCTTCTGTAATCTTATCTTGAGTTTATTATCAGGAAAAATGTGTTTTTTTAATGGGCAGAACCAATTGTATGAATAAAGATGTTTTCTAAAGTAAATTCGGAACATTTAAGTTGGTGTATATTTTGAGATCTAGTAATATAAACACTATTGAGCTCTTAACCTACTTTATCGTGTAAACTTAAAGGAATTTAAATATTTATTTTCGGATAATACTATATAAAAACAAAGTAACTAGCTATTATTATATTCGCTTGGAGTATTTACATTAATGGATGGTAGAAGGATAATTTGATACAAACTGTTAAAAGCGCTTTTTAGAACTAAATTAATATTGTATTCAGAAATATTTTTTTATAAATTATGTATTTTGCAATAAATAATTATTTCAAATGACTTATAATCTGAACTCAATTGTCAGTTTTTTTCATAAATCTTTGAACTTTTAAGTAAATTATTAAGTTAAAATAAGTTGAAAATTACATAAACATGAGTAACAATGACTTGATTGAAATTAATAAAAATCATATAAGACTTATTGCTTTGTTTCAGGTTATGTATATGCCAAACTTTCCTGAATATACATCTGCTTAATCTTTCAAATGGCAGTTGGCTTACAGTCTTACAATTACATCTGATTCACATATGCATAAAATTCGTAATCAATACACACATTTAAATAAGTCAAGAATTCTTGTTTTTACTTGTAGTAGAACTTTCAATTAGTATTATAATTTTATTAGAGACAAAAGGATTAACAATTACTATTTCAAAATTTCTTTCCTTTTTGGACAGGCTGGATTGGATTGGATATATTTTGCCTTTTAAAACATAACACTGAGAGTTTTCTTCGTGATTGTCAGGTAGGTGAATTTCTTCAGTCCATTTGAAGTACATATGTCAGTTTTTAACTTGGCTATGTTTCAAACCCAACTATCTCACATTTTAAATCCTAACTCAAATTATTGTTACAACACCCAAATCGTTAATAGGTTTATCTAAACTTTATGACCACTAGTAGTCACTGCAGATGTTATAAAAACAGCTCTTAACATCTAAATCTGATATATCGATATTTGATTCAGTCTAGCCTATGTTTCCGTTTTTTTCTTCTACTATGCTATTGACAATAACATAATTTATTTTGTCTCGTTTTTTTTTCCTGAATATACTTATTCCGGCTAAGAATAATGTTAGAATGGAAACATTTTGCCTTACTCATCTAAACAGAAGCATAAGCTTATATGCTCTTAATAAAAAAAAAGTTTTGCCATTTCCCTACCTATTTCTGCAATTAAACTAATTATTCTAACTTCCACTTACATGTGTGTATATACTACATGATACAAGCATAGATTATTTTTAATGATACAAGGGGCTTTTCTTTATACATGACAAATGGACCATCATTGCCATATTGAACTCTTAAAAATATGAAACCTTTTGCACTGTGTTATTACTTTTCAATTTTCTTACTATTTTTCCTACAACTGTTATGATGTTAATATTTTTTAAACACAGTAGAATTATAGAGGCAGTCATTTTTATAGCTTGCTGATGGAAACCAAGTGATAACAAAATCATTTTCATTCACTAAAAATAAACTTAACTCATTCTTTATCAAAAATAGTTGTGACACTTGCACATGCTTGTTTATATTTATGCTTTTACTGAATCACCTACATATGCTTTAAAGTTTTCTTAGTATTTTCAAAGTGCATTTCATAAATCCACCTTTATTTAATTCGCCTTTTCTACTTTTTTTTACCATAGGCGGATACTTATTGTGTTTTTTAAAACATCTTAACAGAACCAGTTTTCATCGACAATACTTTATCATCACCGCATGCTTTTTAAAACTTACATATTTACCAAATGCACCACAAACAGTATTTCTATACAATTCTTCAGTGAAAATAACTTTACAAACATGTAATATTTTCAGACATAAGGATTTTTATTATTTATTTTTAACACTAAAACATTGGTATAAAAATAGTTAAATCTTTGGTGTTGAGGATATTAAAGCGATAGAAATTTTGTTCATTCTATTCATCATTTCCAATCCTCTCATAATGTTCTTCATCATTCGCCTGAAAATCTATCCATCTCATTAACCTTTGTCTTCAAGTAGCTTTTAGCCTTGATACAAGGTGATTCATTAGTAAAAAAAAAATACAGGTCAATTCCTATTTCAATCTTCTAAATTACTTACAGTGAAACGGGTTTCGGCTTAATTAAATAATTAATTATTTTTAGGAAATTGACGTGTTTACTAAATGAAATGTGGATGGTGCATTTTAAGTTTAACAAATTTTCATTTCATTATTTCATTTTGTACAGGATTTTCGGTTCAGTTTGAAACATTACAGTATCTTTCAGTCAAGTTGGTGAATAAAAATGCAAAACAAAAGATACAATAACAACACTCCCGGGCAACGCCGGGTATGTACAGCTAGTAAATATATAAACTTGTAAAAAAAAGGTCACTGTTATCAATAAAATAACTTTCCGTATAATTCAAAAAAATAATTTTTATTTATTTCGTTAACTATATTTATGCGTAATTCAAATGCCTATATTATAAAATTTAGAAGGAAAATGTTTTTAAAGTCAGTTATACTGTATTAGTTATACTTTAACATTTACAAGAGATGAATCATAAACTCACTTTTAAACTACTATGATTTTTTAACATTTAAAATATCACACCTTCTGTAAATTTAGGATCAATTATTATAATTCTCAGATTTTATATTATTCTGTGTTTTCTTCATTATTCCAATGTTTTGGCAGAGTAATTTAAAAGTATTTCCCAATTGGATATTCTTTATTTTTAAGTGGGTGTCACTTTCCATTCTTACTGTAAAACAGAACATGTTTTATGACATGGGTTGATACTATCTTAGATTAAAAAAAAAGATTACCTCCCATCCTACTCTGTGCATATAGATGTAAGGAAAGCCTTAGAATGAATGAGCCTAACTGTTACAGTCACAGTAAAATGAATGAAATCAATAGTTCAAACATCTTGGATAAAATATTACCTTCAAAGATACAGATTGAAGTATACCTGCACATGTGTGGTTTTAGCAATGACTGGTTTCATTTGAGGAAACATTGCAAATAATTACTAAAACGATATGTGAATTGGGTATTCAACTTGAAATAAAATTTGATCAATTCAAAAACTAAAATGCTGGCAGCCTATCCAAGAAAAACATAAATTGATATTTCAATATATACTCTCAGATTGTATTAAAAAAAATCAATACTGATCTGTTATAAAAAGTTGATTCGCTTTGACTGCATAGACTATCTGTAATGATTGGATTAACTCAATATTTCCAGGCTCTTTCAAACTCAAAATTGTGCTTATGCTTTTTCTAGTATGGTCTAGAAGTAATATTCTTTTTTATATCATAAGAAGACGAGTAGAATTTAAATGCAAAAATATGGAATTAGATAAGTGAATGTTTTCTTTACAAAAGAAAGGAAAAAGTAAATCATGATTCAGAAAGTGAAAAAATAATTTTCCATTTACTATCTACTTCCCATCTTGGTTTTCAAATATGTTGACACCTTTTGGAAAAATAAATGACTCTTACAGCAGCAGTAATTCTTTATATGATTTAAAAGTTTTATCAGTATATTTTAAGAGCTTGATTACAATGAGAGGGGTACATATATTTATTTGATCAATAAAATAGCATTAATTTTTATTTATTTTATTTCCCTATAAAAACGTTATGAGTATTATTCAGGCATACATTATTTTTTAATTCTCTCTTTGAAACTGAAGAAATTATTTAATAGTAATGATCATCATGTTGAATCACATTAATTTAAAAATTAATAAACGGCACCTTTTGAAAGAAGATCGATGAACTTTAAACAATATTAATATTGTATTTTTAACATTTTTATTTAAATATATTTGAATAATTAATTCATTAGTGGGTATAATCAAATCTACACAATGATAAATTAATTATTCAAAAAAGTTATATATATACGAGGTCTGTCTAAAAAGTATCCGACCTTAGAGCAGAAAAATATTTAAAATACCTGACGGAGTTGGAACCCTAATCCCCTTCAAAGTAGGCCCCTTGTGCTTGCACACACTTAGCTCACCGATGCATCCACTGCCAGAAACACCTCTGGAAGTCTAATTTTGGAATGGTGTTCATCTCCGCCGTCGCATTCTACATTATTTCTTAATTTTCTTAAAGCTGGAACCTTTCAGTGGCGTCTTCAATTTTCGAAACAACCAGAAGTCGCAAGGAGCCATGTCTGGAGAGTAGGGAGGTTGGTGAACGACTGAAATTTCATGTTTGGCCAAGAAATGTTGGATCAATTGGGATGAATGTGCGGGGGCGTTGTCGTGATGCAGTTGCCAGTTTTTTGCCGTCCACATGTCTAGTCTTTTGCGCTGAACTGCGTCATGGAGACGGCGGAGAACATCTTGATAGAACTCCTTTGGTGGTTTCCTTTCGGTGCGTATTCATGATGCACAGTTCCACGGATATCAAAGACAATCAGCATCACCTTGATTTTGCTTTGCATCTGTCACACTTTTTTGGGCCTTGGAGACTTGGGATGCTTCCATTGCGATGACTGTCTTTTTCTACCTGAGTTGTATCCGTACACCCGTGACTTATCTCCACTTATCGCGGTGTTTAGAAACCCATGATCAGTGTTGATGATTTCCAGTAGGTCCTGTGCAACTTAAAAACGGAGGTCCTTTTGTTCATGCGACAACAACTTGGACACAAATTTCGCAGCCACTCTGTGCATGTTCAAATCATCACGCAAAATCGCATGTGCAGAATCTTTACTCACTCCGACTTCTTGGACGATCTTCCGCACAGTTGAACGACAAATCTTGCACCCTTTCAACAACAGCTGCACTCCAAGCAGTTTATGGCCTGTTAGAACGCTGGTCACTCTCCGCTGATGTGCGGCCATTTTTCAATCGGTTGCACCACTCCTTAATTTGTGTTGCACCCATCGCATCTTCTCCAAACACCTGCTGAATCTTACAAATTGTTTTGCTTTGAGAATCACCCAGCTTTTGACAAAATTAGATGCAATACCTTTGCTCAACAAGTTCAGTCATCTTAAGAGAATCGGTAATTTGACAAACAAGTTGTGTAGCACCTCACTCAGCGATTAACGTGCAGGAAGGCGATGATAAAATTCACACATGCGCAGGAAGGTGTCTTCCTTCATTGTGTAGAGTGGCGCCACCCTAGCGTCTCTATTTCGCACGGAAAAATAAAGGTCGGATACTTTTTAGGCAGGCCTCGTACGGCTATAATCGCATTAACACACCAGTCCTCGTAAGATCACTGAAGTTAAGTGACATTGTGTCTAGTCAATACCTCCATGACCATTTGGAATATCAGGTGCTGTATGTAAAACCCGGTTCTAGTAGTCTTACAAGCCAATCTGAAATTACATTAAACTGTTCTGGCTGTCCGTTGTGATCTGCATCGACTAAATACTGGCTGGATATGACGGATCGATGTCAGATTTAAGATATGTGAACACTTTCCATGAACTTGGTCATAAAAATTGGACTTTAATTTTCACATCAAACATATAATTTGAATTTTATTTAATAAATATCCAGTTATACTGTACGTTAGGTTGAAAAAAACAATGTTTTGTGTTTAAAAGTGCTATTTTCACTCCCCAATCTGAATGAGTAAAACTTTTTTATCTTATTGATTGGATTTAATAAAATTGAATGACTTCATTTTATGTTTTTCTCCAGCTATCATTTTTTATTCGTCTTTTAAACTATGAATTATAATTTGACACAAAAAATAATTGAATAAAATGACCCTTGCTGTCAGCTGTGTGTTTTTGTGTATGTATACAATATATGCATTATTCTGATTTCAATTTTTTGAATGAGTTAATAGTGATTTTTTCTATAAATCAATAGATTCTGTTTATACGGAAATAGGCAATTTCAGTACAATCTCTAGAGCAAGAGAAATTTAGGTCAACAATAATTTTATAAGTGAATCAATATTTTGTATAAAGTTACTACCAAATATTTTCCTTTCTGATCAACTTCTATTCTTTTTGAAAACATCACTTTCTTATCTATAAAAATAAAAATAAAAAAGTAGTTTACTGCATCAGACAATCAGTAATTGATTTATAAGCTTTCATTTTGGCTGGGGATTTTTTTTTAACATAATCATCATGTCAAATTTTTAGTGTTCATAATTGAGCCCTGCATTTCTATTTTTGGACCTAAAATTAATGCTGTACCGGCTGGCCGGTTTTCAATTGGAGTAAGGCCCAGATCTACTTCCTGTGAGTATTTTCAGACATGGATAAGGGTAATGTTGTTCAGTGCATCTGGACTTCAATTAGTTGGCACAAGACATCTTTTCTACTATTTTCCATATTGGTATTAATTCTACAAAAATAAAGGTATCTTAAAATATGTTGATATCTTTTTATATTTTTACATTGTCAGTCATTTTTTAAAAAAATTTTCTCATAGTAATGTAAGTGAATTAAAACTTAACATTTCACATGGACTTAGTAAATTAAATACTTTTTATTGCGAGCCATATAGCCGTTTATGTAAGATTATATGTACATGTTAAAATTGTGCATGCTTAAAAAATCAAATTGATTTTATTTTGATACATTTAATTGATAATTCACTCCTGTCATTTTAGATAACACGATGCTGAGTTTTTTTGTCAAAGATGGCACATTTAACTCCAAAGTATAACTTAAAATTGAATGGAAAAAAAATGTAAACTTTTTGAAATAAGCCTCTGTAACCGGATTTCTAGTCCCAGATCTGTAATTAACTTGGAAAGCATATCCAAAAGCATAAACCAATCGATCGTTGATCTAGTATCTCTAGAAGGAATAGTGGAAGGGTGCAAAGAAGATTGTGTGATAGCATATGTCGCTGAACTTTCAGATCTTTATACCAAAATTTATTCAAAAGTTTGAGACGCAAATTGATAAATAATGTTTAGTATTTAATTTTAAAAGTAAACCCATTAAAATGATTATAAATAAAAGGTAGATGAGACTTCACATGACTCGGTTTCAGAAAAAGTGTTTTACTAGCAGTCTAAGAATGCATCCATATTTATATTTAATAGACTTTTGTTCTATCTCCTAGCTGCCCATTTAAAAAAATTTTTAGATCTGTAGCCATAGCAAAAATTATTATTTTCTCAAAATTCCTGTGTCTATTATTTTTGTGTGTCACTATGCATGCATAGTGCAACAAATAGCTATTTCTGTATACTATTAGTGGGTTTGAGAGCAGGAGACGGCCAGAACCCTAACACGAGTACCGGAATATTGGAAGAGAGTGAGTGCATCATGATAATTCATGCTGGATGAAAAAATTCGGAAATCTTAGTTGCAACTCATGGCTCTGTGAATACCTTTAAGGACATGAGATGTGAGCTGAAGAATTGCAACAGATGTGGAAGCAGTAGCTAGTAGGAAGGATAAAAGCAGGCATTCTGACTGTGTTTGCACAATAACATTTGTGAAAAAGCTGCACAAAAGGTGTGGCAAGGCAATGTAGACCTTGGTGAGAAAGATCAGTGTCTGAGTGGTGAATATGAAGAAAGCGTTGAACAAGAATCTTCGCTGCTCCTCATACAAGAGTTGCAAGGGCCAACTACTAAATGACACTACAAAAGAGGACCACTTTATGAAGACCAACAAGGTCAAACACCCAACTCTATTTCTTCTCATAACCAGTTGCACAACGTGAAGAACAACCGGTGACTAGCCTACAGTCTGCATGAAGTCCAGCATGTCATGAAAACCAAGTTCCCTTAAACTGTGATGGTTTTTGAGTGCTTTTCCAGCAAAGGTCATATCATGCTACCCAATACTGAAAAGGCACTTAGACTCAATTCAGATGTCTATATTGAGTTACTGTTCACTGTTGTCAAGCATGGAGAGGGTAGTTGTGGCAATAGAACACAGCTCCGTGTCACACCTCCAGGAAATCACAGAAGTGGCTGTCTGAGAACTTCCACAACTTCACCAGTCGGGAGATCTGGCTCACCAATTTGCCTGATTGCAACCCCATGGACTATTATGTGTGGGCGCAGTTGAGAAAGACACCAATTGTACCGCCTTCAACACCAAGGCTGAGATGCTTGCCAGAATCAAACTGGTGTTTATCATCTCAAAGGACACTGTGAATGCAGAATTCTCCAGGTTCAGGTGTGTCTGGAGGCTCAGAGCGGCTTCTTCAGGTGAACTATATTTGGCAAAAGATCTTTAAATTTTTAGAATACATCAATTAATGGCCAATATATGACGTTTCTTCTTTCCTTTCCAAAAAGTGTGAAATTCATCCTGAACAATCTCTCTCTCTCTCTCTCTCTCTCTCTCTCTATATATATATATATATATATATATATATATATATATATATATATATGAAACAATTGTATGCTGAATAAAAAATAAGTTTTATGAAATGACGTGAATCTGTCCTTTATAACATTGATATGGTATAAAATTACATAAAATATTGAATATAGCATAGCTCTGGCCTTATTTCAATTTTCATTTCTTTTTATATGTTCCTTAATATCAGGGTTGAAATTATTAGCAATTGTACATTTATAATTGTTCTATTAATTTAAAAAAGAAATTATTAAGTTAAAATAAATTGACAGTTTCATATTATACAGCTATATGAGCTATTATATATATAAGTCAGTTCATATTATATTCCAATAACCATGGTTTTATTTTATTATTTTTATTTTTTCACATTTCCAAAAACATGAAATTTCTGTGAGATATATTTTTTACCGTCCGTTTCATTTGTCTTGTGCCAAACAACATTTTTATGTCAATATCGTCTCTGCGACACTACAAAATCATCAGAAAAAAATCACAAAGAGTAAAAAGTTCTTGGATTAAAGTGTCTTGAAAAAACCTACACTATACAGTAGTTCATTTTTGGGTGAAAACAAAAAAAAAACAAATAAAAAGACAGCAAAAACTCACACGTGGGGGAACCCACTAATATGCCATTTTGAATTTTTCATTCAAAGCTAGTACATCCTAAAAATTGTGCGAAAAATTATAAATTTTAATTCAGTAATATTTCTTAAAATAGTTAATAAGTTCTATAATTCATTTATAAAAATTCTAATTCACTTGAGGATCATTTTTTCTTACTAAAGTTACATCAATGTCTATTTAGGTCATTTGGATACGAAACTCACTTAAGTTCAACAGTTTAGAGCTAGTTTCATAATGTCAGCCGTCCATTTAAGCAACTATTAAAATTGTTATACTTCGGTGTTTTTGTGGAAGATATATAGTATTTATTAATAAATCGTTTCCATCAATACTAAGATAAGCTTAATTTCCCAGAATTCTTTACTTAAGTAGTAAGTTTCTAATTAAATGCAAAACTAAGGGTGGGGGGGAATTTGTCACTCACAACGAAGATATCTTACAGTTACCTAGACATGATTCCAAAATACCGAAGGGAGCTATTAAATATTTATTTATTTATTTTATTTCTTAAAGTATTATGAGGATTCAAAAGTAGTTTTTTACGGACATGTGTACTTAAAGTTAATCATGATTACGTTTTAAATCTAATTCGCATTATCATGTGAATACCGACAAGCACCAATGTCAATACTAGGTCCCACTCTAATTTCATGCTTATATTTAATATTAGGTCGTGTGCATTCTATTATTTATTTATTAATATGTCTATTAATATACATATATGAAGATGTTTAGTATTTATTAATAAATTGTTTCCATCAATACCAAGATAAGCTTAATTACCCAAAAATTCTTCACTCAAGTAGTAAGTTTCTATTAAATGCGAAACTAAGAGGGGGGGGGGGAGGATTTGCCACTCACAACGAAGATAGTGTAGGTTTTTTCAAGACACTTTAATCCAAGAACTTCTTACTCTTTGTGAATTTTTTCTGATGATTTTGTAGGGTTGCAGAGACGATATTGACATAAAAATGTTGTTTGGCACAAGACAAATGAAACAGACCGTAAAAAATATATCTCACAGAAATTTCATGTTTTTGGAAAAAATAAAAATAATAAAATAAAACCATGGTTATCGGAATATAATATGAACTGACTTATATTTGCTCTGTTATCAATAATTGACAATCATTGAGCTGAATCTTTTAAGGAGACTACAAAGTAAAAGGAACTGATGGTATATGCTAATACATATATAGTCATTAATAATTATATATATATATATATATATATATATATATATATATATATATATATATACGAGATTACTTGAAATGCCGGATACTAGAGACCAGTACATGAAACTGCAGTAGAATGTTGAACTAAGTACAATTTATTATTGATATAGCTCTATCTGAAAACATATTGTGTCCTTTGTTTGTCCAAGATCTGTTGTCCTAATTTGGTTTCATTCCAATTTTAAGATGATGTTTTTCTTGTTATATATGCCATTACTTTTTAAATCTGTAAACAATATGTAGACATCTTATAAAGCATCCAATATGATGAATAATCTAATATTTACATTTTTAAGACAATATCTATTTATTTGCTATAATATTATGCAGAAACATTTCTTTGGTTATTGAAAATATCATTATAATATAATATGAATTATATTAATAAATCTTTAACAAATTGTAAGGTTGTATGATATGAAATTGTCAATTTATTTTAACTTAATAATTTCTTTTTTAAATTAATAGAACAATTATAAATGTGTAATTGCTAATAATTTCAACCCTGATATCAAGAAATGAAAATTTAAATAAATGATCAATATTCAGAAGTTCTTTATTTTGCTTTCTGAAACTTGTATGAATAAAAAGATATGCCTATATATATGTATATATATATATATATATATATATATATATATATATATATTTGTGTAATTAGGCAGCATTCCTTCTCTTATGCATGTTTGGTTAAACAGCCGACAATAGCTTACTAAAAACTAGTAATGCCATATACGTGTTCAAGTGCCCTATCAGAGAATGTGTCTCTGCAAACAACACGTATATCGGCATGACTAGAACTAGCATATCACGCCGACTAACTTGCCATCTCACCTCCCCTCAAAGTTCCATCTACCAACACTTGATAACACATAGCATCCCCAAAAATGAATTCAGGAATATTTTAACTAAGAACACAGCCATTCTTGGGATCTCATATTGCAGTATTCGTCTCCCCATAATGGAAGCATTGTTTATTCAAGTAAATAAACCTAGTATCAACCATGCTCGTTATGAGGCAGGGCAAAGGTATGTTGAAGTGTTGTTGAAGTGGTATTGAAATGCTTTTTAAAACGTCTTAATAAATTCACCAATCTTTTATTTTGCATACTCATTCATCCGTTTGAAGATGACCGATGTCGGTCGAAAACGTTCGCGAAAATATGGCGATTTTTTTACACAACATGGACGACAATACCAAATCGGTCGTGCGACGAATCGAAAAAACGAATCAAAAAATAAATAAACAGAAGCTGTCGCTACTGTTTAACCAGACATATATATATATATATATATATATATATATATATATATATATATTCTTAAAGCTATAAAAAAAGCCCACAGATCCAACATTACATCAGATCTCATGCTTTTAAGAGATAATCGTCAAATGTTGTGATTTAGTTATTTTAACATGATTATTTTAGGACGATTTACATGTATAACTTAGAAATGTTATTATAGATGCTACATGATAATTGGATTGCATATTGCATACCTTACAAGTAAATGAACCCTCAACATGAGCAGTCTTAATTTTTTTAACCACCATAAACATCTCCCCACCCTTTCAGAATCCTCTACTACTCATTATCATTTAACATCATATCACTCTGTCCAATAACCTTTCTTTTTATGTATTAGTATCAATGATACCTTTTAAGGGTGTCTTTTAGACAATCTTTATACTGTTGGAAAGTCCTGAAAGATGCATTTTATTAGTTCTCCATATAATGTTGCTTTAGTAATTGGCTGCCCTCCAGATGAACTATGTGACCAGATCATTTGCAATAATGTTTCTTAATGTTTAATACATCAACTTTCTGTAAAACCTTTGGATTGCAGTTATTCATGGTTAAAAATTTCAAGATGTTGGCTATGATTGCAATATATTGTTCAAGCTTCATATTCGTGCAGTAAAGTTTTAAGGATGCAGATCTTTTATACACATATATTTTGAGAGATTTAGATATGATTATAACCTATATTTTTTCCTGAGATCATCAAATACCTCAGAAGCTTTAGCCAGTCTATGATTGATACCTTAATCCAGACTGTTGAACGTCGATAATGTTTCTAAGATGCAACTAAACAAATGTGAACAACCTTCAATTTTGTCCAATTTACAAAGATAGATTGTTTGCCATAAGTCAGGGGCGGGCAACCTTTTCAGAGTGAGGGCCAGATGAGACTTTTAGAAGCCGGAGTGAAAAACGAAATCTCAGAATTACTATATTGTGTTTACATGAATAAATTGTACAAAAATTGCTTTGAACACTCTACAAATCTGATATTTTTTCTCAGGAGACTTTTGTATGTGATGTTATAAAAGGCGCCAACGAAGAGCCATTTTGGAATCATAAAAAAAGGGACGGGGGAAGTAGCAAGTTGATCCAGCATTCGTTTTGACACACCTCACATAAGTTCAATGTTTCATGCCCTTTCCTAGTCTCTCGTTTCCCTCTCTCTTTCTCTTTTTCTATTTTTATCTCAAGCCAAAATGAAATATACATGCATCATCACTCACTGATATTTATACATTTTTATCCCACTGTAAATCTTAATTGAAACCTACTTTTACGTCTATGTCACAAAATGATATGAGTTTTACTGGGAGGTCCGCGGGCCGGATTGCAATAATAAAGCCTAGCAGGGTGGTGGGCCGGACGCTAAGTCTTTGCGGGCCGGATGTGGCCCATGGGCCGGAGGTTGCCCGCCCCTGCCATAAGTAGATGATAGATAATGCCATTTTTCTTTAGGCTTATTTTGACACATACAGAAAAAAAACGGTCAATGAAAAGTTATAGGTTTGATTCAGTATGCTTAAAAAGATATCAATTTCTGACGTACGAACGATCATAGACACACAGCCGAGGATGTTACAGGGGAAAAAATAAACTATTGAAGATTAAAAACTTTCCTGGTGTTCTATAATGGATGTAGATATTGAACTCATTCCCAGAGAAGGCTTTCATGAAAACAACAACGGTGAGATTGCAAATAGTTGGAGTAAGATCATCATGTTGTCATACAGCAAACAAGTAAGACCAATGAACTTCTATGGACATCCCGGTTTCTAGAGAATATTCCAGAGGATGTCACTATTGACTGGGTCAATAAAACACTAGTAGAAAAGATCCCATAATGGCTCAGTTTGAACTTATGCATGAATGAAATTAAAAGGCATGCTATAAAAGACCTTGAAAGGGTACAGTAAAATTTGTGAAAATTTATATAAATAAATTCAAATGTATGTGTGTCTGTATTAAAAAAAAAATCTGCTGAAAGAATCTTAGCTGTCGATATGACATTGGTTGGATCTCTGATGTTAACGATGAACACTATGTTCACAACAGCCATACCAATGGTGTTAATCACCTTGACATCTAACAAACATAATGAAGGTGACATCCATGTTGACTAAAATTAAATGAATTCCTATAAAAAACTTATTCTATATTCTAACTAGATGACAAGCAATTAATTTCATATTTCAAACTTTGTAACTTAATATATATATATATATATATATATATATATATATATATATATATATATATATATATAGCAGCTGCCATTAATTTGCATCAACCGTCTCTGTGCAAGTGAAAGGAGAACACCCACAATTTAGAACTGATGGGTGTACGTTGAAATACCTACCTCATATATATATTTTTCTTACCCCTCATTCACCAATTTCTTTTATGGTTATCTGACCATGCTTCCATTCGTAATTTCACCCCTATTATATCATTGATGACTACCTTGACAAAGAGTCGACCGAAAGACGTCAAGGTAGCAGTAACATCTTTTTCTCCTCCATTCATTAATTTATTTTCTTTTAACTATGTTACAAAAGTAAAAAAGGGAAATAAAAACAAAAAAAAGTAACAGATTCTTGATGCCCTTTACCCGTGTTTAAAAATTTTTATTTTGGTAATAAAGGCCTCCTTCTTTCTCAGTAATTATGTCCACTTCACCAATATTATTAAAGTTTGTATATATGTGACAGTTGGCACCGCTGATCACATTTAGATTCTAATCTGGCGTTTGGGTTTCAAATCTCAGCATGAATACACTTGCTATGTTTATTCACACTGAAGAGTCGTGATACTTTAGTCATGTAGTCCTTCTTTCAGAGGCACAAGTTTGAATCCTGTACGAATCTCGTTTTTCACTTTGTGGTTTTCTTTGTTTCTAGCCCCTTGGACTAAACCGTTTAGTTTATGGTATTACCTTCACACACACGAGTGTCAACAAAAAAGCAGTTTATATATATGTGAATGTGAGATATTATATAATTTTTTCACAATCAGAAATAACACTGCAGCCCACACAAACCATGAACGCGCCACAGACCTGAGTTTGGATGTGTCCTACTAAAGACCCCAAAGAAGGATGAAACTCGAATCTAGGGCTTTCGGTCTGGTTTGTGGCTTACATTGTTTGTGTGGGCTATGGTATTATGCTGTGGAAAAAAAAATATAATATTCCTGAAAAGCAATAATCATTTTGATAAAATATTAGAATATATGACAGAAGTCTTGAAGTATCAATGTATTGTTTCTGTAAAATTAACGATTTTTTAAAAGTATTTTCCTGTCCTATTTCAAATATGTTATGCTAAAATTCAATATGTTCAAAACAACCGCATTTCAGTTGACATCAAGATGATATTCAGCAATTAAATTGTTAATTTGCATAACCTAATCTTATAAATGTAGTAAAATTAAAAGACCTTTTATTTAAACTGTTATCAGATAGATAGCATTACTAAATGAATATATGGCTACTACTTAATTTTATGACAAAATATTTTCAATTTGTATTATTTGGACTACTATTCTCATCTTCCCTTTTTAAGCTGATGTAACCCCGACCATCTTCAGCTGCATCTTTTCGAACTTGGGAACCTATCGACACGTTGCACAACAGATAAAAGCATTGATTAACAATCACTTCTAAGTTTTCTGGCGGTTGAAGGTTCAAACCACACTACAGTAGATAATAACTAAACATAACATAAAATAATTAACACTTCTACCCGGCTGATAGAACGAGAACAATATACCCCTGTGGATTAAATAAAGTCAGTTCAAAATTCTGTATAAATTTTCAAGTTCGATAATATGCACCTGAAAGAAGGTCAGAGGTCATATCGGCCGGAAAATGGAAATAACATGCAAGGTGACAGTAGTAGTCAGAATAATCCAAATTATCAATCCTCATCTAAAAAATTCAAAAACAAATTATTTATATAACTTTTCTATTTAAATGCTATTGTCTATAAGAGTTTAAACTGGTTACATCAATTTCTGATTACTATTTAAAGATAGTTAATTTTGTCTTCTAGGTAACTCTAAAGGCAATCGTTATTGCTTTATGCAGCATGAGCCGATTTAAAAATAAACATTTCTAAAATGCATAAGATTTATGTTTAAATGTTATCTTATTTAGTAAGCAAATGTATCGTTCAGATATTTTCGTTTTTTTTTTCAGTCAAAATATCATTAATAAATTATTAAAAGAATTTTCAACATTTTTATTAATTTTATTTAATCAAACTAGACCACCCGTGACCCGTTGGGTCAGTTTGTTATATTAGCTATGGAATTCATGTATGAGCGTGACACTTGTGGCATAAAGAAAATAGTTTTTTTTTACATAACAGAAGCATTTCTATGAAAGTATATTAAAATGAAAAAAGAATATAGATTTCTATGAGTCGTTCTGTTTATTATAATTGTTTTGTTTTTTTAAATTACAGTTACTGAATTATAAGTGGTTGGTTAGGGCGATTTGAGAAAGGAAGGGGGTACAGCCGTGGCCACCGAGAGACAGCAGGCTTTCTCGCGTACGTAACGAAAACAGACGGAGTAGGAGTGGTGAAATCTATGAGAGGGAAAGCGGGAGGTGGTTTCGTTCACCGACCGCTCGTATGGCTGATATTAATAATGAGTGTTGTTTTTTTGTTTGTTTGTTTTTGTTTTTTGAAAGGGAGGTGTTTTTTGAAACTGCGACAGACTTTACGAAGTCTTCCCGTTGAATGTTTTTAGCCGTGAAGAAAACAAAAAAACTATTTGATGAAATTAAATGAAATTGTTTATATTAAAAGACTAAAACAAACATTGCTAAAACTCTCAGTATTATAAGGTCAGGATCAAGGACAATGAAGCAGTCCTGGGAAAAGAGTGGCGCCCTCCCCTACATCTTGGGTTAGTTGATAATGTAAAGAGATCCTCTACTGTAATCGGGCAATTTAGCCTTTTATAAAGTCTGAAATTAGCGACCACCTCACCTAAAATAAGCGAACGCCATTTTTGTTTGACGAATTTGACAATATAACTAAATAAATATTTGAAATAAAAAAAATTAATTTCTCAGATGTTAACCATACAATATCATTGCCCTTGTCTTATTTTTACGTCTCTATTTGGTACTTTGTTACGTGGGGACCCGGGCTAACTTTGACCCTGACCCTAACTTTAACCCTAACCCCCAATGACCCTGAACTTTATAGGTAACCCTACCCCCCTCCCTAACCCTAACGACGGGGTCAAAGTTAGCGCGGGTCCCAATCTAACGAAGCACCATCTATTTGTTAGTAAGTTACGCTTGTTTTATTATGAGCACCCCCCCGGATAAGAGTGAAATATTTTGAAAAAATTAATAATTTGCCTTCCAATAACGCGTGTACGATGGACACTCTACTAAAAAGGGTTGATATACCGTAAAAACTGGTAGGCTTCCGATAGTAAACGAAATTATACTTGTTACTTTTTTTTTCGATTAGATTTTCTTTTTTATTTTGCTTTGAATCACGACTTTCCTCACTTTCGTTTTTGTTAAATATTTTTTTTTTTACTTTTTGCGATTTATTTATTTGTTTTTATTGCGTTTTCACTTTTCAATTACGTTTATTCTCTCTCTCTCTCTCTCTCTTTCTTTATCTTCTCCCTCTATCTCTCTCTTACGAACACAAACTTTCTCTTTCTTTCGTACGCGCTCTTTGAGATTTTAAGACGGGGGATCAGTCTTGTTCGTCTTTTACCATAGTTCGTTTTTCACAACTTTTTACGTCTTAAAATCTCATTTTTTAAAAATTTCTTTCCAAAATCTCCGGAATTCTCTCGCGACATGATAGGTAATTGTAAGCAGAAGAATAATTTTTAAAATTTGAGATGGTTAAAAAGAGGGGGATCAGTCCACGTTGAATTTACATTGAAAACTGATCCCCCATCTTAAAATCACAGATTTTAAAAATTTCTTTCCAAAACCCCCGGAATTCTCTGACATGATAGATAATTGTACACCGAAAAGATTTTTTTTTTAATTGAGATGGTCAAAAAGAGGGGGATCAGTCTACGTTGAATTAACATTGGAAACTGATCCCCCCTCCTAAAATGTAAAATATTTGAAAAAAAATTCCAAAAACGCCGGAATTCTCTAGCAGCCTGATAGATAAGTGTACACCGAAAAAAGAAAAGAAAAATGGTCAGTAAAAAGTTGTGAAAAACCGACAGTGGTTAAAGACGAACATGTGCCAATAAATGTTTTAACACTTTAAGAAGTGGTGCAAATAAAAAATAAATACTTAGTTCAAACTATCATTGAAAAAAAAAACATTGCTTAACGTCCGTTCAAAAACAACAACAACAACAAAAAAATAATAGACATGCCCTAAAAACGTCAAAATAAAAAACAAAAAATAGTTTTAAGTTTTAAGCAACACAAAAAAGTACTTTTTGACCGGGTGATTAAAAAAAATGTATTATTTCTTCCCCTTCCGCTCGAAATGTAGAAGAAAAAATATTAGCGGCTGGTTGGGATCGAACTATAAACCAGTCGCGCCAAAGACAAAAATACTACGTCGCTTACCGTTGCGCTAAAGGGAAATAATTAAAATACGATGCAGAAATTAGGCTAATTAAATGTTATTAATAATCTAGGTGCGGCACGCATGCGCAGAGCGTTTGCCGGAACCGTGACACACGTACGTACACCTTAGCGTATTAATATATAGATTGTTGTTGTTTTGTTTGTTTGTTTTTGTTTTTTAAAAGGGTTTGAAACTGCGACAGACTTTACGAAGTGCTCCCGTTGAATGTTTTTAGTCGTCAAGTAAACAAAAAAACTATTTGATGAAATTAAATGAAATTGTTTATATTAAAAGCGATATAAAAATTTCCAGAATGAAAAATTTCATGCGTTCGTTAATCATAAGAGATTAACGGAATTAGATTAACAGATTAGAAGACGATGCTATTTACGCATGCGCAACCGGATGTTGAAAACCGGAAAGCTGAAAGCTGATTGCAAACATACAAGACCCATAGACTTTTAGTAGTATATAGATTTTTGAATGCTCAAGACATCCAATTTTTTAAAGTTTTATTAAAAAAAACTTTAATTTGTTATGCTTTGTCCTGTGGCTTACATCAATAAAAAAAAATGTACCAATCTAATACTTACCCCAAACTTTATCAGTTCATTAAATAGAACATTTCTGTAAAAACGAATGAAATATGTATAAAAATAATTATCTACACCTGGCAGACTTTTCAGAATCAAGAAATATATCTCCAAGTGAAAGAAAATAATACAATTTTTAATATATAAAAGTTCTAATACTCAATGGAATTTTTGTAGTTTCATTGATTTAATTCCTATTTGTAAAGTGATATTTATACAGGTTGCAAAACAGTTCTGCATGGACAGATACACTAATTTGGTAAGTTTGGAACAGGAGGTAGAGGTCTTGGATATGAAGTGCGGCAATTGGTTACAGGTAGATTTCTAAGTTGTGAATGAGAGTCTGAAGCACCACAATCTATTGTAGCAGATTTTGAACTAGTCCATGACATGTCTTGTTCATTATTCGGTTTGTAGAAACATTTTGCAGAAATAGCCATATCACTTGGATAACTAAATATCTGTTCTAATGGTCTTGTATCTTCTTTATGGAATTGGTCAATTTTGGATGATGGAGAATTACAATACTGGGTTGTGAACAGATCTGCAATAAATAAAGTCAGTCATAATTAATGTTGTAATTATAAATTAAGTAGCAAATATTTAAAAAAATGAACAGTGCTTCTGTATTATTGAGGACAGATGAAATTTTTCATTTTTATTTTTATTTTAGAAGAGTCAGTTGAAAGGGGAGATAATTCGAACTGTTTTATTTTTTTTGTAACCATAACCCATAAGGAAAATCCAGAGAATTAGTAAGACATTAAGTTAAAAAAAAAGGGTTCTTATGCAGTTTACGGACTGGGCTGAAATAATAACGTTATAATTTAGAAAGCCATTCTTAACATGGGGAGGTGTGTGTGGGGTAGTGGTGGTGGTGATTAACTGTTTTGTACTTTCAACTAACAATTTAATAAACAGAATAGTTAATCAACCTCTCTATATTAAGAATGGCTTTTTAAATTATAACGTTATTATTTCAGCTCGGTCCGTGAACTGCATAAGTACCCTTTTTAAATTTATTTTCTTACTAATTCTCTGGATTTTCCTTATGGGTTATGGTTACAACAACAACAAAAAAACAGTTTGAATTATCTCCCCTTTCAACTGACTCTTCTTAATTAAAGATGAAAATTTCATCTGTCCCCAAAAATACAGAAGCACCAAATGAACTTATCCAATGAAATAAAATATAAATAATAAATATCAAATGTTAAATCTGAAGACAAAAATACATTAATTAGTGGATGAATTCTGATTATTGTTCTGGAACGGTTCTGGTGTGTTAAATACATGGCATTCTATATTCTAATTCAGAACACCATGGTTAAATACAATGGATAATTTAAATACTGATAAAACTAACAAAAAGGAAAACAAGGCCTATTTGATATAAATAATTGTGTGACCAAGATTTGAAATATGGACTGCATTTTTGTACCATGCAATCTTTTAGATGAGAAAATTAAAATTATCTTTTTATTTAATGATGAATTCTATTTTACGTATGCCCAACACCTGCCAGCATGTAAAACAGATGTTGAACCGAATATGATGAATTCTATTCTATATTTCTTTCTTTTTATATCGATCAAAATGTAACATAGTCTTGTGAATTAGAATTTTGACAAAAATGGTTCCCCTTTTTCTATTAGTTCTTATATTATTTGAAATTATATCAATAATAAAAATCACATAAATTCACAAAATAATAACTCTGTAAACTAACACCAATTTTATTCATTACTTTTCTTTTTATTGATATAATTATACTTATCAAAGAAAAAAATAATTTATATAATTTTATAAAATATATGGAACAGGGAATAATGCTTTTTTTTTTCATTTAATTTTCCAAACAATCTACTAGAGAAATACTGAGTTGTGAATCTCCAGAATCTAAGTCATATTTTTGACTATTGTACCTTACAAGAAAATTCATTTCTCTACTAATCAACAGATACAGATATGAAAACATTTCCAAAAAATTGTTTACTTTTTGAATCAATCTTTACTTTTCTTATTTCCTGTTAATGTATGTAAACATATATGTACTCGTAGACACTTATATTAGTGGTTATCTCACTAACAAAGCTAAAGCCAACAAGAAGTAGAAGAAACATATATGGGTATTCTACCTTCATTCCACCTATCCAAATAATAGAATAGAGATGCTGGTTCTTCCATTCCCTCCTATTTCACTGTAATATTTACTGAATTTAATTAAAGAAAGTAGATTTCAATTACAGATTTGTTTTATTCTTTTTAAAGAAACATATATGGGTATGCTTCTTATAATTTTTTTCAGTTATAACATAATACTTTTCAAGTGTTATTACTTCTAATAAAGTTGTATTATATTAATAGTTAGTTACGAAATTTATTTCGTTCTTAAGATAGTAAAATGTATTTATCAAGATGTACCTGGTATTTCACCACCCTGTCCTGTAACACACTGACTCCAAATATGTCCATTGTCATTCGCAGATTTCCAGATGTTGTTGTCAAGGGATGTGCATTTTTCATATTTTTCTCCAGCAAAGTTCTGTGTGACTTCATGAATGTACATCTGTTAACATTGCAAAAGTTCAACTGTAATTTTGTTCTATTTAATCATGTGATGATACAAAGTATCAGTTTAAATATATTTAAGTTAAATATTAGATTTTTAAAAAGTAAGCTTTTTTGGATCGATTGAGATTTTTCAAATTCTATAACTTTCGAATTTATCACTGAACCACCTAATTTATATGAGTAAAATTTATTTCTAATAATTTTTTGAAGCTTTACATTTTTTCAATAGTTTCCACATGTTCACTTAGCAATTTATCATCAATATATATATTGGGCTGTTTGTATATTCATTTGACTAACCCTAGTATTTATTTTTATTTTTTTTTGCTGGTACATATTTTGCATAAATATATAATTTTCTTTACGGAAGTTGAATACATATTTATTAGTTATATTGCCAACACATTATTCCTGGCAGGAACCGGAAGTTCTACATGTCCTTATTCTTTAATATGGTGGTGGAGGGAGCATACTCATTTATCATTATAAATAGTGTATTCCTGTTAGTTAAGATGACGGTTTATAAGCAAAATCAATTGAATCAATCAAAATCTTGAAATTAGCATTATAAAAATTAGGAATAAACATGTTATTTAAAAACAATGCACATTTATATGGAACAAACATTTTTTATAAACTAATTTAAGATGGAAAACATAAAAGGTTTTTTTTCATATTTTTCCCAAATCAGAATGCTCTAAATAAAAATGAAGTTAATAATTTTTTGAAAAAAAAAATTAAAACTGAAATATATAAACAGATATGCTGAATTACTAAAATTATTTAAATTGTTGTCTATATCATATTTGGTTCTTATAATAATCATGTTACAATGCAGATGTAGGATAAAAAAGTTATACATAATAATATACTTAAGTATATATATCATTTTATTAGTGTTATATTTAACATTTATAAATTCAAGATTTATGTGTTCCTATAAGATTACAGACTGTGTTTTTAGAAAAATTATATAATTATATATATATATATATATACATATATATTAAAATTATGTATTTCAATGTTTTATAATGCATAATTATTCGGTATTTCTTATATAATAAATGATAAAAACCAGTATATACCTGCACTTACATGATGTGCCATATCTGTAGCAGCAGGCTTTTGCATAGAACTTCTATATCCGTTAGAGAACTCATCTTCAGGAAATGATTCCCTTTTTGAACCCATTAAATGAGGACTTCTGAATTTATCTTGATCTTCTGGCCAAGGACTTGCATGATAAGACGGACAGCTTAAGTGTCTCTGTTTACTTGCACATCTATGCGGATGGTTTATTTCCTCCTCGTGTGATCGACTTCTTTGATTGCAATATCTTAAAATACATATAGACATAAAAGCTGTAATGATCACAGATACTGTGACAGATATCAATGTGATAATTATCACTAAGTTGAGATGTATCTTCTCATCAGTTTTTATATGCACAACATTCAGCCTCTCAGATGTCTTATTGCTTACTGTAAGAGTAAGAAACATGGTTGTTTTGACTGACAGTATCGGGTTTCCACTGTCTTTGACAACAAACTCTAAGTCATATGAACCCGCATCTTGTTGGTTAACAACACGTGTGAATGACAACAAACCAGTATAATGGTTAATAGTAAACAATTGTTTTTCATTACCTGCAGTTATTTCATATTTAAGAAAAGCATTTTCTCGACTATCCCGGTCAGAAGCTTTTAAAACAGTAATATTTTTTGTATGATATGGATAGTACACAAGATCCAAAGTGAATGGATTAACACTTGGATATGTAAAATATGGAGAATTGTCATTTTCATCTTGAACTTCAACAATGACATTTACAGTATTATTCAGAGGTGGTATTCCATTGTCTTTTGCAAACACTTGAAATTCATACATTTCATGTAATTCATGGTCCAATGAATTAATTGTTGAAATTAATCCATCATCAGAAATTTTAAATGGTAGAAAATGTTTGTTTTTAGTCCATAAAGAATATGTTAGTTTCCCTCCAGGTCCTAAATCTCTGTCAGTAGCATTAATGAAACCAACATGAAATTTTGATTTCTGGTTTTCTTTTATCTTAAATTTATATGTATCCTTGGAAAATTGAGGTTTTATATCATTGACATCCATGACATGAACAGAAAATTTACTTTTCGTATTCATTGGAGGGGAACCTTTATCTTGACAATTGATTGTAATATCATGGTGATCCTCAAATTCTCTGTCCACAGGGCTATTTAAAATGACTTTGTATTTTCTCAGGCCCAAACTCTGAAGTTGGAATTTATCATGGTGAAGATCACAACTGACTTCTCCATTTTGTCCAGTATCATGATCAGTAACCTTTATGAAGGCAATAAAACTACCAACTTGAATATCCTCAGAAATATTTGTAGCATTTTTTGTAGAAGCAAAAACAAAGTTTATTACAATACTGGGTGGATTGTTCTGTTGGTTTATCACATTTACTAAAATCTTTGCAGTGGAACTCAGGGGAGGTTTGCCTCTATCTATTGCTTCAACATACAATCTATGCACTAATTCTTGTCCTAATGTAAATTTTTTACGCAAAAAGATCTCTCCAGTCTCTTCATTCAATTTAAAATGGGATTTGATGGTATCAGAAGTTTTAGAGTTTAAATGATATGAAACCCATCCATTTTCTCCAGAATCTAAGTCATTCGCAGACAAAAGAAGGACTGGAATAGATCCTAGTTCATTGTTTACTGATACATTATAGAAATTTTGAGTGAAGATAGGAGGGTTATCATTTACATCAGTGATTGTAATATGGACATCTAAATCACTTTGCTTCGGAGGAGATCCACCATCTTTAGCTATTACTTTAATTTGATAAGTCTCTTTCGCTTCTCTGTCTAACTGATCTTCTAATATTATATCCAGTTTTGATGTTCCATCAACACTCTTGGATACTAGAAGTTTAAAAGGTTCATCTTTATTCTTTTTCAGTTGATATGTGATTTGGGAATTAATCATTCCAATGTCTCTATCTACAGCATTTGGTATTGATCGTTTTGTTCCCATTACCATATCTTCAGAAAATTGTATATTGACCTGTTTTTCCAAAAACTTAGGTTGATGATCATTGACATCTTGTATTATCACTTTGATTTCTAATAACTTGATGAAAGATGTCCCCTTTTTAATGGCTATATCCACCATTCGAAAACATTCTTTTTCTCTTTTACACATGGTTTCAGCATCCAATATTTGTGTAGTGTATAATTTTCCTCTGTTTTTTGATACTCGGAATATAGAACTCTTTGTTTCATGCTGTAATTGACTAAAGGTGATTATATCAGGATTTTGGGATGGCACACTGTCTATCAAATGTGTATCTGCAGCAATATCCCCTAGGTAGGTTCCTGGACTTTTTCCTTCCTTCACATAATAAGTTAAATCCACACACAGACACCGATGCATGATAAATACTAACAAATACTCGGATAACTGCATTTTCTTTTCTCGCCTGTTAAAGAGAACAAATATAAAATGTGTATGAAAATGGCAATTCTTTTTAATTATCACAAAAAAATGATAGACATTTATATAGGGTAATTGGAAATAATTCCCTATTATTATTAAGTGCTCAACATTTATTACTGAAATAAATTCTGACAAAGAATGAATATGATACGACAGTGTATAGCATGGGGTTTTATTTAGAGTTCAATGTAGGTGCCAGCAATCGTCACCAGCTTCTCAAGCTACCTGAGAATCGTATCAGCTGATTTTTTTTTAAATGAATATCGCTACAGACAAGGCATGAAGCCACTTGATCTAAGGATACCACTTCAAGGTCACAAACTAACAAACGATAAGTGTTATATGGATATATTCCAACCTAGAAAACAGCAATTCTTCAACCACCCTGTTTATCAGAAACATCACTCATGTAATGTGAGGACTAAAGGACAAAATAAGGGAAGCGAGAGTTACGAGGCTGCCAAAAGTAAACCCAAGGTCCACTTTATACTCTCAATAAATTCACAAAGGGGCAGCCTAGTAACTCTCGCTTCACCTATTTTGTCTTTTAGTCCTCACATTCCATGAGCGATGTTTCTGACAAAGGGGGAAGAATTGTTTTTTTTCTACATCGGCTCTTGTTTTTAGTGGGTGGTATCTGAATATTTTCAATCAACATAGCAATCGTTATCATTCAGTTGTCAATCTATTCATCATAGTAACCCTTATCCTCGAGTGGGTTTTTAACCTTGATAAGTAGTGACACATTAGTAAAAAAAAAAAGGAAATGAAGAAGAGTTTCTTGTTAAATCAGTTCATGTAGTTCTGAGACGGCTTGATAAGCTAGTGGCGAATGCTGACGTCCATATTGAATTATAAATAAAACCGCATACTATACACAAAGAATTATATTACTTTCCAATTATCTTGTAGAATAAACTAATATTTCTGTTTAACCGTCTTAGCACGGCTGTCGCAAAATTGCGATAAATCTATCACCTCTAATAGCAGACAATACTACATGCATTCTTTCATTTAAGCAAACATTGCTAAAATATTAAAACATAAATTCAGCGCTCAGTCTTGCCATTTAGATTCCTTAAAACAAATTACATCAATTGTTAAACATGTCAGATTTTTATCAGCTTGAAAACTATTTTGGTTTTAATGGTATTTTGAATTCGATAATAAAATCAATAAATAAAACCATATTTCCATGTCATTAAAATTTCTGTTTAAGTTATTTAGTTTTGTCTTTATGTTTTGCTTATTTTCATTATTGGTGTTAGTAAGAAGTTAAGTTGTTATTATTACCATCTATTATTTAATTCTTCAGATTGCTCAAAGTTAAATAAACTTGAATAAGTATTCAGATTACATTAACACTAAAAATTAGGATTCTTAATTAATCATAACCGATGTTCTTGTAAACATTGAAAAAAATAAGTTTCAAATCTTGGTAATGCAAATCTTTATTTATATTAAAGTCTTTAAAAGAAGATGATAATTGCAAATAAAAATATTCAAAGAGCAAAACAGTGGCTAATTCTCTTTCATGTTAAGTATTGATTGGTTAAACTCTTTTCCCTCATAAACATCTGGTAGTTTTATATATAATTTATATTCTTAAATTTATCACTTGAAGTCATTAGATACAATTTTGTAATTCTAAATAGCAATTCAGTCAAATAAGGATACTTATTTTTTTATCAACTATTAAGGAAAATATTTATTTTTAGGTCGTATGTTTACTTTTAATTTGTGAGCGAATTTAAGATATCTCTTCAAGCCCAGTTTTACTATAATATACTTCAAAATTAGAATTTATAATCATGATGAAATTATATTTTGTATACTACTCTATGAGTCATATTTCTATGATTTGTTGTAAAATTTATTTAGTTTAACTATTTAACTAAATAAGAAAAAAATAAATTACAGTTATTTCTTTTTTGTCGCTTTCCTTTAAAATATGTACACCAAATTATTTTTTTAAAGTATTATAATAAAACCTAAGAATTACAAACCAATAAACTTGACTTATTTATTAAAATCAGTTTGTAAATTATCCATCCTAATCACAATTTTGTTGTATACATATGAATCTATTTGGATATTGCAAGAACGTGTAAATAATATAAAGTGTTATTTCTTAATTATTGAAGTTTAAAAATAAAATCTAATTAAGATGTTAACAGATTGTGATGTTTCATTTACAGATGCACCCAATCTCCATTATAATAAATACAGATGACAAACTACAGCACATTATATCTGCTTTCCTTATACTTGTTGACCAAATATAAGTGAACTGTCTGCTAATAGTTGTTCAATATTAATCTAGACGTGTTTCTCTTTGAGTATTGTAAGTGTTCCTTGAAGTCGGTTTACCTCAATTGGATGCTAATTGTTGGAATTGTACATCAGCCATAAACTAAGATGGCTTTTGCCTGGCAGGCATATTTCTACTTTGTGCATGGACAAATGTACTTGCAAGCCAAAGAGATTTAGTAATCTAAAGTAGTTTCAACACATCTGCATGCAGCCTTCTTGCCAGAAAGGCTGGATATGAATATATTGGAATATATGAAGATACATAGACCATAATAGAGCATCAAGAATGGATTTTTTTCTTCGGTTGACCAGAATAACAGCTCTACTAATATTACTATATCTATGCTTATTCTATTCCTAGTAGTTTGAAATGCCTAGTAAGTTACTGATTGCTATTTCCATGTAGCTTATTATTTCTCCTAATCATATAAAAGAATAAATATGAATAAGAAAGTAATAAAAAAAAATATATCTGAGAAATCAAATATAAAAAATATTATTACTCATAATTAGATTTAGCCTAGATTATGAAACCTTAAACACAATTCAGAATGAATCACAAAGAACTAGTTAGTATTGAAAGAATAATAAAAATATAAATACTGAAATTCATTATTATTATTTATTTATTCAAAATTTCTTACCTGATAACTTTCCACATATATTTGAAATTAGAGACAATATTTTTTCTAATTACATTTATCTCACATGAAATTAAATTCAATATATTTGCATCGGATGTATAATTGTATGTGTGATACTAGGATCCTATAACATTGGGTTCTATTGATTTTTTAACCTGCTTAGTTCTACTGAGTTTTATATTTATCTACAAGTTCATCCAATAAATACTTCTGGGTGCCAGAGAGCTCCATTCTTATTTGATATTAAGAAGAGATTGTTTCTTTTAATAACATGTTTGCAGCAATATTTATATTACTAAAGCCATACGTTATTGATTTTGTGAATCTAAGAGTGTTTGCATGTAAGAACACAATAGTCTCTATTTATCAGTCCATATCAATCTGAATATTTCATTGCGAGTGAATATCTGATAGAATTTTTTTTGTGTGTGTGTGAAAGAATAGAATAAATCAAAGCATAAAAACATAACTTTGATGCATTCATTAAACACAGCGAGAATATGTTTAAGCTAAAAAACTTATGTTGCCACAGTATGAATTTTAACTATTACTTCAGAGGTTTGATTTATTAGTTCAGAGATAATTGGAAATTTTAATTCCTCTTTAGTTACGGTCAGAAAATTGATTCCAATAGTCTAAAATTAAAAAAAAATATTTTAATTGGTTAATAGCATATCCTTTTTTAATCTCGATTATATATATATATATATATATATATATATATATATATGATCGAGATTAAGTAGGATATAATTTATATATATATATATATATATATAGTGTGTAGATTTCAATTTTGTGTTGAGAATCTGAATAACAGAGCTCAATGTAATTTAAACAGAGCAAAACAGAATTATAAAAAGAAAAAACTATACACACATTAAGGTTGTACACATTATAACTTATTTCGACCCCTTAATTAGGTCTCCTCAGATGTATAAACTTGGTTTTTTGACGTGGTTGTTTATACATCCGAGGAGACCTAATTAAGGGGTCGAAATAAGTTATGTGTACAACCTTAATGTGTGTATAGTTTTTTCTTTTTATAATTCTATATATATATATATATATATATATATATAAATGATATTATTCTAATACTATACAATCATATATTGATTAGCTATTTTCTACTGGTAGATATGGCTAATCAATATATAATTCTATAGTGTTATCAATAAAAAAAATATTGTCTGCTCTTACTAACGTACTTGAGCACTGTGTCTTTATTTCATCGTATTATACTACCCATAATCACTATTTATGTCACTTCGATTTCAGTGGAAAATTCATAAACAGTGACATATCATCATAACTAAAAATGATAAATCTCTTTACTTCTATACTATCCATAAGGATAATATAGAAGTAAAGAGATTTATTATTTTTCTATCTAATTTACATATGTGTTTATGCTGTGTATGAACATACTATGTAAATTAGATGGCAAAATAAGTCAATTCAGAAACAACACTGAAAAAAGAGTCGCCCTTTTTCTAAATGCTAACAGAAACATCAAAATATATTAGAGATTTGTCGAATTGACATACATAGAGAGCTAAGTGAGAGAGGTGACTTCTTCAATTAATTACCATTTACAGCTAATTAGATATATTTAAATAAAATTATTTTCAAACATAACTCAATCCCAGAACTAAGTAATAGTTGAACATGTATCATATGTCATTAAAGTATATAGGAACAAAAGCCCTTAACTAGGAAACAAACATGGATTCAATTAGCTTTAGTATAATAATAATAATAATAATAATAATAATAATAATAATAATAATAATAATGTGATGGCACCAGCCTCGGCTGAGACCACATAAAATAGTCATTAAAGGTCAATGAGGATAGAAAGTACTGGGGCCCTGGGGAGGCTTATTGCTACCCAAACTCCAGTGAAAATCAAAGTGTAGTATCTGTTCAGATGGATACTACACCCCCATAGACCGGTATCGTCTTGGCCTTCGGGCTTGATTTCCGCCGATCTATAGGGTTGTCCTGTGCAGTTCTAGGAGGTCCACCCTCCCAGGCTTTGCCTCCCCTCCTTGGGAAAGAGTTAGTTTATTGCTTACTGCCTGAGGCGCCCCTACCATTGAATGCCGACGGGGCTACCCAGGCAATTTTTAATGGCCAGTGTGCTCACCTTCTCGGGCGCTGGCTTTTCAAGTCCCACTTTCCCGACCCGACCTTGGGTCACATCTTACTTTGTGGGAGTAAGATAAAACTGGCCTTGTGCCTACTCTCCTGAAGAGGAGGTAAATAATACCAATGGTCACTGCCAGTGAGAAATCAATGGTAAGCATCTGTTGCAATGTTTATCGAAAAAGGTGAAGAATACTAGAAATCTGGGGAGACTTGTAGTCACTCGGACTCTAGGAAACACCACCAGTTATTTTCAGTGAGCAATCACAGATGATGACCTGTGTGAAAACTCTTAGTCAGTTCATAGTAATAATGTGTGTGCATATATATATATATATATATATATATATATATATATATATATATATATATATATATATATATATATTGATTGTTTTATTTGGATTCTTAACGGTCCCAACCATGTGACTTTCCAAATTTAAATTAACATTTTTTTTCTTTTCATTTCATTCTTTCCAAATATGATCTAAGGTTGAGATCGGATTCTAACTTTGCCTGATGAGATCTCAGTTTATAATAGCTGTTGATCGATAACATCGACATGCCAGTGTCGCAGATTTTGTACATGTCTGTGTGAATATAAATAATCATATATATATTTTGTAGTAAGAAAAAATTTCTTCTAGTCTGATTTTGTTCCAGATATTGTATGCTTCTCAGTTGTTTTAATGTAAGCATTTTATGGTTACTTTAGCAGGCACCAGACATGAGCTTGCACAATGAAAGTCATGTCAAAGTATTAATGGAAAAAAAGAGATAGCACGAGAAGTGAACATTCATCTCTGTCATTGTGTAAAAAAATAAGCAGGAACAAAAACATGATAGAAGTGAACTGCCATGCTACAAAATATATTCTTTTAAGAGTGCTGTGAATAACTGAGGTAATAGTCTACTATTTAACTGCATATTTTGTGGAAGTGAGCACTCAATTATTTTTTACACATGAATGAACTGAACGAATTTTATCAGAATGTTATAATTCTCTTCTTTGATAAATAAAGCTTAATATTTATGTGAATCTTAAAAAATGTTGCACAGCATCATTTTTAAAAAAACTTATTATTTCTTAAAATCATTTGATATAATTTTTCTTGACAAAAATATGTGTAATATAATTAAATAAAATAGAATAAGATCCTTGTTTGTCATTTTCAAAATTGAAGTGTCTTGTTTACTTTCTGACTAATGCATTATGGGTTTGATTTTTTTTTAATATATTTTAAAATTTTACTTAAAACAGATTATTTTACATTAAACACACAAAAAAGTGACATAAAAAATAAATGCTAAAAATCCAAAGAGTAGTATCTGTTCCATCCCCTAAAATAAATAAATAAAAAATATAAAAAAAACAAGAAGCCCATTTTGCATTACTCAGAAAGTAAACGAGATACATCCATTTTGAAAATGACTTCCATTATATGTGACAAAAAACGAATTGGATTTGTTTTTTTTTATTAAATTACACATATCTTTTTTAAAGAAACATTAAGTATAATGGTTTTATGAAATAATAAGCTTTGAAATAATGATGAACAATATTTTTTAGAATTCCCCATAAGTTAGTATTAACCAAAATAAAATGTACAAAAAAAAATGGTGAGAATTATTTGCATTTTGATAAGCATATAAACATCTTAATTTGTATTTCTGATATATGAAAATATTGATACATAATTTATGCCTGTTCTATTTTGAGCACAAAATGAAGTATATAGAATTTTAGAAAGAATGACAGCTTGTAGATTGACAAGTCCATTATTTAAAACGATACTTGCAAAATGGTGAAACTTTGTCAACCTGAATGAAAGCCTTATTCATGATAATATGGCTTTGTGGATAAGTGACAATACATGTAGAAAGTGTCTCCCACAGGAAGAAACATTATCAATGGATGTCTGCATCCTCATCTTTAATTCATGTGAGAAGACAAACTTGCAGCTCAAAAAATAACAGGAGAGGAAGAACCTGTCCACAGAATAAGTGTGACACAAAGGAAGCTTTTAAATGAAGAGAAAAGAGGGTAAAAAATGAGTGGATGTGTCTGCCGTTTCTTTGTTAGAAAACAGCAGTATAAGGAAGATTATTCTGCATTGACTCAGTGATGCAAGCAATGTGGCAGCCATTTTGCTATTATGTGCTAGAAGTAGAGTGTCAATTTTGTAGCAATAGACACTGACTACAACGAAGTAAATGTTATGGAGTTGCATTAATTCTACAGATTTATGCGAAAATGTTTGTGAATAGTAAACCAAGTCTCTTTCAAGGGAACAGTTAGGTAACAATAAACCGTTTCCTAGTTTGATAAGTAAATGCCAATCTTTGATTCTGATGAAAAAAAAATCACAAATCCTCTTGATGTGGAATAAAATCACAATATCTTGAGGACAGTTCTGAGTTCTGATGATACATCCGGCTAAGAAATACTGTGTGTCATACACTGTTATTGATTAGAATACTTAATACCCGAGTCAGAATGACAATGAGCTTAATAACAATTGAGTGAAAGAACTTCCTTCAAGTAATGTCGGTATCTGAAGACCCCATTACATGCTATTGAAGATATGAACACATTGCCTGGAGAAGAACTCCATATTGTTCCTGATTAGAATATTCTCATCAAACATATTCAAATTAGAACCAATTCCACAAAGCAGTAATGGCAGTTAGATACATATATACTAGCAGGAAGACCGGGCGTTTTCCGGGATTGAATGATCAATCCTATATCTATTTGTGCCATATTACCTATTTTATTCCTATTTTTTCCGTTTTATAATATTCAATTTTGGGGGTGAGACACAAGAATGTACTCAGCATTGATTGGGTGGAAGAGCATGTTAGTAAAGTGACATTTATTAAAATAAATTGATCCATAGTTTTAAGGAATCAGTGACGACTCTTGTGCATTACTGTTCCAAACTCTGAACCTCTCATTAACATTTCTATTCTTATTTTTTAATTCCTATCATTTTCAAGTTATAAATAAAATAAAGTAATTCGTCATATTTTCTTTTATGGATGTCAAGCACAAACATATACCGCAAGATAATGTTGTCCCACCTTTGATCAAAATGAAATATACGCATCCAAATATCCTGAGTAATGTAGTTACAGAATAAATTTGGTTATGAGGGTCTATCTCCAAAACCGTAAGAGGAGTTTGTGAACAAAAAAAACAAACCCAAAAAACAAACAGACAGGAAGTACAACTTAAGGAATACAAAATTATATTTAATCTATATACCAATTTTGAGTGACGTAGAAATTAACTTTTTTATTATATCTTTTACTGAATTGTTTATAATATAAGAATAACTTATTAAAATTTATTAACTTTATTAAATATATTAATATTTAGAGTGTGTGAGTATGCTAGACTTTTTATTATAACAACTAATACATTCGTATAATTAGGTATTAATTGTATTTAAGAGTAGTCAAAACAAAATTATGTTTATTTAATAAACAAATTGTTCATAGATATTCTACATAATTCATTAATCTAATATATAAAATTTAGTCAGTCAGATTTTCGAACTTCGACCTTAATAGCATTGCAACTGACAAATAGATATTTGGTTCTGTGTATAACTTTTTATTTGTTAAATGTTGGTGCATGTTATTAAAAACAGTAATTTTTTTGCAAATACAATTTATCCTATTTAAAATATTTTTTGCGGGGAGGCCATCTTTCTTTTCGGCAGCAAACATAGATGATAGACATGCTGGATAGGTACAGCTAGTAAGCTATGAATTAAGATTCAGAACTCTTTTCTATCTCTACCATGAACACTATTTAAAACTAGTATATTTATGTATGCTATATATGTTATGTTTTTGCAGCATATCTGTATTTAATGAACATATTATTTTAAGTGTATACTCTAATTGAAAATTATAGGATGGTTCCAGTTTGAACAAAATATATTTTTTTATATATTATTATTATTATTGAAATATCTACTTCACTCATCCATTACTAATACTCGAGTAAACCATAAAAAATATATTTCTTATGATAATAAACAAAATATTTGTAGAAGTTTAAATAAATATCTTTGGTGCAATTTATTTTTCACAAGTACAGAAGAGCATATGAACATGCTATTCTTTAACTAAATTTCTTGGATTTTATGTATCCTTTATCAAACTTCGATGTATTCTTTTAATCTGAATTATCAAATAAATTGTAATTATAATTTTCAACTGAGATAAAGCAGATCTATTTACATAATATATTACCTATTCAAGTTGTAGAACTTGTCATTCTCACAAAGCATTAATAATATTTTGAAGAAGAAATCTTTTAGGATTATTTGTCTTAATTGAATTACGACCTGAATATCTTGTAGGTTACTTTTATGCAATCATTCAACATAATGGCTATCACTTTTTCTATAGTTGATTTTTCTTAGGCCTATTCAAATTTGTATTTTTTACTCAATTCATAGATATTTTTTCATTGTTTTTTTTTGTCTACATTTCTTTTCAAAATGTATCCGTTTATTTTAAAAATTAATTGCAATAATTTCTTATTTATATATATTTTTTTCAAATTAATCATATTTTTACAAAAAAATCACTTTTTTAAAAAAATACCATATTTTCTTCTGTGGCTCAAATTAAATCAGACATTCTGTTCATTTGTTTAAAAAGATATTTGCTAGATATCTTAAATAGACAGTTTTATCATACTACTATATTCAATTTTGCTGGAACAATTAGTTATAAAGATCTATAAAGTAAATATTAATATGAATAAATTTATATTGTATCTGTGTGTAACGATCTAATGTATAGACACATATATACAATGTAAAAACAAATATACTATGTGTATATATATATATATATATATATATATATATATATGCACATATATATATGCATATATATATATATATATGCATATATATATATATATATGCATATGCATATATATATATATGCATATATATATATGCACATATATATATATGCATATATATATATATATATATGCGCACATATATATATGCATATATATATATATATGCATATATATATGCGCATATAGATATATATGCATATATATATATATATGCATATATATATGCGCATATATATATATATGCATATATATATATGCATATATATATGCGCATATATATATGTATGCATGCATATATATATATGCATATATATATATATGCATATATATGCATATATATATATATATATATATATATATGCATATGTATATATATATATATGCATATGTATATATATATATATATATATATATGCATATATATGCATATATATATATATATGCATATATATATATATATATATATATATATATGCATATATATGCATATATATATATATATGCATATATATATGCATATATATATGCATATATATATATGCATATATATATGCATATATATATATATATATATATGCATATATATATATATATGCATATATATATATATATGCATATATATATATATATGCGCATATATATATATGCATATATATATATGCATATATATATATGCATATATATATATATATATATGCATATATATATATATGCATATATATATATGCATATATATATATATATATATGCATATATATATATATGCATATATATATATGCATATATATATATATATATATATATGCATATATATATATATATATGCATATATGCAAATGCATATATATATGTGCATATATATATATATATATATATATATATATATATATATATTTATTTTAGATACTGTGGGTGTCACCTTTGTTATATTAGATTACCATAGTTAGCCTGATGAGCTCTTAATGAGATTCTATATAGCTAGCTAGCTTGCCATAATTTTTATATTACTATAAAACTCTACTCATATATTGAGCATTATTAAAA
Organism: Sepiola atlantica; assembly: GCA_963556195.1. Classification (NCBI taxonomy): domain Eukaryota; kingdom Metazoa; phylum Mollusca; class Cephalopoda; order Sepiida; family Sepiolidae; genus Sepiola; species Sepiola atlantica. Next base: position 71,667,682 of record OY744525.1, on the reverse strand, counting down.
TTAATACAGAAACATATATATATATATATATATATATATATAACAAATCTTAAATAGCAATGAATTAGTTGACACTATTATGTTGTCCAAAAGGTCGGCAATATTTATCAACACGACTATGACCATCTAATATAAGGAAGATGATAATCACATCGTCTAAAATTAAATAGACTCCCATCAGATACTACATTGTATGTTCTAATTACATGACAAGTAATTCATTTCACATTTAAAATTATGTGAAAACATATATGATATCTATTATTTATTTACTTACTAGGAGTTTTCACATAAGTCATTATCAGTGATTGCTCACTGACAATAACCTTGAGTTTGAGTGACAACAAGTCTCCCCAGATTTCCAGTACTCTCCACCTCTTTCGATAATCATTGCAAAGGATTTTGCGTTATCGCAACAGTCGCATACCATTGATTACTCGCTGGTAACAACCCTTGGCCGTATCTGGAATTTGGGTGGCAATAAGTCTCCCCAAGGTCCCAGTACTCTTCGCACCCTTCCAGTGGAGGTTTGTTTAGTTCTCTCTTTCCTCCCTTGACCTTTCACAACCAATTGTGTGGTATCAACCGAGGCTGGTGCTGTCACATTGTGTGTGTGTGTTTTTTTTTGGGGGGGGGGGGGAGTTATTATTATCATATGATATATTTATAACTTTTATTGTGCACTCCAATACATTGTTTACTCATTGCAATGTGTATTGTATTGTTCTAACGTCTTTGTTATAATGACCAAAAACCCAAGTAGCCCTCTGTAGTAGCAAGTTTTAAAGATTGTATGAGGCTTTAAATTCTCTCTCTATACAATTACTGTTTCATGTATATATACTTGTATTAGAAAATAATATATTATGTATATATCTTTCGTTTCTGCATTTACTTTAAAAGTGCTCAATACATGAGTAGAGTTTAGTAGTAATGGTAGTATAAAAATATGATTATGGTACATGAAAGTGAGCTACATAGACACGTTTGTGTTTCATTCCCGAAAGAAATCATCAGGCTAAATGCATATTCAGTCTGATGATTCCTTCGGGAATGAAACACAAACGTTTCTGTGTAGCTCACTTGTCATAAGTATATTTTTATACTAATATATAATATATATATATATATATATATATATATATATATATATATATATATATATATATATATATATATATACTAATATGGATGCACTTGGCTTTGCTCAGAAATGAATGTGAACCCATGTTCTACTGTTTTAAGCACTGAACCCCATATTACCGTTTTTATTGTTATTTTTCTTTTAATTTAAAAAGTAAAATTAAATGTTGTTTCAGATTTGTATGGATATCTGGTGCAAAAATCAGACCTGACAATATTATTGTAGATACCCTCAGTTTATATATATATATATATATATATATATATATATATATATATATATATATATATATATATATATATATATATATATATATGACACCCCCTGTTATGTACAGAATCTCTGTTTCAAATTTCAGAAGAAGTTCAGTAGTTTCGAGTTCATTATGTATATATAATATATATATATAATCTTGTCTATTCAACTTAATAATGGATCCGGTCTCTGCTGATAACATTTATCATGATAGGATAAAACTTAATGCACAATTTAGATATAAGTTATTGCTCGAAGATAGTTTTAAATTGGAACAGTGTTTATTTAATAATAATTTTTTAAAGCTTGAAATAACACAAGTTTTTTTAGACATAAAATAACTTATAATAAGTTAAAATTGTTTATCAAAAATCATTTTATTTGATAGATTATAAGCACATAAATAATTTTTTAACTTTTGAAGTTATATATAATATCTATAAATACACTGGTATGAATTAATATCCGTTAATGATTTCATATACATATAACTTCATGAGAAATGTAGTATTTAATAAAATTATTTTAGTTATATAAGTCTAAGTATACTCTCTTTTGTCATTAATATCCTAATATTATTACTCATCAACTAATTTACAAATCCCCCCCCCCCTCAAAAAAAAAAAACAATCCTGACTTAAACTGTATGGAAAACACATGTACAGTTCTGAGAATTTAAAATGAGTAAGAGGATAAAATTAGCTAACTCAACCTTTCTACTTCAAAAATATTGATTTTAAATAAGTTAAAAATATAATATTGAGAATAGAGCTATATTCGTCTTCTGACTAATTTTTATATTTCTGGTAATAACTCCTTATGCTATCACGTTTAAATGGTGTACATGCATTACACTTTAATTCACAAGCTACTACATGCATTAGCCATCCATAAATCTTGTGTTCTGTATGTAAAATGAAAGAAGCAATCAATCAATCAATCAATCAATCAATCAATCTGAGGTGTCAAATTTGGAACTATTTTATTTATCTACCTCCCACAGCGGTAAGATGTGACACAAGGTCGGGAAAGTGGGATTTGATAAACCAGCGCTCGAGAAGGTGAGCACTCTGGCCTACAAAAAATGCCTGGGCAGCTCCTGTCGGCATTCCCCGGTAGGGGCGCCTCAGGCAGTAAGCAATAAACTTACTCCTCCCCAAAGAGGGGAGGCAAAGCCTGGGAGGGTGGACCCCCTAGAACTGCACAGGACAAACCCATAGACTGGCGGAAATCAAGACCCAAAGGCCAAGACGATTCCGGTCTATGGGGGTGCAGTATCCATCGGAACAGATACTACACTTTGATCTTAGCCAAAAGGTCAAATCTGGAACTATAAGCACTACAATAAAAATAACTAAATAGTCTGCTTTTGAGTGTGATAGCAAAACAATTCTTTAGAATGGTAAATATTTGAATTAGAATTTGGATTGTTTTATGTACACCACCATATAGAATTGTTAGAAAATATATTACTTATATAAAAAAGATTAAAAAAAAAACTAAACACAATAGTATTTAAAATCTAATGTGTAAAGTGCTGAAATATTTTTGAAAAAATGAATAAATCAATAATAAATTGCATATTTTTAGATTTTATAAGATCTGCTGTTAGCCAAAAGAAAGAGTTAGAAATATAGGATTTTTTAAAGATCAATAAGCACAACATTCAATAACAACAACAACAACTGGCAATGATCATACTTATTCTCATCAGAAAAATATGGAAAATTTCAAAATGTGTTAGTTTTCTTTTCTTTTAGAAAGTTAAATATATCCTCATTATAACTGCTATTAGAGAAATTAATTTTCCAACCTGTAAAATATTTATAAAACAAACTGTAGCAGCAAAAGTTATTTTGTATTTTATAACATTTTTACTTTTTTTTTTTACTTTTTTGTTTTTGTGTTGAAATATCTAAAACAGAAAAAAATCAGTGTTACCATCTTATTGGTAGCATGTCCAAATATATCAATATGCATGCAGAAATGTTCATAACCAATATTTTTTTATCTGTATTAAATATCTAAAAAGTGTTTTAAAATTTTAGAGTTTATTCTGTTATAGGATCATATAATTAACGAATCTATATATATATATATATATATATATATATATATGCAAAACTTATAAATAAAACTAATAATCAACAAGTGTATTAATATAATTTTTCTCAGTAATATCAGTTCTCACATTTTTGTTTTACATATTAAAAGCGTATATGTTTCATTTAGACTATTTCTATTCAAAGAGAAATTGAGGAAAAACAAAAACAGTTATAGGAACTCACCTGTGGTGTTAAATCCAGTTGAGTCTGTGGTGGGTCTGTGGCTTGATGATATGAACGTCCTTGTAAAGAGTTCTGTTGTTACTACTGCTACTGAGTGACAACAACTATAGGTATGAGTGTGTGTGTGTGTGAGATAGCAGCGTGTAGTCCTACTAAATGTGTTGTGTGTGAGATGGCTGTTTCAGTCAATGCTGGCCTGATTGAATGAAGATGGGATCACTATCCCTACCTAATGTGGACGAGCTATCTATATATTAAATATACATAAATAAGTACAGATCATGCATAAAAGAAAGCATAATAGAACAAATCCGAATTCAGACCCTTTCGATTCATTATACAATACATAGCTACTCTTCTATGAAGGTTTACGTCTCTCTTTTCATCCATGCTTGGTCATATTTATAGCACATGCTGAACTTGAACAATGTGAAAGTATAATATTGGTCGTGTTTTATCCATTAATGTACATGCACTTGCATTGCAGTGGCTTTGAGTTTTGAGAATGAAGGGATCATGCATGTGCACATAATCTTATGGATTGAAGGCATGTTTTTTTATACAATTTTGCCCACGTGAGATGTTTATGGGTTGATGCACATGTGTTTGATATATACAGATATATAAACACATATATACAAATACATATATACAAACATACATATGTATATATACAAATACATATACACACACATATGTATATATATGTATATATATGCATATATGTATGTATGTATATATATATGTATGTATATATATATGTATATGTATATATATATATATATATATATATATATATATATATTCACACACATATATATATTTTTTCATACTAATAATATACAATTATGCACTGATTCGCCAGCCGTACCGACGGTTTCCAGGGTAGAAGGCTTTTTGGATACTACCCATTCATTGGCTGAATGGACTAACAGCCAAAAAGCTTGAAAACCGCCGGTAGGATGACGAATCAAGCTATAATATCATAAGTATAAAGATATCTTATGCTCTTATTAATAGAATTGAGCACTCTATATATCTATAATTATTTCTTCATACACATTATAATATATATAAACAATCATTCCAGTGATCATAAGAGCAACCGGGCTCATTAATAAGAATTTCAAAAACTACTTGGTGAATTTACCCGGTGAACCAAGTGCAAGAGAGATACAAACAATTGCACTTAAAGGGACGGGTAGAATCTTAAAAAAGATCTCTCGGTTGGAGTCTCTAAAATAGCAGGTGAATGCCAAATTCCCAGCAAAAACAAAAAGATAAGAAATTTGAAAAATAAAAACGCAAGAAAACATACCTCTCAAAATCGGAACCAAACCGAATTAAGACAGCTGATCTTGGACAATACAGGACAGTATTCTAACAAATCAAGCTATATCAATAATAATAATAAATGTACTTAGCTTAACACTTTACTGAAGTTTCACGGTATCACTGATTTTCAGAAGTGTATCCGACTAAGATCAATCAAAACACCTTATTATAGATCGATCCTAGTCGGATACACTGCATATAATCGGTGATACCATGTAACTGCAAGAAAGTGTTAAGCTATGTACATTTTATTATCATTTATTATTATTATTATTATTATCATTATTATTATTATTATTATTATTATATAACTTGTGCGTTAAGCTCTCTAATAGGAAAAATAGTGGTTTCCCGCTTCAATTAAAGTATTTTTCTTCATAATTAGAATAGTTATATCGTTATAACCTCCCATACTGTTGGGGCGAGTGTAGTAATGCCGGGGTAAAATACCCGACTTCTGCTCAGTTTAAAGTGATTTGATGATTGGATTTCGAATATCAGTGTGAAAACATTCACTACATCTAGCTACACTAAATAGCTATCATACAGCGAAACAGCTGTCTGTTGATGAATGAATATATATATATATATATATATATATATATATATATATATATATATATATATATATCATAATATAAAATGAAATAATAAAATAAGGTGCAAATCAAATTTTATTAGAATTCAAAATTCAGGCAAAGTATCTCAACGTCCTTAACTCATGAGTTTTCGAAGATAATTCTTCTCCTCAGATGACCATTACCGCAGTGACGTTACTGCAGGTGATAAAATTACACTTTGAAAATATATAAAAATATATACAAAAATACATAGGAGTACATAACACATCAAATATATATATATATATAATTACTGAGGCTGTAGTCTTATTTACAGAAACCAAAAAATAATTTTCATTTGACATTTTGGTAATTTAGAGGAAAACAACAAAATGATGAGTGTCATAGTGTTATTTGATATATTCCAATGTGGTGGAAATATACTGTGCATGAACATTGTCAAAGTTTGTTTTTTAGGAAAAACAACAAAAAAGTTAATTGATATGGTCTTTAAGATATTTAACATAGATGAATTTTATTTTTTTTCAGCATAAAAAGAAAAATGAATTCCCCATTAAAACTGATTATATAATGAAATGAATAAACATAAGGGTGAACGTCGATTGGTAAAATAAAACGATTTTATATTACTAAGTAATTCAAAATAGGTACTTTGTACTTTTCGCCTTCATTATAAAAGACAGAAAAAATACTACACTTAATATTAAAAAAATATATATTTTTTTTGTAATTTAGAAAGATTAGAGGATATTTTTTTCTATGACAAATTTTTAAGTTATCATCATCATTATTACCAACATGTTAACTCCTTGTCCTTTTGGCTAGGAGCAAAATGTAGTATCTGTACTGAATCTGCATTTAGTTTTTATGTTCTCTGTCAGTGAAGGAGAAATCCTTCTAGACTGAGGGAATTTAAATTTTTGTTTCAATTCAGAGTGCCCATTTTGGGGGAGCTGGATTCTCCTCATGTTAAATATTGACATTGTGCCTAACTCTGTTCTCATGGGAGGAAGTACATAGGAACAGCAGCAACAACAACAACAACAAATTTAGTTTAAAAAATAATGAATGCGTGTATTAAATTATTGACAGAAAACCTTTGGTAATTATTGCGTTTAATGCAAATTTTATTTTTAAAAAGTAGTTATTCCAAATTATCGAAAGTTATGATTTTAAATTTCCAACTTAATTCATTAAATCGTTTTAAATAATATTACTACTGATAATAATTAAGAAATTAATATCAAAAAAAGTTTTTTGTATGTATAATAAAATAGCAGAATTAAATTATAAGTGAATAGTACTGAATATGAATTTATTAGACAATGTTTTAAAAGTAAATATACACATAATGGGTAGCCTTGAGAGTGTTTGTTCAGGTTTTTTGTGACTATATTTACGGTATGTGATAATATTTTAGTATATAATTGACTTAGAAAGAGATAAGTTGTTTTGATATGAATATAGTTCGGATAAATGAAGAAAACTTTCGCATTTATTCATTTTGATATATATATATATATATATATATATATATATATGGAAAATCAAAAAAGGAAAACCAAAAATATTATGTATTCATCAACGTTTCGTCTTTATTTCAAGACTTCCTCAGGATGATTGTTTGAAGAAATAACACACAAGTACAAATATTTGAAAAGATTTGCCCATTTTCAAATATTATTTCCATTTTTGATCATATATATGTATATATACTCTGTGTGTGTACATATATATATATATACATATGTATTCTTTGTATGTATATATATATGTATACACATACTGTTATATATATATATATATAAGTATAAAAATATACTTATGGCAAGTACACTACAGAGAAACGTTTGTATTTTATTTTCAAGGGAAATCATCAGACTTAATTCCTCAGGAATAAAATACAAACGTTTCTATGTAGCTTACTTAGTCTATTTTTATACTCTTATCAAAATCTACTCATGTATTGAGTTTTGTTGAATTAAATACTAAAAAAAAAAATATATACACAACTTATTACTTTATGATATATATATATATATATATATATATATATATATATATATATATATATATATATATATATATACTTCTTCTAATATATAAAGAAAATCAGTTGGGTTATCGAAGTTAGATCACTATAGCATTGCATTTGACAAATCAATATTTCATTCTGCCTAGGCAGTAAATTACGAAAATTTTCACTTTGTGTATTTTACATAAAAAAAACAATTCCAAGTGATTTCATGGATTCCATACTACATCCGGCCAGATATTTCCTTTAGTAAGAGAAACTTCATAATAAACACCACTTATTTTCATTGGATAATCATCTAATTCATTAGCCAATCACATTGCTCCGTTTGTTACAAATAAGAAAAATGCAAATGACCACCCATATCTCATTGCTAGGTAATTAAAAGTAATTTATTCATTATTATACATTCAGTTCTGGCTAAAACTTGGAAGCTTTTTAACTGTCGAATAGAAAGTCCTTTCTGCATTTAACATAATTTTGGGAATACGAGACCTGTCTAAGAAGTATCCGACCTTTTTTTTGTGCAAAATAGACGATAGTGTGGCACCACTTTACACAGTGAAGGAAGACACCTTCATGCGCATGTGTAAATGTTATCACCGCCTTCCTTTGCGTGAGTCGCTGCCTATTAGGCACTGAGTGAGGTGCTACACAACGTGTTCATCGGATTACCGATTCTCTCAAGATGACTGAACGTGTTGAGCAAAAGTACTGCATCAAATTTTGTCAAACGCTTAGTGATTCTCAAAGCAAAACAATTAAGATTCAGCAAGTGTTTGGAGAAGATGCGATGGGTGTAACACAAATTAAGGAGTGGTGCAACCGATTAAAAAATGGCCGCACATCAGCGGAGAGTGACAAGCGTTCTGGCAGGCCCCAAACTGCTCGGAGTGCAGCTGTTGTTGAAAGGGTGCAAAATTTGGTGATGGAAGATCGTTGTTCAATTGTGTGGGAGATCGCCCAAGAGGTCAGAGTGAGTAAAGATTGTGTACATGCAATTTTGCATGATGATTTGAACATGCACAGAGTGGCTGCGAAATTTGTGCCCAAATTGTTGTCGCAGGAACAAAAAGATCTCCGTTTTCAAGTTGCACAGGACCTTCTGAAAACCGCCAACACTGATCCTGGCTTTCTGAACACCGTAATAACTGGAGATGAGTCATGGGTGTACGTGTACCACCCAAAAACAAAAAGACAGTCGTCACAATGGAAGCATCCCGAGTCCCCAAGGCCAAAAAATGCGCGACAGGTATGAAGCAAAATCAAGGTGATGCTGACTATCTTCTTTGATATCTGTGGAATTGTGCATCACGAATATGCACCGGAAGGACAAACAATGACAAAGGAGTACTATCAAGATGTTCTCTGGCGTCTCTGTAACGCAGTTCGGCACAAAAGACCAGACAAGTGGACGGCAAAAAACTGGCAACTGCATCACGACAACGCCCTCGCACATTCATCCCAATTGATCCAACATTTCTTGGCCAAACATGGAATTCCAGTCGTTGACCAACCTCCTTACTCTTCAGACATGGCTCTTTGAGACTTCTGTTTTGTTTCGAAAATTGAAGACGCCACTGAAAGGTTCCCGTTTTGAGACTAGAGAAGAGATAATGTGGAACGCGATGGTGAAGATGAACATTATTCTGAAAGAAGACTTCCAGAGGTGTTTCCAGCAGTGGATGGATCGGTGGGCTAAATGTGTGCAAGCACAAAGGGCTTACTTTGAAGGGGATTAGGGTCCCAACCCTGCCAGGTATTTGAAATATTTTTTCTGGCCTAACGTCGGATACTTTTTAGACAGGCCTCGTATATATTAAAACAACATCAGCTTTTTTAGAGTATTTGTTTACTTCATAGTTCAGTTCACTAATCGACTTTTTGTGATTTATTATAGGGTATAATCGCAAGTCCTAAACATGTTTACATTTACTATCTTGGTTTACAAATGTGTTTAGTTTTTATTTTACTATTTCATTCCATTATTCTTAGCTAACTTTCATTTCTTTTTTAATTTTAACCTGATCATTAATTCTTTTTTAAATTTTAAGTTACATTTAATTCTTACAGTATCGTTAACCTTTTGATGCATCCTTTTTTTCTTTCTTTTGTACCTTTTCACATATGATTTAAATGGATGCCTTTCATGAAGAAAAGGAAAGGTGTTCAGGTTGATTTAATTTCATAATTATTTTTTGGGGGGCAGTCAGTTTGATTGGGAAAATTTCAAGGCATTTAAAGGTGGATTATATAACTAAACAGTTTTTTTTGTGTGTTTTTTCTTTCTTTTTCCTTTTGTTAAGTTAATAAAAAAAAAAAGATTAAATTAAAAAAACTTCTGGGCAACTACGGGTAGGTACAGCTAGTATATATATAAGTCACATGCTCTTATGTATTTTGTAAGTAAGGCAATTGTGGACTGACCAGAGTGCCAGCTTGTCTGATGGTAACTGAGCCCTCTATGTCAAATAAAAATGCAATAAGAAACAAATAAGGATAACTGTAATCAATAAAAAAGAAAACAGGTCATAAATAACCAAAACATGCGAAGAAATGGAGGAAGTGGTTTGATTTTATTGATATGTTATCGAAATTAAATGATTAGCATCGTTGTTGTGGGTGGACCCCACTTTGTTTCCTGGCAACCACTAATTTTAGACATAGTTGTATATGTGCTTACATGTATGTTCTCTTTTGTATTTTCCATGTAAGTATATATAGGTGGTATATATATGTGTGAGTTCTTATAAAAAAAATATATTTAAGTATACACTCTTTATAATATCTAAAAATGTTTCAATTTCCAAGCTCAATGAAGTTGTATTATTAGCTTCAGAGCATATATACTTTATAGTTGCATTCCAATGACCGTAGGAAAAAAATCAATCCAAAACCATAATTTCATTTATTCTTACAATTTCTTTACTTTCATATTTCGGTGAATACTTGCATTTCTTCTTCGTCTCAAAAAACAAAACAATTTTATTTATTTTTTCCAAATTTAATACCTTTTCCATAACTTACACGCATTTCACAGCAGAGAGAAATATATAGTCTTTAGGAACATATTATTCCAAAGACAGAAGAAAAAAAGATGGGAAAAGTTTAAGAAGTCTTGACAGAAAATAACAGCATGCTGAAATAGATAAAAAATATTTGCACGAAGAATGGAGACAAAAATCCAGCCCCCAAAAAACTGTTTCCGACATTTGAAACTACTCCCCAAACGGTCACCCATAACTCAATCCCAACTAAGCCAGCCTGACTGAACTTCAAGAGCAAAGCGAAATCCTGATGGAGGGATTTCCCACAAAAAATCTTGAAGAAAACACTTGATAAATTATTAATAATCCTGAAGATAAATAATATCTGTTAGAAAAATTTCAAATTAAGTTTTTCAACCTTTAAAACTATATGAGAGGAAAAAAAAGTCAAAAGGCAAAAAAACAAAAACACTTTTTAGTCCCAAGTCTTTCGTTTGCTTGTAAGTCAATTTATCTCTTGTAATCACTGTATTAGTTAGCTTCCAAGAAGTTATGCTATACTTAATATTATTGAAGGGATCATAAATTGTTTACCATGAAAAACTGTTTCGTTCGAGGATTTAAAAACAAAACAGTATTTTATCTCATGGCTCCTCAGCAGTGTTGATCAAACACCACATCCCTAAAAAAACACGTTCCGATATCATATCTAGTTTTTTTTTGCTAACCTATTTTGTTATAAAAATGTTCTTTTTGCCTTTGTTGTTCGTCTTTGTTTAAAAAATATGTATTTGTTATTTACAAAACTACTGTATATTTATAGAGTTTGGACAAATCTATTATACTACTTATCATCTTCCTTTGGTTATTTATATTTTTTATGTATTCATACTATTATTTATTTCATTTTATTTATTTTAGTTTCATTAAAAATATTTTAAAATTTTAAATATATATATATATATATATATATATATATAATGTACACACATATAATATTTTTTATGTACTATTTATTCATGTGAAACATTTTATACTGAATTTCTTATATGTTTTTGGATTTGTTCTCTCAATCAACTTTGATTAATTTGATAAAACTTAAAAGCATCAAGATGGCGGGTTATTGCTTTATTTAATTGTCTAAATCTTTTAATTTGATCACCACCTTGTTTAACCATTCTTATTACTAAACCAGCAGCTGGGGCTATAAGATCTATTAATCTTAAAGTAACACAAGCTATTCTCAGACACTCAGACAATGCTCCCGTAAAAAAATATACATAGGACAAGTTTTATATATATATATATATATATATATATATATATATATATATATATATATATATATATATATATATATATATATATATATAACATTTATGCAGATGTTTATATATAATTATGAACAATTAAAACTAGTATTTTATTCTACAGTAATACTTTTCATATGAATATATTTGTTAAACTTTTCAGATAAGTACATCGCCCATTGTTTATTTATTTGAATCATATATTTTGCTTTGATAAATCAACAAGAATATCATTTTTGAAAGAAAAAATTATTTTTAAGTCAATAATTTAATTAATTTTATCAAGATCTTTTAAAAAATAATTTGTATTGCGCATTATGGTCAAGTGCATAGATTCCCAACTACTTGTTTACTCATGAATGCTCAAATTTGAGTACAATTACTCATAATACATGTAAAATCTAGGGCAATGGTAATCTTCTAGAAATCAATATACTCTATTCCTCTTTGTCAATACACAATCTGAGTACCACTTCTGGAACATAGAGAATCTAGGTCAATGGTTATCTTGTCAAAGAATCAATACTATGCGTGAAAATCAATGCAGATTTTATATCATTCTTATCCCTTTTTTTATTCTTTCTCTGTTCTTTAAAGAATGGATTTTTTATATATATATATGAACAAAAACAGAAAGATGTCTATTCTTGAAGATCAGACCATCAACAATTGAAATGTGATTCCATGTTTATTCGATTTAGCTTAAATTTGTTAACTACTTATAATCTTTATTAAAGCTGTATTTTACATGATTTTAGTTCGTATTTATATTGTACTAGACCACCCGTGACCCGTTGGGTCAGTTTGTTATATTAGCTATGGAATTCATGTATGAGCGTGACACTTGTGGCATAAAGAAAATAGTTTTTTTTTACATAACAGAAGCATTTCTATGAAAGTATATTAAAATGAAAAAAGAATATAGATAGATTTCTATGAGTCGTTCTGTTTATTATAATTGTTTTTTTTTTTAAATTACAGTTACTGAATTATAAGTGGTTGGTTAGGGCGATTTGAGAAAGGAAGGGGGAACAGCAGGCTTTCTCGCGTACGTAACGAAAACAGAGGGAGTAGGAGTGGTGAAATCTATGAGAGGGAAAGTGGGAGGTGGTTTCGTTCACCGACCGCTAGTATGGCTGATATTAATAATGAGTTGTTTTTTTGTTTGTTTGTTTTTGTTTTTTAAAAGGGAGGAGTTTTTTTGAAACTGCGACAGACTTTACGAAGTCCTCCCGTTGAATGTTTTTAGCCGTGAAGAAAACAAATAAACTATTTGATGAAATTAAATGAAATTGTTTAAAAATTTCCAGAATGAAAAATTTCATGCGTTCGTTAATCATAATAGAGAATAACGGAATTGGAATAACAGATTGAAGACGATGCTATTTACGCATGCGCAACCGGATGTTGAAAACCGGAAAGCTGAAAGCTGATTGCAAACATACAAGAACAATAGAGTTTTAGTATTATATAGATTTGCATATTTAATTGTAGTAAGAAATATATGTCTTGTCTATAAATAAAATAGAGATAAAGTAGATATAAATCATGTCCTTAACTAAGAATCTTGTAAAAAAAATCCATGAAAATATGTCTACATAAAAAAGGTCTTAATTCAAGCATTGTACAAACAATCACTAGCCTAATCTCGAATACAACTTTTCAAATAGGTATTAATTGTTTATAACATATTTAAATAAAATTAGATCCATCATTTACGAATACCTCAGAATTCTGCTGGTAAGAAACGGTTCATTTGTGGTGAACCTAATATATACTAAACATTTACATCACTGGAGTAATTACCTACCAAATAAAATGTAATTTTACAAGGATTTTGTTTAGTGTCTAAAATCGGTATAGGAACTCACACACACATAGGCGGAGAATTACTAGGATTAATAGGCATTTGAGTAAGTACACTTTTACCCATCATAGTGAACTCAACAATTGCATAATTAGGATTTGCATAATTTTTGCATTTACAAGATTATTCTGGTGTCCATCTAGTATTTCCTCCACATTCAAATGTAGCTTACTATAATAATTTTATAATTTACTAGCAAGAAGACTCGGCATTGTCCAGGATCAAATAACAGAACCCAAATCCTCCTTTAATGAGATTGCTTCTGGAGAGGTAGAGAAAGTAATAATGATATTAATTATGATGGTTATAATAATAATGATAATTCATAATAGCCATTATGATAATGAAAGCTGAGGTTGAAAATTGGTGTAATAGAACTTAGCTTAAGACTGGAATTTGATTCGGAATGCACTTTTGGATTTCGGGTGTTCTTTTGACAGATCATGAGTAGGAGTTGAATTAAAAAAAAACATTTGTCATTTGGAAAAGAATGCATGAAAACAAACAATTTTGAGAAATACTATCTGTGATCAAAAAATGTGAGAGAGAAAATTGTCACTGAGTAACGAGGATGTCCTGTGCACTCGCTCTCACTGGTGGGCTCAGCAATGGGATCCACGAAACATGGGAAGATGAGTGTGAAAAAAAGATGACAACATTATACCAACAATAAAAGTAAGCAATGTAAAATCCTTTTTGTGTTTTCGAGTCTTCATTTGTGAACAAGCCTGTGGAAGAAAATGCTTGAGGAAATGCTGGCAGAATTCACCAACTGAAGAAAGACAAGTGTTTCTTTTCAGCCTTATGTAACATGGCATCCTCAACAAAAATATTGGCCTGGTGCTACCAGATCAGACTGTCTGAAGATACCGGCTTCCTGGCCTAAAATGCACCAAACATTGATGTTATAGTTTTTTTCCTTTCCATTTTCCCTTTGCAAAACTCAATCATGTTCTGAAGAGCCAAAACCGAAAACAACAATTTCCTTTACAAAACAACCAAACCAAACACCATGAATACATATTTGAAGATATAAAGAACATGAAGCATAAAGACTTTTACCAAAATGACTGGATTAAGCATTAAACAAACCGGAAAGGGTTGATATGCCGTAAAACGAAACAACTAAACTAAACTAAACAAAAATATTGGTTCGGTAACATAATTATAAAATTTCACATTCACTATTTGAGGAACTTTTTATTCTTATTTTATACGTCTTATAATATTCAATTTTTAGGGTGGGGACCAAGGATGTACTAAGCATTGATTTGGTGAGAAGAGTGTAAGTGACATTTATTGAAATAATTTTCGGTAAAATTATAGTTTTTACCCCTTAAGACACACTTGGAGTTTTCTAAGAATGAATGGACCATTATGTACTCCCGTTCAAATCCTATATCTTAAACTCTAGGAGTTTGTAAATAAACAAATAAACAGAAGACAGGAATTATAACTTTATATATATATATATATATATATATATATATATATATATATAGAGAGAGAGAGAGAGATTCTGATAGTCACTTGATTTAATTCTTTCATTTATTGTTTAAAAACGCATTCTCTTTGGTAGTTAATACTTCAAGATATGTTGATAAATCTGGAATATCTTTTGTTTTTAATTGAAATAAAATTTAAGATTATTATTCTATAAAAAATTTAAATATCAAATATCGGTTTTCATCATGTCATATATTTATGTAAACTAAGAAATTAAATTTATATCTATATAAGTGTTTCCAAATATTACCTTATAAAACAAAGAAAAAAAACGAATTGCATACCCTTTCTGGAGAGCTTCACAACATGATTGAGTACAGAACTTCTGCCAGGGAGCAGTTGATCTGTTCTGTCAACACATGTGTTAATTAGTAGGTTATACTGAAGTACTTCCTAAAGGCATCTTCAGGGCTGTATTTTTTTGCAGGGAGGTTTCGCTGTCCTCCCACATACAGCACCTGCTATTTCCAAATAGTCACCCATTTGGTACTGGCCAGGCTCAATGTCACTTCATTTATTTAATAAGAACTGGTGTGCTAACATGATTAGGTTATTATTAGGTTATCACGGACCATACAGGGAATAAGGACCCCAAAACAATGGTCAAATGAAAGGAACGCCTTTCTGTCTTCACCGGTGTCTTCCGGTTGACCTGGCCACACACGTGCACTCTGTTTATTAAAAAGTTGTAAATAAACGAAACATCGAAGCATCAAAAATATTTTTTTCTTTTAAAACATTTTAATATTTATATTGGGGGGGAGGATATATATATTTTTTAATAAACAAACGAAACATCGAAGCATCCAAAATACTTCTTTTTTTTTTTAAACATGTTAATATTTTTTTTTGGTGGGGGGAGTGTAGGATGCGTTTATCCTTTTATTTACAAAACTCTTTTAAATCGTCGTTCTAAAATGTTTTTGTGTCACTATTTACTTACCTCCCCACGAGGGCAGAATGTATAATAAAATAAAATCTTATAGCGTGCGTCTTTTTTTACAATACGTTTTAATAAACACAGAAGATTCTATTTTTCATGTTGTGTATTTTAAGAAAAGGGGGGAGGATATATGATCAAAACAGATACTACACTTTGCTCCTAGCCGTGGGAGGCAAAACGGAATATTACTCAAGTTATTTAAAAAATAAACGAAATATATACATTTTCTAAAAAACGAAATATATAATAATATTAATGACATGCAAATTCATACTTCAATCTTTTTTACTATTCAATTAATTACATTTTCATTTGTTATATAGACTTCGATAAACAGTTATTCTTCTGAATATCTTGTTTCATTACTATTTTAATATGTATTGACGTCGTGATGATATTATTAACACCTTCCATTTTATCGACGTTGTATCTACTGATACTTTTATAACTCTACCAATATAAAAAAATTATAGTAACAAGCCACGCGTGCGTGGTCTCCCTCTGTATGTGACTCGATGTGGCGAGTGTAAAATGCAATAAATTTGGGCAATTTGGGGCATTTTTGATCCCCATTTGATCCCCTGGGGACGCGAACCAGAATTTTTCTGAGGTCAAGGATGCTCATTTTATATCCAGAACAATTGCCTCTACATTTTGGCCAAGTTTCAGAAAAATTGAATGGATGGATCAAACGTTATGGGAGAAAAGGGTCATTTTTTGCCATTTTAGGGGATTTTGACCCCCTGGGGCGCGAACCAGATTTTTTCCAAGGTCAGCGATCCTTATTTTCTATTAGGAACAATTGCCTCCACATTTTGGCCAAGTTTCAGAGAAATTGAATGGATGGATGAAAAGTTATGGGGCAAAGAATGTCATTTTGTGCCATTTCGGGGCCTTTTGATCCCCTGGGGGCTTAACCAGATTGTTTTTTCAAAAATCGGAGAATGTCACTTTCTAACCTGACCAAAGTTACAACTTCATGCAAAATTTCAGAGAAATTCAATGGATGGTTGCGGAGAAAAATCCGGACAGACGGACGGACGGACAGACGGAAATGCCTCAAAACATAGGTTCCCCGATTTATAAAATCGGGGGACCAATAATAATTATAATAATAATAATACTAATAGTAGATTTAAATTTAAACATAATACTCGTACTTTGCTCACAAAAAACATGACTTTTAACTTTTTTTAACTTTAAAAACTTATAAAAACGTCACCAACTTTCGAAAATTTTCTTATGAACATATTACTGCTTTCCATTTGTTCCATGTTCTTCTATGATAGTAATACTAATATTAATAAATAATAATAATAATAATAATAATAATAATAATAATAATAATAATAGTATGCTTTAATTAAGAAGTAGAATTTATTGTGATGATGATGACGATGATAATTGCTACGTGTAGAAAGTAAATAATTCGAATAAAAATATTAATATAGGTTCAAGGATGTGATTAAAAGATTCTTGTTTTTTTTCTTTTCAATTTTTCCGGACAATGTTGGGACATAGGTCATATATTAAAAAATTAAAATTATTATGATGCTTAGATTACATTTAAAAGCTTCATGGCCTTTTGGCTAAGATCAAAGTGTAGTATCTGTTCCGATGGATACTGCACGCATGTCCTGTGCAGTTCTAGGAGGTCCACCCTCCCAGGCTTTGCCTCTCCTCTTTGGGGAGGAGTAAGTTTATTGCTTACTGTCTGAGGCGCCCCTACCGGGGAATGCCGACGGGGCTGCCCAGGCAATTTTTAAATGGCCAGAGTGCTCACCTCTCAAGCGCTGGCTTTTCAAACCCCACTTTCTCGACCCGATCTTGGGTCACATCTTACTTGTGGGAGTAAGATAAAACTGGCCTTGTGCCTAACTCCTGGGGAGGAGTAAATAATACATTTAAAAGCTTCATTAACGTTAAGATATTTTAAATCAAAGGAAATGGGATATTCTGCAATAAATTTTAACAGATAAAACATATTTTAAATACAGATTTTAACTAATTGCTATTATATTCAATTATGTATTTGTTTTTAAGTGAAAATTCTTCCCTAGAAAAATAAAAAAAAAATTCTTTTAATATAAAAATTGTCCATGGCGTAATCGTTATTGGTTAACAATGAGTGCTCAGTGACAATCTTCTGAAGGTTGAAGGTTCAATTCTTCCTACATGCGATAATAACTAAAAATTAAAAAAATATATAACATAAATCAACACTCCTACCCGGTTTGTAGTTTATATTTGCATTTTTAAATTATATATATAGATTTATTTGTTTTTATTTTTTCTTATGTATGATTACTTTTTAAGTTAAGTATTTAAATAAAATACTTTGAGTAGAGGTTATAGTTTTGCTTTTAATGTTGTATAGCATTTAAAATTATTTAAACTAATATGAAATAGTCGAAGTACAGTAGAATGGCAAATCGTTGTTTGTTCACTGTTCTTTTTTGTTAATGTTTGAATACATATACAGATATTAAATACATAGTATGTTTTGAATGGAATCAAACTCAGTGTCTGCATACATATTGACAACTGTATGACAACAAATAGAGAATGTGGTATGATATCTTTGAAATGGTTTCAGTTAAAGATATGGCAAAACATTTTCAGTGTATATACACATACCTAATATATAAAGTAAAGTCAGTCTATTCTCTGTTTTTTTTGGGGGGGGAGGGGGGGGGTTAATATCTTACTTCCAACAGTATCAATATTTAATTCTGTTTTGCCAGTTATTTATACTGGAGATTTGGCCATGTTCTTAAAAAAATTATATTTCAAGTTAATTTAAACATATTCATATAAAGAGGCAGTAGGAGTTATTTCCTATACCAATAAATATCTACTCTCATCAACACCCTTTCAAATATTGGGAATATCTTTGTTCTCAGCAGCACATGTAAATATTAATAGAGTAAAAAAGATTATACCTTTTTTAATTATTAATAAATAATATTTAAATAATATCATAATTGTATTAATATAGAGACAAAGGTAGCAAATACCAGGAAATCTCTTTAAGCTTTGAAAATTCACTGCTGTTTTTGGTGATGTCACGCCTATTAGTGAAATGCATCTGCTTTAACCGGTGTTGTTGACAGGTAAATAGTTATTATTATTATCTGTTATCAGGATAATTTTACAATTTAATTTGATAAATAATTTAGAAGTTTAAAATAATCAAGTTAGCTTTTGTTGTGAGATAAGTAAAAAAATTCTAAATGTAATTTTGTATTAAATTTCCGTTTAATTACAAAAAAGTAAATAGCAAATCTCTCTCTATCCCTTTTTATGGTGAATCCCCCTTCATTATGTAAAATGCTTTAACATTTTCTCTGTCGACTGCATCTTCTTACACATTGTCCCTATTTACTTGTCTCCCCACTACACTACTAAATTTTGATCTTGGCCAAAAGGGAAAGGATTTATTCATCTCAAAATTTTACAAAAAAATATTTTAATAAAAAAAAGATGTGACACAATGCTAAAATTGGGTAGGGTTGGGATGGGAATCGGCTGTTGTCCGCCTGGTCTATTCTCTAAACTAGTTAAAATTACCAAAATACCACATTCACTCTACGTACAAACATACTTAACATTATCCGCAGTGGTCTGACGTATTTTATTTACAAAACTATATGTACAATTTAATCGGTTAAGAGATGGGGTGTACTAAATACAACCAAAAATTACAGAAAAGGAGAGATATAACCAAATAAAATGCTAAGTTTTGTGGTTAGTAGGACCCTCTCAAATCTATCTAGGTATGAGCTGCTCATTGTTTTCCGGGTTGTTTTAAGAGCCGAAAACAAGCAAGGGGAACTATTGGAGGATAAAAAGAAAAAGTTGGATGAGGTTCCTAGGTATTGATAGTGTCTTACAAGATTGGTGCCATTTTTGGGTGTCGGGTAGGTAAAAAATAAAAATGGGGATTGGGTATCTCAGAGGATCTCTAATACCGAAAAAAAAGGAAAGATAGGGGGTCCAGAACTCATTTGTAGTTAGTATTTGGTTTCGAAGGAGGCTCTTCCTTAAAGGTAGAGCTGAGGCGTGCACCGCTTACGTCTTTCCTCTCATCCTTTACCGATTGGCCGTACTACCTCTGCCTGTGAACTGCTTGGCGGCACTTACGCGTCAGTTCTTCTCACTTTTGTGGCAGGGCAAGAAGCCGCTAGTCTGTAGACAGGTCTGTACACAATGTCCGAATGAGGGGGGTTTGGAGATGCCTGACTTGGCAAGTCATCGACATGCCGAGAGACTGTCATTCCTGAGTCGAACCTTGATAGAAGAGTCTGCGTGGGACTCTGAGGTTGAGAAGGCTTTTCCCAACCTCATCCCGACCACTTGGTTGAAGGCCGATGTAGACCAAGGGGGCAATTGTAGTTCTTCAACAAATGCCAAGTGAATGTGTTATTTTTTAGAATCCCCACCCCCAACCAATGAATTTGTATATATATTTTTTGTAAATAAAAAAACTCAAATCATTGGGGATAATGTTAAGTAGGTTTTACCCATAGAGTGAATGTGGTATTTTGGTGAGTGAAACTAGTTTAGAGAATAGACCAAGAGGACGACAACTGAATCCCATCCCACCCCACCCCACAATTTCGGCCTTGTGCCACATCTTATCTTATAAAGAAAATTTGCTATACTGTGAACTTTTTTGTAAAATTTTAAAGATAAATAATATGTATATGTCAAATGATATATATATGGGGGGGGGGGGGGGGTTCAAAGCCCTCGAAAGAGATTTAATAATCTGATGAATTTCTTCTGCCGGCATAAAGAAGGTTTACGAAATGTTATAAATTTTATTATTTCAAACAACCTTTTGTTAAAAAATAAAACAAATAAACAACCATTATAAATAACTACACATCAAATATCTTTATAGGTTTTTTTTCATTGCAACTTTTCATATAATTATATTAACTGAATAAGAATTTTAATTGTTCTATATCGAAAATGAATTCATGTGTGTAAATACATTTTACTTGAATGATTAGTACATAATTCAAAGTTTGATTTTTCAGGTCCATAAACCTAAGAAAACAGAACCAAAAATAATACGAAAATGTGCTCTTTCAATATAAATTTTTTCGATAAAGAAATTCACTCAATTTCTTTAGCAACTTTCCGTGGCCTTTTGGCTAGGAGCCAAGTGTAGTATCAGCTAATACTACACTTTATCATTTTTATCCTCTGCCAATGAAGTAGAAATCCTTCTAGACTAGGTCAATTTTAATTTTTGCCCCAATCCAGCGTGCCCCTTTTAGGGAGTGTGATTTTCCCCACATTAAAAACAGACCTTGTGTTTTACTCTGCCCTCGTGGGGAGGCAAGTAAATAGAAACTTGATTCATGCAATTTGCATAAATGTCAAGACTGCCAAGGTTAAAGGGAGATAACACATGTAGAAATACAAAGACGTGATAGTTGCATTAAATTATTCTTATGTCTGCTTTGTACTCAGGAAATCATCCTCCCAGGCATTAGCCTCCTTTCGTGACAGAGAAGGGGTTATCTCCTTAGTTTCTCTCGTTAGGAGGGGAGGGGGTACTGGAGAATATCAGTGGGTCCGATCCAGGCAATTTTTATAGTTGTTCCATACTAGCATTGGGCGTTCTTGTGGCGCTCGTGACCTACTCTACCTTAAAGCTCGACCGTGTGTCACATCCGGCCCTCGTGGGGAGGTTTGTAAATAAGGACAATTTGTACCATCAACGTAACTAGATCAGAACAGATGTGGATTTTACAGTAAATAGAATCCTTCTAGACTGTAACAATTTTAATTTTTGTCCCAATCCAGAGTGCCTCTTTTTGAGGAACTGAATTTTCTCCACATTAAAAACGGATCTTGTGTCTAAATCTGCTCTCGTGAGGAGGCAAGTAAATAGGGACTATTGGAAACTCCTAAACATGTCTAATACAATTCAATTATAAATAGCAGTGACTATAATTTAATGACCATTGAATAATCTTATGTCATATCAAATCTACATATCAAATTAAAACTTTTCAGTATTCATTTTTCTAGCATATGTTTTTTAAAATTTATCTTATATTATTAAAAAATAAAAAAACAACTCTTCTTCCCTGATATTCTTTTATGGTCTCAATCGTTGCAACAGTATATTGTTATGTTATGATATGTTATTTTTTTTATTTAGATGTCAATAGATATAAAAAAAACTATATGTGACCTTAAGACATATTTCCCATCAAGTGAACATTTCAGTTATGTTTTAGCAAATTTAGAATTGGTAATTAAACATCTTTTTCTGCAAATAAAATATCAATTTCTGTTATTCTTATTTTAAAAATATATATTTGACTTACAATGTTTCCTTGTGAATCCTACTTTTGTTACTGTTATGTTGGCTTACTTACATTGTAATGAAGAAACAAATATAATTGTAAATGTTCTTTTCCCTTTCTGCATATTTTGAAAATAATAGATTTAGTTTTATTTGATTAAAAAATGGCATAAATTTGGTATTATTTGTTGGAGAAATATGTAGTTATGCTTATAAAATGTATTTATAGTGTTACCTTATGAAATAATGATATATTTTGAGATTAATATTTCTTATAATTTTTTAACTTTTTATTTTAAAATTATTTTACTTGTAATTGTTTAATTCATTATATATGTTATATTTATATAGTCATAGAAAATGATTGTTCGCTTATTTTATTCAATCTTCTTACATTCACTCTGTTACAGTTGCTTATATATGAAAGTGAATGTCATTTAATGAATATTGTTACGTGAAAACAAAACAAAACAAAAATAAGATCTTTTAAAAATACGGTAATTAATTCAAACCAGTGTTTTTGTCTCTTTTATTTAACATGCCCTTTATATAAGAGATTAGAAGGAAGTTCCGGCATTTTAAAACCTTTTGCTCCTAACCTTAAACATAAAATTCTTATTGTTTACATTTTATAATATTAAGTATTTCGGGGTGGAGCCTAAAGATGTACTCATCATTAATTTAGTAGAATGTAGTGTAAGTAAAGTGACATTGATTGAAATCATTTTCAGTAAATTAATAGTTTTTAACCTTGTCGGCGCACACTTGGTGTTTATCTGAAATGAATGATGATCCATGTACACTTCTGATTTAAGCACTGAACCCCACATTACCATTGCTATTCTTACTTTTGAAAAAAAAATTCTATAATTTTCAAGTTATAAATAAAATGAAGTAAAAAGTCAGATTTCCTTTTTATGAATGTTTAATGCGAACACAGACTATATGATAATGTTGTATCTATATTGTTGAAAATGAAATACTTATTCAACTACCCTGGGTAATAAAGTTTCAGAATATATATAGTTAAGTCTAGGATAAGTTCATGAACAAAGTAAAGACAGGAACTACAACTTTATATATACTAGAATTATGGGCTCTACAGACCTAAATTCTAGTATATATTAAATATTAAATTGTTTTAAACGCCAATATGTAGTAAACTCAAAATAAATTGTTTTGGACTATTATAATAATTTCCAACGTTATTAATAATGTTGAACCATTCATTTTAACATTTTTTTTTATTATCGCTTATGTTTTAATTCGTGTTTTAAAACATGATGTAAATCATAAATCTATGACGTCACACTAAAGCTGTAATTATTTTGTTAAGGTAATGTTTTAAGTTCTATTTGTAAGAAAGTCCAAATAGCCCAGTTGATAGAACCTCAGACTAAAGATCTCAAGGTTTTGGTTTCCGGCCATGGCATCCACTGTTGTTGAGAATTATTTACTATTAATGCAGTATTCTCCATTCTAAAAGTAGTTAAATGATGAGACGAATTCCACAATGTATTTATTACGTTTCAAAAAATTCTGACTGACGGACAAAATCTCTATTTATATAAGATAGATAGATAATAATTTTATTCCTCAATCAGTGGTTTATCCAATTAGATTTTTCAAAACTCATTTATGCTTCACTTTTTAGTGAACAAGTATATATTTCTGATCTACTTGATTTTGTGATTGAAGTCATGTTTGCAGAGAAATAAGTAAGTTTTGTCAGCATTTATACTAGATGTATATTTCATCTATCATCAAAATTTAGTTTCACTTTATGCGAAAACCATACCAGAATAAAACAATGGAAATGGATGAAACTTAACAGAGCTGAAAATATAATAAACTAGCACTACCATTTGTTTTAACCAAATTATTATTTTTTTAGTCGGATTTTCAAAGTTAAATTTAATTATTACGATATCATTTAGTCATTAAATTATTAATCGAATCGAATTGTTTTAAAGTTATAACTAATTTTGTTAAAATAATGTTTTTTTATAAAATTATTGGATATAAATAGTTTCCAAAACTTTTAATATATGAGGATTTGCTAAGAATTTTAGAGCAAGAAATAACTTTATATTTGACAGTTTAAATGCTTCCAAAATCCGTTAAAATTTCGAAGAGTCACAAAGTAATTTCTTCTTTTTTTTTTTTTTTAACTATTAACAGAAGATTACAATGGCTGACTTGTTTACAAATAAACATGAATGCATTCTGATTGATTTAATTTTGTAATTAAATTATTTTATAAATAAGATTTAAAAACATGTTTTTATTATATGCCATTGAATTTATTCAAATATTCAATAATAAACTATTCGATAATAAAAAAATATATAATATAATGATTAATTATCAAAATTATATTGACATGCAAGAAATGTTTATACAATTTTATTATTATCTTTTGAAGAGCGTTAATAGTTTGCAGAGTTGTTCCCCTTGCACTGTTAAGTCTATGTGGACAAGGAAGCACCGACTACTAATATAAGACGAATTTTCTGAATTTAAATTTAGATTTTAATTATATAGGTCGATCTACAGATGATTTCCTTTTAAAATATAAAATAAAATTAACGATTTTTACTGAAATTAAAACTTCAACCATTTAGTTAGAATAATGTATTGTTATGGTTCTCAAAAAATAATTAATGAAAGTAATGCCTTTTAAGTTTGATGCTTGTTGTTAATTATGTATAAATAATAGATCAAATTGATTTGCTAGATATTTGTGTTTTCAATTTTTACAATGTTTTATCTACATATACATCAATGCATGCACATAATCGCTTGTAACTTCTTTGTTCATGTAATGCAAACTGATTTCTTTTTTTCCAAATAAAGCTGCATGACAAACATTACAGAAAATTGATATTTGAAAAAAATCAACAACTGAAAGAAAGAGACAAGTTATACAAAACAAACATTAATTGATTAATAATATTTTATTGTACTATTTTGAATTGGTTCAAATCTTTCTACATAAAAGTATAATGAGAATATTTTTTTTCTTTTGTCTTATGCATTTGGGTATCACAGAGAAATGGACAGACTAATACAAGTTATTTTGGAAAGCTGTCATACTGAAAGCAGATCTGGTGACAGGATTATGCAAGGGCAAATTATACAAGGTTGTACAACCTAGCTCATAAACAAAAAAGGGTCATTAGCTTTATGGGTGAGTGAGTTTTGATGTTGCATGTGTTGAAGTCGTTACTATGAAAACAAATGTGTGACGACATGCAATTTTTATATTTGATATCTATCAAATAGGTAGTGATGAATGTGAAATAAATCTATTTAGTCACATTGAGTTGATATTTTTTTTTTTTTCTAAAATATCATCCTTAAATCATAAAACAAAACAATTATTTGAACTGGTCATATTTAATTCATGTTAATAACTAAACTTTCATTAGAATTATATGTAAATATCACAGCAATGCATTAGTACTGTTATGGTAGGTTTTGTATATTTACTTCATGGGCAATCTGATTTGGCCATGACTGTAATTCTATTTTTAAATAATCAACAGATAAAAGAACAATTTAAATAATTTCAATTCATCTGAAAAATATATTACATGGAAGCTATATGATTTTCTTTGCAGACATGTAAAACATGCAACAATTCACCTGCATATGAAATTTATTAGTACTGAATATGAATCAAATCTCACAATTAGTCATTTTTTATGAGAGATTTAAAAAGAATTTTTACAATGAAATTATATATATATAGTTAACATTGGAATTAATTTCTGACAGTATATCATGCATCACACTGCTTTTTTGTTGACACTTGTGTTTGCGTAGATATTACCTATTTAATGAACAGTTAATTTTCTTTGTCTATTCCCAGCCTGTGAACTAAATTAACCGTTTATTAAATAGTATTACATATGCAAACATGTATGTCAACAAAAAAGCAGCATGATACATATTTATATATATATGTATTATGTATGTGTTTTTGTGTATGCACATGTATATATATATATATACACACAATTTTCAAATATAAAACTAATAACCAGTAAGCATATTGGTATATTTGTTTCTCAGAAAGCATCGTCTTTCAATAAATTGAAATATAACAATATCTATATCTATCTTTTGGACTATTTGTTTTTGGAAGCTAAAAAAATAGACATAAAAACAGCAGCAACAACTCACCTGTACAGTAAAATCCAGTTAAGAAGTGATGAGATATAGATTCTTCTTTAAAATTCTCTTGTTTAATTTTGTTTAGCATTGTACACAATTGTACTTGTGTGTGTATCATCTACTCATAACTGTGTATGCAGTACTGTTTACTTTCTATTCTGGTTATATTCACTGTTAGACTAATTGATTATCAATAAAACTTAATTTGTTTAATATTGTTTGATTTAGTTTCATAAACAAATTTGATGAAGACTTAGGTTTTAATTTGATATTACAAAACTGATTATATGAGTTAAAATATAAATGAAGTTGTTTTGCTATTTGAACATGTTCATATTTTTATTGCTTTTACATAGTCATTCTCTTATAATTTAAGCACCAAATTATACAACATTCTTTCACCCATTTTTTCACAAATGCATATATGATTATGTTTAACATAATACAGGAAGATGAACATGCAGGCCAATCTGCTCATTGTAAACAAAATGTGTCCATTCAATCTCAATTATTTTCTCTGGCATAAAATATTTAAAAAGTATTCTTTAACATTGTGATATATTTCTTGATAGATAAAATATTCCACGTCCATACATTCACATATTCACATGGCACTATTTACGAATAAGATAGTATTTACTTTATTTTTTAATTTGATTAAATTACAATTCTAGTTATATTTTTAACAAAATCTTAGTCAATAATTTCATTTATTTCTATTTAAAAAATAATAACAATATTATTTCAGTTGTCAAAAATAATGTTTTTCATTTTCAAGCATATTTTGGTAATTCTTTTTTTTTGTTTGTAATATACCAAGTAGTTAAAATCTCTGAAACCCAAATATCCAGTATGCTTGCTTGACATTTTACAATCTCAGTACCTCTTATGGGACCTAGAAAATGTAGTTCCAAAGATACTGTCTTTAAAAATCAATATATCACATAGAAATCGTTGTAGGTTTCTCCTCTTTTCATCACTTTCATTTTTTTTAGTCTGTCTGTTTGTATTGAGCATCACAAGTTTTTAGGATGATAAATAAAATACATGTCTGACTATGAATTTTGTATTAAAAATAATCGTTTATCGTATAGATAACTATCTTGACTTCAGTCAAGTTAAACTGATGGACAATGATATAGTTATGTTACAAAAGATATTAGTTTTAGTATATTTAATTTAATAGTTGACGAACTGTTATATGAATATCATCAGTGTTCTCTAAATAGAAAATTAACTTTAATGAACATGCTGTGAATAGTTTCTGTGTAACATGATCTAAAAATGAAACTCATGATCAAATTTCTTAACAGTGAATATATGCAAACTTTTCAAGAAAATAAATATTGAGTTGTAATTCCTAAACAAATACTATTTAAAAACATCTTTCTACATCAAACATGTATTATTTCATTTGCCAAAAATAACTTCAGTCATATTACATCCAAAATGTTCAATTGTACTTTTGGTAACAGTGTCAATATTTGTGGGTGTTTTTTTCTTTATGTATTATGTTTTGTAGCAACCTGCTATTTGTTGAGAGCATGTTTAATTTGGTGCTTTGGGCAAAGGAGGTAGTGGTCTGGGATATGAATTACGACAGCTACTCGTTGGTAGATCCTTAAGTTTTGAATGTACACTTGCAATACCACTATTCATTGTGGCAGCTTTTTTATTCTTTGACTGTGAACTGTGGTCATTGTTTAGTTTGTAGAAACACTTAGCAGCAATATTTGTTTCACTTGGAAACCTGAATGTTTGTCCTAAATGTTTCATATCTTCTTTGGTGAATTTGTTGGGTTGAGATGATGAAGAATTACTGTATTTGGATGGGAACAAATCTGAAAAAGACAAAAAATAAATAAATAAATAGAATAACAACAATACATGAAATAAAGCCAATATTTTCTTTCATCATTCATCATTATATCTAAAAAATAGAAATATGAGGAAAAAGGATAAAAATAAAGTCTTATGTTTAAAACAATTGTCTTTAATGCAATGTTTAAGAAAGCATTGTCACAGTGTCCTCCAATGAATTCAACTAGAAAGATATTTTGTTTTTGTTTGCTATTTTCCAGAATAGATTGAGCTACCCGCGTGTGTTCACTTCTTATCCACCAGTCAGTTTGCATACAAAAGATCCCATTTCCTTTAGTTTTTATGCAATATCCTCTATACTTCATTATCCACTATTTTATGGCAGTTTAGAAACATATTTCTAAGACATGCCTTCTAATTGCTTTGCTAATTTTTTTTTTATTTATCTCTGTTGTCTGCTTCCATGTTATTTAGTGTTTGTAATTGTGCATTGTTTTATGTGCATGAGAATAATCTCTTTAATATAATATAATAATAATAAAAACTTGTAAATATTTCAGAGATTTTATTCTATATATTTGCAAACCTTTCCTCAAAATGAACCCATATTATTCCTCTTACCTGACATTTCTTCACCATTTCCTGGGCCTTGTTCAATCCAGCCATGTCCTTTTTCAGAATGTGAAGGTATTGTAGATTTCCAGTTGTTACAGCTGAGGGCCATCCCTGTGTTCTTTTCATGATTATCCCTGACAAGTGGCACTGCTATCTCTTGAATGTACCTCTATTTATAATGGAGTACAAAGAAAAATCTTTTTGATACTCTATAATAATGTTTCATAAAATACTGTACAGTACATTATAAGGAATTAAAATATGGCTGTATGCAAATTAATAGCATACACCACTATTTCTGAACAGTTTCAATTTTTATACAAATACAATGTAAAGATGAATTATTCAGTTAAAATTGAATTATTTTGCCTAAATTCTATTCTTTGAAATGATTTAAGAGTTGATATATATATTTTTAAATGATATTTTCAGAGTCATATTAATAGATTTTTAAATGTAAGATTTAGCCTTTATCTTCTGAAAATAAAAATGCAAACTATTTTTATTAGAAAACTTTAAGTAGAATATATAGAGCTAATTAAGCTATTGTTCATATTTTAAATATCAGATTGAATATAGCGACAAGGGTATAGTAAAACAAATTTCAATAGTGTAAGAAAAATACTTTTAAGTTAAAAAGTGAAAGTCATATATTTAATGCTATCAATTTTTTGTGTTTAATCTATTTGAAATAAATATACGTTATTGTCAGGAACTATTTCCAAAATGGTATAGGTGTTGCACGAACATTTCAGATATTTATGTAACTTGATTAAATGTAATCCTGTTAGCAAAATATGTAAGTCATGGTGATTCAGAACTATCTGGATGCTATTTTTAGTGAAGCAAAACATTCCCAGTATATAAGGATTATTGAAAATATCATACAGTGGCATATCAATGTCCGATGGAATGTAAAATATATACCAATCTTTTGTAATATAAGATTATTTTCCCTATAATTCAATCAAAATCGATAAAAAATTTTATTCTAGAGACAATTCTTAATCTTTTGAAGATATAATTTTCTCATTTTTATGCTTTATTGTAAATTCATATATTTTCTTGATTTCTTTTCCATCAAGCAATAATAATAATAGAAATAAGCATAGACAAAACATTACATAGTATTAAGAAAACGTGTCAATTAGAGATTTGTATAATCTTTATTTATTTCTGGTATTTATGAAGTTATGATTTTCAAGAACTAGTCTAATTGCAAAAACTTTACGATACTAGTGAAGGACATTTGAATGAAATTAATCTTTGCTTTTAGAATAGAATAGATCCATAGTTCCCAAACTAATCTTTTTTTACAGAAGGATTTTACAATTTTCTAAAGAGCTATAAAACCCATACCTATATTTTATGGGCAACACTTGATATGCTAATTTCTAATAACATTATATAAACCAAATTTATTTTTCAAGGGAGAATTTATTGTGGAGTGATAAAACACCCATCACTGCAAGAATTAACTGTCTGAAAAGGACTATAAACAGTGTATTATTTGTTTGTTATTCATAAATAAAAAATATGTTCAGTTGATTTTTAACTTTGTATTCGAGTGTATTTTGTCCAATTAACTGTCAGTACAACAAATTGGTGACGAGGGAATTCGTATTGATCTATGTAGTATTAACAAAATTATGAACAGAGATGCAAAGAAAGTTCACAAAGTAAAAATAAAATGGAGAACCTTAAAAGTTTTATGTTAGAATTTTTAAACCAACAAGAAAAATAGCATACTCAAGATATGGAAAGACTCGGAAAACAGCTTTGAGAACACTTCGTACAACACAATAAATCTTTTTCAAAACTTTTAGAAAAGTTCTCAAGAGAAAGTGTCCGAAGTAGTTCTAATTCTTTTCTTCGGGATTCTGTAATCAACTCAATTGAAGAATTTAGGTAGAGGTTGGAAGAAGAGATCACATCTGCAGCATATTTTCGAAGATATGAGAAAAGATTTTGTACATCTGTCCGTCAGTCACAATTTGCTTAAACATACTAAATACATTGTGGAATTTGTCTCATTTCGAAATATCAGAGATTTTAACTACTTTTAGAAATGGAGAATACTGCATTAATAGTAAATAATAAATTCCCAACAAATAAAGCGGATGTTATGACCAGAAATTGAAACCGAAATCTTGAAATCTTTAGTTCTACCAACTGATCTATTTGGACTTTCTTATAAATAGAGATTAAAACATTACCATAACAAAATAATTATAGCTTTAGCGTGACGTCATAGATTTATGATTTACATCATGTTTAAAAACATGAATTAAAACATAAGTGATAATAAAAATTAAAAAAATGAATGGTTGAACATTAAAGACTAGGATTAATCAGCACTACGAAACCATTAATTCTAGTCTTTCAAAAAAAAAAAAGATTGTTCTACATGGTCAGACAAGAAATAAATTCAACTATGGCTTCGGAAATTCGGAACCATTAAATATGAAAAGCATGCGAATTGCATACTATCAAAAAATCCAGGACATGTATTATTTCAAGAAACCATTTTGTAGTTAAGAAAGATGTTTAGTGAAAGGAGTTCACTTTTCAACACATGTTGATAATGCCTTAATCTAACCAAAAGGGATACAGAAAATTTTACTACATTTGCAAGTGTAGGAATGTGAGAAATTAAAACTTATAAAACTCACTCCAGATATGTTACAATGTCCAACATTTGTAGAAGGTTTAATGTCTTCCAGAGACAATGTATAAAGATCATGTCTACAATCAAAATTGAAACAATATTTTGAAGCTGACATTACAAAATATCGATGAAGAGTGTCAACGAATAATAAATCTATTACACTGCAAAAATTAAGGAAAGAGATATTTCACACATACACATAAGTAATGCCTCTGACCCACTTCCAGTTGTCTTATCTAGATTAAATTTTGCATGTGTAATGATTTATATCTGTATGGGTTATGTTGCAAAAAAACAGCTCTGAACTAATTGTGGTTTCTGATTTACTAGTGTTTGAACTGAGTAAGGTGTGAAATGAAGCCAGTTGAGTGTCGCACAGTGATCCGGTTTTTGTATTTGAAAGGATATACACCAAAGGAGACTTTTGATGAAATGAAAGAAACGTATGGTGATGATGCCCCATTATATGACCTTGTAAAACGCTG
Organism: Sepiola atlantica; assembly: GCA_963556195.1. NCBI lineage: Eukaryota > Metazoa > Mollusca > Cephalopoda > Sepiida > Sepiolidae > Sepiola > Sepiola atlantica. The sequence continues at coordinate 71,635,335 of OY744525.1, read as the reverse complement.
GCATCGTGAATTCAAACATAGCCGGAAGTCTGTGGAAACAGCTACCAGACCTGGTCATCCCTCTTCTGCCATTGATGAGGCAGCTGTCCGTCAAGTTGAGGCTGCCATTTTGGAAGATCGACGCATTACTATTCGCCAAATAGCCCAAGAGGTCAAGATTAGTACAGGGTCTGTGGAAACTATCATTCATGACCATTTGCATATGCATAAGGTGTCTGCCAGATGGATTCCCAGGTTGCTCACACCTTTCCAGAAGCAAGAACGCGTTGAGTGCTCAAAGATGAATTTGGAGATGTACCAAGAAGATGAGTCAAAGTTTTTCAAAAGACTGATTACACAGGATGAAACTTGGGTCCATCACTATGATCCAGAGACCAAAGCCCAGACAATGCAGTGGAAGCACTTGGACTCACCACCTCCAAAGAAGGCAAGGGTGCAGCCCTCCGCTGGCAAGGTCATGCTCACAGTCTTCTGGGACCAGGACGGAGTAGTGATGACAGATTTCCTGGCAAAGGGTACCACAATTACAGGAGCCTATTACGCTTCACTTTTGATGAAATTAAGAGAAGCTATCAAAATCAAGAGGCAGGGCAAGATCAGCAAAGGTATCCTCCTCCTGCAGGACAACGCTCCGGTCCACAACTCTCATGTTGCCAGATCAGAAGCACGAGCGTGGGGCTATGAAATTCTCCTCCATCCCCCTTACTCTCCTGATCTTTCACCCTCTGACTTTCATCTCTTCCCAGCCATGAAGTTGTTTTCGAAAGGAAAACGTTTCCCAGATGATGCAGCCTTAATTTCTGAAGTTATGAGGTGGATGGAGGACCAACCTGGAGTGTTCTACAAAAGCGTTGTCCAGAGCTGCATCAAACAATGGGAGAAATGCATAACTCTGGATTGTTCCTATGTAGAGAAAGACTGTGCCAAGTTTCATTAATCTACTGCTATGGGAAATGGGTCAGGGGCATTACTTATTGAACGTCCCTCGTAGTTGAAAGAAAGGAACGCAGTAAAAAATTCTTTAAAAATTTATCTGTCATGAATACACTTATATAAAAATTATCCATTTAAAAATAAGGAGTTTCATAATTGTGGCAATAGGAGACATGAACATAAGTTCTCACAGTGTAGAAAAGAACAGTGAATTTTTAAAAAATCTGAAATTTAAAAATACAGCTAACTCTACAAAAACGGAAATCGTATTTACTGTGATAAAATAACAATCCATAAATGTGAATATGGAAGATACAAATGTTTAATTGTAATTAGACTCAGTGTGGGACTTAACGATAATATATAAATTAATGTGGATAAAAATCGGCAGACTAATGCTCATTACTTTTTAAAAAGTTGCCTGCAGAATAATCATTAAAAAAATAATTTTCTTTAGGTGAATGTGATTCAAATCTATCGTTTATAAACAAAAAAATAAACTGAAAGCATTCGTTATGGATCAAACCTGAAAACGGCTCGATGCAGTCATATGATTTATGGAACCTGCCAAGAAATACATTTTGTAATAGCGTAAAGGCAGCTTACAATAGTACAGAAAATTTTAAAAGGGAACAAATCAAGTTTTCCCAACATTTTTTTCTGAAAGGTTAGGAATATGCTCAAAGCCAAAAGCGACATTTGAATAAAAAAGTGCTTGGGCAAGTCGCACAGTTTATGTAAAGAAAAATTAATAACACAATTCGTGTTTGTGCCGATTACTCAACTGGCCTGAACGATTGTTTACCATCTTACAATTATCCATTACCTAGTTGTGAAGATATATTTCCAAAATTAAATGGAGGAAAAATATTCTCAAAACTCGATTTATAGGATGCATACCTACAAATACCATTTGAGGAAGAATGTACACAATTATTAAGAATAAACATGCACAAAGGTTTGGTATAAAAGTAGTGGCAGGAATATTTCAACAAATAATGAATGCCATGTTGAGTGTCTTGGATTTCGCAGTAGCATATTTTGATATTTTGATAAAAAGTGGAAATCAAGAACACACTGAACATTTAATAAAATAAAAAATACATCTTTAAGCTAAGCATTGATGAATGTCATTTCTTTTAACAATTACATACTAAGGATACATAATTACTGAAAAGGATCGAAACGAGATACAGCCAGATCTACAGAATTATAGAAAATATGCCTCTGTGTCAACATTCCAAGCTTTAGGGGGGGGGGGGGATTTGCAAATTATTTCAGCAATTTTTTCCTAAAATGCGCACATTAAGAGCTCCACTAAATAAATTAAGAAATATATGAAATGCAGTTGATCTTCTGAATGTCAAAGAGCATTTGAAGAAATTATAAAAGCTTTAACATCGGACATCAGACTTATCTCTCATGCATTATGATCCTAATAATGAGATAGACATTGTGACTGATGCTAGTAACTTGCGATTAAAGCCTGTTTTACTACGCAGGGAAGATAACGGACAGTTGAAAGCAATAGCCCATGTATCAAGAACGTTATTGCCGACAGAAAATATATCACAAATGGAAAAAAAGGCACTAGGTATAATATTTGCAATGAAAATATTTCATCAATTTTTACATGGAATAAGATTTATTTTGCAAATGGATCACCATCCATTACTATTGATATTTGGGTCTAAGAAAGGCATACCAGCTTATACTGCAAACCATTCTTTTAAACTATATTTACAATGAAATTCCTTCCATCAAAGAAAATAGGACAGACGGATTGTCAAGGCTAATTTCGAAACTAAGTGAACCTCAAGAGGAAACAGTAATTGCTGCAGTAATTACAGGAATGGAGATAAAAAAACATACTTTGCAATACAGTAAAGGAATTGTCAGTCACTCTTGAGGAGATTAGATTTAAAGTCAAATTTGATAAATTCATTACAGAAAAAATGAAAAAAATCTTGAGCTGGCAAATAAAAAGTCAAATAGGAAAAACATTTTTTTTCTTGCGATGGTATTTCTGTTATTGATATAGATTACTCGAAGAAGAAACTTGCTATTACACATGAAATTAATTATGCAAAGTATATTAAATAATTGGAGGATAGTTAAATATTAATTCAATATTTGCATAATTGTTACATGTTATTAAAGGAACAAAACAGTATTTGTTTTGTTATGTATATACACAAATTCAAAAAATACCTTTGAGCACAATAGGTAGTGATTGGTTATAAATTAGAAACATAAACATAATTTATTTCAGAGAATTAGAATATAATACCAACCTAATAAATTAGGTGTAATCTGTATAAACACATTCAAAACATATTTATTGCTGAATAACTGTACATTATAACAATTAGATTAACATAAGAAATTAACTTTCCAAATTTTGAAATAATGTTCTGTACCTGATCTAGCACTCTATTGTAACTATCATCAAATATCTTAGACTTCAGATATGAGTTAAATTTCTAAAATACGATTAAAAAAATTGTTATCAAAATGTTCTTGAATAAACCTTTTTTTAGTCATATTATCTTACTATATATGTTTATATATAGTAAAGGTCCTAGATAAAAAGATGCATATCTAGTTTTAGTTTAGCTTTTATTATTGGCACAGTATATCGTTTGCATAGCTGAAAAACTTTAAGAAAAAGATGTTAAAGAAGAAAATATGCTCCCACTTATGGGAGAGATAAATGGCTTACTTTGCCTCGGCCATGAAAATAATAATAAAACTCAGTAGCTAACAAAAACATAAAATTAAACTCTGCTATTAGCAACGTCAGGTTTTACTTTTAAATATGATCCCTGTCATTTAAACAGTAATTTCTAAATCTGGCAAACATATACCAGTTAGCTGTTAATGGACTGTATACTTCAAAAGTATCTGTTGACATTTATATCAGAAGTTAGCTGAAATATTTGTTCGGTGTTATAACACTGAAAACCACAGGTACAATTAGCAATTGTCACACATTGTACTAAGCCTGTGCCGTTTTTATAGTGTTCAGGAGGTATTTCTGTCTTTGGTTATACTAATTTGCATATTTGGAAGACATATTTTGCATTAGGTTATACACTACTTAGCATGAAATTGCTATTGAGGAAAATCTTTTATTTTATTTTTGTGCTTGGTTGATGAAAGTGTTATCAATGAGATGTATAACCTTCTACAGATATATATATATATATATATATATATATATAGCTACATATATATATATATATATATATATATATATATATAGCTACATATATATATATATATATATATATATATATAGCTACATATATATATATATATATATATATATATATATAGCTACATATATATATATATATATATATATATATATATAGCTACATATATATAGCTACATATATATATATATATATATAGCTACATATATATATATATATATATATAGCTACATATATATATATATAGCTACATATATATATATATATAGCTACATATATATATATATATATATATATATATATATAGCTACATATATATATATATATGTAGCTACATATATATATATATATATATATATATATATATATATATATATATATATATATATAGCTACATATATATATATATATATATATATAGCTACATATATATATATATATATATATAGCTACATATATATATATATATATATAGCTACATATATATATATATATATATAGCTATATATATATATATATATATATATATATAGCTACATATATATATATATATATATATATATATATATATATAGCTACATATATATATATATATATATATATATATATATATATATAGCTATATATAGCTACATATGTAATCAAATGCAAATTTAGTGATGTGATAGTTCACAATTCCAATCTTGAATTTTCCGACTTTCTTTTTTATACTACAGTAAAACACTTTTAAATTGTCCTTTGTAATGTCAGTGTTGGTCTTACAGATGTTTATCAGAAATATCCTATTTGAGGCTAGCTAAGAACTATTACCGTTGTAATCCCTACTTTATAGTAGAGTTTGAAAGCTTTATATTTTAAAGAAAATATTCTCGGTATGAAAAAGGGTTCATCTATCTCATTATAGGATCTTAGAAGCCACTCTCCCCATAAATGTTTGACATTATCATCGGTTTTGGCTTGCATCTGAATTCAGATCTGACAGCTCAATGTCCTCACACCAGAGCACTTTTGATTTATCTATGAGATTGATAAAAAAAAATGTATGTCAGTGTAAGTTACCCGAATGCAAGGAACAGAAGCAACCGAGGTAGGTCGAGATGCTTTCTCCCAACGACCTGTTTCTTGGATTATTGTTAAAACACTCACTTTATTTGCAAGATTACCAGGATTTAATAGCTAGTTAATTTAATTACTTTTAATTATATATATATATATATATATATATATATATTATATACCCATGGAAGGATAAAATGCATTCCCCGAACAGAACACTTTTGCACCATTTTTATGTCCCCATATGAAGATTAAAATCAACATATAATGCTACTAAACCTTTATCTAGTATCCTTATTCTAATTTTAAGATGTCTAAAGTTTAAGTCTTAAATCTTAGACATTTTCTAGAACAAAATCATGTAATAAACTTTGATTCTATAAAATGTCTTAAATGTTAGGCTTAAGCTAAAGGGATCTTAATCAGAAATTGAAATGCAAAGAATCTTACTTAATTGATGACTAATGACAATGGATCAAATTTAATGCAAATGTGAAATATTTTAATTTTCAAATGGAATATGGTGCCCATATCATAACCCCTAAATCCTCTTTAAAATACTCCAAAGAAACTTTAATTTAGAGAATATTTATGATTGATGTTTAATAACTATTTTTAAAATTTCACCAAAATCGGCGGTATATGAATTTTCACAAAGGGCTTCCACTGACTTTTTGCCCTCTTTACATAAAGCTAAATTAAACTAAATATAACCTAAATTACCCACCCTTATGACTAGCAGCTACATTCCAAAATTTATAATGTTCAGTTTAATTAGTTAAGGAGTAAATCCTATACATATAAATATATACACATACCTAACGTTATATATATATATATATATATATATAGACGATAAGGCCTTAAGGAAAACTTTAGCAATTTTCTTTTTTTTTCCATCCGCCCGTTTCATGCTTCCTTTGAAATTTATCTTACGATTTTGTTGTACACGAAATGTACTTATATATATATATATATATAGAGAGAGAGAGATTTGGATTTTCCACTTAAAGAAAACGGTTGTTCAGTGAAGACCGGGATTATTCCAATAAAAACAAACTCGATGATACTCGATTACAGGGTACAGAGCATTTATATGTGATTTTTTGAAAGCTTACCAAAGCATTTTGTTCAGGAGCCCAAACAACACCACAGAAGATATTCTCTGAGAATATCTTCTGTGGTGTTGTTTGGGCTCCTGAACGGAATGCTTTGGTAAGCTTTCAAAAAATCACACACACATATATATATATATATATATATATATATATATATATATTATTATTATTATATTTATTATCGTTATTATTATAAAAGGAAGCATACCCCTCCAACAAAACAATTTACTTTTAACTTTAAGGGAATTTAAATAAATCACATAAAAACATTCTCACCATTTGAGCAAATAAACTTAACTCAAGAAGAGCTGTATCACATGCTTACTATGTGCTATCAAGATCTGAAAGTTAGGTTTAAGTTACAGAAAACGTTTCACTAAAACAATTCCTCCACTTAATACACTACATGAGTATGAGTGTAATCTTTGTTGATGCGTGATATTGGTTAGTAGTATTTCAATAAATTTAGCTTTATTCCCACAATTATGTCAACTGATGTAGTTAACTGTAGAGCGAATGATGAGAAAAAGTTCATGATCTTCAGTTTGTTGAAGATGGTCAGTAGTAACAAGTTGCTTGGGCAAGATCGTCTGCCTTTATCTGCTGTACACTGTTACACATGTTTGTTTTTATCTTCCCAAAGATGTTCATTAATTGGTTTGAACAGGGAGGGATTCCTGAATACAGATGGAATCCTCTTGTCAGAAAAAGGGGACCATAGAGGAGTACGAGATTAATTGCTTGGCCTATAACTTCGTTTAATGTATAGATTTTGACCAAGATCCCAACAAACTGTTTCCTAGTTGTTATTGATTCATTGATTGGACAAATACGGTCTTGTGTGATGAAAGGTAATACACTTTTCACTTAGGATACATTAAGGTTTAAAAAACTACACAGAAGCTGCATTGATCAATATAGAGCAGTTCAAATCATTCATTAGAGTTAGCCTTTTTTCACTCAATAAGTCCCGGATCTAACTAATAACACAACAACTTTTAGGTAAAATTCGACTTTATTCATCAACATAGTCTCTTTCTAGGATGATACATTGATTTCAACGCTTCTCTAAGAATTTAATGCCTTTTGTCGGATCTGGAGAATAGGGTCGGTGCAGAAACACTTCATGTAGTTTGGCCATCGTTGCAATCAATTTGTGACATGGTGCATTGTCTTGGTGAAAGAGCACTATTTTCTTCATTTGGCGATTACTTGCTTCAAACGTACCTCTAATATTCACTAGTGATGGTTCTTCCTTTCTCAAGGTAATCGTTGAACAAAATATCTTGTGCATTCCAAAATACGGAGGCCAAAACCTTGCCTGCTGATATTTGCATTTTTGGTCGCTTTGGACGGCTTTCAGCTGACTGCCGATTTGACTCTGGAGTAAAGTGGTGGATCCATGTTTCATCCATTATCACATATTGATGCAAAACTCGTTTTTGTTGCATTGAAACAGTTGCAAACAATGCTCTGAATCGTCAACACATTGTTGTTTTCAATCGACTGTGAGCAAACGCGGCATCCACTTTGAACCGCTTTCTCATTGACAAATGTTCACTGCCTTCTGATATCTTAAACTCCTCTACTATCTCACACAGCTTAAATTAAATTTATAAGATTATCTTAGTAATCTGTCAAATTTAGAGGATACTTGATGAAGATAGCAAATTCAAAAGAAGTCATTATAATAAAACACAAACAAATTTGCATGAGTTTTCGAAATATCTCGAGTGGATAGAACCTACCAGGGTACAAAGATTTCAGTTTAAACTCGCTTAAATATAATAGACATGGCAGATATAAAAATTGTCTGAGAATGGGATGATATTCTTTTCAAATGATATTTTCTTTTTTTCATGTATTTTTATGATTAAAATAACTAGTTTAAATTGTCAAAATTTACAATTAGCACACAAATATTTATATTAAAATCTGATATTTGAAGTCACCTAAAATTAATTTTTTAATATCCTAACTTTTATCCGTTGAGAAGGAAATTAAGAAATACAATTTCTACATAAAAAAAACAAACAACTGAAATCTTGATTTCCTTAGTGCTTGCAAGAAAGGTGATCTGTATGTAGCAATAGACGTGGATTTGCATCATGTATATTGGTGGATAAGAAAGACACTTGGGTGTAGCAGCAACCATAGATTAGTAAGATTTTTTTGTGTAAAAGAAACTGACACATTGGTAGAAGGATTCTTGCGAAATGTATAAGCAATCGTATCGTTGTATTTTTCATGAATATTATTGATAACATTCGCATTGTTGAGTTTGTGGTAAAAAATAAATTAAAAATACAATAATCAGTAGAAATTTCTTGAAATATTTTATCTTAATGATCTGTTCATTCAAACCTGAAAACAGGAAATAATGTCACTTAAACAAAGAAGAAACATTGTGAAATAATTAAGAAAATCACCGTTATCATTTTGCAAGAGTCGAAGTTGTTTGAAAATGCAAATATGCCGAAATAATAACTTTAAGATACAATATTTTTTTAATAATTACAGAAGAGTTAATTTATTTTAAGTTTAAATAGCGAATAAAGGAGTATAATTAGTATGTAGCCATTGGATTCTGTTTGTTTGATGTTTACCACAGAAAAAAGAAAGACTTTATATATTGATGCTGTCAGTATATAATTATTGCTACCATATTTAATAGCAAAACATTTGTGAAATGTGTTTAACATTTAATGTATGTCATATAGAAATAATATCTGTTTAGTTTGTAATAACTGAACTTTCTTATTGTGAAAAAATCAATTCATTAACTTTGAAATCTTCACAAAGTTTTTATACAGTTTAGTTATTGTATAATCTCAAATTGTATAAGTAGCTTGCGAGAAAGAAGTTTTTCATAATTATCATTTTATAAAAAATATACCAAACAATATATGTTCCTCTAATTACTTTATAAGAAAGAAAAACTAATTAGAGGAACAGATATTGTTTGATATATTTTTTTATAAAATGATAATTATGAAAAACTTCTTTCTCGCAAGCTACTTATACAATTTGAGATTATACAATAACTGAACTGTATTAAAACTTTGTAAAGATTTCAAAGTTAATGAATTGATTTTTTGATTGTGTTTCCTTTCTCTTTTAACAGACTTTAAAAAATGTTTAACTATAGTTTAATAAATAGTATGGTTTAGTAATTGAAAAATAAACCAAACATGTTTGTTTTGTACAGAATCAATGTATTTGAACATATACTTGATAATGATACAAATACTTTACTCTGCTTATATTAAACATCTATGGAAAATAAAAACTTTTGGCTGTATCTTTAAAAAATGTTTAGTAAAAGTTGAAAATATATTTAAAATATTCTATTGACTATTTAAAAAATTATACGGGTGTGTTATTTATTTTTAGCACTTACAGTTAGAAATTGCAGATTTCAATTTAAATTGATAAATTACATTTCTGAAAAAGCTTAAAATTTAAGCAATATCTTGTAACATATAATTTGGTTATATTTATTATAATTATTAAATATATTTTATTAAATTTACGACTATTTTTGTCATAATTTTTTGGTTATTCGGACTACATTTCTCATCTTGAGTGTTATCATCAAAACGTTTCGGTCGCTGTAACCTCTGGCCTTCTTCAGGTGTATCTCTTCGAACTCCGGAATATTTCTGTCGAACTTGGTAATCTGGACGGACCCGTGGCGCAGTGGATATAGTACTAAGTTAAATTCAGTTCCAAGTGATAGTCATCTGAAGGTTGAAGGTTCAATCCTTGATGCAGGCGATACAAAGAATTACAAATTACTAAAGACTTCTCACAGTCTTGACTGAGGGAACAAGAGCATGCTACCCCTGTGGATTAAATAAAGGGTTCCGTTCGAAGTTCCGTCCAGATTCCAGAGTTCAAAGAGATACACCTAAAGAAGACCGGAGGTTACAGCGGCCGAAACATTGTGATGATAACACTCAAGATGAGAAATGTAGTCCGAATAACCAAAATTATACAAATTATCAATCTTCATCTCAAAAATTCAGAAATATAATATTTTTGTCTTATTTGTCAAAATTAAAGATTTTGTACATATTTTATAATAGCATATAATTCAATATGTGTATTATGTATGTATTTTAAAATGAAACGAAAAATTGTGTCTGTTGGAAGAAGAATGATAAGGTAAAAAAGCATTCAGAAATGAAAACTCGTTAATTATACAGTGAATTCCCAAATATGTTTAGTGTACTCAGCACCATATTTGATGTTACTTTATTAGACCTTTTCTTGTAAGAGATTAAAAGAAAAAGTAAAGTTAAAATTAAGTATTTCTGAATACATCCAAGATGAACAACTTTATTAGCATCATTAACAAATTATAAGATAAATGTATCATATCAAGGACATTTTATGGAGCTCTATACAAGTGGAGTAAATTAGTGTACAGTACAAAATATAGCTTCCAAAAATGAGAGTAGAGATGTTTTAATGAAGAAGCAGTTAACAAGAAAATGGACGTTTGTTGAAGAGCAAAATACTTGGACAGTCTTATTTAAAATTTCAAAGCTGGAAAAAATATTTCAAGAAATAAGTGTGATCAAGTAACAAGAGAAAGAAAACAAGAAAACTTAATGTGATAATTAATAATAAATAACCCAATATTTTTGCTGAAAAAAAAAATTAATTTAAAACGATACATAAAAATGCTACAAATAATTTAATAAAACATCTTTGGAACAGATCCTAAGAGCCAAACAAAGTGACAACTTGACTGATATATCAAGAAGATAATCAGTATACACATAAGTAACTGAAACCCAAATTATGCCAACTTATATCATATTTGATGAGATAAAATAAGTGATAATTTAAAGAAAGAACACTTCAAGCAAAAACATTCAAAAGAAATACATCATTTGAAGATTTTTACAGTTAGTTTTTCTCTTATCCAAAAGAATTTCAGATAGTCAGTGTCACAACTAATGGACCTATCATGTCCGTGTGCTTTGCTTTTGAGTAATTCTATTATAAAATAGATAGTATTTTAGATTTCAATAGATTCGGATAATCTGTAACAATATACAATTATAATATCTTTATAAGAATTAGTTATCCAAAGTTTACGGTTTATTTTATATGTTCATTATTCAAATTATTAATTAGTCGTAAATATTAACATTTCTAAGTTTATGTAAGAAGTTTGTTCTTGAAAGACTGTATCATGATGAAAATCGGAGTTCTGCAAAGTTATATGACTTTGAATTTTAGGGTGAATGTACTATTCAAATCAGAGGAAAGTTACTGCAAACACTAAACTGCATTCGCATGAAACATTTTCCAGCAAGTTAGGAAAGTAATAACTGTAGATGGATTCTGATTATATATATATATATATATATATATATATATATATATATATATAATGTACGAGCAGGACCCTTTGCCCGACGCTGCCCGGGAAAAATATAAAAGAATGAAATAAACAACCGACAGAACACAAATAAGGCACATCAGATAGTTATAATGTTTGCACCAAAGGTCGGTTTTTAATTGTGGAAAATGTACGTAACCACGAAAAATAGAAACTACCACAGTGTAGAAGGAAGTATCATTTTTTGTGATATGTTGTTAACGAAATATTTTTTGTTTTAAGTATGAGCGTTAAAAAACTATTATTATTTCGTATTTAATTAAGAATTAAAAAGTTATAAAATGAATGTAATTAAATTATTGGATGTGCATTAATTGAGTAAATGAAATCGATCAGTACTTACTGTTTTGATCACGTAAATTGTATGGAAATGTTTTTTTATATAGAAATGTAACGTGTTTAATATTTTGTAAAAATGAAAATCTTATTTATATTCCCAGATATAATAAATTCATGGAAAAGTAGAAATGACTGAAAATTTTATGAATAGTGTTAATGTTTAGACAAATGGTCGGTTTTTAATTGTTGAAACAGTGATGTAACCACGAAAAGGAGCAGTTCAGAGTTAGGGTTAAGATTAAATTGTCACAGTGTAGAAGGATTTCTCTTTCACTGACCGATTATAAAATAGTGTACATCTGTCTGACCGTGATATTTGTTAAATCTGTTATTGTTGTCTTCTCCTCGTTCATTGAAGGCAAACCCTTCTAGACTGCGACAATTTTTATTTATTTTGTTAATCTGCAACATATAATTAATGTTTGTGGATTTTCGCCACATTAAGAAGGAACATTCCCGTGTTTTGAGCCAAGTAAATTTGATAGGAAAGAATTTGAGAAATTCTGTAAACATTGCTGTGTCATTATTTTTTATTTTTTTGTTCGCTGTTTTTTTTTTTTAAAGCATGGAATATTTTTTTTATCATTGAAAAGTAACGTCTTAAATATGTTTTTAAAATGAAAATTGTAAATTGATAAATTCTAATCTCGCTTGTGCTTAGTTAAACGAATACATACTTTGTGTATGTTCGAAATCGGTTTTTAGTATTTATAAAATACGAAAATAATGAATCATGAGTGAAAAGGTATATATCAATAATAGTTTATGATGTGGAATATGCAAGTATTAATCATGTGTTAAGAAAAGATGAAATTACTTACATACGTGAAAGAATAATGTGTTCATTTATCAATATAGCTAATCGTTATGCATAGAATATTAATTCTGGTATTCTGTCAATGTTGTAAAGTGAGTGCTGATTGGTTTGTTTTTGTAATCTGAAACCGATCTTTACAAGTGTAGTTCTTTGGGAAATAATTTCACTGGTGAAATGAGTCGCGTCACAGGACTGAAATGATAGGGGGAAATAAGTTTGCTACCTTCTCAGTAGAATACGTTTTTGGGAGAGTAAGACTTGGTGGTCTCAAAGTAGTTTTTAATGTATGATGATTGAATTTATTGAAGGCTTCTGTAAACAAGCTCGAGTGAAGTTTATGAAGGAAGGTGTGGGTTTCTTAGCTTAGGGTGTATTATTTTTTCTGGCTACACTAGGAGAAAACAGATGGGAAAAATCAAGTCTACTTTATATAGAAGATATATATGAGTAGTAGATATACCAACATACATAGTGAGACTTTAATATTTTGTCATTGTCATTTAAAAGACTTTATAGAAACCGAGTAAACATTGTTATTTATTGAAAAATTTACAATTGAATACATAGATATAGATGAGGGGAAGGAAGAAGGGTAGGGATAAAGAAACTCAAAGGCGGAAAACTTGAAACACTTCCTTGAAAAATGTTTAACTGCTAAAAATAAATAAGTTAGGGGAAAAGAGAAGCATTTATGTCACTGATATTCATTGCTATATGCAGGGGGAAGACAAGAAAGATTGAAAGGGATGAAATGCGATTATGATGGTTTGGTAGAAACACATTTTTTAACCATTGTCAAACGTAACGTTGTTTGCTAGGATTAGCATTTTAGATAAAATAAGTGTACTATGGTAGAAGCCAATTCGTTGTCTGATAATGTGGCTATATTGGAAAATATCTTATTAAGTTATATGTGTGCACACGTGTGTGAATGCATTTCTTATAACAATCAAGTTTTAGATATTAATTCTCCATCTAATATATTATTTCCTAACTTATGTCCCAGAGATATTTATGAGGAAATTATTTTTTATTGGAAACTATTTGGGGGAAATTTATTTTCATGTGAACCTGTTTTTATTATAATTTCTTTTCAAATCCATTGAATATAGCAACAAAGTAGTTATAATGTAGAAATTATGTTGATCTGTTTAGAAAACAAAATAACAATGGAGAAGTAGGCTGGATGAATTGTGTCCAATAATGGAATCCACTCATGTATAATGCTGTTCATGTGAAGGAGAACTTCATGAGCAGATATGTGAAATAAATAAAAATGTGATATGTAGCAATAATTTAGTTCTAAGCTATCATTAAGCTTTTTTAGTTTTCGTACATTTAACATTTATCCAATTATATTTGAACACATTTTATTTTCATCATACAAATAGCAAGTTAATTTATGGGATGTAATGAGAGTTGTATTTATAAGGTGTGATCAAAAAGACCTGATACACTGACTCTTTTTCGAAACAGATTGTGCACACGGTAATAATATTTATACAGTTGGAAGTGAACACAATCCTGCGGCATCATACAGTGAATATTTTTTACTACAGTCATACACTCAGTCGTAATTTCAGGATAGATTTCAAGTATGAACAGAATTTGTGTTAGATTTAGTAAGCCATAACTGAATAAAATATCGCAATGAAGTAATGAGCTTATTGAGCAGTGTTTACTCTAAATAATAGTCAAAAAAGAAATCACTGAGTAATGATAAATAGGTCAAGGTGATAACCAATGAAAATTATCCCAGAAAATGTCAAAGGAAGTATCAGAATTATACATCAAAATAATCAGATAGTCATCTATAAAGTTGCTGATATATTCAATTTCTATTTTAAAAAGGCATTGTATCGCTAACTAAAATTGTTTGTAGACTTCTTACTTCCAAGCAGAATCAATATCATGTCAAAGTCTGAAGGATTTCTTTCAACAGACTTGATGTGATCCAGCCTTCATGTTGTAGATGATGACAAATAGTATGAGACTTAGATCTACAGTTGTGACCCGATACTGGAGAGTTGTTTTCAATGTGGAACATTCCATTATCTCCAAGAACAAAGGTGGTGACTCTGACTAATAGTGTGCATTTAAGATTGTTTTTAAATATTTGCTGGGAATGGTGTTCTACTTTCCAAAAAAGGACTACTTCAAAGAGATTACTGTCAAATGTAAGTATATTATCAATAACATTTTACAGTAGTATCTAATTTTGATAATACCTTTTATATACCATTTAAAATAAGCCAATATGATGTATTCTTTTAGAAGTAAACTAGCTGTATTTACCGGGTGTTGCCTAGGTGGAAACATATTGCCAGATGGAGGGCTTAGAGATAAAATAATTCAAAATATAATCATGTTTACATTTGATTTTAAATAGGATTTTTAAATATTCGTTTCAGTTATCCTTTATATTATTTTTTGATTTCAATAAATATTCGATTTATAACAACAAAAGAAAATAATTCAATGTGTATTTGCAAAGTTACGCGAAAGCGGGAAACATAGACACACAAAATCTTGTCTGATAGCTTTATTCATAGAGATGATGAACCATTTCTTAGAAGTAGGGTTAAAAATGCAGCTGAAACGAATAAGATGTGTATATTCATTTTTACATAGTAAGAAGCTAGTCCTGTTTACAATTTTCTTTCAAATAATATTTACAATTTTTTAATATTAAAAAAAAAAATAAAAGTAACATAGCATGAGTTTAGTAAGTGCGATGTTTTAGCAGTAATATATATGATCTTTCTTTTATGAATAAATCTAAAATTAAAATGAATAAAACCCATTAAAACTTGCCCAAATCAAGTAGTTAGAAAAGTGTATTTTTTTTTAATATTAAAAAAAATAATAAAAGTAACATAGCATGAGTTTAGTTTAGTAAGTGCGATGTTTTAGCAGTAATATATATGATCTTGCTTTTATGAATAAATCTAAAATTAAAATGAATAAAACCCATTAAAACTTGCCCAAATCAAGTAGTTAGAAAAGTGTAATTTTTTTCATGTGCCAAAGAGAAAATTAAAAAAATTAGTTTTGACAAAGAATAGATAGATTGTAGATGAAAATATTTATGGGAAAATATCTAAATTGACTGCAAAACAAAACAAATACGTTATTCTTTGGAAAACTATACACATGTTATAAATATTAAAATAAAAACAGAACATTTGTATCATGAAAACATCACAAGAATTGAATTGTCAATAATAAGGGAAAAGGTTATAGATACATTGCAAATACGGGGTGACTATATGCCACACACATATGGAATCGTTAATAAAATTCGCAAACCTTTCTGCAATCTAACTATATTTGATACAAATAAATTTCAGTCTATGCCAGACTTGTCCACCAACTTGCAGTTATGAATGTCCAACAGTTTTTGTTTAATCATCATTCAATGATATGCTCCAAATGTGCACCTCTGCATTGCAAGTACACCTGGATACAACTGATTTGGGCTGCTATGGCCTTCTTCAGTTGATAAATAGTCTGAATTGTTTTGATAGATATTATCTTGGGATGAAAATACGATGAGTGTAAAACCCATTCAGAATCACACCTCCTACTGATGAGATGATCATCAAAGTGTCCCTGACTATGATTTGATGGTGATAAAACAAAGCCTGTTCGATATTCATGTAACTTGGTTGACAAGTCAGACATAGACTGAAGTTTATTTGTATCAAATATAATTGAATTATAGAAAGGATTGTGAATTTATTAACGATTCCATGGATGTCATTTTTTTTTTAATTAATAAAAGAAAATTTTTTTTTTTTTAAAGTTCACAAATATTTGAAAAAATAAACTTGAATATAAGAAGACATAGATAAAAATTCACAACAAAGTAAGATTTCAAAATTGGATTGGTAAAAGACTTTATAGAATGTTTTGGTAAATCTGTCTCATAAAATACTGTACTAAGTTAGTCATTAGCAGAAGCTCAAATTAAAGGAAAAGGAATTAGCATTACTAATTTTAGATGAAAATGTACATTTTCATATTATAAGTCTCAGTATTTTAGTCTGCTTAATCAGTAATATTCATTATTATTTATGTAACAATAATGTGAAAATATGTTTTCAAGTTCAAGAATACGTTACAGACTGAAGCTGCTGGCTGTAAGAAAACATTTGTTGGGGTTGTTTTTATCCTAATATGTGCAATCACTGATCACGTGACCACGGGGCAGTCAAATAAATGAATATTAGAAGTAAAAAAAAAATCATAAGTTAATAAACTTATGATTTTCTTACTTGTAATATTTATTTAAAGAGTAACTGAATCTTTCAGATAATTTTATTGATATTTATAGCATTTTATTTTCACAGATGAAGTTTTCCAATAAAATATTGTCTTGTGTTGTATTCTAGTGTGAATCAATAAGTCTGTAAACTGATATGTATCGTAAAGATCTTGCTGAACATGTCCTATGGACATCTATCATTATCAAATCATTTATTTGAATCAACATTTTATTTGGAATATTGATTTATTTCAGAAAATATATGGCTTTAGTTCAATTTTTCGGCCTTGTAAATAACGTAAAACATATAATGTTGATGAATGTATAAATATTATTTGGTTTCTTAATTGTTCTTTAGGATAAACAAAAAAAAGAACTAAAAAACGAATTTATAAAAGTATAACTGGATTTATTTGCGCTCACAAGTAATACATTGAAATATTAAACACATGTCTAATACGTTTATTTAACGCCTATCCACAATAGGAGTATGTGACACAAGGTCAGAAAGTGGGATTTAAAAAGCCAGCGCCCGAGAAGGTGAGCACTCTGGCCATTAAAAATTGCCTGGGCAGCCCCGTCGGCATTCCCCGGTAGGGGCGCCTCCGGCAGTAAGCAATAAACTTACTCCTCTCCAAAGAGGGGAGGCAAAGCCTGGGAGGGTGGACCTCCTAGAACTGCACAGGACAGACCCATAGACCGGCGTAAATCAAGCCCCAAAGGCCAAGACAATACCAGTCTATGGGGTGCAGTATCCATCGGAACAGATACTTGATCTAAGCCAAAAGGTCTAATACGTGAAGATATAAAAAGGCTGAGTTACTGATATGTGTAGAGGCACATCGAACATAATTCATATGGACATGGCAACAACTGACCACATGGTGTCTCAAACGCACCTCAACAGAACTAGTTTGATGGTGAGAGGATTGCATGTCTCAGAACTGGGTATGACAAAATAAAAACCGTGAACAAACGAATGTTGTCACGTTGGTGATTCAACAAAAAAAGGGGAAAAACATAGTGCCCCTAAGTGGCCAGCACAAAAAGGCAGAAAAAAGGACGTGGGCTTGGTAGTCACACCTTTTCTATTGGTGACTATATGGCTAAACCAACCAATGTTTGATTGCCCGGTGGTTACGTGATCAGGGATTCTACATATTAGGATAAAAACAACCCTAGGAAATGTTTTCTTACAACCAACAGGTTCAGGCTGTGTAACGTATTCTTGAACATGATAACATATTTTCTCATTTTTGTTACAGATGACTAAAAAAATGTAGTCAATTATTTTATAGAGCAAGTACATTTAAATAACTTGCTTAATGGTAAAAATAAGTATGAGGAGACTATGTGAAATTTATGTAAATAGCATCAACTCATTAGATTAAAATAATTTCAAATTTGTTCATGTTAGTTTTTTAATGTTTTTGTTATATAGTTTCCGTTTTGTTTGAAGAAATACATTGATTTGAATGTATTTCATTTAGATTAAGACATCAGAAAAAAAAAGAATACATCTATTCCTAATGTTTTTATAAGATATTATATGAAACTATACTTAAAATTTTACACTGACACAGTATGTTTTGTTAGCTGAAACATTGACAGAAATTGCAAAAATTTATCATTGTTATTTATAATTAAGTAAATGGTAATGTATGATCATAGAAGAAGCATATAACACAATATTAACAAGAATGAAAGAAATTACTAAAATTATCTGCAAACACATCATTTTAATGCCCTGATCTATAATCTAAAAACAAAAATTAATTTCACTCTCATCTCAGATTTCTTTTTGTATTTATCTACCTCACACAGTGGTAAGATTTAACACAAGATCAGGAAAGAGGGATTAAAAAGCCAGCCCCCTAGAGGAGGAGCACTCTGGCCTACAAAGAAAAATGCCTAGGCAGCTTCGTTGGCATTTCCCGGTAGGGGCGCCTCAGGCGAATAGTAATAAAATAACCCCTTCTCAAAGAGTGAGAAGGCAAAGTCTGAGAACTACACAGGACTATACCTCAGACCGGCGGAATCAAGGCCGAAGGCCAACACAGTACCGGTCTACAGAGTGTAGCATCCATCGGAGCAGATACTACACTCTGATCTTAGCTAAAAGGCCAAGGAGGAATTTGCTAAAAACATGTTAATTAAAAAATTACAAATGCTCACAAATTGTAAACATGTTTCTTGAATATACTCCTGACATGCCAGAGCATACTGTTTCTTAATTTTTGAAATATGTACTTGTCAAAATTTAATACTAAAAAGATATAAAACCAATAACAGAATTATTTAATTTCTTATATTGTGTACAGTATTGTACTACATTTCGATTTATAGACATTTTGGTTTGTTCATTTACTATTCTGCTATTAATGTAACACATAGTTTCTTTACATTTCACCAGTACATTGTTGTCTACGATATAACAAGCAGTGCTGGCACTAGAGATAAATATCTACCATCTTAATAAGTGAGACAGGATGGGACCCTGACTAGTTGATTCATCATGTTATTGTTTTTAATCACCAAAAATCAGAGAATTATTCAATTTTAATGAAATTTTCAGCATTTATTCTATAAATTATATATTTGATAAAGAATACAGGTTTTTGAATGTAATCTCACAGACATAGCAATTTGGAAAAGAATGAAAATTTGACAGAATTTCAGTTTGGGCAGGATTAACACACATGCACAGTAACACTTTTTATTTTTATTTTGTTTAAAAATAAGTTGTTACTGTAAAAATCGACTCTATATATTTTTTTCCTGACAACATTTCATGTAAAGCGACAAAATAAAAACTAAGGAGGCCTTCAGAGTACTGATGACCCCCATCCCCCAGCAAGCTTGTAACTACCTTAGTCGTAGGTAGTTCTAATATGGTAACATATACCCATTTTTGGTTGCTTGTAACACTGGAAGATTTGGATGAAAAACTGCAATCTGGATTCAGGCTATGTGAAAGACACTGCCACACAACACTCCATCTGATGGTAGTTCTGTCACCAATTGATGCATAAGCAAGAGGAGGGCTGTAATCATTAACAGAATCAGAAATGTCTGAAAATGCATAACACCAAAACCGGATCTACATCCTTTGTTGGTGCTCTTACCTGTTATGCTTATTACAGTTTGAATCACGGATTAGACTGCACAACCACATGTGGATTCATTGGTAACAGAGACAGAACTCCCATCACTATACACAACAAACAAGTAGGAAGTATATGTATGTATGTTTATATGTAAATATATATTGTACTGTTACCAACTGAAATCCAATCGTATGTTTACCATTTGATCAACACAAACTGCACATTCATTTAAAGGTGCAAGATACATTTTATTGTAAGTCAAACAATAAACCAGACACCAAAGCAGTTTTCTCTTTGGTACTTAAGTATTCATCAAACCCTGATTGAATAGTATGTAGAACAATGGTTCACTATAATTATATTAACAGTTATTTGAGGCTATGTCTTTACCAGCCTTGTACATATTGACAGGCATTTCCCTATTCTTTACAAAATAGCTTGGATTAAATCAGATTGGATGAAGCAGTTTGTAAACAGCAATTTTCGAGTCTTGATATAGATTCTTAATTGGATTTAGCATTCATATGCTTTATAGTAAACTATTTTTTTTATGGAAATCGCTCCAGACAAGGCATGAAGCCACTTGATGTAAGGAGCTAAAAAAAAAAGCAACATTACTTCAAGGTCAAAAACTAGCCAACGATAAGTGTTAGATGGATAGATTCTGACCCAGAAAACCGCAATTCTTCCTCCTTTGTCAGAAACATCGCTTTA
Source organism: Sepiola atlantica (assembly GCA_963556195.1). NCBI lineage: Eukaryota > Metazoa > Mollusca > Cephalopoda > Sepiida > Sepiolidae > Sepiola > Sepiola atlantica. Next base: position 71,614,350 of record OY744525.1, on the reverse strand, counting down.
GGCTGTAGTTTTATGTTTAGAGAAATCCTGCTGGATACTGAACACCACCCCATATCTTACTCTGAGAAGTCTTTCAATAAATAAATCATGAATTGGATTAAATTCATTTGTATCTTTGTGTTTATTTACTTTTCCCACTTATTCTCTCAACACACACACACATATATATATATATATATATATATATATATATATATATATATATATATATATATATATATATATATAGTTATTATATCATGTATATACACATATAATATTATAAGGTGATATAATATATTGTGTATAGATTTTCAGTATTTACTTCAACAGTGCTAAATATGTGAGTAGAGCTTAGTAGTAGAATGAAAATATATTTATGGCAATTAAGCTACACAGAGGCGTCCATATTTCACCTCCACAGCGAATCGTCAAGCTAAGTGCACAGATTTCTGTTATTGATTGTTTTTATATATATCCATATAGTGTCTAGTCTAGCTAACTAACCAATCAGATTCGTGGTTATTTCCCTTTCACGGGTTAATGTTTTCATTAGCTAATGACTGAACTTCTTTCATAAAAAGGCAAGGCCGAGCTTTAATTGACATCCTTTTCTTTTTTTTGTGTGGTGCATCCCTTTTATAAGTGTGTCAAATTAACAGGTGACCTTATTTTAACACATGCGTGATTGGAATAATTTATTTTCTATTTATTTTGTTATTTGTTGCTACTTTAGATGTTGATTTAGTTTAGTTTTTTTATTTTGTTTTATTTATTTTATGTATAGAGTTATCCTCAAGTAAAGTGTATTCTATGTTTACAGTTGGTTGCTATTTCACTTCTACAATTTAGTAATCTGAATAGATATTTATAAATTTAGAACATAAAAATTACTCGTTAATTCTTCTATACTGTTGCATGTGATGTTATATCTCCTCCCATCTGGTAAATGCCGAGTAACTCTGCTAGTATATATATATATATATATATATGGGAAATGAAAAAAGGAATAACCAAGAGATAGTTTTTATATATTCATCAATGTTTCGTCTTTATTGTAAGACTTCCTCAAGATGATAATTTGAAGAAAAATGTCATGCAAGCACATCGAAGTTTGGGGTTGACATTGTGGAGAGATGAGGGAAAGTAGTAGCCGTGGCTACTATGAGCGCCGGAGGTGAGTCCAGGCTGGAGAAGTCAATGGTCGCTAAAGAATGAAATTAATATGGAAAGCTTTGAGTAGATACGATTGAGGCAGCTATGAAATGGGGAGAGGTGAGAATATAATTGAAATTGCTTTAGGGTGGGAGAGGTGTAAAGGGGCTGATGAGGTGTGGCATGGATTTTGAGAGGCTTGGGAAAGAGGGAGGGAGGGGGGAAACACTGTGTGTTTAGCATGTAGGTGGTATCATTGTTGTAGAAAAAGATTTGAAGAAATGAAGACAACTTTGAAAATAAGAGGGGGGGGAAATATGATTAAAATGGTCAAAAGGGTGGGAGAGGTGAAAGGGATGAGGTGAGATTTTTGTTGTGGTGAAGTGTGAAATTTTTGAGGCCGGTGGGAGGGAGGGAGGGGTACTGACCAGGTGGCTATATCAGGAATGTGTGAGCATATGTGTGTTTGAAAGAATGTGTAGAAGTGTGCTGGAGACGAGGTGGTGGGAGTGGGTATGAGAGGAAAGAAAACTTATTTTAATTTTAGTGGAGTGATAAGTAAAATGTGGTTTCGTTCAGGATGTGTTGATGGTTTATGGGTAAATTGAAAGAAAAAGGGGTTTAAATATCTAAATATTTGTAAGGATGTGTAAATTGTGTTTATTTGTTAAGCTGTTATTTGTGGTTAAATAGTTTTTATTCGTTGTAGGTGATTCATGAGTACGTGAATGAATAAATATGTGGAAAAAGGAGTCAGCACATAAGTGTGTATGCGGGGAGTTGTATATATGTGCAAGTGAGAATGATGAAAAGAAAGGTTAGCCATGATCTAGGTTTAATTTTTGTTCGGCCAGGATATATATATATATATATATATATATATAAGAAGAAATAGATAGAAAGAGAGTTGAAGTTTGGTTACAGGTTCAATTTTAATGCAAATCTCAGTTGAATATCAAATTATATTGAGATATAAATATATATGAAAGACATTATTTCTGATTTGCAGGCATGAAAGAGGCCAGTGAGACCGAAATAAAATTGTCTAGTATATGTTGAGTTTTGTTATCAGTTATTCATATATGTATGTATGCATATATATATATATATATATATATATATATATATATATATATATATATATATGTGTGTATGTGTGTATTCGAGTAATTAGTTCTTATATTGACAACATTTGATATTTCCTCATTCGATAATTCTATGAAAGAAAATGAACAAAGATTTTATTTAAACATGTCTAACTTTTCCCTTTGATTTATTTTCAAAACAGAAAACTACACAGAAAGATATTAACACTCTCCATTACATGAAGGATATACTTTTGACATGATTTAACAATATTCGGATATTATTCAACCAGAAACTTTTAAGAAATAGTTTTGGCTATTTATTTAAAGACATCTAGGTGAAATTAAGAATAATATAATGGTAAAAAAGCATGAATTATTGGTTGCAGTTGTTAGAGAAAATATGTTGACCAGAAAACTTTCTGATAAAACCACTTTTATTGATTTTTTATGAATAACTATTATCGATGAGATCAAATAAATAGAAAATGAGCCATGAAAGTCAGCAATCTGTATAGCAATCCAATAACGTTTAAGTCAATGGTTGTTTAAAGACTGTGGAATATTTCACATTCTCATTCCTAGAGTTGATAAATAACAAATGAAATATAATTAAATAAAACTATTAAAGCAACGATAACAGATTAATACAAGCTTGTTAATTATCATAAACTTTACATTTAAAAACAGTTTAATTTTTAACATGATTCACAATAACATAATGTTGTACACTATGTAGGTCTTATTTTTCGTTAATCCTGAGCTACGGCGGTCTTGTGCACTATGTAGTTAAGCTTAGTAAATAATTACACACACATATATATAGTATGATAATATATTTATTAAGCTACAAATAAACGTTCATGATTCATTCCATGGGGAAATTATCAGGCAGGTGTGGATGTATGGTTTGAGATTGTTTTTATATCTAAGTAGTGCTTGCTCTAGCTAACTAACCCATCAGATTCGTTGGTTTTATTATTATTTGGTTATTTATTTCTATCAGCCAATATGTGTCACCCCCTTTGTTTGAGAGGTTTGGGCATTCCCTACATTTAAGTGGGTCAAATGAACAAACGTGCCCTTACTCTGATGCGTGGGAACTAAAATAATTATCTGTTCTATTGTTTTGTTACTTATCACCATTTTAGATTTATTTTTTAGAGAAAAGTTGAATGGAAGAACTGAAATCACCAGGTCGGTTGAATGTAATAATTTTTTTATGTGCCTTATGGCAGACTTAGCCGAGTCAGATACACCCTATTATCGCTAAAAATATCCTTACAGAAAATTTTATTTCCACCGACCATGGCTGCACCACTTAAATATTCCATACCTCACTATAAAAACATTATCACCCACTCAAATTTTCTTTCAACTCCCTTTTCTACTAAACTACTACTAATCATTATCTGCTGCACTCTTACCCCCACTCTCACATATTAATGAAACCATCTTTCGACCAACTACTTAATGAAAAATCACCCATTACTGTCTCACTACCTATACTCCTCCAACCCTAACACTCTCTCCTATCCCACTATCACACATTCTGGATTCTTCCTCCTACCATCACACCACTGCATCTATAAATATTGCAGTCTGTTCCTTATCATGCATCTTTATAAAGCCTAAGTTTAGGCGAAATATCGACTCATATTATGACTTTGTGTTCATTTATTTTTCTTCCAATTAGTTTGTGTTTACTTTATTCCGTTTCCATTTTTGTCACCTTTTCATTCTATCAGATTACTGTTCTCTAAATATACCTCACACACACACACACACACACACACATACACACACACACACACACACACACACACACACACACACACACACACACACACACACATATATATATATATATATATATATATATATATATATATATATATGGCTTGATAAGTGCGACTGAATGGAGATAGCGAGGTAGTTGGGCTCAGTGAATAGGGCATATAAGAGACAGTAGTAGAGTATTTGAAGAACATCGTCTGAAACGTGGGCAACAAGTATCAGCTCTGGAAGGGTGATGATCATGACCTAGATATAAACATCAAAGGCTGAAGTGAGAATTCTGTCAACAGAAACTTCTCTCAAAGGCGTGTCATATGAATCATCTGAAGGAGCATAAAATAAAAAAGTACCCAAATTATTTCCCAAAGTGAGACAAACTGCCTGATGTGTAACAAAGTCTGTTAAACCAGACTTGAAAGACCCATGGTTGGACACAGGAAACGGATCTCAAAAGATCACCCCAAAAATACCATAGAAAGTATGGTACACGCTATGCAGATTTGCAGTAGTCTAAAAAGCCACCTATGAAGTTAAGGACAAAGAAAGGCATGACAGTGGAGAATCATGATGAGACTACAATGATCTGTGAAGATGTAGCATATATATATATATATATATATACTAGAAAAAATGTGACCCATTTGGCTACCCATTTAGCTTGGATTAGATTGTTTGAATCAGGAAAGAGTGAGTTTGTAAAAGCAGTGAAATTTAAAAAAGATAAAGAAAAATCCAAAATTAGTCTCTTTGTGCTCGCTATATCTCTCTCTTTCTATCTATGGCCACGAGTTAAATAGTATTAATACTTGTGGTGATATTTCCGTTTATTTACGTGGACTATTTCGATCTCCAGAATATCTGTCCCAAAACAGGTAAAATTAATCCTTCAAGCGCAGCAATTTTGCACCACTTTTATGTCCCCTTGCAAATATTAAAATCAAGATATAATGATACGTAACCTTAAGTCTAGAATCTATATTCATGATTTACATGATTTTCATTCTAGGAAATGGCTAAACTTTAAGACTTAAGAGGTCTTAAGAAGAAATTGAAATTCCGGGAATCTTGCTTAATTTGTGTTTAATTACTATGGATCAAATTCAATGCAAATCTGAAATATTTGAATTTTCAAATAGGGAGTTGTACCCATATTGTTCCCCAATAAACCCTTTAAAATACTCCAAAGAAATTGAAATTTAGGTAATATTTATTAATTGATGTTTAATACCTATTGTTAAAATTTCACAAAAATTTAAGAGATATCTGAATTTTCGTGATGAGCTTCCACCCGTTTTTTACCCTCCCCCCTGCATGAAACTAAATTACACTAAATATTGTGCACATTACGACCCCATAGCAGCTGTGTTCCAAAATTCATAATAATCGAGTAATCAGTTCAGCAGTAAATTCTGTAATACAAATATATAAACATATACACATACCTAGCTTTATATAAATACTAGAACGGCTCATATTTATTCACCAAACGTAACAATTTTGCACCACTTTTATGTCTCCTAATGAAGATTAAAATCCAGATATAATGCTCGTAAACTTTATGTGTAGAATCCTTATTGTCATTTTGATCAATTTTAATTTAATGACGATTTTAATTCTAGAAAATGTCTCAAATTCAAGCTTAAAGGGGTCTTAAGAAGAAAATGAAATTCAAGGAATCTTGCTTAATGGTATCTAATGTCTATAGATCAAATTCAAAGCAAATCTGATATATTTGAATTTTCAAATATATATTGTGTGTATGCATGTATATATATATATATACATATACATATGTATGAATATGTTATTTTAATACTAATAAGACACCACTTAACAAGACCAAAAACCACTCTAGGATAAGGGTTAATCAGATTGTCGGTTGGGTGATGAACAATACTATTAGAGGACGGAATGGATATATTTTGATTACATAAGCGGACAGCTTGACAAGTATTTATTGACATTGAACTTGAAGACGACCATGTTGTAGTCTGTAGTGAAGCAATCCCCTTGTTATATGTTTCACAGATGGGAAGTTCTTGGAAAGAAACTCTGTTCATGGCAACTCTGTTTGGTTTTAGGTACATAAAGGAAGAAAGAAAAGTTCTTTTCAATGGTGGTAAGAAGACGGGTCTTGCTGTGAATGTTTTACATTTTATATTACAGCTCAGTCGACCACTTACCATGGAAATAATGATAGAGTAGAGAAGACTAGCAACATCTCTTCTGTGAAAAAGGAGCTGTAGGGAAGAGAAGAAGTCTTCTCCCGCTAGATTGCAAAGTCGATTTTGTACTTTGTCAAGGCAAGAAAGACCGCTCCGAGGAGCATCTCCCCGAATGTGGCAGCAGTACTCCACCTTAGGATGTATCTGATTCTTATATACATAGATGATTGCATCACGTGTTGTGTATTTCTGGAGCAATAGAATGATGCAACCATTTTTCCAGTGACCATAGCAACAGATTTTATGTAGGTCTTTCATTTCAGGCCTGGAGTGAATATTAGTCTTAGGGGTTTCATCAAGAAGTGAGCTATCCATTTCAACTGAGGCATAACATGGATTCGGGCATCGGTGGTGAAAGATTAGTTTTAGAGCCATTTTTTCCCATTGCACTACATGCTTTAGATATAGACAGTTGTGTCGTCTGTGTAGATGTCAACGAATGATCTCGAAATATGATTTGGAAGACCATTAATGTAGATGTAAGCATGCGACGTGTATATATGCATGTACAGGCAAATAAATACATGCATATACAGTGCATATTTATATATATATATATATATATATATATATATATATATATATATATATATGTATATATAGGGAGAGAGAAGGGTAGAGAGGGAAGCATACATACACATACATAGTTCTTTATGCTTTCAAATCTATGAGAAGTGTAAGCGTCCATATATAAAAATATATTCCTTTATATATATATATATATATATATATATATATATATATATATATATATATACTAGTTTAGATTCTGTCAAAAATGACAAAAAACATCATGCTTAACCAGTGTTAGCACTTGCTATTAATCTAGATATATTACTACAATATTTATATAAAATCATAAAATTACGTCAATAATTTAATTTTTCATATATAAATTATTAGCATTTCTGATGACCTAAGAACACCTACGGTTGAATTTTTATTATATAGTAGAAGATTTCTTTCCAAATTCATTTCAGGTGGCAGCGTCAGTCTGAGGGTGTTCCCTGACTTGCTATTTGCTTTCTTGCTTTCCCTCAGAACTTGAAATGGTTTCGTCCTGGGGGGTGGGAAAAAAAGCATGTGTTTTATTTGCTAATCTTTGTATGACGGAATGAAAGTATATATATATATATATATATATATATATATATATATAGTACAAATGAATATGTATTTATTTGTAGATTTATATATATATATTCCAATTTTTAAATCTATTCCTATATTGGCATTTTGTATTTTTTATCGAGATTTATTTGTGCTTCATGTAGAAATATAATTGCTTCTTTTTAGTATAAAAAGTAAAATAAAGAGGACTACTTTTAATAGATTAATTTACGAATGACTATCTATTTTATCAGTGGAGAAACTGTTTTATTATACTAGTTTTAGTTTGAAAATCTTTAAACATTTACAGAATAAACACTATAATCAGAGATATAAATATCTATTTGGTGTGTGTTAACTTTCAAAACTAAGTTGGATGTTTGAATGTAAACCAATCCAGTAAAAACAAAAAATGTTTTTTGCAGGTGCATTTTTTTGTTCATGTACAATTTTAACAGAAATTCTCGTGAACATTAAGCTATACAGAAAAAAAGAATTCATTCAATTTTGAAGTTATCAGAAAATATGAGGTACTTCATTTTGTCAAGAAGCTTTAAACACTGTACTGATATACATTTTTTTTAATAGTATTCTGTCTAGTATGCAGTAGCTTTAATCACATTATTAGAATTTAAATTCTTGTTTTCTGCATTCTGTATGTTGTTAGAAAAACATGAAACATACCTGATGTGTGAACTCTGTTGATGTCCTTGGTTTTAGCGGTGAACTTCTTTGCCCACTTCCGAATTCCTCCCCAAGATGAGGTATTCTTCTGGCTTCTGTGAAATGACTGTTCTTTTTGTCTTGTTCTAGCACTGCTCCAGGAACGTCAGTGCAAGAACTTGTATGGTAGGAGGGACAGATTAAATGTCTTTGTTCACTCACACATCTATGAGGTGTAGTTATTTCTTCTTGCGGAATATGTCTCCGATGACAATAACGTAGAATGCATATTGATGTTGAAGCAGTAATAATCACTGACACTGTCACAGCTACCAATGTAATTATTACAACTAAGTTAAGATGTATTTTGACATCATTTTGTATATGTACAGCATTTAATATTTCAATTGTCTTATTGCTTACAGTCAAGGTCAAATAAATTGTAGTTGTTGCTGATAAAACGGGAGTACCGCTATCCTTGACTGTGAACTCTAAGTCATATGTACCAGCATCTTGATGAGTAACCACACGAGTAAAAGATAAAAGACCAGTGTAAGGGTTGATCATAAACAATTGTTTACTGTTGCCAGAAGAAATTCCATATTTAAGAAAAGCATTTTCTCTACTGTCACTATCTGCAGCTTTAAGAACTGTGATGTTTTTAGCATGTTGTGGATAATAGAGTATATCCATTGTGAAAGGATTAATACTAGGAAATGTAAAATATGGCGTGTTATCATTTTCATCATTAACCTCAACAATGACATTCACAGAGTTATTTAATGATGGTATTCCGTTGTCTTTGACAAAAACTTGAAACCTATAAATTTCTTGAAATTCATGATCTAATGAACTAATGGTTGAAATTAATTCATCTTCCGTAATTTGAAATGGTAGAAATTCTTTATTGTTTGTCCGCAGAGAATAAGTTAGTCTACCACCAGGACCGAGGTCTGGATCTGTGGCATTAATGAAACCAACTTGGATTTTTGACTTCTGATTTTCATCAATTTTAAATCTGTATATTTCTTTGAAAAATTGAGGCCGCACATCATTTACATCCTTCACGTTGATAGAGAATATTTTTTCTGCATAAAGTGGCGGAGATCCTTGGTCATGACATTTGATGATTATTTTATGATGGTCCTCTAGCTCTCTATCAACTGGACTTTGCAAGATTATCTTATACTTTTTTAAGCTTAGATTCTGAAGTTGGAATTTATCATGGTGCAGATCACATCTAATTTCTCCATTCTGTCCAGCATCGTGATCGGTTACTTTCACATAGCCAATGAAACTGCCAACCTCTATGTCCTCTGCAATTACAGTTGTGTTTGCTGTAGATCTAAAAACAAAATTGGTATCTATTATTGGAGGATTATTCTGTTGGTTGACTATATTTACTAAAACCATAACAAGTGAATTCAATGGTGGATTGCCTCCATCTGTTGCTTCAATGTATAATTTGTGTATTAATTCTTGCCCTAAAGAAAATTTCTTCCGCAAGAATATTTTCCCATTATTTTTATTTAGCATGAAATGCAACTTTGCTGTGTCGGATGTTTTTGAGCTTAAATGATAAGTAATTCTTCCATTTTTCTCCGAATCTAAATCTTTTGCTGACACAATAATGACAGGTATACTTCTTTCATGTTCATTATTAACTGATATATTGTAAGATTTCTGAGAGAATACAGGAATGTTATCGTTTACATCCATAACAGTGATATGAATATCCAATATACTTTGTCTATGCGGAGATCCTTGATCTTTGGCAACCACTTGGATCATGTAAGAGTCTTTAAGTTCTCTGTCTAGTCTCTCTTTTAATAATATGCTGAGATCAGATGTACCATCTACTCTTTCTAAAACAGCTAAAGTGAAAGGCTCATCTTTATTTTTTTTTAGTTGATAAGTAATCTGAGAATTTATGATACCAACATCTTTATCCACAGCATTTGGTATTGATCGTTTAGCACCTTTTCTATCGTCTTCAGAAAATTCTATACTGACTTGTTTGTTAGGAAACTCTGGCTGATGATCATTGATGTCTTGTATGATCACTTTGACTTCCAGCAGTTTAATAAAAGATGTCCCTTTACGTATTGCTACATCTATCATTTGAAAACATTCTCGCTCTCGTTTGCACATGGATTCAGCATCTAACATTTTACTTGTATACAATTTCCCTGTGTTCTTTGAAACATGAAAGAAGTGTAAGTTTCCATTGACACTCTGTTGTAATATATTAAATGTAATTAAGTTGTCACTTTGAGATGTCTCTCTGTCCATCAATTGTAAATCAACAGCAATGTCACCAACCAATGTTCTTGGGACCCTTCCTTCTTCTACATAGTAGGTGAGGTCTACACAGAAGCATCTGTGTATTACAAAGAGGATTACATATTTTGGTATAGCCATTTTTGGGGAGATCTGTAAAATAAACCAAAAATAATTTTTATTAGTTGTATGACTTTACTTACAATGACATATGTAATACGTAAAAACAAAATCAAATTCATGCTTTTAAAAATAATTGCATCTATCGTATGAGGTCTAATATTTGATATTATTTTGAAAAAAAAAACAAACTTAATCTAATGAAGATTTTATGTCTGTATGTTAAACCTCAAAATACTATTTAAAAAGATAATGGTGTTAACTAATACCAGTCATTATACTTAACTACACAAGTACATAAATATTATTTTCAGGTTTGATTACAAACATGCAGATACAAAATCTGCAATATAATAATAAAATAATGTGTTTTAATGTGATTCAAAACTTTGGAGGTGCATAATCCACTCAACTCAAGCACCACTGTTATAGAAGGTCGCCAAGATTAAAAGTACCATGTAGCCAAGTGTTAAGTTAAAAAGTAGAATGTTGTTAAAACAACTTTTGTTTGATTAATGCTCCAGCATTTACAAAATTGCAAACACCTTTGAGAAAAATAGCCAAGATTTGTCTAAAAAATAGCTATTACTATATATGCATCATATGTTGAAACAATAAAAAATATATCCCGATATACTGTATTTTGTTTTCATTGCATTTTATGAATAGTAACAAAAATGTGCCTGAGTGGTGCATAATCTTGCTAGTTTAAATACATATTTATCAAAATTCAGTTGATTACAAGATGCCATGATATATCAGTTTGAGATATTATTCCATCCATGTAATCGATTTTCAATAAGATTTAGCTCATTAGGCATCATA